>JARQOC010000011.1:94284757-94884757 GCA_033576535.1 Allobates femoralis | reverse complement strand
CTCGATTGGGTTCAGGTCTGGTGACTGTGGAGGCCAGGCCATCTGGCGTAGCAGCCTATCACTCTCCTTCATGGTCAAATAGCCATTACACAGCCTGGAGGTGTGTTTGGGGTCATTGTCCTGTTGAAAAATAAATGGTGGTCCAACTAAGCGCAATTCGGATGGAATAGCATGCCGCTGCAAGATCCTGTGGTAGACATGCAGGTTCAGTATGCCTTCAATTTTAAATAAATTCCCAACAGTGTCACCAGCAAAGCACCCCTACACCATCACACCTCCTCTTCCATGCTTCACGGTGGGAACCAGGCATGTAAAGTCCATCCATTCACCTTTTCTGCGTCGCACAAAGACACGGTGGTTGTAACCAAAGATCTCAAATTTAGACTCATCAGACCAAAGCACAGATTTCCACTGGTCTAATGTCCATTCCTTGTGTTCTTTAACCCAAACAAGTCTCTTCTGTTTGTTGCCTGTCCTTAGCAGTGGTTTCCTAGCAGCTATTTTACCATGAAGGCCTGCTGCACAAAGTCTCCTCTTAACAGTTGTTGTAGAGATGTGTCTGCTGCTTGAACTCTGTGTGGCATTGACCTGGTCTCTAATCTGAGCTGCTGTTAACCTGCCACTTCTGAGGCTGGTGACTCGGATGAACTTATCCACCGCAGCAGAGGTCTTCTTATCCTGGGGCGGTCCTCATGTGAGCCAGTTTCTTTGTAGCACTTGATGGCTTTTGTAACTGCACTTGGGGACACATTCAAAGTTTTCCCAATTTTTCGGACTGACTGACCTTCATTTCTTAAAGTAATGATGGCCACTCATTTTTCTTTGCTTAGCTGCTTTTTTCTTGCCATAACACAAATTCTAACAGTCTATTCAGTAGGACTATCAGCTGTGTATCCACCAGACTTCTACACAACACAACTGATGGTCCCAACCCCATTTATAAGGCAAGAAATCCCACTTATTAAACCTGACAGGGCACACCTGTGAAGTGAAAACCATTTCCGGTGACTACCTCTTGAAGCTCATCAAGAGAATGCCAAGAGTGTTCAAAGCAGTAATCAAAGCAAAAGGTGGCTACTTTGAAGAACCTACAATATAAGACATATTTTCAGTTGATTCACACTTTTTTGTTAAGTATATAATTCCACATGTGTTAATTCATAGTTTTGATGCCTTCAGTGTGAATCATCTATTTTCATAGTCATGAAAATAGAGAAAACTCTTTGAATGAGAAGATGTGTTCAAACTTTTGGTCTGTGCTGTATATCACAATTGGATTGCTTTTAGTTTAGTTTTTTTGAGAAAAGTGTTGACTAAAAATAATGCCATTTGTGCCATTTCAATTTTTCCTTCTTTTATATGTTTAATGCAGAGCTGAAATAATTTAATATTCTGGTTGATCTGATCTTTTTAGATACCATGATATCAAATATGTTTATTTTTTAGTTTCTGTATTTTTAAAGTGTAGAAGTTGGGTGATGTACACATTTATATATTTACTAGCTGTAGTACCCGGCTACGCCCGAGTTAATAAATAACTGATGTTAGCTATAACAAAATAGAATTTGAATATGTCATATTAATGACCTGTAGGAAAATAGAAGCTGAGCTGTGATTGATTGCTATAGGCAGCCTAATAAATCTCCAGCCAACAGTAAACCCTCCCCCTGGCCAGGCAGTATATGTTACCTCACACATACACATAATAGACAGCTCATGTGACTGACATCTGCCTTAATTCCCTATATGGCACATGTGCTGCACATTGGCTGTTTTCAATCAGATGTTTATGTTTGGAAATTAAAGATAGCACACATATGAGGCGAGTTGTGTGAGGTGATTTGTGCACATCTGTGTCTGTCTGTGTGGTGTGTGTGTCCCTGGGGTGAGTATGTGTGTGTGTCCCTGTGGGGGGGGTCTGGTGTGGTGTGTGTCTCTGTTGTGTGTGTCTCTTTGTGGTGTGTGTGTGTGTCCCTGTGGGGTGAGTGTATGTGTCCCTATAGGGTGTGTATGTATGCGTGTCCCTGTGGGGTGGTCTATGTGGTGTGTGTGTATCTGTGTTGTGTGTGTCTCTTTGTGGTGTGTGTGTGTCCCTGTGGGGTGAGTGCATGTGTCCCTATAGTGTGTGTATGTGTGTGTGTCCCTGTGGGGGGGTGTCTGTGTGGGGTGTGTGTGTCTCTGTGCTGTGTGTGTGTGTCCCTGTGGGGTGAGTGCATGTGTCCCTATAGGGTGTGTATGTGTGTGTGTCCTTGTGGGGGGAGGGTCTGTGTGGTGTGTGACTGTGTTGTGTGTGTCTCTTTGTGGTGTGTGTGTCCCTGTGGGGTGAGTGCATGTGTCGCTATAGGGTGTGTGTGTGTCCCTGTAGGGGGTGTGTGTGTGCCTCTGTGTTGTGTGTGTCTCTTTGTGGTGTGTGTGTTCGGGTGCGTGGTGAGTATCCAATGTTGGGGCTGCACCTTAGCGACTATACACTCGCTGTTACTCTTTGTGTGCGTGTGGTGTGTATACATGTCCCCGTGCGTGGTGAATATCCCATGTTGGGACCCCACCTTAGTGACTATATGCTGGTATATGCTGTTAGTCTTTGGCGCTGTCATTAAGCCCCTCTCATTCACAACTGTCAACTGGTAACTGTCACTTTTTCCCCATTATGTAGATAGGGGCAAAATTGTTTGGTGAATTGGAATGCGCGGGGTTAAATTTTCGCCTCACAACATAGCCTATGACGCACCCCGGGTCCAGACATGTGACTGTGCAAAATTTTGTGGCTATAGCTGACAGCTGTCTATTTTCCTCCAACACTTTTCCATTCACTTTTTCCCCATTATGTAGATAGGGGCAAAATTGTTTGGTGAACTGGAACGCGCAGGGTTAAAATTTCGCCTCACAACATAGCCTATGACGCTCTCTGGGTCCAGATGTGTGACTGTGCAAAATTTTGTGGCTGTAGTTGCGACGGTTTAGATGCCAATCCCGGATATACATACATACATACATACACACATGCACACATTCAGCTTTATATATATAGATAAATATGTTTTATAATTTAATTCTATATTTTTTAGTTCCCTTATAGGGCTTGAAGATATGATCAGTACCAATGTATTGCAGAACATAGTGAATCTGCAGTTCTTCTATAAAGCCCTGTCATTGGGTGAGCTTCGGAGTAGATCTAACATGGCAGTTATGGGAGTCTTCAGCAGGCTGCTGCCATGGTAAACTAGCAGTTTCTCTTAAAAGGGCAGACATAGACAGTGGCATGTAGACAGTTAAACTACAGCAATTGCAGCTAGCTATGGTTGCGGTTGTTATTCGCAGATACCGGCAATGCAATATAACTGGCATCTGCCTGGTATGAAGCAGGCTCAGCTCTTGAGCCGACTTGATACTTTGGTTAGCAACCTAAAATGAAAATGTACATCATAGGTAGTTATCTAGTTAATTATTTACTACCACTTCAGATGTTGTAGCCTATTAATAATCATTTCAAATTTAGTGCATGCCAGGCATTATCATGTCTGCTTGATAAGGCCACAGTAGAAAACGTCTTGAAAGATCTGATGGGTACTACTCAGCAGCTTCTGCTAGATTGCTGGAGTTCAAAGGTCCATCCACACTGCCTAAAGTGCAGCGTTAAATGTCTGAACAACCTCTTTTCAGTTGGTGGTCATTTAAATGGATTGTCTGAGCCTTCTCTATAATTTGTGTGTGTACCTAGGCTGTAGAATTCTGACAGTTTGTAATCTACTCTATGTCAGCATTTTCCACCTTTGCCTAGATACCACACTTAAGTCATGTGACCAGCTCACTCCTGATTCAATAAAAATCACTGTTTTTGAATGAAAGAAGTTTCCGTTTTTTCATATACCGTGTGCCAAGGTTATCTATATATATATTGAACATTTTTTACCTATGAGCACCGGGTTCTCAGTGAGCCATGATACTCTTCTTATCAGCTCACTCCTGAGACTTGTCATAACGTCCAGTCTCTGCCAGACCTATCAATGCTTCAGCCTCCCAATACAGCACATAGATCAGGATGTGGAGGAAGGACTAACCAATCAGTTGTTAGCAGGGACAGATAGCTGAATTGAATGGTGGAGAATAAACTGAAAGCTTTTTATCCACCATTCAGTTTAAGCAAAGCCTGTAGGTTCTGCAAGGACCTTTGGTCACATGACTGGAATAAAGAAATAAGAAGATACTGAACACCCATTGCTCTCCTGAAACCCCCAGAAGAAAAAGATTTCTACTGTACATAGGTGAGAATAATATGCTGTGTCTATACATCTATCCCTCTATTTATTATTCATGTATCTATCTATTAAAAGATCTATCTATTGTCATGATTCGCGAGTCAAACAGATGAGCCTGTGTTGTGTGATTTTCAGTGCCTTGTGAAAGTATTCGGGCGCCTTGAACCTTTTCAACCTTTTGCCACATTTCAGGCTTCAAACATAAAGATATAAATTCTAATTTTTTTGTGAAAAATCAACAACAAGTGGGACACAATCGTGAAATGGAATGAAATTTATTGGATATTTTACATTTTTTTAACAAGTATAAAACTGAATAGTGGGATGTGCAATATTATTTGGCCCCCTTGAGTTAATACTTTGTAGCGCCACCTTTTGCTTAGATTACAGCTGAAAGTCGCTTGGGGTATGTCTCTATCAGTTTTGCACATCCAGAGACTGAAATTCTTGCCCATTCTTCCTTGCAAAACAGCTCGAGCTCAGTGAAGTTGGATGGAGAGCGTTTGTGAACAGCAGTTTTCAGCTCTTTCCACAGATTCTCGATTGGATTTAAGTCTGGATTTTGACTTGACCATTCTAATACCTGGATATGTTTATTTTTGAACCGTTCCATTGAAGATTTTGCTTAATGTTTGGGATTGTTGGAAGATAAATCTTCCTTCCTGTCTCAGGTCTTTTGCAGACTCCAACACGTTTTCTTCCAGGATGGTCCTGTATTTGGCTCTGTCCATCTTCCCATCAATTTTTGCCATCTTCCCTGTCCCTGCTGAAGAAAAGCAGCTCCAAACCATGATGCTGCCACCACCATGTTTGACAGTGGGGATGGTGTTTTGAGGGTGATGAGCTGTGTTGCTTTTACGCCAAACATATAGTTTTGCATTCTGGCCAAAAAGTTAGATTTTGGTTTCATCTGACTAGAGCACCTTATTCCACATGTTTGGTGTCACCCAGGTGGCTTGTGGCAAACTTTAAACAAGACTTTTTATGGATATCTTTGAAAAATGGCTTTCTTCTTGCCAGTCTTACATAAAGGCCAGATTTGTGATTGTTTTCCTATGAACAGATTCTCCCACCTCAGCTGTATATCTCTTCAGTTCATCCAAGGTGATCATGGACCTTTTAGCTGCATCTCTGATCAGTCTTCTCCTTGTTAGAGATTAAAGTTTAGAGGGACGGCCAGGTATTGGTAGATTTGCAGTGGACTGATACTCCTTCCATTTTAATATGATCGCTTGCACAGTGCTCCTTGAGATGTTTAAGACTTGGGAAATCTTTTTGTATTCAAATCCAGCTTTAAACATCCCCACAACAGTATCTCATACCTGCCTGGTGTGTTCCCTGGTCTTCATGATGCTCTCTGCACTTGAAACAGAACCCTGAGACTATCACAGGGAAGGTGCATTTATACAGAGACTTGATTACACACAGGTGGATTCTATTTATCATTACCAGTCATTTAGGACAACATTGGATCATTCAGAGATCCTCACTGAAATTCTGGAGTGAGTTTGCTGCACTGAAAGTAAAGAGGCCGAATAATATTGCACGCCCCACTTTTCAGTTTTATATTTGTTAAAATGGTTTAAAATATCCAATAAATTTCGTTCCACTTCATGATTGTGTCCCACTTGTTGTTGATTCTTCACAAAAAAATTAGAATTTATATCTTTATGTTTGAAGCCTGAAATGTGGCAAAAGGTTGAAAAGTTCAAAGGGGCCAAATACTTTCACAAAGCACTGTACTTCTTTCTCCTCTGAGCCACAGTGGGTTTTCTTTATTTCCATGCTCTTGTTGTCTGTTGTCCATTTCATTCCTCTTCGGAGGAACAGGAACAGGTGTTTCCATTTGATAATTTAGTGCATCTTATCACCTTTTGGGTGTGGCTAATTAAACCTTCCACTGGCTAATCTTTCCTGCCGATGATATTCTATGTGCATATAACTTGGAATTACAGCTATAATACCTTTGTATTTCTGGCAGTCAGATTGAGATCAGCTACAGTTGGTTATCTCTTCAGTTTCTTCAATCTGCGCTACTTCTTTCTGCGTTCTTTAGCTATCAGGTAAAAGGCATTTTCAGTAGTACTTTACTTTTTATTTTGTTTTTTTGTGGTTTAATGTTTTGTTACTCAGGGATCCTTTTTATCTCTGCTTGCCTTCCTGATTCAGGATTATAGTGCTCGCCCCTTTTCCACTGCTTCCTAAGGAGATATGAAGAACACTCAATGGCCAATTATGATGCCAGGTCCAAGTTTCCATCTCCTAGTCCTGTCGTTAAGGTCATTTCAGCCTGCACAGGGGCCACTTGAGACAGCACAGCTAAGAACCTTAGACTTTACAGAAACTGGTGGGATCGAGTGTGTTTGTTTTTAGACAAACCCTAGTTTCTCATGTTGTTACAAGTGCATAACATCTATCATCTATATATGAATCTATAATCTATTTATCTATCTGTATATCCATCTATCTATCATCTATTATCTACCTAGTCTAGAGTCACCGAGTCATGCACAGTGCAGCATGACCTGCAATATCTGATGAGTGGTAACGTTAATGATATCACTGCTCTTCACCTTGGTCAAGTTTTGCACAGCGTTACTTTGAAGTGCAAAGTCTATGGAGTGCCAGTACAAGGCTCCAAACGTTTTCTTCATTGGATTTGCTGGGCAACATTGGATTCGCTGGACTATGCTTTACCTGTGTGGTATTTTCTATTAAAATAAATTGGTGATTGAGGGAAAGTGCCAAGAAGTTTATATTTCTATTACATATTTTGTGGGCATTTTCTTTTAATTACTGGTTTAGTAATATGTGTGTGTGATAGATGCCATTGGTAACACCAGGGCTTGATTCCAGCACAGCTTATATTAACCCCAATTACCATTACCCTGATTGCCACCGCACAAGGGCAATTGAACTAAATACAAAATTTTAGGACCAGATGATTTATGATATTTAGTTACAGGGCATTTCTCTGCAAGTTTGAAGAATGGGCAAAACATTTCACATTTTTTCTTTTGGTTATGGCAGCTACAAAGGCAATTGAGAAGAGCTGATGCTAAGCACCAGAAATAGAGCATCTCGTGAACATCATTTCTGGGCGGCTAGTATTTTGAGGTTGGGGAAGTTCTTGGTTATTGGGGCCTGATAGATAGACAGATAGATAGATAGATAGATAGATAGATAGATAGACAGATAGATATTATCTATCTATAGAGATAATAGAGTGGAGCAGCAGAGTGCGCTGGTATAACGGGTGCACAGTGATCCAGCCGATCCCTTTCAAGATGCCTGTAGGTATGTACAGTTTTTAAGAAGGGTCGAAGCACTCCAAATTGATGTAGCCAAGTTGTTTAATCCAGCATATGGCACAAATTTGGTGACATTTCGGGCACACATGCCCTTAGTCCAGCAACCACTGGCTGGTCTGCTAAAAATGTTATACATGTTGTACCATTTAACATCAATTAATTTCAATTCATCAATTTACAGTGTCAAACATTAATATAAATCTTCAGTGCAAAAAGATTCCATAATCACATTTGTCATATTATCAATTCCCATCTCATTATAATTCATGTGTTAAAAATACTATTTATACAATGTTTTACTTACTCCTGGTTAACATACATTACATAGTAAGGCTCTAATTATAATAATTAACATGCCAAAGTACTTTTAAATTACATCATGAGCATAGGAGCGGTTCATTGTCTCCATTACCTTATGTTTTACACGTGGATCCGGCGTCCCAGAAGTTTCGATAGCGCTTCTGCGCATTCAATGTTGTGTGTTTGCTGCCATGGTGACAGGGGCGTGGGATCGGCGCCACACTGCAGTGCCTGCGCTGTCATGGAGACAGGGGCGGGGAATCGGCGCCATGTTGCGGTGCCAGTGCCTAAGCTCTGCTCATTCCTCACCACTCTCCATCTCACTATAGGCAACTACCTTGTCACATAATATTCCGGCGTCCCGTTATTAAAGTGCTTGTGCTACCTTATTATAAGTGCTCAATGTGCTTATAAAAGATTAAATGTGTAATTTCTGTATATTTAAAATCAATTATAAAAATAATCACTCCAAAGTGAACAGGTCTTTTTATATGGGAAAAAAACATATTTATAACCCTCTCCCTGGGTTTACACAGTTCTCCCTGTTATTGGGATATGCTGTGTTTGTTAAACCACTTTATGGGATTCTGGTAAAACCATCAGCCTTTCTATATGGGCAGGGGTCTACAGGCTCTTAAATGTGCATATTCCCTGCTTAGACTTTATTAAAGGAGCCTTACTTAAAAGTATTAGTGTATAATTAAGTGTATAGCTGCGTGTGTAATACATGTGCATAAATTGGAAATTGGACTCATAGAATCGCTCCTATGTTAAACAAATATGTACAGGTATCATATTAATATCAAGGTGGTTTATATTCTGACTTCCAATTTCTCCAGTTGTTCTAAAATAAAACAAAAACAAAATGTGTCATTAGTAAATACTCTTTCAACTTACCCATTAAAAAGATGTGTAATAACCATACCGTGGTTAAAAAGTATATACTTTCAACAATAGAGGGGCACCTCTATCTACATGGTCATACTAAGCTTGTAACCTACGTTCAATCCTCCAGGCCTCAATGTGCCTAATTCTTTTATCCATTTCAATTCTTTCACCTTCATAAGCTTTACCCGATCTCCGGCTCTTCTCAGAGGTAAAACTCCTTCTATGATCCTACATTTCAGGTCCATTTCACTGTATTTTGCTTCAACAAAATGCCTCGGTACTGGTAAATTGAGGAGTTTTTTTTTTTCGTAAACTATATCTATGTTGGCTCATCCTAATTCAAAATTCCAATGTAGTTTCGTCAACATAGTATTGTCTACAGGGCATTCCAACAAGTATATGACATGATCGGAGGCACATGTAAAAAATAGTTAATATTATAGGTTTTGCCTTTAACTTTAAAAGTACTGCCCTTTTGCCTCTGTGGACAATTCACACATCCTATACTTGGGTAATTCCCTTTCCTGGTAGTACCAGTCAGGGTTAATTGTATTTCTTTTTTCAGGCTACCAATGTCTGAACTCACAAGGCGATCTTTTAGACTCCTTCCTCTTCTAAAAGGGACATGTGTAAGGGGGAGAAAAACATGATAAACTTGTGCTGCCTTCAAAAACCACGACCAATGGAGTATCAATTGAGTTTATTATTTCTCTACACTTTTCACGTGCCACCGCACACTTCGTCAGGAGAATAAAATCAGCTTACCATACTACTCTCCTGACGAAGTGTGCGGTGGTGCATGAAACGCGTAGAGAAATAATAAAGTCAAGTGATACTCCATTGTTCGTAGTTTTTGAAGACAGCGCAAGTTTACTACCGTTTTCTCCCCCTTCCACGTGCCCCTTTGATGGTCTTGGTGGTTTGCGGCAGCCTAACATAATCTGCATAGTGGTTGTGGTTTTCACAACCCTAAAAAGGTTAGTGCAATTATTTGAGATAGAAATATTTCCACTACCCTATTTTGTGCTGTTTTTCTTTCAGTTATTCCTGTCCTCTTCTAAAAGAAAATAGTGGGGGGAGGTTTAAATTCACTCACTTCTGGGAGCCCATTACTTAAGATCTGCCAATTCTTTTTAATGATTCCCATTATCTCTTTTGACTCATCGCCATAGGTGGTGACTACTGGAAACCTTGGGGGTGTTCTTTAGTTTCCAACTTTTCTGTTAAACTAATAATTTATTGGGATATCCCAGTTTCCTAAATTTTTCCAATAGCACATCCACTGTTTGTTCCTGCTTTGCTTCATTGCTCACTATACGCCTGACTTTTCATTTGACCATTTGGTATGGCCTTTTTAATTTGCAACGATGATGGCTCTTAAAGTGCAATAATTTCTTCCTGTCAGTTTCTTTGACATGTAGTGATGTATTAATCTGGCCCTGATTCAACGTCACATTTACATCTAAAAACTGTATACTAGCTTCTGAATACACCATTGTGAATTTTATGGTTGAATCCACTGTATTTAGATAGTCGTGGAACTCCTGTAATTCACTCACTTCACCCCTCCAGAGAAGGAACACATCATCTATGTATCTCCACCACTCTACAAACTTCTGGTAGTGGTGGGACACAGACGTGGTCCTCCTCTAGCACCCTCATTGTACCATTTGCATATGAGCATGCCATATGCGCGCCCATAGCAGTACAGCACATTTGTTTGTAATAAGTGTCGCCAAAGAGGAAATAATTTGATCTTAAATACACTTCCAATAGCTGGAGAATTAAATCTTTACACTCCTCTGAATAGTGTGTGGTGTCTAATTTTCTTTTCACCGCCATGAGACCTCTGTAGGGATGAGCGAGTACCGTAATATTCGGACTCGCTATACTCGCAACGAGCAGGTACCGGTACTCGGTACTCATTGCAAGTATAGTGAGTCCGATTACTTTCGCAGTGTATCTATAGATACACTGCGAAAGTATAAAAGTGAATAAAAGTTGTTAAAAATAATAAAATTACATAATCACCTATCCGATGCCTGCATCGGGACCGTCTCAGAAGACCTGCGATCACAGGACAAGGACCTGTGATTTCCAGCCAATCAGATGGCCGGTAGCGATCTGGCCAATCAGATGGCGTCACGTCACAACCACGTGATCGCTAGCGGCCACCTGATTGGCCAGATTGCAATTTCCTAGGTGTACTTCCAGGACCTTGCAATCTGGCCAATCAGGTGTGCCGCTAGCGATCATGTGGTTGTGACGTGTCGCCATCTGATTGGCTAGATCACTACCGGCCATCTGATTGGCTGGAAATCACAGGTCCTTGTCCTGTGATCGCAGGTCTTCTGGGACGGTCCCGGTGCAGGCGTCGGATAGGTGAGTATGTAATTTTATTATTTTTAACAACTTTTATTCACTTTTAGGGTACTTTCGCAGTGTATCTATAGATACACTGCGAAAGTAATGGGACTACTCGCTACTCCCGAGTACTCATAAGATACTCTGAGAGTAGCGAGTCCCCGAATACAACTACTATTCGGCGAGTTCCGAATAGTAGCGAGTATACTCACTCATCCCTAGACCTCTGCTATGCTCTATAGACATGGAGTATTTACAAGACGTAGTGCAGAAGGTTGGGCAGGAGAATAAAGAGATGGAAACGCAGATAAAATCATTGTTAAAGGAGGATGAGTTTATTAAATTTAAAGAGGCGACCCATGTAAAAGTGGATAAAACCAGGAAAGAGCTAAAGGAAACAAAAAGACAGAAGTGGGCAAGAGATGCAGAGGATTACAATGCGAGCCAAATTTACAACTGGCAAAAGAAAGGTGGTCTAAAGAGGAAAAGGCTGAGCTTTAGCTATGTTAAATCAATTTTATTCCACCCCACAGAAACCAGGCCAATGCAACAACAAAAAGAAGGACTAAATTTGGTGGTAAATATGTGGCACCCTGCGATACAGGTAGCCACAGGAACACCTAGTGCATGGAGAGATTTCCACATCACACAACACCTTCCACCCCAGGCCTGTAGGGGAAACCCCACTTGCTGCCTTAGGCAAGATCCCCTATAAAAACAGGTGCTGGGGCGGAGTTAGTCAGTACTGTGAAGACAACCTGGTAGCGGAGCTGTGCTAGGCCTGTACCGGAGGAGAGCCTAGCCAGACTAAGGAACCAGAGAGTGAGGGTCGAAGGCAAGGCGAAGGAGAGATTGGGGGAGAGGAACCATACCAGTTCACCCCAGAAAGCAACCCGGACACCAGACTCCGAGTCTGTCTGCTAAGGAGCAGTTAGCCCAGCAGAAAAAAACACCGGTTCACCAAGTAGATTCCATTTAATTATTCACACCCCTGTGGGCGTGCTAGAGAGCAGGGAGTCTGTGCTTGTCATCAAAGGGGCGGTAAAGCCGATAAGACAAAAATCGCGTCATATCGGCTTTACCGCCCCTTTGATGATGAACACAGGCTCCCTGATCTCTAGCACGCCCACAGGGGCTTGAATAATTAACAAGCAGGTGACGGGGAGACACAGAAAGGAACGCCTTTTGCGGCTTCTCAAATAATCAGAAGCCGCAGATCATAAGGTGTAAAAACAACTTTCATAAACTTTACAATACGGCTTTGCACACACAAAGGGATGGCTGGAACTGTATTAGCATGGTACAGGGACAGGTATAAAGAGGCTGGGGGCTCATTGTTCGAGGTCAGGATCCCCTTAAGTAAATCAGGTGATGTGCATCTCTGTAATGAGGAGGGGTGTGGTGTAATGACATCAACACCCTATATAAAGTATGCTTAATTATTAGGCAAATGCCTTTCCTTAGGCAAAATGGGTCAGAAGAGAGATTTGACGGGCTCTGAAAAGTCCAAAATTGTGAAATGACTTGCAGAGGGATGTAGCAGTGTTGAAATTGCCAAACTTTTGAAGCGTGATCACTGAGCAAACAAGCATTTCATGGCAGATAGCCAACAGGGTCGCAAGAAGCGTGATGGTCAAAAAAGGTGCACAATAACTGCCCATGAATTGAGGAAAATCAAGCGTGAAGCTGCCAAGATGCCATTTGCCACCAGTTTTGCCATATTTCAGAGCTGCAACGTTACTGGAGTATCAAAAAGCACAAGGTGTGCTATACTCAGGGACATGGCCAAGGTATGGAAGGCTGAAAAACAACCACCTTTGAACAAGAAACATAAGATAAAACATCAAGACTGGGCTGAGAAATATCTTAAGACTGACTTTTCAAAGGTTTTATGGACTGATGAAATCCCCCTAAGATAGCCAAATCTAAAAAAAAAAACACTCCAACTTCCAAAAATATTAAGCTTTGCTATTTATGAGTCTTTTGGGTTGATTGAGAACATAGTTGTTGATCAATAATAAAAATAATCCTCTAAAATACAACTTGCCTAATAATTCTGCACAGTGTCCAGTTTTTACATGTAAATGTAAAGTTGGTTTAGGTCCGGATTAATACGTCTCTACATGTCAAAGAAACTGACAGGAAGAAATTATTGCACTTTATGAGCCATCATCCGTTGCGGATGAAAAAGGTCATACCGAATGGACAAATAAAAAGAGTCAGGCGTATAGTGAGCAATGAAGCATAGCGGGAAGCAACAGTGGACCTGCTATTTGAAAAATTTATGAAGCAGGGATATCCCAATAGATTAATTTAACAGAAAGAAAAGTTGGAAACTAAAGAACCCCCCCCCCCTTCAAAGGGGGAACAAAGGATCCCGGTAGTCACTAACTATGGCGATGAGTCAAAAGAGATAATGGGAATCGTTAAAAAGAATTGGAAAATCTTAAGTAACGGGCTCCCAGAAGTGAGTGAATTTAAAAACCCTACTATTTCAAATTAGGATGAGCAACATACATATAGTTTACAAAAAAAACTCCTCAATTTACCAGTACCGAGGCATTTTGGCGAAACGAAACAAAGTGAAAGGCACCTGAAATGTAGGATCATAGACGGAGTTTTATCTCTGAGAGGAGGCGGAGATCGGGTAAAGCTTTTGAAGATGAAAGAATTGAAATGGATAAAAGAATTGGGCACATTGAGGCCTGGAGGACTGAACGTAGATTACAAGCTTAGTGTGACCATGTAGATAGGGGTGCCCCTCTATTGTTGAAGGTATATACTTTTTAACCACAGTATGGTTATTGCACATGTTATTACACGTGTTATTAAAGTGAGTTGAAAGAGTATTCATTAATGACACATTTTCTTTTTGTTTTGTTTGAGAACAACCGGAGAAATTGGAAGTCAGAATACAAAGCACCTTGATATTAATATGATACCTGTATATATTTGTTTAACATAGGAGCGACTCTATGAGTCCAATTGCTGATTTATGCACATGTATTATACATGTAGCTATACACTTAATTATACACTAATACTTTTAAGTAAGGCTCCTTCAATAAGGTCTAAGCAGGGATTATGCACCTTTAAGAGCCCGTAGACCCCTGGCCAGAAAAGCTGAGGGTTTACCAGAATCCCATAAAGTGGTTTAGCAAACACAGCATATCCCAATAACAGGGAGAACTGTGTAAATCAGGTAGAGGGTTATAAATATGGTGTTTTCCTATATAAGAAGACCTGTTCATTTTGGAGTGATAATTTTTATATTTGATTTTTAAATATACAGAGATTACACATTTAACCTTTTATAAGAACATTGAGAACTTATAATAAGGTAGCACAAGCACTTCAATAACGGGACGCCGGAATATTATGTGACAAAGTAGCTGCCTGTAGTGAGATGAAGAGTGGTGAGGAATGAGCAGAGCGCAGGTGCGGGCACCGCAACATTGCACCAAGTCCCCACCCACATCACACTGGCAGCAAACACACAACATTGAATTTGCAGAAGTGCTGCCGACACTTCCGGGATGCTGGAGCTACGTGTAAAACATAAGGTAATGGAGGCTATTATCTGCGCCTATGCTCATAATGTAATTTAAAAGTACTTTATAAATTATAAATAATTTTATAATTAGAGCCCTACTATGTAATGAGACTTCCAATTAACCAGGAGTAAGTAAAACATTAGTATAAAAAGTATTTTTGCCACATGAATTATAATAATGAGATGGGAGTGGATAATATGACAAATGTGATTATTGAATCTTGTTGCACTGAAGATTTGTATTAATGTTTGACACTGTAAATTGATGAATTAAAATTAATTGGTCCAACATGTATAAAATGTTTAGCAGACCAGCCACTGGGTGTGTGGGCCCATCGTCATATTTGTGCCATATGCTGGATTAAACAATTTATTGTTTATAGGTAATAAGTTATGCACTACTCTGTTTATTATTCCACACTAGTAAAAAGGTGAGAGTGGGGTGAGATCAAGATGGGGGGCGGGCTGTTTGGCATTGGGGCCAGCAGCTGTGACTTGACCCTGTGGGGTATCAGCAGGGGCAGTGTGGGGAGTGAGGGCATGTGGGGGGGTTAAGAGGGGTGAGCAGGGGCAGTGTGGGGAGGTGAAAGGGAAAAATAGCGGCAGTGTGGGGTGAGTGGGGGCATGAGCAGGGGCAGTGTGGGTGATTGGGGGGGGTAAGCAGGGGCAGTGTGTGGAGTGAGTGAGGGCATGGGGGGGTAAGAGGAGTGAGCAGGGGCAGTGTGGGTGATTGTGGGCAGTTGGGGGGGGTGAGAGGGGTAAGCAGGGTGTATGGGTGAGTGGGGGTGGGGAAGCTGGAGCAGTGTGGGTGAGTGGGGGCAGTGTGGGTGAGTGGAGGGTAAGCAGGGGCAGTGTGGGGAGTGAGTGAGGGCATGGGGGGGAAGAGGAGTGAGCAGGGGCAGTGTGTGTGAGTTGGGAGGGCTATGGAGGGTGAGTGTGGGTGAGCAGGGGCAGTGTGGGTGATTGGGGGGTAATGAGGGGCAGTGTGCAGATGTTAGGCCCGCTGCCTCTGTAACTTTAGTGTCCAAAGTAGCATACATAGGAAAAACAAACCCCTCAGGTTACTAAGATGGAATAAAGACCCCAAGGGAAGGGGGGGATAACCATCAAGGATGTATTACCAATGTGACCATGTAAAGTGCCCACAGAGGAGGGATGGCGGCCAGGCTTTTCCTATGTATGCCACTTTGGACAGTACTGCTTCACTTGCATACTCTTACACCTTTACCTTATAGCGGATTTTTGTATGCGATGTGGTATATGACTTGTAAACAGCTGTCATTAGATGGTTAATACCCCCTCACTCAGAATATGGTTATTCCATTCATATTAGCTTGATATCAGTATTGCTGTCCTTGTTTACCATTCTTTGTATCTTGTTGTTTACGGTGACCATACATTGTGATTGACTCTTTTATTGTACGGCTTATACGTGCTATATATATATATTTGTATATATGTTGTATTTTTTCTGTAAGATCATCATAGACCTTCCTTGATTGATTGTTTATACCTTATTACGGTATTCTGTAATTGTGCCTATGCAGAGGGAGGGCTGGTCCGGACCAGTTGGTTTTAATTGTTTTTATTGTTTGGCTTTTTTTGCCGTCACATTATATTATCTAAATACATTTTTTTCACTTGCAGATCTTGTTTGATTTTTTGGTTGTGCTTAGCCCTACAGGGGTACACTTTTTCTTCCTTGGTCCTTCGTTTTACCCCTGCGCTGATGCACCCACTTTACTCAGGCCAGACAGTTGCCACCCTGTTTTCCCGTTGTCTATTGACAATATCTAATACACCCACGAAGGTGGAACACACGCGGTGACACCTTAGAGTTACAGCAGCAACTCAAATGCACAAGCTAGCTCCGGAGTAACATTGGATTAAACAACTTGGCTACATCAACTGGAGTGCTGCGACCCTTCTTAAAAAACTGTATCTATCTATCTATCTATCTATCTATCTATCTATCTATCTATCTATCTATCATCTTTGGACATCTTTAAAAGATAAAAATCTTGAATGCATTTTATTCCAATCACATGGACAGCACACACTTAAACATGCATAGTAAATATGGATCGTCCCACACATACATGTTTTCATGCGTATATGTAAAAAAAGCCTAAAATTGTGAGGTTCTTCAGTAGCTGAAGTTTCTACTATGAGTTTCTGCAGCAGGTGAAGTGTTTATAATGATATGCTGCAGCAGCTGAAGTTTGAAAGGTTCTACAGAACCTGAGTGGTGAATTATGAGGTTCTGCCACACTGTTGCTTTGCAGCACTGGGGTCTTAGGTTCAAATTCCACCAAGGACTACATCTGCAAGGAGTTTGTGTGTTCTCGTGTTTGTGTGGGTTTCCTCTCACACGCAAGAGACATTCTGACAGGGTATTTAGATTGTGAGCCCCAATGGGAACAGCAATGATCATATCTATAAAGTGCTGTGGAATTAATAGTGCTATTAAGTGAATAAAATAAATATATAAATACACGGATATTTACTGTACTCTCTTGCACACACATCACTATAGACTAAAGTTATGAAGCAGCTAATGTGTTTATTACAGAGTTCTGCAGCAGCTGAGCTGTCAATTATAAGGTTCTGCAGTATCTGAAGAGTGGATTATGAGGTTCTGCAGCAGCTTAGGTGTGTATTATGAAGATCTTCAGCAGCTGAGGTGTAGTTTATGAGGTGCTGAAGCATGAATTATGAGGTTCTGCAGCAGCTTAGCTGTGTATTATATGAGGTTCTGCTGCAGCTGGGTTTGAATTATAAGGTTCAGCAGCTTAGTTGTGAATCATGAGGTTCTGCAGCAGCTGAAGCCAGAATTACAAGGTTCTGCTTAATATCTCCTCCTTCACCAGAGATGCTCAGTTTGGAAGCAGTTATCACTGGAGCAGATTCAGTATTTATAGGTTGCTGTGGCATGTATATATAATTCCTGTGTCTCCTGAAGAAGTGAGGGTCACTCACGAAACGTGTAGAGACGAAATAAAGGATACTGGGATAATACCTTGGATCCGTTGCATTTTTGGAGAGGCAGCGCACAACAAACTCCTATCCCTTCCTTTCCTCGTATCTCATCTAGTAGGAGGTGCAGCAGCTGTTTATACGCTATAAGGTGATGGGACTTGACACAACCATCAAAGGTGAGCATAACACACACCTAAAGATCCCGTTGTAACACTGACAAGACCCTATTTGCGCTATTTCTTCCCCCTAGTGTGCATTTTAAAGGTTCTGCAGAAGCTAAAGTATATTATGAGACTATTATAAGGTATATATGTAGATATACACACGCAGTTACAGTGGCAGCTCACAATGCACATCACCTTCATTCCTATAACTGTATGCAAGCAGCTTCTGGATGGAATAAAGTTAATTTCCTCTCGGCAGCGTAGCTTTCAATGCAGCGGCCACATGTCTTCAGAATTCAATTGTCACGCCCACAGGGTGTGGTGATATAAAGTGGACTTACTAGACCACTGGTGGTGCAGTGGTAGCTGAATACCCAATACTCAAGAGACAGGAGAGTGACTTTCATAAAACCAAGGATATTTATTAAGGAAAGTTTCACAAAGGGAAAAAAGTGCATGAGGGGAGGACCCTCTGGATCACGACACTGTACCACGTAGTGAAGCACCAGCAAAGGTTAACCTCTATACAGGGATTGCCCCGTCACATCACCAGGAGGCCAAAATGCTGCGAATACTGGATCGGAGGGGAGACCCATACAGACCGGACAATAGATATGGAAGAACAGTGGAATACTGGCTTTGTCGATGAAATGATCAATCCAGGAGAGACGATGTAGCCGGGGCAGGAAACCGGCAAGTCCTGTACACATCAGAAGAGGCCAGGACAGCCCAAGGATTCTGCAGAGAAAGAGGTATTAGAATCAAGTGGAAACAATACAACAGTCTTCTTAGTGCAGAGCTCAGCAGATTGTGGCCTAAGCAGAGGCAAAGATTTCCAGTGAATGAACACATTTCCCAGGCACCTCCCACAGGGGGAGGGTGCCTTTTATGCTCAGAGCAGCTGCACTCAAGAGGAGACCTAATGGGAAACAGGTGTATTGCTCCTAAAAGTGTGTGTAGGATGCAGAGCGCGCATCCTAAGAACATTCCCAGTAGACCTGCCATGAGTACCCAGGTTCCTAGCAGAGAAGGAGACAGATGGTCACATAGAACCATGACCAGGGTGAGCAGAACCAGTGGGGCAGCGTGGTAGCGTGGTGAGCGCCGATCTCCCTGCTTAGCAGAGACCAGCTCCATGGCCGAGGGCATGACAGTTATTGACCTGCCTATTGACCCTATATCTGTAGGTTATTAGCTTTTTCTTACATTACAGGTTCCCTTTCAATCTGCACAGTACATTTACATCAAGTATGTTGTGTGGTCATAAATAAGTTAATACTTGAAATATCAGAGAGCGTCTGTTCTGATCTGATTATACAGCATAATTATAAAAGTGGATGACCATTTATTCCATAGCTCTCATTTACTATTTATTACGTTTTTCTCATATTTCAATGCCCTTAGATAAAGGGGATCTAGGTCCCAAGGCACACTCACTGATCGCAAAAACCACCAGCCACACCTTCAGGAGGTGTGTAGCTTAGCAGAGAAGTATGCACAGCTCATGGTTGCCAGGACAGCCCATTCACACATCGTCGGGCCCTCGTGCAGCATTGCTCTACCCCCACCATCATGTCCCTGCCTCCTATAATCTCGCCCCACCACCACCACACCCAACCCTTGGTAAAATGCTATGTCCAGATTATAAAATGCACCCCTATTTTCCCCCCAATTTGGAGGGGAAAAGTGTGTTTTATAATCCAAAAAATGCTCTAATCTCCGCTCAGGTCTGTCATATGTCAATGGATAAATTCTTCACAGATATTTTAAAGGCTCTGTAAAGACAAAAAAAAACCTAAGATCTGTGATCCCAAATCAAAATAGCCCCTTCCCTCAAGCACCACAGTTAGCCCCTAAACCTCAGTTAGAATCCACATTTATGCCACAGCAGGATAAATAAGTTTAAATTATGAAGTGAATGTCTCCTGAACCATAAAATGGGCTTAATGCAAAAAGCATAACAATTGTGGTCGTAAAGGGTGCAAACCATGGCTAGGCCCATGCTGGAGGGGGCCAGCTTAAGCCAGCGACTATTTTAGCTGAAATCTATAGGTTTGCATAAACTCACCAGCTCCATGTATGAAATATCCAACATAGGTCAATCAGAGGCTGGATGCAAATGTTGGCAGGCTAGTAACAGGAGGCGCCTGGCAGTGACGTCATGTGCTGCTCGTCTCTTGCATGCTCAAGTCACTTACCAGCTTCTGTGCCAGCTATACAAGAGGACACCACATGTCTTGGAAGTGCAGTAAAGTATGAAGATTTCATTTTTTTTTTTTAACATTTGTTGAAGAAGAGTCAAGAACAGGGTCATTATCATTGGCACATTATACCAGGAAAGGGAAACAAACTGGGAAGAGGTCCAGGTTAGGGAACATTGCTCCAGGAAAGAGAGACATTATAATAGGAAGGGTCCAGGATTTATCCCAGTAATGGGAGACATTATACCAGGAAGGTGCCAGGATAGAAGACATTATTTACTGAAAGGGCCCAGGAAGAGGATATTATACATGGAAGGACATTCTACCAGGAAGCGGCGCGAGATGGCAGAAATTAAAGCTAAATGGGGCACAGAATGGGCACAATTTTACACGAAAGGGTCAAGATAAAGGAAATTATTACAGGAAAAGGTGCAGGATAGGGAACATTGTTTCAGGAAGAGCCTGGATCATGGACATTATTACAAAATGGGTTACAGTATTACATAGAGGCAAACTCATATGCCTTCATAGGATCTGGAGCACTACAAGGGTCTATACAACTGATGAACATAATTTCCAAGCTGAATAGGTCTGTAAAAAGATGGATTTGTAAATTTCATTAAAAAAATGAAATATTGCTGACATGTTTATACATTTCTAATATCCTAACAAAACAAAAGGAAGCTTGAAAAACAATGCTGAAGAAAAAGACATGTGGTAAGGTTTATTTCATGATTTTTTTTGTGTGGTTTGACTAAGTTGAGTAGAAGTATTTCATTTTATTTGTAAATTGTTAATTTTTCAAAAATTTTCAAATTTCAGATATATTCATAACTAGCTGTAGTACCCGGCTACGCCCGGGTTAATAAATAACTGATGTTAGCTATAACAAAATAGAATTTGAATATGTCATATTAATGACCTGTAAGAAAATAGAAGCTGTGCTGTGATTGGTTGCTATAGGCAGCCTAATAAATCTCCAGCCAACAGTAAACCCTCCCCTGGCCGGGCAGTATATGTTACCTCACACATACACATAACAGAGAGCTCATGTGACTGACATCTGCCTTAATTCCCTATATGGCACATGTGTTGCACATTGGCTGTTTTTAATCAGATGTTTATGTTTGGAAATTAAAGATAGCACACGTATGAGGCGAGTTGTGTGAGGTGATTTGTGCACATCTGTGTCTGTCTGTGTGGTGTGTGTGTCCCTGGGGTGTGTGTGTCCCTGTGGGGGTGAGTGCATGTGTCCCTATAGGGTGTGTATGTCCCTGTGGGGGGGTTTGTGTGGTGTGTGTTTCTGTTGTGTGTGTCTCTTTGTGGTGTGTGTTTTGGTCCCTGTGGGGTGAGTGTATATGTCCCTATAGGGTGTGTATGTGTGTGAGTCCCTGTGGAGGGGTGTCTGTGTGGGGTGTGTGTGTCTCTGTGTTGTGTGTGTCTCTTTGTGGTGTGTGTGTGTGTCCCTGTGGGGTGAGTGCATGTGTCCCTATAGGGTGTGTATGTGTGTGTGTCCCTGTGGGGGGGGTCTGTGTGGTGCGTGTGTGTCTCTTTGTGGTGTGTGTGTCCCTGTGGGGTGAGTGCATGTGTCCCTATAGGGAGGCTATGTGTGTGTGTCCCTGTGGAGGGGTCTGTGTGGTGTGTCTGTCTGTGTTGTGTGTGTGTGTCCCTGTGGGGTGAGTGCATGTGTCGCCATAGGGTGTGTGTCCCCGTGGGGTGTGTTGGGGTGTGTCTCTGTGTTGTGTGTGTCTCTTTGTGGTGTGTGTGTTTTTTTCGGGTGCGTGGTGAGTATCCAATATTGGGGCTGCACCTTAGCGACTATACACTTGCTGTTACTCTTTGTGTGTATGTGGTGTGTATACATGTCCCCGTGCATGGTGAATATCTCATGTTGGGGCCCCACCTTAGTGACTATATGCTGGTATGTGCTGTTAGTCTTTGGCGCTATCATTAAGCCCCTCTCATTCACAACTGTCAACTGGTAACTGTCACTTTTTGCCCATTATGTAGATAGGGGCAAAATTGTTTGGTGAATTGGAATGCGCGGGGTTAAAATTTCACCTCACAACATAGCCTATGACGCTCCCGGGGTCCAGACGTGTGATTGTGCAAAATGTTATGGCTATAGCTGACAGCTGTCGATTTCCCTCCAACACTTTTCAATTCACTTTTTTCCCATTATGTAGATAGGGGCAAAATTGTTTGGTGAACTGGAATGCGCAGGGTTAAAATTTCGCCTCACAACATAGCCTATGACGCTCTCGGGGTCCAGACGTGTGACTGTGCAAAATTTTGTGGCTGTAGTTGCGACGGTGTAGATGCCAATCCCGGACATACATACATACATACATACACACACACATTCACCTTTATATATTATATTAAAACACCAAACATACGGTATATACCTACATTTAACACTAACAAAGTCAATGTGTAATGTAAAAAATAATCTTAGAATAACAGGGATATGTAGAAAAATTCCAGAGTTTTAAGTAAATAAAAAAAACATCAAATTTAAAGAATGGGGATTAGTCATTAAGGACAATAATGGCTCCATCACTAAAGGGTTAAACCAGTGGAGGCCGCTAGAAGTCAGGAAATTATAACTATATCTGGGAAAACCCCTCGAAGAGGAAGCTGAACCAATTGGTGAAGACTCAGTTATACAGATGCAGACTCATGTGTTGTGAAAGTGGTAGATTAAATCATATCACAAGACACAATGTAAGTAATATTAGTCAGAGGAAAAGAAATGATGTATGGTTCCTTGTTTCCCTCCCATTGGAAACACCATAGCTTTATCAGTAGAATAGATTGCAGTATGCTAAAACTAGCATAAAAAACAAGGTTAAGGTCAGTATAGATTGGAAGACAAACTGTTTTCAATACCACTGCAATCTCCTATGTCAACAATGCTCAGTCTTAAGCACAATATCCTTAAAATTTATTAGCTTTGAAGCCCACTATTGAACATTTCATTGGGCTTCAGATCTCATCAAGATACAACATTCTTTTCTATTTCCAATCCTCTTTACTGCTCCCTACTGAAAGGCCCATAATGCAATTTTATATCTTGGACATCAAGGAACAATGCAGCAACAGAGAAAAGCTCTGCTTGCGTCCCTTCATTTTCGTCAGACAAGATTACTTGCAGTGATGTATACGTTAGCTCAAAGTGTGTTATTCTGTCCATGACCATGGTTTCTGCTGATTGGTATAAAAACATATCAAACTTCTGTTAAGCCATTGGCAGCCATATTGTTCTTTTGTTCTATGAATTCTTAGCTCCATATACTGACTAAAAGTATGTGGCATGAAGATCTGAGCCTGCGGGAAGGGCTGCTTTACAAGAAGACATGCTCTTCTTTTCATTGCCTTATTTTTATTTTCGATAATTTTCCAGCCATCTAAATGTCCAGCCTATGATCCCTTCACCTCGATCCACTAAATTCTTTTGTGCTTCACGTCGAAATTCTCAGATTGCCGGGCATGTGACATCATTTCCCCAGGTCTTTTAGGCCCACTAAGACACACACCTGTGCCTTAGTATTAACATTCTAGTCTCTGGTGTTTGGTATGTGTAATGAGATGAAGGAGTGAAGAGACACACATGCTAGACCTGTTAGACATATGCTACATGAAATTCATGAGGCAATGTTTGCTTTATTCAGTTGTGCATTAGTATTTACATGTGTATTCACTGATACGTAGACATCTAGGAATTGCTCTGATTTACTCATTTAAACAGACCTGCCTCATGAAAGGACTTGTCTGCTAAATAAGTGAATGCATTTGAAGCAGGAAAATTTAGCAAGTATAAGGATCTGGCAAACCTGACAGGTGCCAGATTGGGATGGTTAGACAACGGAGACAGAGCAAGTGCAAATCGACAGGTCTTGTGTGATGTTCCCAGCATGTAGTAGTAAGAAACATAGTCCAACGTTGAAATAGCTACAAGAATATGGGTTCCCAAGGCTCACTAATATGCTTAGGGAGAAAAAGTTAGCCTGCCTGGTCCGATCTTATTGTAAAATTACAGTATACACTTAGAAGATGTGGAATCCTCCAAGGATAACCTCCCTTAAATCCTATCCATAAGTATCAGCATACCCTAGTGATGAGGCAGCACTTGCTTAGGCTGGCTTCACACTGCAGTTTTTTCACTGATCAGTGTCCATGCAGTTTGTGTGCCAAAGCCAGGAGTGTCTCCAAAACCAGAACAGGTGTCAATCTTTCAATTATAATTTTTTTCTGCAAGTTCCTCTCCTGGTTTTGGCACACAAAATGGATGGACACTGATCAGTGAAAAAACTGCAGTGTGAAGCCATCCTTAGATGAAAAAAGCGAAAGGATCCTATATTCAGCCACAGCCATTATGTGTTAGATATTTCTATGGAACATTTCTCAAAGAGTCTGACCATACTGACTCCTGACCACTACTAAAGCACCTAAAGTGAGCACAACAACTGTAACATGTAGTATTAGAAGAAAGTGTTCTGGTCTGGTGGAGCACTTTTCTTTAAATAATGTGGACAGCTGGATGTATGTCTATCACTTACCAGCGAATACGATGATATTAGGATTTGCTATCGAAATATGGCAAATTAGTGGACATAGTGTGATGCTTTGGACAATAATCTCCTGGAAAACCATGTTTCCTAGAATCTATGTAAATTGTATAATGATTGGGTCCCAAATAACGTTATGCCACAGCATCACACTGCACCTACAAATCAGAATAAGTGCCAGAGATTCCAACAGGCGGTTCATTGGGTACCAGACCGGCAGCCACAAAAAACTCATCTTGTCCTAAAATGACTGGCATCTTTAATATAACTCATACTACATATTAAATCACAGTTGCATAGCAAGTATACCCTTTCATGACAAAAGTATTTCCTAATTTCAGTGGCCTCTTTCTGCTGAAATGTAGCTTGAAGGATTGTGATAATTCCTCTACTGAGAGCAAAATGACAGAACATAAAGTATTGAACAAGCCTCTAAATTATACAGATTTCAAATAAATCTAGTATATGTGGAAATGTGCAGTAAAAAATCCAATCCATGAAGGCTGCATCTTGCAATTTACATCTGCTGCTAATGTCTTGCTCCCAGATATCCCAGATACCACAGGACATCTTCAGAGATTTCATGAAATCCATGGCTTGATCGGTCAGAACTGTTTTGTCAGCACAAGAGGGATCTAACCAATATTAGGCCAACAAGTAACAGATTACATAATAAAATTTTACCCAAACAAGTGCTGTCCTAAGGGGATGACAATATAAAAGAATGGAAATAGCTCAAGTGCGGATACAGTCAACCCTCTCTTTAGTCCACAGGAAATAAAAGAACATTATAGCTTAGGTAATGGCAAAACACTAAAATGTCCCAAGGGTGAACAGAACATGAAAGTCAAATTTCCCTTTATCTTGCATAATTCTCCCATCTTTCTAATATTTAACTTTTTTTTTTTAATAATTTCTGAACCTTAGATTTCCGGCTTTACCATGTGGCGTGCATATACAATAAGTTAATTGAGATCTTTCATTCACTATTAAAAATATATTTTTCTATCAGGAATTTATTTATCATGACTGTGCAAAACCACTGTAACAAGAAAAAAATAGATCCCGAAAAATATATACAGTGAATATCAGCACTGACTGCAGCAATGCTCAGACCTCCGAAGGAGCAGACCGAGCAGGGATGTGTTCTGTTAGCCGCTGCCCTTAGAACAACATGTCACATTTGGAAAAGTGACAGAGAACATTTTCTTTTCTCTTGTTTCTAGAATGCCTCCCGCTTACACAGCACCGAGAAGAGCCGTGTCCGCTGCCGCTCCTTAAAACAAAAAAATAAATAAAGCAGAACCACACACAGAACAAAGCACTGACAATAACGCAAAGTGCTCGGCTAAGTAAACTAGAACTGACAAGTCAATTTGAAGCCTGTCCTGGATGTTTTGAAATGCAGAAATTATCTGTGACAGGGCTGATCAAAATAGAGCTCTCATGTCACCTCAAGTCGAGTGGCCGAAAGAGAGGAGGAATTAAACGCTGCAATTCTGTCAGCTTATTAACTACTGGACACCAGTAGATCAGCTATGAATATTCCAGATTTGTTTTCTGATATGACCACAAGAGGGATTATCATCACTCCCAAAACATATTCGGAGAGAGTTATGGGATAAAATTATAGCACAATACAGGACAATTAATCTCACAATATAATGAACGTTCAGCTCTTGGAACGTACATGAATAAACACAAAAGGGCAGATAAACAGCATGGGCCAACATTTGTACAGTATTATCATGTTATTTACTTACCATATGGAGTAGCAGATGCCAAAACCCGGCTAGGTGAGACATACAGCTTAGGAATTATGTAGAGATGAGTTAATGTATTTGAGCAGAATTGAACTCTACTCCAATATTCCAAAAATCTATGCATAAATTAGTTTTTTATTTGCCCCTGAGCCAATTAAGCAAAATGGCGAATGGTGTGAGGACAGGGCCAACGAAAGGTTAAAGAAAGTTTTAAATCCTTATACTCGCCTTACCTCTCATTTCTCTGGCACCTTCTCCTTTCTCAGTCACCAGTCTGGTCCGTGATGCATCTTCTTGTCACTGCCAATGAGTGCTGAAACCAAGCACTTGCAGATACAAGGTCATGGTACATGCTATGACCTTATACAAAACCGATTTGGGCCTTATTGGAGTCGGAGATCCAAGCCTAGCATGTGGAGGACGCGGATTCAGCACTTAGCGGTGATGATAAGAAGATACAATGAGAACTGAAGTGATGGTGAAGATCAGAGGGTTGGAGAGATGAGTGGTGAAGTGTGTATAGGATTTTTTTTCTTTATTTTATTTTATTTATTTATATTACATTTATTAAGTTCTGGGGTCAAAAGAGACCCCAGAGCATAGTAAGATAAATTTAACCCAAAGGAAGACTTGATTTTCAATCGACCAAAAACCAACACATGCATTAGTGGACACTGGGAACTTTTTCAGAATGAAAATTTGCTGTTTCTGTACAGTAGTAAATGTGCCATGCATTGGACCTGTAGAAGAGGAAATCCTCCAGTGGGTGTATGACTGTTATTATGTTCAGGTGCCCAGTAAGAAAGGGCAATTTAATTGTCCTGAGACCACAAGTACTGTATTTTCCAGATAAGACACACTTTATCTCCCCCAAATTGGGTGGAAATTAAGGGTGCATCTTATAGTCAGAACCTTGCTTACCGATAGGGGTTGTGGCAGCAGGTAAGCAGAGGTACAGGAGCCAGGGTTGCCATTTGATGTTGGCGATGGGGCAATACTTGCGAGCCAGGAGCTAGATGGTGTTGCGAGGTATCTGCGTTGGGCGCCATTGATATTTCTGGGTTTCGGCTGACAAATGGCTGCATAGGTGGAGCAGGCGCAGATTGAGATCTCAGAGAGCCGAGAGCTCAATCTGTGCCTGCATTGCCTCTACGATGATGGACTTCAAGAAAATAATTGTGGAGATGGAACATGTACAAATGGAGTTTTTGAAAGTCTGAGATCTTCTCTGTGCAGCTTCTGCAGCCATTTGCCAACACACAGTTATGTCATAGGAGGCCGCTGCACACTGCTGCAATACCCCCAGTTCCAGGCCCGCAAGCTTTACCCCACTGGCAACATCAACTGAGGACGGTGACTCATGCCTCCTAACCCCCCAAAATTCCCCCCCCCCCAGGTAAGTTACACTGCCTATGAGAGTCACCAGATTATAGGATGGCCCCCTATTCTAAATTAACTTTTCTTTTCTTAATTCCATCCTCTAAATTTGGAGTGCATTTTATAATCTGGTGTGTCTTAAAAAAAGTATAAAATAGAGTATGTTTTTGGCATAGCTATGGTCACATGCCAACTAGAGTCTTGGCTGCTCTTTGACAAAACTTTTAACGAAAGCAGCTGAGATTCTAGTCAGCAGGTGACCACAGCTCTGCAAATCACGCAATTCTGGTCACCTGATCACCGCTGGAACTGGTATGCAAAGCTGAATTCTAACTACTATTCCCTGAGGAAGGAGTTGGGACTAACTCCGAAACGCGTTGGAAAAATAAACACTATAATCATGAACACCGTCTGATCTTTCTGGTCTATGCAGCGCAGGTCCATATACACCGTCCACCCTCTGCAATTTTGAACTACGTTGACCGTTGTGGTATGGATCCTTGCAGCAGCTATTACCTTTTGTCCTGACGCTGGTTGTGTGCTACACAACCCCTCCAGGTGAGTGACTGATTACGTTTAAGTCCACCTTTTTATCAATGATAACACCATATTGCGCTTCTCTCTCCCTTTCCTAGTTTTGATTAATTCTTTTTACACAAAATTAAGGTTCAGCAGAAAGCAGGACTTACCGAAAATTTCCTCAAGGATGAACAACCTCTTTAAAAAGACAAAGTCATGGCTGGCGCAGTTGTGTGATCTCTGCTATCCAGCAACTAGCAGCTAATGACACTCTGATCAAACTCTTGGATGAAAGAATTGAAGCACACTGCAGGGAGAAGATTGAAAATAGAATTTCTCCATTGTGTCCAGTCAGTATGTGTAAGTCAGACTGCGCTTAGATGTGAATCTGATTGCAATAATTTCCTTGCACTCACAAACTTGCATTGCCAATTGTGATATGAATGTTGGATCAAACTTGGTCATGATGCAATTTTTCCTTTGACCAATCAGGTCTGAGGAAAAAATCTGACACGTGGGCAGTCTTATAGGCTAATATTAGTCCAAGTGCAATCTAATGATCTGCGGGATCACATTTCAACACAAAATACGGAAGTGTGAGTGACATCTACTGAAAAGAAATCCCTCATCATTCTTACCATGTTAAAATCAATCCGTTTAGATGAGGTGTTCAAAGCTCTATTTTAGCCATTTTTAGAAGACAAACAAGATCTTTGCATTGATTGGAAAGTTTTGGGATCACCACTTTTCAAGAGAAGCATTGCAACAGATGCAGGTGTTTTTTCATCATTTGTCTATAGTGGAGAATAATAGCATTTTTGAAATTATCTATACGACATAGAGAGGCATTGAAGAGAAAGTAAGGTGTGCTGCTACTTTTTGTTGGACATTTGAGAACAGCTTAGAGAAAGACACCATATTAATGAGGTGACATATACCTGCAGAAAGGGTGAAAGGTGCCAAAGAGTGTTATCTTTGCTAGCACTATAGCTTGTTTGTGACTACTTTTACAGTTTTAGCTTACAGTATGGTAGCAGGCTGTGTTTAAATGGAACCTGTCAGCTCCTTTATGCCCCTGCCAGCTATCAGTGTCTGCCCCTGCAGCCTTAACATTTCAGCTGAATGTCAGAACATGCTGGGAGACCTGATGTGATGTCACAACCATTTGACTACAATAGGGGGAACTAAGTCCCCATAGGACATAATGAGTTTGCTAACTTAGCTCCGCCCACTATGGTCACATGATCGGGGCATCACACAGGCACTTTAGACATGCAAGTTAATAGTGAGCTAATTTTTAATCTGCCAGACAGTCTACCTCCTCCAAGATGTAGACTGACTGCCTCATTTACATGAGAAAATGTAAGTGTATAAATGTTTTTTTTTTCACATTTTCCATTACACTAAGAGCTCAGACAGGGATGGCTAGAATAGTATTATAAAGCTACAGGTACAGATAGTGATAGCTAGGGGGCATAAGCGACCTGACAGGTTCCCTTTAAGAGTGCACTACATAGATAACAATATTAAAAGGTGTTTTTTACTTATAGTGCTCTATCCTTTAACCCCTTCATGACATATGACATATTTTTGTCAAAGGTCATGTCTCTGCCTTTGAAACAAGCTGTCTGTGGATGGATACCTGGCCTTGGTATTCCCTTGTCATATCTTTAAACTTGAAAAAGAGTTGGATATTGACTGAAAGGGCCACTTAACATGGTGGTTATGGTGTTTTCTGCAAGGAGTCACCCCTTGGCTGGGTTCTTCCCTGGAGGGATATCTGGCTAGTCCTGTGTTTGAGACTCCTAACCGAGGCTCCACAGACTATTTGCATATTCATAATTCTCAGGAAGCAATGCACCTAGGAATTCACTGTCTTGAGCACTTTAGCCAGCTGCCCGCAGTGTTTTCATGGACTGGTCTCCCTGAGATCAGTGGATGCTTTGCGATGTTTGAAGCAAGCTTAGCATCTTTCCATGCACATGTCTGCTTATCTAATTAGCCAACATGTACCTCTATCAATCGTGTATGGACTGAAGATCTGTGACTGTAAGTTTGGAAGGACTTACTCAGTAATGAGTCATCGCTGTTGCTGGTGTCCTCCCTACCTCCACCCCTCCCTGTGCCTCCTCCAGCCCTCTCTTGTTCAGCCTCCTGTATGTTGCGGGAGCAACAGCGATGACTCATTACTGAGTAATTCCTTCTGGGCTCCTTATCTGTACACTTTATAAAGTCTTTTTAAGAGCTTACAGTAGGACTAGAGACATGGGGAACCCCTTCCTTGAATGCAGCAGACACGCTGCATTCAATGCTGCATTCAGTTAGCATAGCACCAGGGGGGTGACAGGTCCTTTTTAAGTTATTTATATGTTGAAAAACAGTAGTTAATGGTCATCAAAACAGTATATGTACCCAAAAATGGCATCAGCAAAAACACAGCTCAGAAACAACAAATAATCCATCACACAGCCCCAGAACTAGTAAAATAAAAATACTACAGCTCTCAGAAATAGCGTCAAACCTCTGAATTTGTTTTTACCACTTAAAAAAAATCTATACATGTTTGGTATCTACACACTTGTACTGACGTGGATAATATACTGCCTGATTAGTATTACTATATAGTGAGCATGGTAAATACAAACCCATAGATCAATTGTGGAGTGGCACTTTTTTTGCAGTATTATCACACTTGGAATTTTTTTCCCTCATTTTTCAGAACACTACATGGCAAAATGACCGGTGTCTTTCGAAAGTACAATGCTTCTCGCAAAATAACAAGCCCTCATGTGGCTATATTGTAGGAAAAATAACAACATTATGCTCCTAAAAAAAGTGAAGGAAAAACAAAAAAATTGACCGGTGGTGAAGGGGTTAATAGCCAGAGCTGTAGTAAAATAATAAAATCAAATGTTATTTCAACCCAGTGCTGGGCATTACAGCCAGAATTCAGTAAGTGAAAAACTCTTTAAGCGAGTTGTGGCTGCTGGTTTTAAAACATGTACACCCCTAAAGGTGACCACATGTCTGATTATGTTTTCGACATCCAGAATATGATGACCAGATATACTTTCCATCTTTTTGGGTCAAATCCTGATTTAAAGCTTGCTTGTCTAAATGAAACCTAAAATGAATTTTTGCCAGTTTTGCAAAGTTTACTCACTTTATAATAAATAGTCTACAACTTCAGTAATATTATAGTAAACTTTTCTTTTATTTAATTTATGCATTAATGACAGTTCCAGTCAAATAATCTTAAAGGGGCTTTATCACCTTCAATTATGTGTTTATATAGTTTTTATTTGGTTTAATTTTGCAAATGAAAAGTATGACATCAATCAAATGTATCAAGTATACAAGGTACAAAGATTCGTCCTGTTGGACAAATAAAGTATAAGATAAAAAATGTAGGAATTATCAAATAGTTCTAAAATCTTTAATACAATGTACAAAGTATTATTCAAACCGGAGTGTCTAGTATTAATCTTAGAAGTACGTTAGAGCTATATTAAGCGTCTTTGTATATTTCCTAGTAACAGGAATCAACTAAAGAGTAACTATATACAAGTTAGGAAGTACAGAGGAGGAAGGGGGTTAGTAAGGTGAGTGTAGCCCACAGTGTCTATCTTGCCCGGTTTCTCGCCTAGAACTCTAAATTGCACTACTTAAATTGTAGGGTAGAGTCAGAAATGGTTCGCAAAATTTATGGCATGTTAAGGTCTCTTGGAGGAGACAATTTTGCAACATTTCAAATTCTTTTTTTACACCAGAATACTTTCATGAATTGGGGCCACAATCTTTAATCTATTTTTTTTTTTTTTTCATTTTATGATTGTAGAAGATAAAACACAGAAACATTTCTGGATTTTTTTTTAAATAAGGATTTCACATAACATAGAAAATTTAAAACAAAATCTCAATACTGTAATTTAAAAAAAAAAAAGTATGTTTACCATAACAACTGGATCTTAAGATTGCTTCATTTCTAATTGCAAAGTCACTTTAGCATGAACCCGTTACCAGGTTTCCCCCATAAGTTGTGGCCACCACCAGTAAGCCCTTATGTACAGCATTCTAGAATACAGTATATAAGTCCTCAGACTAATCTGTAGAACATAAAAAATACTTATTAAACTCATCTGTAGGGCGATCTGGTCTGATAGGTGTCGCTCGTCTTGATCCTTTGCTCCTTTTTGTGTTGTGATTTCCCTCCTCCTTTATGTGTCATGATGCATCCTACATCATCCACAAACTGACCTCCATTGTGCCCCAGCGCATGCACACTTCTCATTACACTGCTGAGGTTAGAACACAGTACTGTAATGGCAGGCATGAAGAAAGGTCAAAGAATGCCCCCATTGTGCACATACGCAGGCGATATTTGACATTTCCCTGTCATTACAGCACTTTGCTCTGCCTGCAGCAGGGCAGAGAGAAGTGTGCATGTGCAAGAGCGCAATAAAGGCCAGTAAGTGTATAATATAGGACATATAATCTACAAAAAACAGGGAAAGTGCACAGCAATAAAAAAAGAGGAAGCATTGAATCAAGACAGTGTCGTCCAATGGACCAGACTACCCTGCAAGTGAGTATGAGATAAGCTCTTTCTTATGTTTTACAGGTCTACCAGGAGACATTTATATACAGTATTGTAGACTGCTGCATATAAGACTTTAATGCTGGTGACTCACCCAGGGCTGGGGTACTCAGATCCTGGGTGTTGCTGCTGGACCCTGTCACCGGTGGTCGATGCCTGGTTCCGTGGCCCTGGTGGTCGCTGAAAAGAAAATGATGAAAGTGTATGGTTCGTGATGCCACCTGCAGTTTCTGATGATGAATGACACAGCGCTATGTCAGACCTCTGGGGATGATGTTATTGTAGCCAGTTGGTCTTGCTCCCTGCAGGTAGAGCAGTGTCCCCAGGGCAGTGATGCTGTATTAACTGGAAGGCGGCTCTGCAGTTGAAAATCTGGCTGATGCTCACAGCGAGAAAGAATGACACACCACACGTAGCTAAGTCTCTGTATGGGTTTACTGGTCACCAGTAGGGATAAGCAAATATAATCGTTACTATTCAGTACTCGACGAATAGTAACGATATTCGGCTACTTGCAGACTCCCCGAGTCTCTTGTGATTACTCGGGAGTAGCTTCTTTTACTTTCGCAGTGTATCTATATATACATTGCAAAAGTACACTAAAAGTGAAGAAAAGTTGTTAAAAAATAAAAAAAAACATCATACTCACCTTCCGACGCCTGCACCGAGTCCCAAAAACCTCACCTCCGATGTGCTGCAAGGACCTGCCAGTCGGCATAGCCAATCAGATGGCTGGGAGCGATCTGGCCAATCAGATGGCCGGACGTCACAAACCATGTGATCGCTATCAGCCACCTGATTGGCCAGATTGCCAGGTCTTGAACGTGCATCAATGACCTGGCAATCTGACCAATCAGGTGGCTGGTAGAGATCACGTGGTTTGTGACGTCCGCCATCTGATTGGCTATCAGACTGGCCACGCCCCTACGTCCCTATGTAATCGGCGGCGATGTCGCCAGGTGTAACGAGGCCTTTATGCAGTTCAACATTTATAAATTCAATGTTCACTTCTCCTTTGTGCGCTCAGAGTATATGTGTATAGCTCATCCTCTTACACTAGTGCAGTGGGCTGTACCATACATTTATGTAATTTTGTTAGGAATTGCTGAATCATTTTTGTTATTTTTTTTACAATGTGGAGTAAGACGTCCATGGTGTTATACAATACTGCCATAGAGCAGATTACCTATAACCAGATGTAATAGATTATTCCTGTTCCATTTCATTTCTATCCACTTGGTCTTAACAATTAAAAACTCTTGACATATTTTGCACTTTTTATGATCCTTAATCAATAAATATTTATTATTCTGCTAGAAAGACTGTGGAATTCTCCAAAAATAGTCAGTAAACCCCATAACCAGCATATTCTGTAACACGTGTGAAGAATACACTAAAATGTCATCAGATATGCCATACCGTAATTACAATCAGTCATTTCTTCTTCTACAATTCTACATTTACATTGTCCACTTGTGTTTTGTGATCATTAAACAAAATCCTCTCTGGTTATGGTCTGCAAACAAAAGCTGCTTTATAATTGATTGAGTGGAGGTTTTGTATGACTTCTTGGTTTTCCAGGTTGAAACTATTCGAAAATTCATTCATTCACTAATGGCCTCAAGATTTCATTATATTGTCATCCACGGCAGCACTAAATGATTAAATACTGCAAGAAAAATGCATATATAGGTAAAAGAAATAGAAAAGCGATTCTTGATGTTATGTCATCATATCTACTAGGTCATCTTGTTAGCAAGATACTTATATTATTAAAAGAAAACAGTTTATAATTATTCAGTACAAATTATTTTATTAAAATATTCTATATTTTAGTATTCATTTTTCTGTTTTCAAATCCCTATTAACGTTAGTAATGTGGTATTCAGTTCATTAGTTTTATTTATGATTTCAGGAAAACAAACTTACAATAGTATTAAGGGGGGTTGACATGTAGCGACGCACCAACGATCCCGACAATGATCCTGCCTGACCGGGATCGCTGGTGCGTCATTACGTGGTCGCTGGTGAGATGTCAGACAGGCAAATCTCACCAGCGATCCCCAGCGATGCGCCGACACCCAACGGTCGTTGGGACGTTCGGGTTCCCGGGCGCAGAATGGGGATTGCTGATAAGTCTGCGTGTCGCACACAGCGATGCAGCTTGGCCAGTGGGAGATCGCCCATCAAAAAATGGCCCTGGCCATTCAATAAAGATCTCCCAGCAGGGGACTGATTGCTGCTAAGTTTCAGACACAGCGAGATCGCCAGCCAGGTCGCTGCTACATCACAAGATGGTGATGTAGCAGCAATCTCGCTAGCGATCTCGCTACATTAATCCACCCTGTAGTGAAATCTAAAATGGAGAAAATTGGGATAATGTGTATAGATAATAAACATTTTTACATATTCCACTGCTCCAACCCTCATGGTCACATGATTCTCTACTGGCTTAGATTGCATTAGCAATTAAATATAGAGTTAGTGTGAGCTGATTTTCAAGACTAGTCTATCATCTGCATCATAACACTGGTCAACAAATTTTCACAAAAGTCATTTTACTGAAATAAAATGAGTCATTTCTTATCAATCTTTATGTGCTCAACACTAGAGATGAGCGAACCTTTTGCTGTCCGGATTCAGCTCTGTTTGCCCAACAGGCATATGATCGCCAACTTGTTCGGCAAACAGTTCCCCAACTTCTGAACCCCATTCAAATCAATGGAATGCAAAATCAAGGGCATATAAAACACTTTCAAGGGGGGCCAAAAGCTGCCAAACATGGCTCAAACCTTTTTACAGTGGAGCCCCGTGTTTACGCAGACATTATCTTCCTAAAGTATTACTCACCAAGCTTCAGCCCCGCTGTCACCATGCTTCTGGAGTCTTGGGCATCGCTCATTAATGTCACTGCTTCCACTATCTTGATTGGTTAAAGTCATATTTAGCCCCACCCATCCTCTCTGCCCGGGTCTTTGATGGGCCTAAACCAAACTGATGTCAGATTACTGTAATAAAATAAATAAATAACTGAAAAAAGGGTGTGTTTCGCTGTATTTTTGGTTGCCAGTCAAGTAAAACTAGGCAACTGGGGGCTGGAATCCTCAGCATTGGGAAGCCCAAAGTTTTCTGTCCCCCTTCAGCGAATTGCAGCCCGCAGCTACCCCACAAAATGGTGCATTCATTACAAGTGCCATTTTCTAGAGCTGTACTTCCCTCTGAAATGAAAAGAGTCACCTGAGTTCTATTCTGTAGCTAAATCTCAGGTGAACCTGACTCTCACGCCACCTTGCTCACAGCGGTAGCCGGAAATCAACCAGTTTCTGGTCCTGACGTCGCAAAGGATTGTGGATGGTTTTTGAGGGAGTAATATAGTTGAGAATGAGGCTTGTGTTTGTATTTTTTGTGGTATTTTTCCAATAAAAGGATTCCAGCCTCCAGCTACCTAGTTGAATCTGGCTCGCAACAACAAATACAACGAAGCCCCAAGTCATTTTTCTTTTAATTATTTCAAGTAAAAATTTTAAAAAAGGGCTCCCCTATATTTTTCATATCTAACCCTAGGCAATTGAGGGTGGGTGGCAGCATGTACCTGCTTGCTGTACTGGGCTGGCAACCAAAAATATGATTAAGTCCGAAGTCCTTTTTTTTATTGTTTAAAGAAATTATTTAAAAAGATGTATTTTTGATTACCAGTCAGGTAAAATTAGGCAGCTGGGGGTTGGTGGCAGCCCATACCTGCCTGCTGTATATGTGCTGCTGACAAAAAAATACAGCAGAGCCCCATCAATGCAAAGTAATGGACATATGCTCTTTTTATCTGAACTGTTAGTCAATAAGAGTAAAAAGGTGACCTCACATGCTGCTACCATCTGCAATAATAAAGGTTTGGACTCCCCAAAAATAATAATAACACAAAAATTAATAATAAAAATAATGAAATAAATCTTCATAAAAACATCCCCCAAAAATATTAAGCTCTCTTAAGTGGATGTTTTAAGGACATTGTAAGAACTTTTCAGCTGCTGCCACATCTAACACTGTTTCCAAAATTCTCAGATGTTGGGAAGATGGTGTATCACGGTCCGCGCTGCTGCCCCAATGGAATCACAAGGAAATGCAAGTTCCTCGTGATTCCATTGGGGTAGCAGCGCGGACCGTGACACATCATCTTCCCAACATCTGAGCGTTTTTTCCACGTGCGAGTGGCTGGTGGAGGTCCTGCAGCAGCTAAAAACCAAATGCTTACAAACCAGTTGTGGGGCACACAACTGAATCAGGTGAGTGTACACCTGTTGATATATTACACAGACAGGTGTCACAAAAGATAGGGCACTATTGCGCCTCTTGTCTCCCCCCTTTTTTGCTTCCAAAATTGACACCCTGCAGCTGTAAAATCACCTGCAAACTCCTGGAAGCTTAAAAAAATACTTAAAGCTCAAAAAAATTCTACAGCTTGATACAATCTGGTAGACTCGATGGCAGGAACACCCCTAACCCTAAGGTTAGGTGTTGTTCCTGGCCAGCGGATCTCCCGGCAAGCGGTTTGACCCAAACAACCAGGGCAAGTTTTAGGGCCATTTGAAATCTCTATTTATTTTCCCAAACAAAGCCACATTTTGCAATTTTTTTTTTACAAAAAGCTTGGGTTTCCGATTGCGAACTGAATCTGCAATGTTCATGCCAAATTTGAAATTGGTGAACATGCTCGGGGAAAGTTCACTCATCTCTACTTAACACGAATGCAAGAGTCAAAATGCACAATTGCACACCAAGATTCTACAGATTAGGACCTTTTTAAATCAGTAACAATTTCATTGTTGACCAGTGAATTGGAACTGACAACCAACACATGATCTGTAAAGCAGGTAACAGCCCAGCCCATGAGTCAAATGGTGACACTTTGTTTCAGGATGTGGACAGAGGCTGCATCAGTGACCACCGATTTTGACTCCTGATCACGTCTCTTTTGTGTATACCAGCATCAACTTGAAGACATCATCAAAGTGGATGTAGGTAAAAGAAATAAGTAATATTTTATAGGGAATGGTAGGGACTTTTTAATTAAAGCATGTGAGAAAACAGATTAGGTTATTACAATAAATAGATTGGTATTTAGGATTAAAATCAATATTAATTTGGAACCACCCCTTTAATGAAGAAATAAACATCAATTGAACATTTTTTTTTAGCCACTCACTGTCCAGTAGAAGTGATAAGACAGATTATCATTCAGGTCAGTGATACCAAATGTATATTGTCTTTTTTATGTTCTGCTATTATAGAACACTAAGGCTGAAGGCACATCATCCGACATGATCCCAGTGCCTCGCGCGAGTGCATTGCGAGATAAACTCGCATTGCACTAGAACAAGTGTTTTTCTATCATGTCGGACACACTGGTGCGCATTTTAAGCATTGAACTCGCAAAGCGAGTTTCAGTCGCGGCATGCTGCGACTGCATGCGAGTTGTACGCATTGAGCCACAATAGAAATCAATGGGTGCGTTAAAAAAACGCACCGTGCAATGACTAGTGCGAGTCTCCCGCGTGAAAAAACACACTTCCAGCGCACACTTTCAAAAAGCGGGCGGGAAGAAGCAGGGCACACACCGCAGACCACCGGGAGCCAGAGCCCTCAAGCTGTGCAGAGCCTCCCGTCGGACCGGCCCCGCCAGGTACTGAGGCTGTGATCCCGGCTGTGATCTCTGTGACAGCCGGGACCTGTGTGCGGCTTCACACGCCGCGCTGCTGGCGTTGGGGGCGGATACCCTCCCCCTCCTTCAGGCCTTCCCCTTCTCAAGATGACCCCCGGCCCCACCTGTCACTGCCCCCCACGCCCGTCGCCCGATACCGGAACCTGATTGCGGCCTCACCCGCCGCGATGCCCTACCCCTCCTCAGGCCTACCCCTCCTCTGGATGGCCCCCACCTGCGGCTTGCGGCTTGCGGCCCCCACCCCCCCGATCCCCCCGATCCCCGTGTCCGATCTCACCGCTCCTCGATCCCCGTGTCCGATCCCGCCGGTGTAGCCGCCGCTCTGCCTCCTCTCCTCGCTGGAACGCCCCTCCTCCGGTGCTGCTCCGCCCTGAGGTAAGTACTGTATGAATGAATGAATCAATCAATGATTGTGTGGGTGTGTGGATGTGTGGATGTGTGGGTTAGTGGATGTGTGGGTGTGTGGATGCGTGGGTGTGTGGGTGCGTGGGTTAGTGGATGTGTGGGTGTGTGGGTGTGTGGGTGCGTGGGTGTGTGGGTGCGTGGGTTAGTGGGTGTGTGGGTGTGTGGATGCGTGGGTGGGTGTGGGGGTGTGTGGGTTAGTGGATGTGTGGGTTAGTGGATGTGTGGGTGTGTGGATGCGTGGGTGTGTGGGTGTGTGGATGTGTGGGTTAGTGGATGTGTGGGTGTGTGGATGTGTGGGTGTGTGGATGCGTGGGTGTGTGGGTGCGTGGGTTAGTGGATGCAGGTGTGTGGATGCGTGGGTGCGTGGTTAGTGGATGCGTGGGTGTGTGGATGCGTGGGTTAGTGGATGCATGGATGCGTGGGTTAGTGGATGCATGGGTGCGTGGATGCGTGGGTTAGTGGATACGTGGGTTAGTGGATGTGTGGGTGTGTGGATGCGTGAGTGTGGGTGTGTGGATGCGTGGGTGTGTGGATGCATGAGTGTGGGTGTGTGGATGCGTGGGTGTGTGGATGCATGGGTGTGTGGATGCGTGGGTGTGTGGGTTAGTGGGTGCGTGGGTTAGTGGGTGCGTGGGTTAGTGGGTGTGTGGATGCGTGGGTGCGTGGGTTAGTGGATGCGTGGGTTAGTGGATGCGTGGGTGTGTGGGTGCGTGGATGCGTGAGTGCGTGGATGCATGGGTGTGTGGGTGCGTGGGTTAGTGGATGCATGGATGCGTGGTTAGTGGATGCATGGGTGCGTGGATGCGTAGGTTAGTGGATACGTGGGTTAGTGGATGTGTGGGTGTGTGGATGCGTGAGTGTGGGTGTGTGGATGCGTGGGTGTGTGGATGCGTGAGTGTGGGTGTGTGGATGCGTGGGTGTGTGGATGCATGGGTGTGTGGATGCGTGGGTGTGTGGGTTAGTGGGTGCGTGGGTTAGTGGGTGCGTGGGTTAGTGGGTGTGTGGATGCGTGGGTGCGTGGGTTAGTGGATGCGTGGGTACGTGGATGCGTGGGTACGTGGATGCGTGGGTACGTGGATGCGTGGGTACGTGGATGCGTGGGTACGTGGATGTGTGTGTGCGTGGGTTAGTGGGTGCGTGGATTAGTGGATGTGTGGGTGCATGGGTTAGTGGGTGCGTGGATGTGTGGGTAAGTGGATGTGTGGGTAAGTGGATGTGTGGGTAAGTGGATGTGTGGGTGCGTGGGTTAGTGGATGCGTGGGTTAGTGGATGCGTGGGTACGTGGATGCGTGGGTACGTGGATGCGTGGGTACGTGGATGCGTGGGTACGTGGATGTGTGAATGTGTGGGTGCGGGGATGTGTGGGTGCGTGGATGCGTGGGTGTGTGGGTGCGTGGGTTAGTGGATGTGTGGGTTAATGGATGTGTGGGTGCGTGGATTAGTGGATGTGTGGGTGCATGGGTTAGTGGATGCGTGGGTTAATGGATGTGTGGGTGCGTGGATTAGTGGATGTGTGGGTTCGTGGGTTAGTGGATGTGTGGGTGCGTGGGTTAGTGGATGCGTGGGTACATGGATGCGTGGGTACGTGGATGCGTGGGTACGTGGATGCGTGGGTACGTGGATGTGTGGGTACGTGGATGTGTGGGTACGTGGATGTGTGAATGTGTGGGTGCGGGGATCTGTGGATGCGTGGGTACGTGGATGCGTGGGTACGTGGATGCGTGGGTACGTGGATGTGTGGGTACGTGGATGTGTGAATGTGTGGGTGCGGGGATGTGTGGTTGCGTGGATTAGTGGATGTGTGGGTGCATGGGTTAGTGGATGCGTGGATGTGTGGGTGCGTGGGTTAGTGGATGCGTGGGTTAGTGGATGTGTGGGTTAGTGGATGCGTGGGTTAGTGGATGTGTGGGTTAGTGGATGCGTGGATGCATGGGTGCATGGATGGATGTGTGCGTATGTGTGACTGCATGTGTGGATGTGTGCACGAATGGATGTGTACATGCGTGGATAATGGATGGATGGATGCAACAAGGTATCAAGTGTCCTCTTCTAGTCTCAGGGATCATAGTCATGGTGCACTGTATGACAGATCATTGCCATACAGTGCACCATAACTCTGACCCCAGAGACTGTAGGAAGAGGACACTTGATCCCTTGCTGCAATCTCTGGAGCAGAGGCGATCGAGCATCGTGGGACCTTCGTTGTGGACTACGTCGGAGGCGATCGAGCGTCGCGGGACCTTCGTTATGGACTACGTCGGATCTTTCTAATAAAGATGGAGTCTGAATTTTGTTTGTGTTTTTTTGCAAATAAAAATATTTTACTCTGTGTGTATTTATTGACTACTTACCAGAGATTCCTAATGGCGGGTCTAACATTGGCCCAATATTATGAATCTCGGGCTTAGTGCCAGCTGCCAATAAAAAGCTGGCATTAACCCCTTTATTACCCAGTTTGCCACCGGCACCAGGGCAACTGGAAGAGCATGGGTACAGCACCAGAAAATGGCGCTTCAATGAATGCGCCATTTTCTGGGGCGGCTGCGGGCTGCAATTCGCAGCATGGGGGGCCCAGAACGCTTGGGCCTCTCCATGCTGCGGATTCCAGCCCCCAGCTGTCTAGTTGTACCTGGCTGGACTAAAAATATGGCGGAGCCCCACGTCATTTTTTTTTTCTAGAATTTGTTCTAGAAATAAAAAAATGGGCTTCGCTGTATTTTTGGTTGCCAGCAAGGTACAACAAGGCAGCTGGGGGTTGGTGGCAGTCTGTAGCTGCCAAGTTGTACCTGGCTGGACCAAAAATATGGTGAAGCCCCACGTCATTTTTTTTAATTACTTCTACCAATAAAATTACATGGAGCTTTGCCATATTTTTGGTTGCCAGCCAGGTACAACTTGGCAGTTGGGGGGCTGCAATCCTCATCATAGAGAGATCCAAATGTTGTGGGCCCATCACGCTGCAAATTGCAACCCACAGCCACCTCAGAAAATAGCACATTCATTGGAGGTGCCATTTTCTGGTGCTGTACCCCAACTCTTCCAGTTGCCCTTGCGCTGGTGGCAATGCTGGTTGCACACAGGGGCTCTCCATGCGCGACATGGTGTCCGTTAACAATTGTTAGCGGACACCATGTTGCATATGGAGAGCCCCTGTGTGCCTAAACATTGGAGCTCCCCCACAAGTGACCCCATTATGCATCTGGATTTGTTCCTTGGGGGTCTAGTTTCCAAAATGGGGTCACTTGTGGGGGAGCTTGAATGTTGAGGCACACAGGGGCTCTCCATACGCGACATGGTGTCCGCTAACAATTCCAATTGTTAGCGGACACCATGTCGCGTATGGAGTGCCCCTGTGTGCCTCAGTACTGGAGCTCCCACACAAGTGACCCCATTTTGGAAACTAGACCCCCAAGGAACAAATCTAGATGCATAATGAGCACTTTGAAGCTCCAGGTGCTTCACAATTTGATCCGTAAAAATAAAAAAATAAGATTTTTGTGGAAGAAAAATATTTTTTTCATTTTTACGGATCAATTTGTGAAGCACCTGGGGCTTCAAAGTGCTCATTATGCATCTAGATTTGTTCCTTGGGGGGTCTAGTTTCCAAAATGGGGTCACTTGTGGGGGAGCTCCAATGCTGAGGCACACAGGGGTTCTCCAAACGCGACATGGTGTCCGCTAACAATTTGAATGGAAATCAGCTCAAATTGTTAGCTGACACCATGTCACGTTTGGTGAGCCCCTGTGTGCCTAAACATTGGAGCTCCCCCACAAGTGACCCCATTGATTGACAAATAAGTGGCAGCAAATCAGTGCAGTCTTGACACCAGGAGAAGGTGCTAGTCTGTCGGATCGCAGTAGGAATGAAAAAATCTCACTAGCACCGCACTAGCACCACACTAGCACCACACTAGCACCGCACTAGCACCGCACTAGCACTACTACACGCATCAAACTCGCATCAGTATTGCGCTTCAAAAACGCGCCGTTTTTGAGGGATCAGTGTGCCTTCAGCCTAAAAGTGCTTAAAAGTTAACTTTAAAATGAGAGGCGCAATCTTGAATAATACCCGGTGGTCTAATGGGGATATATTGTTAGTGGCGGTAATCACCACTCACCTAGACTGGTTGTGCTGTTGAAATGCGCGTAGTGGACAAGCCAGAATAAACAGGTCTACTTTAATTATTGGTATCTGCTTCTCTTTACTGAGCGCTCCTAAATAATACCAGAATTACTGCCTTTCTTTAAAAGTTAACTTTTGCAATTCTTTATTTCGAAAGCTGTATCTTTTTATTTTTCTGCCTACAGAGCTGTATGGCGGCTTGTGATTTTTTGGATAGTTTGACATTAACATGATACTATTTTATTTACATAGAACCTTTCACACCATTTATTTTGTGTGGCAGTAGATTGAAGAAATAGTATTTTTGGTGTATCTTATATATATATTACACCATTAGGTTAAATATTATCATAGTTCGATAGCTCAGACTGTTCTGTATGTGGCAGGGCGCAGTGTGAATCATGCCTAGATGAAATGATGGAGCCAGTGCTTGATCCATGCTGTCTCCGGTTTGGCACCATGAGTAAGCTGTCAGTTTTTATTTAAGTTCCACAAATATTGTCTTAATTTCTGCAAATATTCTCCTCTGTACATAGACAATAATACTTTGATACTTAATTTACTAACTCTCAATAGTTCCTTTTAATCAAGTCATTAATAAAGCAGCTCTAATTCTGCGTAATTTGAGCGTGAAAAGTTTCTATGTTACATAGATATAAATGCAACCCATCCCATTGCTTGTAGTAACATTTATAGCTATATACAAGGTAATTCAGTTTGTTAAAGTCCAGACTTCAAATGAACTCTTTACCTGACTTTCAGTTCTTGCCAATTATCCAACAAAATGGCTAAGCCTTTGTTATGAGGGAAGAAAAGAAATTGCGTGTGAAATCAGGATGACATAAGCGGATTAGCAGAGGGCGGAAAGAGTTTTCCTTCTCAGTTTAGTATCAAAAAGACATTTAGCAAATGAATAATTGTATTCATGTTTTGTTTACTTAAAATGTTCTTCAGAGATTCTTGATAAAACCATCGCAGTCGCACTTAATATCAGCCGTGTAATAGCAGACTCTGGAAGACCTCCGCTCCCAAAGCAACAATAAGCAGTTCCAGTGTGGTATGGCTGAAAACATATGAAAAAATGGTTTTAACGTATATAGTTTGGAAAAAAGTCAGAAGTTGCAAAGGACATGTTAATGTGTGCCAGCACATTCACATTTATTTTGTCTTGTAACAAAAGGCAGTCACATTTCATTTTTGGGTATACACACTTATAGCAAATTTATATGATTGTTCCCTTGATCCAAATTGAGAATGCATAAATCCATGTGACTGCCACCAAGCCAACTTCAGTAGTTTTTCATTTTTCTGCAACAAATCTGTCAGATATGAATATCTCTTTTAACTAAAAAAAGTTTCCTCCTATATTTCACATTTAAATGTAATGCTATACATAGGGGTATATATTCACCCAAATTGGTGCACCTCCAAGACTCTCAGCACTGATAATTATGGAATACACTGTGGCTCAGTGGTTAGCACTGCAGTCTTGAAGTGCTAGGATCCAGGATTCAAATCCCACCAAGAACACAATCTGTAAGGCATTTGTATGTTCTCCTCGTGTTAGTGTCGCTTTCCTCTGGGTTTTCCAGTTTCCTCCAACACTCCAAAAACATACTGATAGGGAAATTAGATTATAAGCCTAATGGGGACAGTGATAAAAATTTCTGTAAAGTGCTGTCTAATTAATGTTGCTAATGCAATATACCATAAGTAAAATAAGTAAGAAAATAAGATCTCAACAGTGTCAGCTACATAGCCTCCTTAACCTCTTAACGCCTAATGTTGCATATTCACATCATGCCTGTTCAATTAATTTCAATGCACATAAGATTTTAATTCAGGCAATAAGGGGTTAAGCACAGTGATGGTAGAATTGCCTCTGCATAGTCTCCCCAATAGTGCCAGCTACATAGCCTCCTAAAGCACGGTGTTGGCAGCATAGCCTCCTCAACAGTGTCAGCTACATAGTCTTCTTATGAACAGCCTTCTCAGCAGCATTAGCATAAAAGTTTCCTCAACAGTGTCAGCATCATTGCCTCCTCAACAGTGTCAGCAGTATAACCTCCTCAACAGTGCTAATGGCATATCTCCTTCAACAGTGTCAGCTACATAGATTCCTTATCATTGTCAGCTGCATAGTCTCCTCAAGAATCAGTAGCATTAGCCTCTTAACACTGTCCATGGCATAGACTCCTCAACATTGTCAGTTGCATAGTCCCCTCAACAGTGCTTTCAATAGTTAGAAGCATAGCCTCCTCAACAGTGTCAGCTGCATAGCATTCTCACCAGTGTCAGCTCCATAGACCTCTCAACAGTCCTTTCAATAGTTGGTAGCATAGCCTCCTCAACATTGTCAGTGGCATATCTTCTTCAACAGTGTCAGTTGCATAACTATTCTGACAGTATCAGATGCATAGTCTCCTTAAACGTGTCAGTAGCATTGGCCTTTTAAACTGTCAGTGACATAACCTCCTCATCAGTGTTGCCAGCATAGCCTCATATACAGTATCCCTTATATATGTTACAGTGTTAGTAGCATTGTCCCACTCAAGTGTCAGTCCTGGTGCCTCCTTATTAGTAGTAGACACAATGCTACATAGCAGTGACAGCCATAGTGCAATCACATGACTATCCCTACAAGCCACAAGCCCCAGTAATTCAGTGGCAGTGGCAACTGTTCTGTTCTCATGCTGTTCTTATATAATGAAGCTATAGTCCGCAACATTTGATCACTGCAACACAGAGAATAGGTTTAATTATTGCATCAGAAAGATGCCAGTAATATTGAATTTAATTTATTCTCAGTTAACTGAAACCAGAATTTTCAGAGGTTACTGAAACGGTTAAGGAGTGAAATGTGAACGCCGTGTGGTGCCCTTTCTTGGGCTACCAGTTTTTTAGAATATGTAATTACATTTGGCAGAAGCATCAGTTTGTATTTCCAACATTTTAGATGCCAGCGCCTCCTTTTTTCTAAAGACCCCAGGATGAAATTGTTCCATTGTTTCACTCATAAGAAAAAAAATAACATTCTCAGAGCACCTTACTCTTTAATTAATGGCACATGCATTAAGAAAGGCCTTAAGTAAACATGCATTATAAAAAGTATGCATTAATAAAGCCTTTCTTTACTACTCCATTTTGGATAGACACAGAAATTAGGGAGAAAATAATTTTAATTCTGCCCATTAGAACTGTAGAATTTAGATTAAAAACAAATATCATAATCCAACAATAAATACAGACACAAACCTTAAAATAAAAATTTTCTGAGGCTGATAAAATTCAGACACTAGACAGGACTCCAAAACAAACTCTGACTTCTGGACAGACCCCAATGAAATCAGACTCAAACTATATTAAAATGAATATAGAGCCCTGAACAAAGTCAGACCTCTAATGAGAGCACAAGGCTGCTTTCACATCTGCGGTACTTTCAAATCAGTTTTTGCACTGCTCATTAGGAGCGCCGGATGCTGGACAAAAAAACGCTGCTAAATGCGGTTTAAAAAAAAAACTTGAAGTGCTGAATTTGTCCGGATCCGGTGGAAAAAAAATGAAACTGGAAGACAACGCACATTATTGGACATCCATAAGAAATGCATTGGTCACTAACGCAATGTTGCCGGATCTGGTATTTAAAAAAAAAGTCAGAATTCTGCCTGATTTGAAAAACGCAGCTGTGAAAGTACCCTAACACTTAAACAGGTCAGCAAAAAGGTTAAAACTCAGTTAATTTAGACCCTAATAATAATGGTGGCAGTATTGTGTGGTAAAACAGCTCCTGGGAAACGCTAGCAAATGGACAAAGGACTTGTTCAAGAAAAAAAATCAATGTAAGGCTACATTCAGACAAAGCATTTTTGATCCATTTTGTGAGGATCTGTTTTCCAGCTGCAAAACTGGTTCAGCTTTTCAAAAAAACACATAAAAAATGGATGTTTTAATGAGTTTTGTGAGAATCCTTTTTTAAGCCCATAAACATTGGTTTAAAAAAAAAAGCAGATCAGAAAAACGCCAAAAAATTGACATGCTCATTCTTTCTGAAGATCACTTTTTCACTCAAAAAACGGACCACTTCCAAACATTGTGTCAAAATGACAAATATTGACTGGGCTGGGAATGTCTGAAATTGATCCGTTACTCTGCACTGCCACTGCAAAAACAGATCCTCACAAAACAGATCAAAAACGCTGGTCTGAATGTAGCCTAAAGCTGAGTTGTAAGTGTACCTGGAATGAAAACTAGAAGAGTCTAGCTACCATACTTTATGTCACCACACACCATAATTCTAGAAACAAGACCAGTTCCCTCTTTAAAAGTTATTCCTTTTAAAGTATCCCTTCAGCAGGTTTTCGTTGTCTGATCTGAAACCAGCATTTTGTAGCCAAAAAGACTGAATCCAATGATGTATCACTTAGTGTACTGGATGCAGCCATTCTGACAGAACCAAATATTTTACATATAGCAGTGCAGCAGAGCTGAGAAAGGCGTCTCCATCCAATCTAAGCTTTCAATAGACATTGTACATAGTGATGAGCTGATAGTGAAATACTCGGCCTCGGGAGAATCATACCGAGTAGTTTTTAATACTAGCATTTTTGTGTGAATAGCGAGTCTAATGTTAGTCAATTAGTGATAGGTAGGGATCGGTGAACTATTCGGGTTCGTGACCAGGGTTGCTCCGTTAAAGTAATTCAATAGTTAATACTCTTAACATACTTACCGGTAGGGGTTCTCTCTTCCTGGAGTGACGCGTCGCTGCGTCACTTCCAGGCCGCTCCATATCTTCTTCCCGTATGTGATTGGCTATTGTAGCCAGTCACGTGATTATTCCCCCTGGAAACCCGGAACTGACACAGCGCCGCAGCACAGGTGAAAGGGATAATGTGGACCAGGTAAGTGTAATTAGTATGTTTAATAACTGTTTACTTGCTTTAACAGAGCAATGCCAGTCACAAACCTTAAGAATAGAAATTGTTTAAGCGGTCCTTCGGTAGAGCGCTGAGATTACACGAACACAATTATCTCCAATCTCTATCTTTATTCTTTAAAAGATGATGCTCCAAACTCCAACCCACAACATGTTTTGACGTGGCAAACACGTCTTCCTCAAGCGGATCCGCTTGAGGAAGACGTGTTTGCCACGTCGAAACATGTTGTGGGTTGGAGTTTGGAGCATCATCTTTTAAAGAATAAAGATAGAGATTGGAGATAATTGTGTTCGTGTAATCTCAGCGCTCTACCGAAGGACCGCTTAAACAATTTCTACTCGTATACATCTCCCTTCGGGGAAAGCGGTCTAACAGAGCTGCAGAGGGAAAGGACCTGATTCACGCCGTCCGGCCTGGCCTTGGAGTGAGCACTTGATCGGCACATGATCTGAAGCTGAGAGGATCTAGACACGGAAGAGATACAGGTCCGAGGCTGGCAGCCTGAGCCTTAACACACGCCCACATTCTGGTTGTGCGGAACTGGCACAATCATAAAAGGTTAGTTGATCCCTAAGTGCAACCTTATAATAGCAGGATAAATCCACAGGTGGCGCAACACATTTTTTTCTTTTCTGTTACAAACCTTAAGAAAACAGAGAAGTTCACCCATACCTAGTGATGGGCTGTGTGTGGGCGGAGCCTATCATATAACAAGTATTTCCAGGACAGGGCAGGAAGGTGGGTGTTCTACCCATTTATGAGCAGCAAGATTAATATTGACAGTGTAATACTTATTACAACCCATAGAGGTCATTAGTCATCCATTTATCCTGATTCTGCATACATAAAAGTTTCCCCTTTAAGATTAATCATCCTGAAGGAACTGTCCCCTCAGCCTTCCTGGGTAGAAGAAAATTGCAGACATCTTTCCCGGGCTTTTGAGAAGACAGGACTTGTTTTCTTAGCTTCTACCCCTTTCTCTACAATCACTACTCCTGTCCAGCGGAATTCGGTGAACATAATAGTACAAACCATATACTTCTTTTAGAATCTGTATGCAGGTTGTTATACAGGCACTGTATAGGAGTACTGTGTAATAAGTATGAGTGGTACGTTATAATACTATACCTTAGTTAATGCTTCAGCATCACATGCAGATAGATTGTATTTCTCTGTAGAACAGTGATAGCTGCAATGAACTTTGTCCCAGATAATTATGTTACTGTGCAGTTTCTATATGTCCCAGTTACTAAAGTAGTTGCACCCTGTGTCATGCTGCTGTTTCTGTGATATGTCAGTACTGATTCAAACTGTTCTTTGTAGTTTTTACCACATATTCATCAAGTTCATTTCATCACTCAATAAATCAAGACTACTCAAACCCTACAGTCTGTTTACGAGGGATGTGAACGAGGGTTAAACTGTATGCTGGATATCAACAGCACTACACGTGGAAGAAGGCAGAACACAGTGGGCTTTTTTGCATTTCTACTGTATAAAACACCTTGCTGTGCCCCCCAGAGAGAGCCTACCATTCAAGAGCTTTCAATTTGTGTCACATCGATAAGGATCGACACATCACTCACGAGCACCAGCGATACTCCACGAGTAATGAGTATCGCGAATACTGTACTATTCATGCACTGATCAATAACTGTACATTGACAGCAAGGTGCCAGTTTAGAGGAGTGGTTGTGTTGGATTGGCATGCACAAGGCAATGCAGTCCAACAATGATATGGCATTGCTGCTTAAACTAACATTGCAAATAAACAACACGATAGACCTAGATAAGAGAGGCATCTTTAAATGCTTTCTATTAACCCTTACACTATGCTGTATTCAGATTACATAGCTAAAACCTGCTGACAAATTCTCTTTAAAGCCTCCTCTTGGTGTTGCCCCAGTTGTCTGTTCTCCAGATGAAGACTGGAGGCTGCAATGAATGTCTATGCTCCTAAGCAATGCGTTTTATATTAGGTGCAATGATAGTCAGAGATTGGTCAGACTTCCACATACTCTGTTTACCCCCAAAATTCTATGATTGATCTCTGACAGCGAGTGAACAAAAGGTGCATCATTGCACACAGCCAATGGCCTCACAAACTGATTGCTGGGTGCTTGTGGAATTCAATGGCAGAAGGCGACCTGATAGCATTCCTGAGCCTAGAATTCATAGGAGACGGAGACCGTGATTTTTACAGTAGACTGCAATACTTTGGTATTGCAGTATTCAGTATAGGTGGACAATCTCAGGTTAAAGTCCCTACTACAAAAGGAAATTAAAACAAAACAGTTTTTAAAAATAGAGTAAGATATTAAAAGTATAAAAAAATTGTAATTACCTCAATTTACCCACATTAAAGATAAACAAAAAAAAAAATATTAGGCATCAGTGCATCTGTAAAAGTCTGGTCTATCAAAATGTAAATGTAACCAAATTAGTAAATTATGTGATGAGAGAAAAAAAGAAATACCAGAATTTGTTTTTTTTTGGGAAAAAGAAAGCATTGAGGGAGATCAAAACACCGATACTCCTCAAAATATCTATTCAAAAAAGTCAGATTGGCAAGCAAAAAACACTCTCTTGTACTCTATTACCCAAAAACTGAGAATGTTACAGTGTCTTGGAAATCAGTAACCAAGTTTATTATTTTTATACTCTTTATTAAGTCATGGTAATCAGCACAGTGAACGTCAGAAAAACTAAATCCAAAAAACAAATGTGGAACTGCATTTTTTGCCCAATTTCACAGTACTTTCACTATACCTGAAATTGTTTTCCAGTATATTGAATGGGTCATTAAATGTTGTAAATCAAAGCTACAACTAGGCTTGTAAACATAAGCAATCACACGGCTATGTTGAATAAAAAATAATAAAATATATTGATCTTGGAAAATGAAGCATAAAAATGGAAAACTGCTCTGTTTGCAATGGGTTAAAAGTAATCTGTAGTCTTAAGAATGGAAAGTTTTTTAATTCTATAGTGCACCACCTGAGGATTTCGTTACTGGAGATCTCAGAGTGGCCAATCTCCTAGGCAAAAATAGCATGCTGTCAAGAATGTGCTATACAGCTTCTGAAGTACACCAAATAACCATATCCATGTAGCCTCAGTGATCCTGTGATTTTCTGATGATCCAGAGTCAAAGTTGTTTCATCTAGCAGAACCGGCGTATGGGTAGTTCAGACCTGTGGAGTGACAGAGGCTGGACAGACATCTATCTGGGATGATTTAGTGTATCCTGCATTGAGCAAGGGGTTCAACAAGATGACCCAGAAGTTCCCTTCAAACTCTACCATTTTATGATTCTATGATTCTATGGTTTAAACAGTCAATTTGAAGGAGGGCATTGCCAAGGAGTCTGGGGGCAGATGAGCAGTACACTCCTGAAGACAGAAGATGAGAACAACACTTTACATGCTTTCCTGAATCAACACATTTTTGTTAATTAGTATAATGCTTCCACATTGCCCCCTAAATACACTAGCATGCTCCACAGTGCATATCCTACACAAGAAATGATGCCCTCACAGATTGCTGCTCCCACAATGAATTTCACCATAAAGTTTGATGTCCCTACATCATACACAGGATGAGTCGCCAAAGCACATACCCCACACACTAGGATACTCTACAGTGCCAAATCCACAGTACAGAACCTCCAGAATGAATTCCCCCAACCCAGTATGACATCACTATAGTGTCTACCCCACACAGAATGATGTCCCCAGAATGTATTCCTCACAAAGTAAATGCTCCTCTCCCCAGTGCTCCACCTTCACCCAAACAGTATAATGCCTCAGGATGTCCGCACACACACTATTTAACACACCTCTGCCTCACTCAGATTAGATTGAAAAAATATTTGCCTATCCCCATCCCTTTGAAAAGAACAGGTCTCATTGCCTTAGATATGGCATATGGGCTGCACATAGAAAAAAAACTGAATTTGGCAGACTGCATTCTTTGCAGGATGAGATGACATTTTTGGAGATTACATATTTTTTGTACATCATTTGGTCACTTTTTTTTAACATTTTTTGTCATGTTACTTATTTTGTTAAATTATTTGGCATTTATCAAATAGGTTATGGTCCATTTGTTATTTTGAGGCATTACAGATGTGTCAACAACAAATGTGCACTGTTTAGTTTACTTTAATTTGTATATGAAACAGCTTTATTTTTAGTGGCAAAATATTTTTTCATACTTTATTTCAATTTGTTTCACATGATTTTTTTCCCCCAATTGGCTCCATACAGTAATATTGCCTTACAATTAGCCAACATTTTGTAGAAATGTACCCCAACCTTGTCCCTAAATTGCAGTAATGTACAAGAAAGAAGAAATATCAGCTCACCATTGATCAGCTCCCAGGACACAGTACCTCGAGGTCCACGCTGCCACTTCAGAAAGGGACAAAAGAAGCCAGTACAAGGGAATGTCTGGATCAATGATTCTTCTTCATTATCCAACGCGTTTCAGAGTTATCTCCCAACTCCTTCATCAGGGAATGTCTGATTCCCTGATGAAGGAGTTGGGAGATAACTCTGAAACGCGTTGGATAATAAAGAAGAATCATTGATCCAGACATTCCCTTGTACTTGGCTTCTTTTGTCCCTTTCTGAAGTGGCAGCGCGGACCTCGAGGTACTGTGTCCTGGGAGCTGATTATACCACAAGGATCGGTGGAAAGTACGGTCCTGCAGCAGCTACTTGTATTTGAGCGATCATCACCAGTTGTGGGTTTTCACAACTGTATCAGGTGAGCAGCCTCTTTGTATAACCTCTTGTTCTTCTTTAAAGAAGATATCACCCTATGTGCGCATTCTTGAATTTTATAGCTCACCATTGATGTCCTTCTCCGAGAATCCCCTTCATAGCACGAGTCGCAGCTTGGCAACCGCCAATTATGGAAACCAGACGGCAGAGATTGACCCATCAATGAGGAAAAACGGCAGCACGTAGAGGAACAATGTGTAAAACTTCAGTTAATTGAAAATCCATACAAAAGTATAAAAATAATGGACAATGTGCGGCAGTCAAATGAGTCCATAGGACAGTTAAGAGCGACGCATTTAGGCTAAAACAGTGGCCTTAATCATGGTCTAAAAGATCCAGTTTTAGCCAAAACGCAGCACTCTTAACCATCCTATAGACTGATCTGACTGCAGCACATTGTGCATTATTTTTATACTTTTTATGGATTTGCAATAAAGTGAGGTTTTACACATTTTTCCTCTACGTGCTGCCATTTCTCGCCATTGCTGGGTCAAGCTCTGCCCTCTGGTTTCTATATTGTAGTAATGTCCCCATCCTGGTTCCCATCCTGTAGTAATGTCCCCCATCCTTGTCCCGTTGTTGCAGTAATATCCCTATTCTAGTCTCCATTTTGCTGTAATGTCATCCATCTTGGTCCTCATTTGGTAGTAATGTCCTCCATATTGGTCTCCATATTGCATTAATGTGCCCTTTTTGCCCCTCTTCACATACACATTAAAAAGAATGCTCACCTAACTTGGCTAGCTCGATGAATGGCGTTCTCTTCTCTTATACAGCCAGGGCAGTACATGGAAGTGATGTCATATGCTGATGCCAGATGCCAACTTTATTGGCTGGTGGCTGCTATTTTCATTGCAGTGCAGAGAGCTGATCTCTGCACCATGATACATTTCAATTGAATGTGCAACTGAAAACTCGCATTCAATTGAAAAGCAGCGCTGGTGTCAGCCTCCTTAGCCTTCACGTCAGCCTCCTGGACCGAACCACATCATTTCAATAACTCAGGTGCCTATAGGCCACATGAAGTAGACTTACTAGCCAAATGAAGCAGCCTGAAAGGACGCATGCAGCATTATTGAGACCTCCTGCTTTAGATGATGCCAAGGGTACAGGCTGAATGGTGATTTGGGCAGTTGATGCTCCACCACTGTATTCAGCTGTATCTGCATGCGCAGAATAAAGATGCAGTTGGGATTGCAATACGTCACTGTCGTCATGGACAGGAATGTCCTGCTGGTTGGGAGGTATGCAGATTGATTATAAATTTGGATTTTGCATTAATGTATGCTGTTTAGAAAATTCTAAGGCCAATTTCACACATCACAGATATTAGGGAGCAGATTCTGCACCACCAATACACTTATTTTACCATACAATAAAAGTTTGTTTGTTTGTTTTGCAAATTCCAGTCGCACATTAAGGAAAGACATCCTCATGAAAATAAAAGCAAAGTATCAATTTAAAAAGATTTTTATTGTAGTTTTCACCCTATTCAGCGCTTAGTAAATGGAATAGGGTGACGTTTACAGCCAAATTTGTAGCAAAATCCTCAATCACCACATGTGCATTTGTTGTGGATGTGTAACCAAATATGCAGCAGAAATGTTATGCATCGTGTAAACATGGCCTAATTTGATCATCACCATATAAATATTTTTAGGTCAAAGGCCTATGAGTTGTACAGAATAACTGGAGAGGTACAACCCTAAAATGCATCAAATACAAACAAATCGTCTTCCAACCTGAAAAACAGGTTGAAAATGAGTGAAAAGTTGTGCGGTTTAAGGAGATCCTTCGTAGGTCCATCTCAAACTGGCTGTAACTTATGGTAAAAAATCTTTAGTGCATTTCTCGTTAACTTGATGCAAACAAGTCAAAGGCACAAGTCTGTACAATTAGATTAGTCATTTGGATTTACTGCAATAAAAAAAGTCTCAAAAAATGATATGCAGTAAACAAGGAATCACCGCAGGTAGAAGAAGTGCTTCCACTGTCGTTGGAACAACAAGATCTTTATCTACTTTTTAAGCAAGTTACAAAAAAACACAAGAAGAAGTATATCAGACTAACAATAAAAGTAATTTTCTACATTTTTACTAGCGGAAATAGTTTAATTATGCATAAGTGTGGCACCAACGTGTTTGTGATACGTCTTCGATGAGCAGCATAGCATGTGAATTTGTGACAATCAGTTAAAGTGAAATGCATACAGTGTTCAGGTGCAAGGCCGGCAGAATATAATCTGATAATGACTCCACTTCAAAAATCAGTGCTAAGTGGAGCCAGGACAGAGCTTTACCACATTTGGTGCCATTTAGAAATACATTTTGTACACCTGGCAGTCACACAGGAGAGGCTTGCTCGATTTACAAAGCAGGAGCTTGAAGGCAACAAGCTTGCTCTGTCATTACCTGAGTGTACAGCAAAGCACTTCAGGACCCCTGGCTAGTCGTGCACTTACTGCATACAAGTGCTCAATTACTGCAGCTCTTTCAAACAATTATGGAGCATTACAGGTAGTTCAGTCAGAAAACAACCAAAAAAAACTGTATGCCCCTTTCCTCTTCCTATTCAAGTGAAAAACTTTCTATCTCCTTTCTGACAGAATTAGCTGCCTAAAAAATTCCTAATATATACAATATTACGCTGCACTCAGTCCTGTCAATGAAGGTGCTAACTAAACACAATTCTATTTCAAATATAAATAGTTGCACTCGACACTAACTTATTTCTGAATAGAGAAGAATAGAAAAATGAAAAAGTAGAGATACTTGGTATTATGGAAATGGCCAAATCGATAATTCACCCAGTTGCCACGCTGAGGTGATCTCCGTTAACTGGGTCCTAACACTAATGCAACTGCCTAGTGTCTTTCTGGGCTTTTCCTCCGGCTGATACCAGAGAATATTGAATTTGCAGTCTTATAGCTAAAGACAGGTGCTTGAATATATAATCGGTGCCTTGGGAAAAGAGGGAGGAAAGTCTCTAGCATGCCTAAGGGGTTAACCTCTTTTCCCAAGGCACCGATTATATATTCAAAGCACCTGTCTTTAGCTATAAGACTGCAAATCCATTATTCTCTGGTATCAGCCGATGAGGAAAAGCCCAGAAAGACACTAGGCAGTTGCATTAGTGTTTGGACCCAGTTAACAGAGATCGCCTCATCGTGGCAACTGGGTGAATTATCGATTTGGCCATTTCCATAACACCAAGTATCTCTACTTTTTCATTTTTCAATTTTTCTCTATTTAGAAATAAGTATGTGTCGAGTGCAACTAAAAAATTCCTAAAGCATTCTAACGGTTTTGCTCCCCAACTCAAGCCCAAAACCCCTTAAATAAAACTTTAAGAAAGTCTCATAGAATTGTTAGTTGTGTACTGTAGTATTCATTTTAGCTTTTGCAATTCTCTTTTACGGAGCATGTTACCAATAAGTAATATTCATCTGTCATTAAAGTGTTTTAAAATGTATCTTTTAAGTTTTCATGTAAAGAAAAAATACATTAATGACAGACTGGGAATTAAAAGGGTTAACAGAAAGTGCTGGGTTTCATAGATCCACCGCGCTGACCTCCAGTGAAGACAAACAGAGTGATGTATAAAACTCTGTTTAATGGGTAATTTGCCTACCGGTTTCGTGATTTCAGTTATCACTTCATCATGCCCTGATGAAGTGATAACTGAAATCACGAAACCGGTAGGCAAATTACCCATTAAACAGAGTTTTATACATCACTCTGTTTGTCTTCACTGGAGGTCAGCACGGTGGATCTATGAAACCCAGCACTTTCTGTTAACCCTTTGGATCCTTACTTTTGCTGGGCACCTGCTGCGACCATAAGAGAGAGCGGAGTTAGTTGGTTGTGACTTGCACAACCAAATCAGGTGAGTCCTTCCACTAAAGGGGGGCACTGAGGATAATTGTACAAAAGGAAATTACTCTATGTGCGCTCCATTTCCCTTTTTATATTAGACTGGGAATTAAGAAATACAAAAGAAAAAAATATAAGTACATGCATTAGAAAATCCTCACCTACCTTTAAGTGGCCATGTGCATGGAGCCTGTATGTGACATGGTGGCTGCATGTCTGCCTAGCAGAGAGCCATATAGCTTCTGCTCTAGGTGTATCCAGTCGAGTTTACAAATATTCATGTAATACCAACACAGCTGCCATTGCAGCTCACCTCACCAAAATAAGACCATAGAAAGGAGTAGATCTACTTGGACAGGTTAACATCAACTTATGGAAATAAGAATAAAATATACAGTGGGTACAGAAAGATTTCGAACCTCTTTAAATTTTTCACAGTTTCATTGCAGCCATTTGGTAAATTAAAAAAAATTTCATTTTTTTTCTCATTAATGTACATTGTGCACTATCATGACTGAAAAAAAAAAAATCTTGAATTTTTTGCAAATTTATTAAAAACGAAAAACTGAAATATCACATGGTCATAAGTACTCAGACCCTTTACTCAGTATTGAGTAGAAGCACCCCTTTGAGCTAAGTACAGCCATGAGTCTTCTTGGGAATGATGCAACCAGTCAATCCTGTCCCTGCAGCTGAAAAATACCCCCATTGCATGATGCTGCCACCATCATGTCTCACTGTTGGGATTGTGTTGGGCAGGTGATGAGCAGTGCCTTGTTTTCTCCACACATACCACTTAGAATTATCACCAAAAAGTTCTATCTGCGTCTCATCAGACCAGAGAATCTTATTTCTCATAGTCTGGGAGTCTTTCATGTGTCTTTTTTTCCAAACTCTTCGTGGGCTTTCATATGTCTTGCACTGAGGAGAGGCTTCCATCAGGCCACTCTGCCATAAAGGTCTGACTGGTGGAGGGCTGCAGTGATAGTTGACCTTGTGGAACTTTCTCCCATCTCCCTACTGTGTTTCTGGAGCTCAGCCACAGTGATCTTGGTGTTCTTTTTTACCTCACCAAGGTTTTTCTCCCATGACTGCTCAGTTTGGCTGGATGGCCAGGTCTAGGAAGACTTGTAGTGGTCCCAAACCTCTTCAATTTAAGGATTATGGAGGTCACTGTGCTCTTAGGAACCTTAAATACTTTAGACATTCTTTTGTAACCTTGGCCAGATCTGTGCCTTTCCACAATTCTGTCTCTGAGCTCCTTCAGCAGTTCCTTTGACCTCATGATTCTCATTTGGTCTGACATGCACTGTGAGCTGTGAGGCCTTATATAGACAGGTGTGTGCCTTTCCAAAATTAGTCCTATCTGTTTAATTAAACACAGTTCAACTGCAATGAAGGAGTAGAACAATCTCAAGAAGGAGCACAAGAAAATGGACAGCATGTGACTTAAATATGAGAGTCTGAGCAAGGATCTGAATACTTATGACCAAGTGATATTTCAGTTTTTCTCTTTTAATAAATTTACAAAAAATTCTACATTTCTGTTTTTTTAGCCCAGATAGGTTGCAGAGGGTACATTAATGACCAAAAACAACTTTTTTGAATTTACCAAATGGCTGCAATGAAGGGATCTGAATACTTTCGGTACCTACTGTACACGTTAAGAGGTATGTACATCTTAAGTTTGCAAGCAGTTGACTGTCATGTGAGCTAAGAAAAACAAAATACCAGGAATCCCACATCTAATTCAATCCTATTACAGTGTCAAGTGGCCGGCAGCAAGGGGGTTGGGTGGTCAGGTTTGAGTCCGGGCCCAGGCCGCAGAGCAGCCCCAGGCCCGCGGCAGTACATGCTCCATCCAGCTCCCTAAAGAAAAAGTTAAATTTACTCTTACCCTCGATAAGGGTCAAAACAAACAATGAGTCAATCACATCACAGTAATTCTTTAATGAAATATTCTTGTGAAACACAGGCACAATCCTTAAACATTACAGTTTTGGGGGCATTCACAATTTTTATCTTTGATACAGACAGCTCTCGCCTTGTATAGCATCCTGGCATTTGGCTACATGCACATCAAGTCCCCGCTGGCTACAACCCCATACTTTTTGTAGGCATCTGCTTTGAGAAACAGTCTGGGCTATTTGTTATGACAATGTTCCTTCACTGCCACTATCATGTCCACCCATCCATCCGGGTCCATGCTATCGTCCCCAATAAACACAATGGGAGAATCAGTGGCAAGGTCAAACCTGGCTAATATTCCTGCAGTTCCTTTTTCTCCTCTTGGAGACTCTCCTACGTAACTAGCATGGAGGCCTCTTTTTATAGATTAAGCCCCTTTAACCAAGAGAATCCATAATTATTATTAATATCTTACGGGCACCAGAGAGCAGTCTTCACTCTGGTCAATAGGGGCCACTGACACACAGTTACACTCATTTACTATACAAAATGATGCATCTACTACAACTACCATTGGTAAAGAGTACTCTTTATAGTAAGATGGAGACTAACACACTCCCCCACATACCCTTACACCATCATATGTCATATTGCAATAAAGCCATGAAAACTTTTATTTATGTTGCAGGAGTTCATCCATCTTGTTTCCTTTATTTCTCCAACTTTTGTTTGTTAACTGGGTTCACTAAACGCTGCTTGCAGTACTCTCTGCCCATAGACCTAAAAAAACTAAACCCTACCCTAGATCAGCTCTCAGATAACAAGTGAAAGAGAAAATGTGAAATTTTTGGTTTGAGGGCTATCCACGGAATCATTGAGATCAAACTCGGACAATTATGATTTATGTGGCTGTGCGTATGCTCAATTTTTCTCAGTGGAGATAAAACCAATACTAAAAGAAGGGAATCAAAGCGTGCATAGTGTCTTATCTGGGAAGAAAAGTACAGTAAACAGAGGTCTCAAAGCTCACCTTGGGGGGTTGTGATCAGTCACTACTACCATAAACAAATATCACAGCTGTAGCGGTCCCCAATAGAGAGTATACAAACCAGTGGTCAATGAAGGGCTAATGACCGCACTGCCAGACTTCCAGGACATCAAATATTGTCATACATTTCAATCAAAAAGAGGAGGCCAGGGCACTGTAAGACTCGCATGAAACACTGCATGAATAAGTCCTATATAGGACAGTGTGGACACATTCTCGGACGGTGGTGCTCGCAACAGAAAGTCCGTGGAATAAACAATTTAAGCAGAAAAAATATGCAGCACTCACCGTGAATAAGATCTTCTATTTATTGCATCCAGTTATAGGAAAAAGCAGTCAAAAGCACCGTTTCGCGGCGGATTGCCGCTTCTTCCGGTCTGATGACCGGTCTGATTGTCATAAATTTGTTGAATAGAGGTGTTGGTTTATTTGTCAATGCGTTTCAAGGCTCTCTGGCCCCTTCCTCAGGAGAACCAGCAGCACATAGACACCTGCCTGTCAAGGACCACATTAATTTAAACTGGGACTAAGACTAGGATAACATTACTGTATTGTCCCCATCTGAGAAAAATGGTCTCATACTGGTTTGTCCTGAGGAAGGAACCAGAAAGCCTTGAAACATGTTGACAAATAAACCAACACCTCTAGTCAACAAATTGATGACTCCCGATATTTGATGTCCTGGAAGTCTGGCAGCGCGCTCGTTAACCCTTCATTGACCACTGGTTCGTACAATTTTTCTCCGTAAATCAGATTGCAATCAGCCATTCAAACCTAAGGATTTGTGAAAAAAAATTAAACAGCACTTAGATAACATTTGATTGCTTTATGATTTTCACGGACTGACAATGGAGAAGATATGAAACTTTTTTTTATTCTTTAAATCTAAGTGATCAGAGTCTCATTAGCATAATCGGTAATCAGACCATTTTTCTCAGATGGGGACAATATAGTCGTTTGATCCTAGCCTTAGATCAAGTTTAAAGGGATCCTGTCACCTCCAAAACGCCTCCTAAGCTAGCAAAACATGTCCCTGCAGCATCCCATCACTAATCTCACACTTCTTTTGTCTCGTAAAAGCATCCTGTGAAAGTGCATGAAAATGTTTTAATACTTACTCATTAGTGATTATAATTAGCAGGGGCTATATTCTTTAGTCACCAGGGCATGTTGTTTTGCAGCTCCAGGATCCACCCTCTCTCTGTCTTTGCTGCTGTGATGTGGAGCTGAAGGCAGGACTAATGATTTGCATTCTGTGAGTGATAGAGAGGGGGGAGGGTAAAGCCTGCACAAGCAGAGGAACACACAGACAGAGAGAGGGTGAATCCTGGAGCCTGCAAAACAGCCCGCTCTGGTGACTAAAGAATATAGCCCCTGCTAATTATATTCACTAATGAGTAAGTATTAAAACGTTTTTATGCACTTTCACAGGATGCTTTTAGGAGACAAAAGGAGTGTGAGAATAGTGATAGGATGCTGCAGGGACATGTTATGGTAGCTGAGGAGGCGTTTTGGAGGTGACAGGATCCCTTTAAATGAATGTGGTCCTTGACAGGCAGGTGTCTGTGCACTTCCCTGCATTTGCTTTACTCTGTGAATGGGAACAATTACTTCCATTTTTTAAAATAAATGTTTCAAATCTTTTGTCATTTCCACTTTTCTTTTGTTGGCCGACTAGTGGACTTGATCATACCATTGCTTCATCACTTGTATAGCACAATGCAAAACTACTTTATTGTTTTCTGAGAGTCAGAATAACACTAAGGCTGGGTCACACACACAGATATCTGGGCAGATATTGTTCACAGATCTCTGGTTGCAGTGAAATCATGGACAGATTGCTCCATTTGTACACAGCCACAAAATGGAACCATGTGTCCATGATTTCACTGCAACCAGAGATCTGTGAACAATATCTGCACAAATATCTGTGTGTGTAACCCCAGCCTAAAAGGCATCTCACATCCCATCCCAGAATGGTCACAGTAGGCTTCCAAACATGGCAGATCTGCGAGGCATTGTTAGGCCCCAAGCCACTGATATCCCATTACCATTCAGCAATCACAATTTGGGGTGACGGAGTGACACACAGAGCCTTCTTCCTCCAGCTTACCACTTAGATGTTGTAATTGACCTGAGCATCTAAATGGTGAAATGGCTAGGATCTGAGTTTTCTGCAATCTCAAGATGTTGTAGTGGTGCGAGCTAACACCAACTGAAGATAGTACAATATAAACGCTTGTCAAAGCAGAACATTTCACTTCTATTCCCATGTGCAGGCAACACGGAAACCAGACCAACAGAATATATGTCACATCATATTTGATGAAAAAATATGAATACAGTACAATTGCATTATAATAATACTAAAATATTTGAAATCTCTACATATTATAATAAAACATTAAATTATACTATTCAGTAGTTAAGGCTACCATGGAATACAACTACAACTGGAAATATATTTTAGAGGATAATTGTGCATTTGGTCATGATAGAACTGGGAGGAAGAACTCTACTCCATGTATTAACAATGTTTCTTCTTCTAAACTCAGCCCATCTCATTAATCTCTGGCCATTAAATGAACATTTAAAATGCCACTTTTGAAATCCTAATTTTGCATATTATCAGCTAGTTCATATTTAATGTTCTTATAGTCATCCATAAGCTGACTGAAATATTCCACTCTCCCTGTGTTTGGCTCTTAGAGCTCACCGTGCTCATAACTAATTCTGGCTCTTTTAATTAACCAAATGCATATTAGCATTTAAGCTTCAATGACATTTCTTTTTTTTTTTAAGGAATTAATGTACGCTACTTGAGAAATTGATCATTAATACACATGCTTGTTCACAGTCCACAGAAAACAAATCATCTTAGTCCCAGACAAAATAAATCACGATTCAGGAATGGGACAAGTAGTCCCTTCTTGCAGAACAGTCACTCCGTGGAAAGCACAGGCTGAGCGAATAAAGATACCCACATCATCTATTATCATGTACAAGTAATAATATGGGAGTATCACACAATTCTCTAGAAAAATTAACAACCGAAGATTAATTTGTAACCTCATTTATAATTCTAGTGTTGATCATAGTAATGAGAAAAAAGGCTAAAAATATGAACAATTTGTTCTGATATCAGCAATTATTCCACCAAAAATTAATGCACCATGAATTATCTGACATATGATGAACATGTCAGGCCCTTTTCACACTGAGATTATTAAAATAGGATTAGGTTTAGGTTGGTTAAAGAAAAAGGTCTCCAATGTTACCTGTGACAAAACCACAAGCTTTAATGATGCAAATTTATTGTATTTTTTACTTTATAAAACGCACCGGATTATAAGATGTGCCCCCAAATTTTATAAAGGAAAAAAAAACAATATTTTTTAATGTTAAAAATTGTCCCCCCCCATGCTGGCACACTGTCCCCCATGCTGGCACAGTCTTCCCCACGCTGGCACACATGAGCCCCACATGCTGGCACACGAGACCTTATGTTGGCACAGTCACTCTATGCTGGCACAGTCCCTCCATGCTGGCACACATGAGCCCCCATGCTGTAACAGTCACCCCATGCTAGCACACATGAGCCCCCATGCTTGCACAGTCCCCCATGCTGGCACATTCCCCCCATGCTGGCAGAGTCCCCCCATGCTGGCACAGTTCCCTCATACTGGCACACATGAGCCCCCATTCTGGCATAGTCCCCACATTATACTGGTGTATCCCTGATGAAGAGGTCGGGACGACCTTGAAATGCATTGGATTGGAATAAAGAGCACCATTTTAAGTACCACGGGACTCTGTGATCTTGTTGCAGCAGCGCAGATCGTATTGGTCTTCTGTCCTTGGAAGTCCCTTCATTTCGGCAAACATGAGCCCCCATATGCTGGCATAGTCCCCCATGCTGGCACACCATGAGCCTCCATGCTGGCACAGTCCCCCATGCTGCCTCAGTCTCCCCATGCTGGCACACAGAGCCCCATCACCCTTGCGCACACATAAAAAAATACTAAACTAGCATCTCTCCATCGCTCCCTGCAGCCGGCACTATCCCCGCTGTCTGTGCTGTGCCGCCATCCGGTCCTGTGAGCAGCACGTGGTGATGATGTCACTATGCAGCTACACTTACAGGGCGGATGCTGGCACAGCACAGACAGCCGGGATACGGCCGGCTGCAGGGAGCGATGGAGAGAGGGGAGTATGACATCGCCGGGATAGTCAGTACTTTCCATGCAATGAAAGCGTGGAAAGCACTGAGTATTCACACAGACTGTAGCCACTGGGCTGTGGGACCCGCTCCCTATGCTCCTGTCATATGCGCTGCTACTCCACCGGTGATTGACAGCGGGATGTTGTGCACATTATATGAGCATAATGAACAGCCTGCTCCTGGCCCCCTCCAGTCCCCGGACACTACTCCACAGACACCCCTCCCCACCGCAAAACAGATTTGGATAATAAGATGCACCCCCACTTTCCACCAAAGTTTTGGGGAACAAAAGTTTGTTTTATAATCCGAAAAATACGCTATGTCTTAAGTATCACAACAAAGATCTTAAAGGGACCGAAATGGCACCAGCACGGGGGGGGAAGGGTGATTATAGGCTTTTTTATTTTACCTGGAGGCAACAAGTGGAATTACATGGGGTTGTCCTAGTAGTGAACAAAACATTGAGTTTTATGACGAATATTTTGTGACAAAGGATTATGAAAACTTTAAAGAACTACATTCACATGGAAAGATTATCATGATCAAGTGTTAAGAATCAGTGCAAACAGGTGCAATTAACTTTTGATTTTCATAAAAGATCATTGTTCTCAGCTTCACTTCTTGTGCAAATAGGATTTGTGCTACTGAATACCATGGCAGCCTATGCGTGTTGAGCAATGTATTACAATTTATTGAAGTGCTCAGTGTGCGTGGTCTAATGTGGTCTGCCTGTGTAAAAAAATTATAAAACAGGGGTGGGAAACCTCAGAGCCAAATGCGGCCCTTGATGACCTTTTCTGAAGCCCCCAGGCATGTTTCCGGGGACCACTGTGCTCAGGCTGGCAGCCACACTTTGCCAACTGCCTGCCCTATACATCCAGCTCCCCAGTGATCTTTACACCCCAGCTTCAGCCTCCCCAGTGATGTATATGCCCTTGGCTTCTCCTGTGATGTTTATGGCCCTGGAAAACCTGGAAAGCTGTTGAGAAGCAACATGATTAAGGGTGCCTTCACATTTGCGTTCCCTCCACAGTGTTCTGCGGAGGGGATCCGCAATGTGAGCGCAGCACCGCAAGCTCCTATCTTTATAATGGGAGCGCACGGTGCTGCGCTTGACTGCGCATGACCATGCGCACCCATTCACTCCCATATGTGATCTGTGCGCAGGCGGACCATTAGCAACTAGTGATTATCTGCAGCGCACAAATGGCATAACAATGTCACTCAAGTCTCAGAGAGAATGTGCTGACATTGCTGGAATGGTGCCTGTGTTTGAGATGAGTGTATGTTTTTGTTTTGTTTTTTTTAGAAGGGGACTACTTATTTGAAAAAAGGGTTGTGCAGGCAGTGGACAAAACTTTTAACAGCTAGAAGGATCTGACAGTGGTTTCAGCCAAGATTGCATGTTTATGGTGGAATAGAGAAAAACAAGCATTCAGCCTATAGTTATTGCATGTGCACAGCAATCTAATGTGAATACAAGGTGTCCCACATATTTGTCACAAACAAACAATAAACCATGGAAGCATAAAGTGCAAATAGGGTCTTACCCAGCAAGCGGAGGAGTTAATAGGGAAGTAATATAGTGCTCACCTTGTTAGGTTGTGACACACAACCAAATGAAAGCATAACGGTACCATCACACGCGGCAATTTGCTAGGCAATTTTACTGGCAATTTGCTGGTTGCAGTGAAATCATGGACACATTGTTCTATCTTGCTGCTGTGTGCAAATGGAACAATGTGTCCATGATTTCACTGCAACCAGCAAATTGCCAGTAAAATTGCCTAGCAATATTGCCGCGTGTGACTGTACCTTTAGAGGCAGCTTCCACAGAAACCACATGCACCAATGCTATTTGTTTATGCAGGGTATCTGGGAAAAAGTGGTATTAGGACCACGCTGCTGCTAGTTCAATACTAGTGAGTATTTCCTGATGAAAAGCAGGGAAATGCTTCAAAACGCATGGATAAAACTATCATATGCTGTGATGATTATTTTAGATTGAATTATTTGGCAGCAGCGCTGTCCTGATACCACATATTTGCCAGAAAAGAGAGTGGCTACAAAGAGCATTACACACTTTAAAGTGAATGAGTAAAAATAATTCTTTTAAGGTTGCTCTTTTTCAAGAAATGATGAGGAATAGATATTTTACTCCTTAATGTTCCACTATACAAACTTTCTCTTAATTCCCACAGTAAAAATCAAAGAGGGACACAGCAGGGACAAAGCAGCCCCTGAAACGTGTCACTGATGACAGGGAGTAGGCAAGGGCTGTGTCAGTGACTGCAGCCTCTGCTCCCTTCTCTGATGGTGCTTTGAGTATCCTAGCAAGCACTGGGACTCTCAAACAAAGCATCATCAGACAAGAAATAGGATAAAAGATGGAATAGCAGTTAGTGTTGTTAGGGAATGGTAAGGAATATCTAATACAAGTATATTAGAAAATAGCTTAGATTACAGCCATAAATAGATAGAAATTTAGATAGAGATTTAGGTTGACAATAGGATCACCCCTTTAAAAAACTATTTCAATAAGGGTGATGTCAAACAACCTATTTTTACATTTATAAAGGTTCAGATTACCATGCTAGCAATATAAATTAGACATCTGTTTGCTTTATTCCAAGTATTTAAGGTTATCACTAATGGTGAGAGAACATGCTCAGCACTGATTGTTATTTGATCAAGCATCGGGGTGCTCAGGCACGCTTGTTACTCGGCCAAGTAACAACGGTATAGGCCTCAGATTTACTCACAAAGCAAGCATGACAGCTTTACCCTTTCTTGATGTAATGATAAGGAAAAAGGGAGGTAAGCCAAGCTCCACAAATTCTCTCCTTAGGTGGGATAGTAACCATCCTTTTGCTCAAAAAAAAGGGATCCCAAAGGACCAGTACCAATACATGAGACGAAATTACTCGGACGGAGGATGCTTTCGGGAACAGGCAGCCGACTTAAGAGAGAGATTTAAACAGAGAGGATACAGATGTGATTCTCAGGAAAGCCTTTAACGAGACGAAAGGAAGAAAGATATATGATTTGAAGGAGAAGGAATCATGAGGTGTATAACTACATTCACAAATAATGAAAAGAAACAATCGCACACTCATGTGTTGATTTGCAGAAAATTTAAGAGTCTTTTTTATTTGAGGAGCAGCGAGAAACCAACGTTTCGGTCCTTCCCGGACCTTGATCACGGTAGTTGCTGCAAGTTACAAGGTATACAGAGTACATGGTCAGTATATACAAAGCAATATTTACAATATATACAATTCACAATGACAAGCCCTAAAAAAAGTGTCAGTAGGCACCTGAAGTGAATATGACTATGTCTTTTAGATGATTCAATGATAAAGGGGGTTGTTAACCAATGAGGGTTGTTTTTTACTTATAAAAGTTGTAACTTTGAAGTCCTCCTTCATTTCACCTGAGAAAGACTACTGTGTCAGTGGAAACGCGTTGTGGCTGTGAAGGAGAATAATAAAAAGCTAAGTTTTATCTATAATTCACCTTGCCTGCCTTTCCTGAGCGCTCCACAGCTCCTTTGCATTAATCATATATTTTAGATGATTCTATGATATATTACATTTATCATAAAGAGCAAGGGAGAGGGGTTCTTCTTAAGAGAAATAGGATAATACAGAAGGGTTCCCAAAGAAACTCAACTCATCAGTTGTATATGTTTCATATGCTTTGGAATATATCTGCAATCTGTATAATAATATCCATTCAAAACAACCCCTGGCCCATTAATACACACTCTCTATATATAGCACTAGCTGTAGTACCCGGCTACGCCTGGGTTAATAAATAACTGCTGTTAGCTATAACAAAATAGAATTTGAATATGTCATATTAATGACCTGTAGGAAAATAGAAGCTGAGCTGTGATTGATTGCTATAGGCAGCCTAATAAATCTCCAGCCAACAGTAAACCCTCCCCCTGGCCGGGCAGTATATGTTACCTCACACATACACATAATAGACAGCTCATGTGACTGACATCTGCCTTAATTCCCTATATAAAAACAATAGTACAGCGGTCTCAGGGAGCGCCAAAGGAATACTGGACAAATTAGTGAATAAGAACCGACCTTTATTCTTCCTCCAATACCACTGCCACAACGCGTTTCAACGGTCTAAGCCGTCTTCATCAGGTGGGGTAAAGGAGAATGTTACAATGACAGCTTTATAAAGGGGTGGTATTTTACATAATTTAGACCACATGTTGTAATCAATTAACCCTTTCATTGCAAAACTCTATAACGCGGTATCCGGTCCGGTAGGATTACGTGAAAATCGTGGAGCACAGATTTGTGAACGCAAACACCGGCAGGACAGCAGCACTAATAGAAAGAGGCGACCCGGAGCCCCATCACCCACACGTTTAATCTTGGTTGTGTAGACGTACACAACCATTATAGGTGAGTGCACTGGCACTTTTTATTTATACAAATAGCCCTGTGTGTCTACACATGCGCCCTTTTCTTTTTCTTTCTGCATTAATTCCCTATATGGCACATGTGTTGCACATTGGCTGTTTTAATCAGATGTTTATGTTTGGAAAATAAAGATAGCACACGTATGAGGCGAGTTGTGTGAGGTGATTTGTGCACATCTGTGTCTGTCTGTGTGGTGTGTGTGTCCCTTGGGTGTGTATGTGTGTGTCCCTGTGGGGGGGGGGTCTGTGTGGTGTGTGTCTCTGTTGTGTGTGTCTCTTTGTGGTGTGTGTGTGTCCCTGTGGGGTGAGTGCATGTGCCCCTATAGGGTGTGTATATGTGTGTCCCTGTGTGGGGGGGTCTGTGTGGTGTGTGTCTCTGTTGTGTGTGTGTGTCCCTGTGGGGTGAGTGCATGTGTCCGTATAGGGTGTGTATGTGTGTGTGTCCCTGTGGGGGGGTCTGTGTGGTGTGTGTATCTGTGTTGTGTGTGTCTCTTTGTGGTGTGTGTGTGCGTCCCTGTGGGGTAAGTGCATGTGTCCTATAGGGTGTGTATGTGTGTGTCCCTGTGGGGGGGGGGTGTCTGTGTGGGGTGTGTGTGTCTCTGTGTTGTGTGTGTCTCTTTGTGGTGTGTGTGCCCCTGAGGGGTGAGTGCATGTGTCCATATAGGGTGTGTATGTGTGTGTGTCCCTGTGGGGGGGTATGTGTGGTGTGTGTGTGTCTCTTTGTGGTGTGTGTGTCCCTGTGGGGTGAGTGCATGTGTCCCTATAGGGTGGCTATGTGTGTGTGTCCCTGTGGGGGGGGTCTGTGTGGTGTGTGTGTCTGTGTTATGTGTGTGTTCCTGTGGGGTGAGTGCATGTGTCGCTATAGAATGTGTGTGTGTCCCCTTGGGGTGTGTGTGTGTCTCTGTGTTGTGTGTGTCTCTTTGTGGTGTGTGTGTTTGTTCAGGTGCGTGGTGAGTATCGAATGTTGGGGCTGCACTTTAGCGACTATACACTTGCTGTTACTCTTTGTGTGCGTGTGGTATGTATATATGTCCCCGTGTGTTGTGAATATCTCATGTTGGGGCCCCACCTTAGTGACTATATGCTGGTATGTGCTGTTAGTCTTTGGTGCTATCATTAAGCCCCTCTCATTCACAACTGTCAACTGGTAACTGTCACTTTTTCTCCATTATGTAGATAGGGGCAAAATTGTTTGGTGAATTGGAATGCGCGGGGTTAAAATTTCGCCTCACAACATAGCCTATGACGCTCCCGGGGTCCAGACGTGTGACTGTGCAAAATTTTGTCTCTATAGCTGACAGCTGTCGATTTTCCTCCAACACTTTTCCATTCACTTTTTCCCCATTATGTAAATAGGGGTAAAAATATGATGCTCCGGGGTTTAGACGTGTGACTGTGCAAATTATTGTAGCTGTAGCTACGTTCCCTTTCCCTTTTTCCCCATTATGTAGATAGGGCCAAAATTGTTTGGTGAACTGGAACGCGCAGGGTTAAAATTTCGCCTCACAACATAGCCTATGACGCTCTCGGGGTCCAGACGTGTGACTGTGCAAAATTTTGTGGCTGTAGATGCGACGGTGTAGATGCCAATCCCGGATATACATACATACACATACACACATTCAGCTTTATATATTAGACTAGCTGTAGTACCCGGCTACGCCCGGGTTAATAAATAACTGCTGTTAGCTATAACAAAATAGAATTTGAATATGTCATATTAATGACCTGTAGGAAAATAGAAGCTGAGCTGTGATTGATGGCTATAGGCAGCGTAATAAATCTCCAGCCAACTGTAAACCCTCCCCCTGGCCAGGCAGTATATGTTACCTCACACATACACATAATAGACAGCTCATGTGACTGACATCTGCCTTAATTCCCTATATGGCACATGTGTTGCACATTGGCTGTTTTTAATCAGATGTTTATGTTTGGAAAATAAAGATAGCACACGTATGAGGCGAGTTGTGTGAGGTGTTTTGTGCACATCTGTGTCTGTCTGTCTGGTGTGTGTGTCCCTGGGGTGTGTATGTGTGTGTGTCCCTGTGGGGTGAGTGCATGTGCCCCTATAGGGTGTGTATGTGTGTGTCCCTGTGGGGGGGGGGGTTTGTGTGGTGTGTGTCTCTGTTGTGTGTGTCTCTTTGTGGTGTGTGTGTGTGTCCCTGTGGGGTGAGTGCATGTGTCCCTATAGGGTGTATATGTGTGTGTCCCTTGTGGGGGGGTGTCTGTGTGGGGTGTGTGTGTCTGTGTTGTGTGTGTCCCTTTGTGGTGTGTGTGTCCCTGAGGGGTGAGCGCATGTGTCCCTATAGGGTTTGTATGTGTGTGTGTCCCTGTGGGGGGGTCTGTGTGGTGTGGGGGGGTCTCTTCGTGGTGTGTGTGTCCCTGTGGGGTGAGTGTATGTGTCCCTATAGGGTGGCTATGTGTGTGTGTCCCTGTGGGGGGGTCTTGTGTGGTGTGTGTCTGTGTTATGTGTGTCTCTTTGTGGTGTGTGTGTCCCTGTGGGGTGAGTGCATGTGTCGCTATAGTGTGTGTGTGTGTCCCCTTGGGGGTGTGTGTGTGTCTCTTTGTGGTGTGTGTTTGTTCGGGTGCGTGGTGAGTATCCAATGTTGGTGCTGCACTTTAGCGACTATACACTTGCTGTTACTTTGTGTGCGTGTGGTGTGTATACGTGTCCCATGTGTGGTGAATATCTCATGTTGGGGCCCCACCTTAGTGACTATATGCTGGTATGTGCTGTTAGTCTTTGGTGCTATCATTAAGCCCCTCTCATTCACAACTGTCAAATGGTAACTGTCACTTTTTCCCCATTATGTCGATAGGGGCAAAATTATTTGGTGAATTGGAATGCGCGGGGTTAAAATTTCACCTCACAACATAGTCTATGACGCTCCCGGGGTCCAGACGTGTGACTGTGCAAAATTTTGCCTGTATAGCTGACAGTTGTCGATTTTCCTCCCACACGTTTCCTTTCCCTTTTTTCCCATTATGTAGATAGGGGAAAAATTGTTTGGTGAACTGGAACGCGCAGGGTTAAAATTTCGCCTCACAACATAGCCTATGATGCTCTCGGGGTCCAGACGTGTGACTCTCCAAAATTTTGCGGCTGTAGCTGCGACGGTGTAGATGCCAATCCCGGATATACACACACACATACACACATACACACATTCAGCTTTATATATTAGATAGCTGTAGTACCCGGCTACGCCCGGGTTAATAAATAACTGTGGTTAGCTATAACAACATTGAATTTGAATATGTCATATTAATGAGCTGTAGGAAAATAGAAGCTGAGCTGTGATTGGTTGCTATAGGCAGCCTAATAAATCTCCAGCCAACAGTAATCCCTCCCCTGGCCGGGCAGTATATGTTACCTCACACATACACATTTAAGACGGCTCATGTGACTGACATCTGCCTTAATACCCTATATGGCACATGTGTTGCACATTGGCTGTTTGTAATCAGATGTTTATGTTTGGAAAATAAAGATAGCACACGTATGAGGCAAGTTGTGTGAGGTGATTTGTGCACATCTGTGTTTGTCTGTGTGGTGTGTTTGTCCTATAGGGAGTGTATGTGTGTGTGTCCCTGTGGGGGGGGTCTGTGTGGTGTGTGTGTGTATCTGTGTTGTGTGTGTCTCTTTGTGGTGTGTGTGTGTGTCCCTGTGGGGTGTGTGCATGTGCCCCTATAGGGTGTGTATGTGTGTGTCCCTGTGTGGGGGGGTCTGTGTGTTGTGTGTCTCTGTTGTGTGTGTCTCTTTGTGGTGTGTGTGTCCCTGTGGGGTGAGTGCATGTGTCCCTATATGGAGTGTATGTGTGTGTGTCCCTTGTGGGGGGGGGGGTCTGTGTGGTGTGTGTGTGTATCTGTGTTGTGTGTGTCTCTTTGTGGTGTGTGTGTGTCTCTGTGGGGTGAGTGCATGTGTCCCTATAGGGTGGCTATGTGTGTGTGTCTCTGTGGGGGGGGGGTCTGTGTGGTGTGTGTGTCTGTGTTATGTGTGTCTCTTTAAGGTGTGTGTGTGTCCTTGTGGGGTGAGTGCATGTGTCGCTATAGAGTGTGTGTGTCCCCTTGGGGGAGGTGTGTGTCTCTGTGTTGTGTGTCTCTTTGTGGTGTGTGTGTGTTTGTTCGGGTGCGTGGTGAGTATCCAATGTTGGGGCTGCATTTTAGCGACTATACACTTGCTGTTTCTCCTTGCGTGCGTGTGGTGTGTATACATGTCGCCGTGCGTGGTGAATATCTCATGTTGGGGCCCCACCTTAGTGACTATATGCTGGTATGTGCTGTTAGTCTTTGGTGCTATCATTAAGCCCCTCTTATTCACAACTGTCATCTGGTAACTGTCACTTTTTCCCCATTATATAGATAAGGGGCAAAATTGTTTGGTGAATTGGAATGCGCGGGTTAAAATTTCGCCTCACAATATAGCCTATGACGCTCCTGGGGTCCAGATGTGTGAATGTGCAAAATTTTGTCTCTATAGCTGACAGTTGTCGATTTTCCTCCAACACTTTTCCATGCACTTTTTCCCCATTATATAGATAGGGGCAAAATTGTTTGGTCAACTGGAACGCGCAGGGTTAAAATTTCGCCTCACAACATAGCCTATGACGCTCCCAGGGTCCAGACGTGTGACTGTGCAAATTTTTGCAGCTGTAGTTGCGACGGTGTAGGTGCCAATCCCGGATATACACACATATACACATACACACATTCAGCTTTATATATTAGATTACAGTTATTCATCAAAACAACTAACTTTAATATAATCCCGCTATTATTTAATATAAAGACTACAATATGGCCAAACTTAACTATTATTTAAAGAATTGATGATTTGCTGATTAAATCACAAGCCTCCCCTGTATGTCAGCAATAATAGGGCGTTTTACAAGTGCAGTCACCAGCAGTGACGCACTTCCGCCCCTCACAGCACCATCGGTATGGAAACAAAATGATACACAAGTGTGGTAACTTCCGGTGACGCACTTCCGCCACGTGTGTGCATGCGCCGGCGTCCGCAAACAGATCCGGTCCGCTCCTTTATAGAGCGGCCGGTCTGCTGCAGGGCCCCACACACCTCTATGAAATATCCCACACCGGGCCTGAATTGAAACGCAATAAGGTGAGACAACTATGGCAATGTATTATGGGACAATTTAACTATTGATAGACTATGTATAGGCATTATCTCCACATACATATATATACCTGTATACCTGTATATCTATTTATGGACGCCATAGCTATAGTTTCTTTGGGAACCCTCCTGTTATACCATATATTCTCCTATTATCAGGCACCCCAGAACAGGGTCCGAGGATCTCTTCTATCTACTGCCCTCAAAGGTAATTATTGAAGTATATCATAAGTATTTATTGAAGAACAAGATTTCTAAAAACATTATATATTATATTATATATTATATATGATTCACGACAGCTGGAGAACCCAGTGGGACAACCACAACTAAAGCGAGATAGGAGTCTATGTGAAAAAAAGAGAAAGGAGCGTAACTGACTTTATGATTTTATATTTTCTCTAGAACTATAGATAACACGTTTTCCTACTATATGTATACTATGTCAACCTTAGAAGGATTACTATACTGCCTATTTCTCTTAAGAAGAACCCCTCTCCCTTGCTCTTTATGATAAATGTAATATATCATAGAATCATCTAAAAGACATAGTCATATTTACTTCAGGTGTCTACTGACACTTTTTTTAGGGCTTGTCATTGTGAATTGTATATATTGTAAATATTGCTTTGTTTATACTGACCATGTACTCTGTATACCTTGTAACTTGCAGCAACTACCGTGATCAAGGTCTGGGAAGGACGGAAACATTGGTTTCTCGCTGCTCCTCAAATAAAAAAGACTGGCAAGAATGAACTCTTCGCTCTCCCCCCTCTGCTGGCGCAATTGTGGAGGTAGGGGAACACTGGCTCATATGTGGTGGGGATGCCCGAAAGTGGCTCAATTTTGGAGAAACTGTGGACTCACTCATAGGATCATTAGTGGACACCTGGATTCCGCTCACGCCCCAGCTTGCTGTTCTCCATATTGGCCTGGAGGCTCTTCCTCCGGTGACTGGTCATGTAATATCCTTTATCCTTATTGCAGCTAGGGGATGTATTGCGGCCAGGTGGAAGTTCGCCTCCCCCCCAACTATGAGTGATCTCCCCCCTCTGCTGGCGCAATTGTGGAGGTAGGGGAACACTGGCTCATATGTGGTGGGGATGCCCGAAAGTGGCTCAATTTTGGAGAACTGTGGACTCACTCATAGGATCATTAGTGGACACCTGGATTCCGCTCACGCCCCAGCTTGCTGTTCTCCATATTGGCCTGAAGGCTCTTCCTCTGGTGACTCGTCATGTAATATCCTTTATCCTTATTGCAGCTATGGGATGTATTGCGGCCAGGTGGAAGTCCGCCTCCCCCCAACTATGAGTGATCTCACAGCCAAACTGAATTTGATTTTTGCTTATGAGTACTGGCTAGCAAGAGAGTTGTCTCGAGGCGTTATACTAGGGAGGCATGGGCACAGTGGGCCTCCCACCCTCTGGCTATTCCCCCTCCTGACTGAGAGTCCCTAATTTAGGGGACATTAACTCGGTCTGCTCCTCACCGACCTTCCCGACTCTGCCCCCTTTGGCCAACTACCCGTTCCCTACATGCCCACTTCTGCTGTTTTTCTCCTCTACGTTGGTCTATTGATTCCCTTCTAATCCTCATTCTTTTGGGCTCCCATGTCCTCTTTCCTGGGGTCCTTCTTTCCCCTCTCCTTTTCCCCTCCTCCTTTCCCCAGTCTCCCTCTAACTCATCTTAATGTTTACTGGTTTTCCCTTATGGTGCAGGAGCTGATATCATACGGATTGCTCTTTGTCTCTCATTTGCACCTGTATGTCATGTTTAATTATTATTTTCTGGCGATGTGATTGATCGTTGTTTATATCATATTGTAAAGTTTGCAATAAAAACCATTTATGACAAATAAAAAAGACTCTTACATTTTCTGCAAATCAACACGAGTGTGCGATTGTTTCTTTTCATTAATTCTAACGTGGGTTCATCAGACCCCTCAATCGGCACCTCGACTAGTGAAATAAGCTTCAGAGTGCACGCCTTCTAATCATAACATATACATTCACAAATAGGTCAAGAGAGGTAAAAAGATTTTGGAAAGGCGCTGGCGGGTACTTAGTATGGACAAGGATCTTCGTACACAAATAGGAGAGTTGTAACATAGTAACATAGTTTTTAAGGTTGAAGGAATACTTTAAGTTCATCTAGTTCAACCCATAGCCTAACATGTTGATCCAGAGGAATCATGTGGCAACCCTAAGTTCTACATTGAGGCAAAAAATTCCTTCCTGACTCACTATACGACAATTAGACTAGTTCCCTGGATCGATGCCCTATCAAAGAATCTAGTGTACAGTGCCTTGTGAAAGTATTCGACCCCCCTTTAACTTTTCAACCTTTTGCCACATTTCAGGCTTCAAACATGAAGATAGAAATTCTAATTGTTTTGTGACAAGTAAAACACAATCGTGAAGTGGAACAAAATGTATTGCATATTTTAAACTTTTTTAACAAATACAAATCTGAAAAGTGGGGCATGCAATATTATTCAGCCCCTTGAGTTAATAATTGTAGCGCCACATTTTGCTGCGATTACAGCTGCAAGTCACTTTGGGTATGCCTCTATCAGTTTTGCACATCAACAGACTGAAATTCTTGCCCATTCTTCCTTTCAAAAAAGCTTGAGCTCAGTGAGGTTGGATGGAGAGCGTTTGGGAACAGCAGTATTCAGCTCTTTCCACAGATTCTCGATTGGATTAAGGTCTGGACTTTGACTTGGCCTTTCTAACACCTGGATACATTTATTTTTGAACCATTACATTGTAGATTTTGATTTATGTTTGGGATCATTGTCTTGTTGGAAGATAATTCTCCATCCCAGTCTCAGGACTTTTGCAGACTCCAACAGGTTTTCCTCCAGAATGGTCCTGTATTTGGCTCCATCCATCTTCCCATCAATTTTACTCATCTTCCCTGTCCCTGCTGAAGAAAAACAGGCCCAAACCATGATTCTGCCACCACCATGTTTGACTGTGGAGATGGTGTTTTGAGGGTGATGAGTAAGGATGAGCGAGTACTGCAATAAATGGACTCGCTATACTCGCAACGAGTAGGTACCGGTACTTGGTACTCTTTGCGAGTATAGCGAGTCCAATGTTAATGAATGGGGGGCGAGTACTTTCGCAGTGTATCTATATATACACTAAAAGTGAATAAAAGATGTTAAAAAATAAAAAAAATCATACTCACCTATCCGACGCCTGCACCCGGACTGGCAAAGAAGACATCCGATCAACGACAATGACCTGGGAGTCTGACAGCCAATCAGATGGCCAGACGTCACAAACCACCTGATCACTACCAGCCCCTCTAAGGGGCGTCAGTCACTTGTGTAGCATATTTTTGGTGCGGAACAGCCCGCCTTGTTTAACAGCTGGGTGTCATTAATAGGCTGTGCTCTGACACTATGTTTCACTTTGCCTGGAGTGGCTGCCGCCCTGGGGTGACCTCATGTCCAGTAATACCACCAGTTTCCTCCTTGTGGCATGGATGGACGCAGATGCTACAATTGCCCCGTGCCAGGGTTGTAGGAGATTGCGCATCGGTGTTGGGAGACATGGTTATCCCCTAAGAGGGGCTAACAGCATTCTGCTAAATGCAATGGATATTCAGTAAGTGGCCAAATATGTTTTTTTTTTTCTCTTCTCTGATAATCATGTAACCTATTCGGTGAATATCCAGCCACCTGATTGGCCAGATTGCCAGGTCTTGAATGTGCATCAATGACCTCGCAATCTGGCCAATCGGGTGGCTGGTAGCGATCAGGTGGTTTGTGACATCTGGCCATCTGATTGGCTGTCAGACTCACAGGTTCTTGTCGTTGATCGGATGTCTTCTTTGCTGGTCCCGTTGTAGGAGTCGGATAGGTGAGTATGATATTTTTTTATTTTTTAACAACTTTTATTCACTTTTAGTGCACTTTCGCAGTGTATATATAGATACACTGCGAAAGTTAAAGAACTACTCGCTACTCCCGAGTAATCACAAGAAGCTCGGGGAGTAGCGAGTAGCCCGAATATCGTTACTATTCGGCGAGTACCGAATAGTAATGATTCTACTCGCTCATCCCTAGTGATGAGCTGTGTTGCTTTTACACCAAACATCGTTTTGCATTACGCCCAAAAAGTTCGATTTTGGTTTCATCTGACCAGAGCACCTTATTTCACGTTTGGTGTCTCCCAGGTGGCTTGTAGCGAACTTCAAACGAGACTTTTTTTTATATCTTTGAGAAATGGCGTTCTTCTTGCCACTCTTCCATAAAGGCCAGATTTGTGCAGTGTACGACTGATTGTTGTCCTATGGACAGACTCTCCCACCTCAGCTGTAGATCTCTGCAGTTCATCCAGAGTGATCATGGGCCTCTTGGCTGCATCTCTGATCAGTCTTCTCCTTGTTCAAGATGAAAGTTTAGGTACGGCCGGGTCTTGGTAGAGTCGCAGTGGTCTGATACTCCTTCCATTTCAATATGATCACTTACACAGTGCTCCTTGAAATGTTTAAAACTTGGGAAATCTTTTTGTATCCAAATCCAGCTTTAAACTTTGCCACAACAGTATCTCGGACCTGCCTGGTGTGTTCCTTGGTCTTCATGATGCTCTCTGCACTTGAAACAGAACCCTGAGACTATCACACAGCAGGTGCATTTATACGGAGACTTGATTACACACAGGTGGATTCTATTTATCATTACCAGTCATTTAGAACAACATTGGATCATTCAGAGATCTTCTCTGAACTTCTGGAGTGAGTTTGCTGCACTGAAAGTAAAGGGGCCGAATAATATTGCACACTCCACTTTTCAGTTTTTGTTAAAAAAGTTTAAAATATGCAATAAATTTCGTTCCACTTCATGATTGTGTCCCACTTGTTGTTGATTCTTGACAAAAAAAATTAGAATTTATATCTTTATGTTTGAAGCCTGAAAGGTTGCAAAATGTTGAAAAGTTCAAGGGCGCCCAATACTTTCAAAAGGCACTGTATATAACTGTAATATTATAGTTTTCAAGAAAGACATCTAGTCCCTTTTTAAATGTTGTTAGTGGCTCACTCATTACAACATCATGTGGCAGAGAGTTCCATAGTCTCACTGCTCTTACAGTAAAGAATCGGTGATTATGATTAAACCTTCTTTCCTCCAGATGTAGAGGATGCCCTCTTGTCCCAGTCTCAGGCCTAAGAGTGAAAAGATCATTAAAAAAGTTCTCTGTACTGTCCCCTCATATATTTATACATTATTATAAGATCACCCCTAAGCCTTTGTTTTTCCAAGCTAAATAACCTGTCTTGGTACTGAGGACCCCTCAGTCCTCTAATAACCTTGGTCGATCATCTCTGCACCCGCTCTAGTTCAGATATGTCTTTCTTATACACTGGAGACCAGAATTGTACACAGTATTCTAAGTGTGGTTGCTCTAGTGACTTGTATAGAGGTATAATTAGGTTCTTCATATGAGCATCTATGCCTCTTTTAACCTCCCTGGCGGTATGATTATGTCAGGAATTAAGTACTAAAAGTGGTACCATTTTTTTGGTAAAAAATTTCTTTTATGGACAGAAATTTTATACATTTGTATTTTCCGCCCAGTTCCGCCTCCAATGAGCCGCTGCGGCTCCCAGAGACGGAACCAGGAAGTCATATGGAGACATCCGAAGGGGCTCTCACCAGTGATCACAGCGGAGACATCGCCGGATCACCAGGAGAATGTAAGGAGACTCCGCTGCCATTTACACCGAGCATCAGATGTGGATCAAGCATCAGTAGGGGGGCCCCGTGACCCTGTGACAGAAGCAAGGAGACCTCCCAGCCCCAGGCGGCAGCACACCCTCCCCCCGCTCATTAGCTATAGCTGCTAGCATAGCTGCTAGCACCCCCCCGCTCCTCACCCAGAGAAGTGGGCCCAATACTGACCCCTGTGGTACCCCACTGTTAACTGTGACCCATTCTGCGTGTGATCCATTAATAACCACCCTTTGTTTCCTATCACTAAGGGGTGCTTCACACATGTTGCATTCATGGTGCGGATGAGAACGTAAGATTTGTACACAAGCCTCCGCATGCGTAGAAATCACACATGGAGGGCAATGGGTGCGCACGGCCATGTGCACCCGAGTGCATGCACCGTGCGTCCCCATGTTAAACATAGGGACGTGCGGGGTATGCGCTCTGATTGCGCTCGCCCGCTGCAATACGCAGCCGCGGGGAACACAAGTGTGAAGCCACCCTAAGCCAGTTCTTAACCCACTTACACATATTTTCCCCTATCCCCATTGCTCTCATATACACCACATCCACTGCATTTCTTTGGTCCAGTCCATAACTTCCTCTTCATAGAAGCTCATCACATTAGTTTGACAGGAACAGTCAATCATAAACCCATGTTGATATTGGGTCATGAAGCTATTTTTCTTCAGTTACTCCAGAATAGCATCTCTTAGAAACGTCTCTCGGATTTTACCTACAGTAGAGGTTAAGCTTACTGGCCTATAATTTCCAAGTTCAGTTTTTGTCCCCTTTTTGAATATTGGCACCACATTTGTTATACGCCAGTCATGTGGAATAGACCCTGTTATTATGGAATCTTTAAATATTAAAAATAATGGTCTATCTATGACAGTACTTAATTCCTGCAGTACTGTGGGGTGTAACCCATCCTGGCCCGCGGATTTGTCAATTTTAGTGATTTTTAGGTGGTTCTTGCTGGGTTAAGCAGGAGACATTTAATGGAGAATTTTTGTTATCACTGATCATGTTGTCTGTCATGGGATTTTCTTGTGTAAATACTGTTGAAAAAAAGTCATTTAGCGTATTGGCTTTTTCCTCATCCTCATCCACCATTTCACCCAGACTATTTGTAAGAGGGCCAACACAATCATTTTTTAGTTTCTTACTATTTATGTAGTTAAAAAATATTTTGGGATTTTTTTTTTTACTTTCTCTGGCAATGAGTCTCTCTGTCTCAACCTTTGCTGCCTTGATTTGCTTTTTACAAATGTTATTTAATTGTCTGTATTTATTTAATGCTTCATCACTACCTACTTGCTTTCATTCCCAAATGCTTTCTGTCACTTATTGTGCCCCTTACAGCTTATTTAGCCATAGTGGTTTCCTCCTATTTCTAGCATGTTTATTCCCATAGGGTATATATTGTGCACAGGTGCTATTCAGGATGCTAAGAAACGTCTCCCATTTGCTTTGTGTACCCTTTATGTCTCAGGACATCATCCCAGTTTATTGCACTAAGATCATCTGTCAACCGTTGGAAACCTTCCTGAAGTTTAGTGTCCTTGTAGCCCCTCTACTACACATCTTATTAAAGGATACTTGAAAACTTATTATTTTGTGATCACTATTACCCAAGTGACCTCCAACCCGTATATTTGATATGCGGTCCGGCCTGTTGGTTAATATTAGGTCTAGCAGTGCCCCCCTTCTTGTCAGGTCCTGAACCAGTTGTGAAAGGTAATTGTCTCTCATAATTGTCAGAAACCTGTTACCTTTGCTAGAACTGCAGGTTTCTATTCCCCAATGTATTTCAGGGTAGTTGAAGTTAGACGTAGGTGGCACACGTTACATACAAAAAAGGAAGATCCCTAAGGGATAGGTTAGTGCATAGCCACGTCATGGCGCCAAAAACAGAAACATGGCTTAAATCCAACATAAAAGGATGCCATAGATGTGGGGACTGCATTGCATGTGCCTATATAACATCAGGGAAAAGATTCTGAGGAAACGTGACAGGTGAGAATTTCCCTATAAGACACTTCCTAAACTGTCGCGCTCGCAGGGGATAATTTAGAAAGCGACATGCACCTGAGGACTAGAATATGTCAGTAAAACAAAAAGGGAATTCTGCAGGCACATAGGGGATCACCTTGGAGATATAGAACACAAGAGAGAGACCCCCCTGGCGAGACAAGTATGGGAGAGGCATGGAGGAAAAAAAAACCACCATGAAGTTCATGGGTATTGACATGGTGAGGAAACCAGTGAGTGGAGGTGGCTGGGACCGTACAATTCGCAGAAAAGAAGCAAGATGGATATTTTATTTAGATACGATAGCCGCAAAAGGTCTGAATGGACAATTAAACTATGGCTGTTTCTTATAAAAATCCACAGACAACTGTGTTGACGTAAGAGCTGGACTTTCCTTATTAAAACAGTTAAACCAAATTCAAGAAACACATGAAGGAGATCCATTATATATGGAATCCAGTGGTGCGGCTTAGACTCAATTATACTGGTCAGTGTCCCAACCGGACAGAGTCTTAAGCGCACTATATTGTACATGTACCCTGAAACCAATGTCAAATGCTTTTTTGACCCTTAATTCTGTATTACAAAACTGTGTTTAATATACTGTATCTCTGTTAATACCCACTGGAAAGCCGGTCTGTGCAGAAAAAATGATGCTTTGGCATCTTATGGTGGCAAACTATGCCCATATATGTTTTCCTGGCACAGAGTGGCATAAAAAATCGACCGGTCTGCATCTTACAGCCGCCGGGGAACGTCACTTCTGGTTTGCGTTCTATTTGGATGCAACCAGGAAGTATTATGCGTTCCACCGGCCGGAAGTTGTCATTATTGGCACCATCCGCCGGAAATATGTCACTCGTGACGTCACCGGAACTGAGGGAGCTGTATAGAGCCGGTATTAATGATATTGAAGCACAGGTAATGAATAATTACACAATAATAACGAATTGACCAGCCCAGAGTGGTCACTATGATAATAAGCGTGTCTGATTGGATGGCTTTGGGGGGTGTGCAGTGAGTGAGGATATAAGCCCATAGCTACAGAGGGCCCGTGCACTATACCGGTCCCAAAGTATAGCTAGAGACGCTACTATGTGTTAAAGCCCAGATATTGATAGGGTGCTGCTAGACCCCTGAAGAGCCCTATGGGCAAAACATGTCAGGAGGCACCTGGGCAGCTATATAGGGACATCGACAGCTAGGGATAGCTGTGGACTGCCCTTGTCAGGGTGAGAGTATAAGGAGGAGGCAGCAATTTGGACCCTGACATGGCAAGTCTGCAGATGTCTGCTCGGACCCCTGACATACCGGTCAGTGAAGAAAAACACCAGTGGAACGCAGAGGTGACGCCCCACTGGGAATACGGTGAGATCGTTGCATTTAGAGTGAATTTTGCAAGGAGGTATATATTTGTCCTATGGTGGACCATTGTCTATTGAATGGAAATTGGGGAAATACCCCTTCTTTGCTCATCCAGCAGGTCTGGATGAACTTGTGTGGGTCTGACCCAATACAGCCAAAGGGTGTAATTTGGTGTGAATCACAAAGGATTGCTCAGGAGGGGCTTACAAGGTCAAGTAGACAGCTAGGGCATGAAAGAATACCCTGTATTTGTGCGTTAAGTCTGTGGGTGTAATTCTCACTAATTTCGCTTATGTTGTGTTTGTCAAGTGTGGTGAGAACAAAGCCACCTTTTTAAGTGGTATAGTAAAAGTTATTCTTTAATTCCCAGATACACAATGTGCTATATCTAAATAAGCAGTGTGCGAGCCACGAAACAAGCAGGGATTGCCATCCAATCAGGTAATGCTGTAGCCATGTTGGCTACTGGCATTATTGTGATTACCCAGCCGCATCACATCATCAAGTCCTATGTGTGACACGTGGGTGCGATGCTCAACACACTGCAGCTCAGGAAGAGTTGATGCAGGAGGAAGAGCTTAGATTAGAGCTGGCATGTAGGCAGGTGCCACATGAAAAGCACTAAAGGGTGTTTTTAGCCTGGCTTAGTGTAAAAATGATTGAAAAAACATTGTGGGGCCTCCCCTATTTTGGTAATCAGCAAAGATAAAGTAGACAGCTGCAGGCAGCAACTTGCACCTGTCTTCTTTACCTTGGCTGGTTATCAAGAATGGATGGGACACCAAGCCTTTGTTTTATTTATTTATAAATTAATAATTTAAAGAAATGGCATTGGGTCCCCTCTATGTTTGATAATCAACCAAGGTACAGCAGAAAGCTGCAGGCTGGTAATATTAGCTGGGAAGGAGTATGGTTATTTGGCGTTCCCAAGCCTAAATATACCAGCCCGCAGCTACCCCAGAATGATGCATCATATTAGTTGTGTCAATTCTGGCACTGCATGCAAACTCTTCCTGGTGCAGTGGAAATCGTTGTAATATTTTTGGGGGTTAATGTCAGCTGTGAATTGTCAGCTAACATCAAGCCTGCGGTTAAGTAATGGAGAGGCATCTACAGTATAAGACACCCCCATTACTAACCCAGGAAGTGTGGTTAAAAAAAAACACAGAAAAAAAAGTTTATTTGCATAAGGACTCTCCCACACCATCCCTTGTTCACCAATTTATTTAAAAAAAAAAATCTAGCATAATCCATGGTGTAGGGGTACCTCGATATCCCACAAATCTATACTTCAACCTACGGAGCCTCTTTTAGAGGATGAGGCTTCATGGGTCACTCCTGGTCAGCACCAGACCCAAAAATTCTCATGCACGGTGACATTACTGAGTTACTGACATCACTGCATGTGTGAAATTCTGTGTTTGGCACTGACTGGGTGTGAAAACAGAGGTCACGCTCAGTCAGCGCCAAACCATAATTTCTCATGAACAGCGATACTGACGTCACCATTGTGACGTTGTGGGAAATTTCTGATCTGGCACTGGCCAGGAGCGACTTCTGGAGTCACTACCAATCAGTACCAGACCTAGAGTTCATCACACACGGTGACGGTATTAACTCACCGACCGTTACCGTTTGTAAGAAATTCCAGGTCTGGCGATAACTGGGAGTAACCTGTAGAGTACAGATTTGGTAGATGTCATGAGAGCACTACACAATGGATTATGTTGGATCTTCAGGGCTTTTTTCTTTTTAATGAAATTGATGAATGAGGGATAGAGTGGGGTAGTCTTTATGCAAATAATCAATTTTCTCCTGTGTGTGTTTTTCCAACTACATTTTAGTTAGAAGTGGGAGAGCCTGATAGATAACATCCATTACAAAACCCCAGGGCTTGATGCCAACTGAAAATTCACATCAGACATCCACACTCAAAAATATTACCATGATTGGCACCGCCAACTAATGGATGCATAAATTCTAGGGTGGCTGTAGGCTACTATTTTTAGGCTAATAAGGGCCAAATTACAATGGGCCTTCACAGCCTATATTACCATACTGCAACTGTCCGCTTCCCAGACTGCGGCCACCCCAGAATTGTCGTATCACATTAGTGTGACAATTCTGGTGCTTTGGCAATCAGGGTAATCTTTTCTGGGCTGATATCAGCTGTGAATTGTCAACTGGCATCAAGGCCAGGTGTTAGTAATAGAGAGGCTTCCATCAGACACCCCATTACTAACCCAGAAAGTGTAAATTTAAAAAACTGATAGGAAAAAAATTGTTTATTTTCAATTTACCGTAGATTCCCCACACTTTTCTTTGTTCATTAATTTATTAAAAAATGTTCTCCTGATGCTCCGACGTAATCCACAACTGGCACTCTGGCGACCGTGAATAGCAGTAGAGGACAGCCATTCACAGACAACAGTTATGACTATACCACTTGCAGCAGTTGCTAGGCCTCAGTGAGCAGAGCATGAGCCAACAGCTCCTAAGGGAGTTGTTGTCACCCAGTGCCTGTGAATAGCTGTACTTTACTGCTAATCACAGGGGTCGCAGATGCATTCGTAGATTGTGAACTACATTGAAGCTTCATGGGTACATTTGTAATTGAGCAGTGGCCACGGATTCACTCCTATCATTCTCTATAGTACAGCCCTCACCAACCTACAAGTTTTCAATGATCTTATAAGGTTTATTTACTTTTATTGTAAAAATTATTCTGCAAACAATAACCGTTAAAATATCTATATTAATGTATACAAAAGTCCTATATTTTGAACTATTTTATGCATACCTTAAGTATTGGTTACTTATGTAATGTATTTGTAGAAATTGTACATAGACTCACATAATAGAGAAAATCAATATTTATTTACATTTCCACCTACAATCCAAAAGTAACATATTCTTAGACAGATAGAAAAAATATGAATATTTGCAACAAAATCATCACTATACATTTGTTTGAACATATTAGGTACACAACGAAAGTTAGTATGATTTTTACGCATTCCGCATTATAAAATATAATTTACAAGACTTAGTAATGTGAATTCTAATGACTAAATATTGAAAATGCCAAAATTTATATTCAATATCTGCATGCTCTTAGCTGAAAACGAAGATTTGTGTTTAACGAAGGTTCGTTTTCACAAAGTTGACCTAAAATGAAAACAGGGAAGAGGAGATAATTTTTGTTCTGCATTGGGGTAAATTTAAACAATTTAAAAATGTTTGATAAGTAACATTTCTTTTATTAATAGTTAGATTGTCTAGAGGCATTGTAGCTAAAGGAAATCATGAAAACGTCAACACCTTTGCACCTCTATTGATATACTGAAGTCTATGCCAGTCTACTGATGGTGGCCATCAATTAGTTACTACCACATATTTTGTTTACAGCGTGTGTAAGAAGATAGAAGCAAGCATTTCACTGCTTACGGATACAACATGACTTCCTTTTAGTTTCATGTTGAATGTCCTCAAAAGCCAGCATTTTATGTAATAAAAAAAACATATACTATTAGGCTGTATACTCACAGTGCGGAGGAGTTACGTGTTGGACGCAGCTTCTCCGGACCTGAATAAAGCCGCGGTGGCCGCAGGGAGACCGCAGATGCCCTGTACTCACCATGTGCGGCGCGGCTTCTCCCTGTAGTCACCCAATGGGAGCCGCTTCTGATTCCGCAGCATGAAATGAACATGCTGCGAGGGAGCGAATGGCGGCAATCTGCACCGCAGCTGTCAGATCGCTGCAGTCAGCTTAAGCATAGTGAGGATGGGATTTCTTGAAATCCCATCCACTATGCTTATACTGTATGATGCAGCATTTTGGACGCAGCGGCAAGACGCTGCATCCAAAACGCTGCGTATACTGACCGTGAGCACACAGCCTTAAACTTATACTTGGTGCTGCCCTGAATATCTCTGGTAGGACCATCTTATCTGTCAGGAAATATCACACATTAAAACCCCCTACACCCAAATTGTCCAAACTCAACAATTTGGTGGGACCACTCAAAATACAGTTGTGCTCAAACGTTTACATACCCCGCAGATTTTTTGCTTTCTTGGCCTTTTTTAAGGGAATATGAATGCTAACACAAAAATGTTTTTTCCACTCATGATTGGTGGTTGGGTGAAGCCATTTATTGTCAAACTACTGTGCTTTCACTTTTTAAATCATAATGAATACCAAAAACATCTAAATGACCTTGATCAAAAGTTCACATACCTTGGTGATTTTGGCCTGTAACATGCACAGAAGTTGATACATATGGGTTTGAATGGTAATAAAGGTAACATCCTCACCTTTTGACCTGTTTACTTGTAATCACTGTGTGTGCATAAAAGCTGAGTAAGTTTCTGGGATAAAGACAGACTCTTGCAACTTTCATCCAGCCTCTGACATTTCTGCATTGTGAGTCATGGGGAAAGCAAAAGAATTGTCAACGGATGTACAGGACAAGACAGTTCAACTGTAGAAAACAGGAAAGGGATACAAAAAGATATCCAAAGAATTAGTAATGCCAGTCAGCAGTGTTCAAACTGTGATTAACAAATGGAAAATCAGGGGCTCTATAAAAATCAAACCATGATCAGGTAGACCAACAAAAATTTCAGCCACAACTTCCAGGAAAATTGTTTAGGATGCAAAGAAAAACCCACAAATAACATAAGCTGAAATACAGGACTCACTGAAAACTAGCGATGTGGCTGTTTGAAGATGCACAATAACGAGGCACTTGAAGAAAAATAGGGCTGTATGGTCGAGTCATTACTGTGCAAATGCCACAAAGTATCTCGCCTACAATATGCCAAACACCAAAGAGACAAGCCTCCAAACTTCTGGAATTTGGAGAGATGACCCCAAAATCGTACTTTTTGGCCACAGCAAAATATTTTACATTTGGAGATGTGTCAACCCTATGATGAAAGGAACACCATTCCTACTCTAAAGCACAGAGGTGGATCACTGATGATGTGGGGATGTGTGAGCTACAAAGGCACAGGAAACTTGGTCAAAATTGAAGGACAGAAGAACGCAGCACGTTATCAACACATACAGGAGGCAAATTTGCACTCATCAGTCCAGAAGCTGCGCTTGGGAATACTTGGACGTTTCAACATGACAATGCTCCAAAACACAAGGCCAAGTCGAACTGTGATTGGCTAAAGCAAAACAAAGTGAAGGATCTGGAGTGGCCATCTCAGTCTTCAGACCTCAATATCATTGAGCTAAACTGGGGAGAACTTAAGCGTGCAGTTCATGCAAGAAAGCCCAGGAATTTACAGGAACTGAAGGCTTTTTGCCAAGAAGAATGGGCAGCTTTACCATGTGAGAAAATAAAGAGCCTCATTCACAACTACCACAAAAGCCGTCAAGCTGTCAATGATGTTAGAGGGGGCAATACACAGTATTAAGAACAGGGGTATGTGAACTTTTGATCTGGAAAAACTAATGGATATATACGTGGATGATTTGTACTCCTGTGAAATGATCAGGACCAAAAGGTTATCAGAGTATAGATTGGTGGCTTTATTCAACGCGTTTCAGAGCATCAACCTCGCTCCTTCCTCAGGAAATGAACCAAGTTTGCGCTTCCATATCTTTTACAGTTTTACTCTGCAACTTTTGATAAGGGACATATGGATGTTTTTGGCTGTCAGTATGATTTACAAAGAGAAAACACAGTATTTTAACAACAAATGACTTGACCCAGTCATTAACCATAAGTGGAAAAAAGTTTTGTGTTATACTTTATATTTTGTGAAAAAAGGCCAAGAAAGCAAAGAAACTGGCTGGGTATGTAGACGTTTGCGCACAAATGTATAATGTACATTAGGACCTCACTACTTTCCCTGATGGAAAGGATTTGAAAAAGTTTGTCCTCATTATTTGGCACTGCCTTACTCCTAACTCTCCATACAGAGGACATGTATACAGAAACAATCAGACAATAATATGGGGGATGAGAGAGATGGCTGTCAATTCAATTATCTGATGTCTATAGCAAGCTTTAGTATCAATAAGAGGGGAATGTTCCTGATGCTCCTCCTAAATTTTCCTTCCAGCTGGATACTTAATAAAGAATATGCCTCCACATATTTTAAATTATTTTAATCATTTACTTCCTTCCTGCTATTGTCAGTTGGAAGAACACATTAAAAGAGAGAACAATAATTAAAATGTTATTTCTTTTTACCAAAACGTAGAGGAAGAAGTGTAGTATATGTAGTATGAACTAACAGGTATGAAAAAGAGGACCACAGGACAAACTGACATTTCTATTTTAGGCATATTCACTATTTGTCTGTCCCCAAGAGAATCCTGGTGGTCATCTTTGCAAAACAGTTTTAGTATTGTTTCAGTAATATGTGCGACAACAATTTCCACAGAATAAAATAAGGCAAATTTATATACAGTGGGTGAAATAGGCATTGAAATCTTCAACAAATGTTTAAGTAAATATATTTTCAATGGTGCTATTGACATGAATGTTTCACCACAAACCAGTAACATCCCATCCAATACACACAGACAAAGAAATCAGGCCATACATGTCCATAAATTATGTGTAATAATGAGAAATAACACAGGAAAAAAAGTATTCATGCTAACTGAAATGTATCTAATACTTCATACAAAAAGCTTTGTTGGTGATGACAGCTTAAAGATGCCTCCTGTAGAGCGAAACTAGTTGCCTGCATTTCTCAGGTGTAATTTTAGGCCATCCTTTCACATAAACACTCTTTGAATGCTGAAGATCCCATGGGCTCCTTCTATGATCTCTGAGCTTTAGTTCTTCTATAAATTGTCTACTGCATTCAGGTCAGGTGATTGGCTAGGCCATTCTAACAGTTATATGTTCTTTCTGTGAAACCAATTGAGATTTCATTGGCTGTGTATTCGGTTTCACACCTCCAAACATCGCTGTTGGTATGATGTTTGGGGGTGAAATGCAGCGCTCTTTGGATATCATAATACACATTATGTTTGAGGGTCAAAGAGTTTAATTTTGGTCTCCTCTGACCAGACTATATTCTCCCAGTATTTGACACGATTGTCTAAATGTTGTTTGGCAAACTTTAAACACGTTTGAACATACTTTTCAACAATTGAGTCTTGTGTGTTGAGTGTACATACAGGACTTGGAGGTTGAGTGCATTACTTATTGATTGCTTTTGAACAATTATATCTGATGATTCCATGTCTATTTGTAGCTCTCCACATGCAGTTTTTGGCTTTTGGACAACTCTTCTGATAATTATTGTCACTCATCTGTCTGAAGTCTGTTGTACACAAAAAGGGGAGAAATATGCGGTTTTTAGGAAGTGCTAGGGCAAAAGAAACACTAAGAATAAATTAGTTATCACAGACCTTTAACCCCTTCCCGACCCTTGGCCCACCGTTTGGGCCATGAAAACAAGTTCGTTCCTGACCTTTGGCCCAAACGGTGGGCCATGGAATGATCGGGCTCCTGCGGCCCGTGTGAGGGGGGTGACTCGGGTGTCACTGTACATAATGCACAGTGACAACCTGTAGTACACCCCACGGGGGGTGGATTAACCCCCCCGTGCCCAGGGCCCCTCTGATTGGCAGTTGAAATTCAGACTGCCAATCAGTGCTAGTAACTCCCTCCAGATCCGATTGGAGCTCTCCAATCAGATCTGGAGGGGCGGGATGGCATGTGCCGTCTCCCTCCTAGCCCCCCCTCACTCCAGGGCCCCCCGATCGGCCTCCTGGCCCCCCCGATCGGCCTCCTGGCCCCCCCGATCGCCGTCCTACCCCCCCCCACGGCGGCGGTAACAGTCATCACGCCGGCGGAATGCCCGCCGGCGGTAAATGACTATCACCGCCGCCGCCTGTCAGCTTCCACAGCCCCCTCCGTGCGATCACGGAGGGGGCTGATGAAGCTAACACCCCCATGCCCCGTATCCACCCCCCCCATCCCTCTCTCACCTACCGGCGGGCCCGCCGGTGCAGCCGCGGTCCAGCTCCGGTGTGGGCTCCTCCTCTTCCGGGCTCCTCCTCCTGGATCAGGTAAGTATGTGTGAATGAATGAATGAATGTATGTAGTATGTATGTAGTATGTATGTATGTAGTATGTGTGAATGAATGAATGTATCTATGTATGTAGTATGTATGTATGTAGTATGTGTGTATGAATGAATGTATCTATGTATGTAGTATGTATGTAGTATGTATGTAGTATGTATGTAGTATGTGTGTATGAATGAATGAATGTATCTATGTATGTAGTATGTATGTAGTATGTATGCATGTATGTAGTATGTATGCATGCATGTATGTAGTATGCATGTATGTTTGTATGTATCAATGAATGAATGGATGTCTGCGTGCGTGGCTGTCTGTGTGCGTGGCTGTCTGCGTGCGTGGCTGACTGCGTGCGTGGCTGACTGCGTGCGTGGCTGTCTCCGTGCGTGGCTGACTGCGTGCGTGGCTTTCTGCGTGCGTGGCTTTCTGCGTGCGTGGCTGTCTCCGTGCGTGGCTGACTGCGTGCGTGGCTGTCTGCGTGCGTGGCTGTCTGCGTGCGTGGCTGACTGCGTGCGTGGCTGTCTCCGTGCGTGGCTGACTGCGTGCGTGGCTGTCTCCGTGCGTGGCTGACTGCGTGCGTGGCTGTCTCCGTACGTGGCTGACTGCGTGCGTGGCTGTCTGCGTGCGTGGCTGTCTGCGTGCGTGGCTGTCTGCGTGTGTGGCTGACTGTGTGCGTGGCTGACTGCATGCGTGGCTGACTGCATGCGTGGCTGTCTGCGTGCGTGGCTGTCTGCGTGCGTGGCTGTCAGCTGGCGTGGATGTCAGCGAGCGGGCGTGGATGTCAGCGAGCGGGCGTGGATGTGTGTGTGCATGGCTGATGGGTGCATAGGTGAATGGATGGGTGCAACAAGGGATCAAGTATCCTCTTGTTGTAGTCTCTGGGATCATAGTCATGGTGCACTGTATGACAGATCATTGTCATACAGTGCAACATAACTCTGACCCCATAGGCTGTAGGAAAAGGACACTTGATCCCTTGCTGCAATCTCTGGATTGAGCAGAGGCGATCGAGCGTCGTGGGACCTTCGTTGTGGACTACGTCGGAGGCGGTCGAGCGCCGTGGGACCTTCGTTGTGGACTACGTCGGATCTTTATAATAAAGATGGAGTCCAAATTTTGTTTGTTTTTTTTTCAAATAAAAAGATTTTTCTCTGTGTGTATTTTCTGACTATTTACCAGAGATTCCTAATGGCGGGTCTACCATTGGCCCTAAATTATGAATCTCGGGGCTTAGTGCCAGCTGCCAATAACAAGCTGGCATTAACCCCTTTATTACCCAGTTTGCCACCGGCACCAGGGCAACTGGAAGAGTCTGGGTACAGCGCCAGAATATGGCGCTTCAATGAATGCGCCATTTTTTGTGGCGGCTGCGGGCTGCAATTCGCAGCATGGGGGGCCCAGAACGCTTGGGCCTCTCCATGCTGTGGAATCCAGCCCCCAGCTGCCTAGTTGTACCTGGCTGGACCAAAAATATGGCGGAGCCCTACGTCTTTTTTTTTTTCTAGAATTAGTTCTAGAAAGGAAAAAAAAAGGGCTTTGCTGTATTTTTGGGTACCAGCCAGGTACAACGAGGCAGCTGGGGGTTGCTGGCAGTCCGTAGCTGCCAAGTTGTATCTGGCTGGACCAAAAATATGGCGGAGCCCTACGTCTTTTTTTTTTCTAGAATTAGTTCTAGAAAGAAAAAAAAAAAGGGCTTTGCTGTATTTTTGGGTACCAGCCAGGTACAACGAGGCAGCTGGGGGTTGCTGGCAGTCCGTAGCTGCCAAGTTGTACCTGGCTGGACCAAAAATATGGCGGAGCCCTACGTCTTTTTTTTTCTAGAATTAGTTCTTGAAAGAAAAAAAAAAGGGCTTTGCTGTATTTTTGGGTACCAGCCAGGTACAACGAGGCAGCTGGGGGTTGCTGGCAGTCCGTAGCTGCCAAGTTGTACCTGGCTGGACCAAAAATATGGCGGAGCCCTACGTCTTTTTTTTTCTAGAATTAGTTCTAGAAAGAAAAAAAGAAAGGGCTTTGCTGTATTTTTGGGTACCAGCCAGGTACAACGAGGCAGCTGGGGGTTGCTGGCAGTCCGTAGCTGCCAAGTTGTACCTGGCTGGACCAAAAATATGGCGGAGCCCTACGTCATTTTTTTTTCTACAATTAGTTCTAGAAAGAAAAAAAAAGGGCTTTGCTGTATTTTTGGGTACCAGCCAGGTACAACGAGGCAGCTGGGGGTTGCTGGCAGTCCGTAGCTGCCAAGTTGTACCTGGCTGGACCAAAAATATGGCGGAGCCCCACGCCATTTTTTTTTTTTACGTCTACCAATAAAATGACAAGGAGCTTTGCCTTATTTTTGGATGCCAGCCAGGTACAACTTGGCAGTTGGGGGGCTGCAATCCCCATCGTGGAGAGACCCAAATGTTGTGGCCCCCCACACTGCAAATTGCAACTCACAGCCACCCCAGAAAATAGCACATTAGAGGTGCCATTTTCTGGTGCTGTACCCCAACTCTTCCAGTTGCCCTTGCGCTAGTGGCACACAGGAGCACTCCATACGTGACATGGTGTCCGCTAACAAGTTGAATGGAAAATTAGCTCCAATTATTAGCGGACACTATGTCGCGTATGGAGAGCCCCTGTGTGCCTAAACATTGGAGCTCCCCCACAAGTGGCCCCATTTTGGAAACTACACCCCCCAAGGAATGTATCTAGATGCATAGTGAGCACTTGAACCCCCAAGTGGTTCACAAATTGATCCATAAAATTAAAAAAGTACTTTTTTTTTCCACAAAAAAATTATTTTTTCATTTTTACAGATCAATTTGTGAAGCACCTGGGGTTCAAAGTGCTCACTATGCATCTAGATACGTTCCTTGGGGGTCTAGTTTCCAAAATGGGGTCACTTGTGGGGAGCTCTAATGTTTAGTCACACAGCGGCTCTCCATACGCAACATGGTGTCCGCTAACAATTTGAATAAAAATCAGCTCAAATTGTTAGCTGTAACCATGTTGTGTTTAGTGAGCCCCTGTGTGCCTAACATTGGGGCTCCCCCACAACTGACCCCATTTTGGAAACTAGACCCCCCAAGGAACGTATCTAGATGCATAGTGAGCACTTTGAACCCCCAGGTGCTTCACAAATTCATCCATAAAAATGAAAAAGCACTTTTTTTTCCACAAATATTTTCTTTTTTCATTATTATGGATCAATTTGTGAAGCACCTGGGGGTTGAAAGTGCTCACTATGCATCTAGATACGTTCCTTTGGGGGTCTAGTTTCCAAAATGGGGTCACTTGTGGGGGAGCTCCAATGTGGAGACGCACAGGGGCTCTCCAAACGTGACATGGTGTCCGCTAACAATTTGAATGCAAAATGAGCTCAAACTGTAAGCAGACACCATGTTGCGTTTGGAGAGCCCCTGTGCGTCTCCACATTGGAGCTCCCCCACAAGTGACCCCATTTTGGAAACTAGACCCCCAAGGGAACGTATCTAGATGCATAGTGAGAACTTTCAACCCCCAGGTGCTTCACAAATTAATCTGTAAAAATGAAAAAGTACTTTTTTTCCGCAAAAATCTTTTTTTATCATTAATTTGTGAAGCACCTGGGGGTTCAATATGCTCACTACCCATCTAGATATGTTCCCTGGGGGTCTAGTTTCCAAAATGGGGTCACTTGTGGGGGAGCTCCAATGTTTAGGCACACAGGGGCTCTCCAAACGCGACATGGTGTCCGCTCACAATTTGAATAAAAATCAGCTCAAATTGTTAGCTGTCACCATGTCACGTTTGGAGAGCCCCTATGTGCCTAAACATTGGAGCTCCCCTACAAGTGACCCCATTTTGGAAACTAGACCCCCCAGGGAACTTACCTAGATGGGTGGTGAGCATTTTGAACATCCCAGTGCTTCACAAATTAATCTTTAAAAATAGAAAAAGAAAATTTTAGTGGAAATAGAAGTACTTTTTCATTGTTACGGATGAATTTGTGAAGCACCTGGGGGGTTCAAAGTGCTCACTATGCATCTAAGTAAGTTCCTTGGGGGGTCTAGTTTCCAAAATGTGGTCACTTGTGGGGGAGCTCCAATGTTTAGGCACACAGGGGCTCTCCAAACGCGACATGGTGACAGCTAACAATTTGAGCTGATTTTTATTCAAATTGTGAGCGGACACCATGTCGCGTTTGGAGAGCCCCTGTGTGCCTAAACATTGGAGCTCCCCCACAAGTGACCCCATTTTGGAAACTAGACCCCCCAGGGAATATATCTAGATGGGTAGTGAGCATATTGAACCCCCAGGTGCTTCACAAATTAATGATAAAAAAAGATTTTTGCGGAAAAAAAGTACTTTTTCATTTTTACAGATTAATTTGTGAAGCACCTGGGGGTTCAAAGTTCTCACTATGCATCTAGATACGTTCCCTTGGGGGTCTAGTTTCCAAAATGGGGTCACTTGTGGGGGAGCTCCAATGTGGAGACGCACAGGGGCTCTCCAAACACAACATGGTGTCCGCTTACAATTTGAGCTCATTTTGCATTCAAATTGTTAGCGGACACCATGTCACGTTTGGAGAGCCCCTGTGCGTCTCCACATTGGAGCTCCTCCACAAGTGACCCCATTTTGGAAACTAGACCCCCAAAGGAACGTATCTAGATGCATAGTGACCACTTTCAACCCCCAGGTGCTTCACAAATTGATCCATAATAATGAAAAAAGAATATTTTTGTGGAAAAAAAAGTGCTTTTTCATTTTTATGGATGAATTTGTGAAGCACCTGGGGGTTCAAAGTGCTCACTATGCATCTAGATACGTTCCTTGGGGGGTCTAGATTCCAAAATGGGGTCACTTGTGGGGAGCCCCAATGTTTAGGCACACAGGGGCTCACTAAACACAACATGGTTACAGCTAACAATTTGAGCTGATTTTTATTCAAATTGTTAGCGGACACCATGTCGCGTTTGGAGAGCCCCTGTGTGCCTAAACATTGGAGCTCCCCCACAAGTGACCCCATTTTGGAAACTAGACCCCCCAGGGAACATATCTAGATGGGTAGTGAGCATATTGAACCCCCAGGTGCTTTACAAATTGATCTGTGAAAATGAAATAGTACTTTTTTTTTCACAAAAATTTTCTTTTAGCCTAAATTTTTTCGTTTTCACATGGCAACAGCATAACATTCATCCTAAAATATGTTGGGCAATTTCTCCTGAGTACACCGATACCTCATATGTGGTCATAAACCACTGTTTGGGCGCACGGCAGGGGTCAGAAGGGAAGGAGCGCAATTTCACTTTTTGAATGTAAAATTAGCTCCAAAAGTCAAATTGCGCTCCTTTTCTTCTGAGCCCTGCCGTGCGCCCAAACAATGGTTTATGACCACATATGAGGTATCGATGTACTCGGGAGAATTTGCACAACACATTTTAAGATCTATTTTATCCTGTTGCCCATGTGAAAATGAAAGAATTGAGGCTAAAAGAACATTTTTGATAGAAAAATTAAAATATCCATTTTTTGTTTCCACTTTGCTTTAGTTCCTGTGAAGCACCTGAAGGGTTAATAATCTTCTTGAATGTAGTTTTGAGTAGTTTGAGGGGTGCAGTTTTTGGAATGGTGTCACTTTTGGGTGTTTTCTGTCATGTACACCCCTCAAAAGCACTTCAAATGTGATGTGGTCACTAAAAAAAATGGTTTTGTAAATTTTGGTTGAAAAATGAAAAATTGCTCATGCACTTTGAACCCTTATAACGTCCTAACAAAAAATTTTTTTTTTTCCAAAATTGTGCTGATGTGAAGTAGAAATGTGGGAAATATTATGTAATAACTTTTTTCTGTCACATATCTATCTTGTTTATCAGAAAAAAAAATTAAAAATGTGAAAATTGTGAAATTTTCAAAATTTTTGCCATATTTTTGATTTTTTCACAAATAAACGCAAAAATGATCGACTTAAATTTAATACTAGCATGAAGCCCAATATGTCACGAAAAAACAATCTCAGAATCGCTAGGATCGGTTGAAGCGTTCCCGAGTTATAACCTCATAAAGGGACACTGGTCAGAATTGCAAAAAAGGCCAAGGTCTTTAGGGTCAAAATAGGCTGGGTCCTGAAGGGGTTAAAGGGAACCAACCACCCCAAATGACCCCCCCGGACTAATAATATCGTTCCCTACTTGCAGCACATACATGTGCTGCAATGTTTTTTGCTAAAAAAACTGCTTTTTAAAACTTAAGATAATGCTTTAGAAACTTTATACCGAAGGGACGGGTGGGCGTTACTTACATGGGGCTAAAGCCGGGTTGCAGCTGCCACTCATCATCCTGTGTCCCCTCGCAGCAGTAACAGCCAGCCCTTTTTGCAGCGTCCCAGGCTGGTGCACGGGATGTCATGCCCGTGCACACGTCATCAGCTACAGCCGGGAAGCGAGCGCGCGCTCTGACTTCCACAGCCGAGCGCAGGCCTGGGACGCTGCAAAAAGGCTGGCCGTTACTGCTGCGAGGGGACACAGGATGATGAGTGGCAGCTGCAACCCGGCTTTAGCCCCATGTAAGTAACGCCCACCCGTCCCTTCGGTATAAAGTTTCTAAAGCATTATCTTAAGTTTTAAAAAGCAGTTTTTTTAGCAAAAAACATTGCAGCACATGTATGTTCTGCAAGTAGGGAACGATATTATTAGTCCGGGGGGGTCATTTGGGGTGGTTGGTTCCCTTTAATCAATAGTAGCACTCTCCAAGCCACAACGCGTTTCAACAGCAAATGCTGTCTTCCTCAGGTAGGAAACACGTTGTGTTACTATTGATTAAAGGTTTGTGATAACGAATTTATTCTCAGTGTCTCTTTTGCCCTAGTACTTCCTAAAAAACGCATATTTCTCCCCTTTTTGTGTACACATTATCTCCCATGTGGAGAGAGGTGGAAGTAGCTCGGGGCTTGGAAACAGTGTAAAGGACCTCTTGTGACGTCATGCAGACCACCCCTTCAGGTCACATGGTCTAGGTTAGGTGACGGCCACTGACGAAATCGCTGGATACCGGATCCCGGCCGTGATTTCTACACTAACCGTAGCGGTGGAGGCGCTCACCTTGGTTGTGCAGGGCCCTATGCACAACCATACCAGGTGAGAGGATTGCACAATTCACCACCCTCCTCTTATCTTTCTTAACTTTTATCACCTATTCTGTCAAGCCTACAACCTGCCATGAGACCCAGGCGACCACCCCATACCTGACTATCCCCCATCCTACTGTTTCCCAACCCGCCCCTCGCAGACTGTGAGCCCTCGTGGACAGGGTCCCTGCCCCACCTGTACCTATACATCCCGATCGCCTAGATTTAGTGTACTTGTCCTTATCTCCCTTATCCTCATGTAAAGCGCCATGGAACCTAATGGCACTATATAAATAAATAATAATAATAATCTTGAGGTCTCTCCACTAGCGCTCCTTTCTTTTGTATTCTTGAAGTCTATTGTAGAGAGCACCAGGTCTTGGCTGGTTTATGGTGAAGTGATGTTCTTTCTTCTTACAAATTATGGCTCTAATAGTGCTCACTGGAACCTTCAGTAGTTTAGAAATTCTTCTGTAACCAATGCCATCAGTGTTTTTTAACAACAAGGTTGCAAAGTCCTTGAGATAAATCGCTGGTTTAGCCATCATGATGAGATGTTTCTTCTATGACAACTTGGTAATGAGAAAAATATTTATAGGCCATCAGTTGAACCAACTAATATTTTTTCACTAAATGGATTGCTTTCTAATTACTGATAGATTTCTGCTGGTGTCATGACTTTCCATGACTTTTTGCACCTCTCTTTCTGCATATTTTCATTACTTTATTCCTGTGTCATTTCTCATTATTATACACTACTAAATTTATGGACATCTATGGATTGATTTCTTTGCCTATGTGGAATGGATGGGTTGTTACTGAAATCTAGTGAGAAATTCATGTCAATAGAAACAAATATAAATATATTTATTTAGAAACTTGGAGAACAGTTCAATACTTATTTCATCCAATATATATATATAAGTAAATATATATGTAGGGGTTTATCTTAACTTGAACATATTTGTGTATGTGGATAGTCAGGTTTGGAATACACATTGCCTATAACCCAGAAATCATAATACAAGTAGTGGGCAAGGGGGATAGATTGTTGCCAGCAAAATTGTTTTAGATGGATTACAGATCTCTAGTTTGTTTTTCTCTATGTATTTTCCTTGAAATACATGGCAATAAAGCTTGCATTTTTCATCTGCATGTCACACGTTGCTAAACCCTACTCATTCCCTTTGTTGAAAAGATGTTCTGTGGCTCTGCATTCCACTTATCTTGCTCTCATTTTCAGATGACAGCGAACTGCACTTTCCTGGATAAGACAAATACATTAATATTTTTTTGCTGAAAATAAAAAAGTAGTAATGGAAATAGAACAACAAATCTGGAAAATCAGGGTGTGATTGACAGCTGTAACATAAAGTAAAATAGATGGGAAAATAAGAACACATGTTTAAAGGTTTAGCACACCATGCAGGTTTTCTGCTGATATAAAGACAATGGCGTTCATTCAGTAACATCTTCACAGACCAGGTGCACCAAGAACATGCAATGCTGAATTTAAAAAAAAATATCTCGAGAACACAAAGCAATGAACACATAATAATTATCAAGAGCGATAAACCTTAGTATATTTAGAAAATTGAATCACACAATTTTCTACCCAAGGGCAAGCAACGACCAAGCAGGAAACATTTCTGTGAAGGTAACTAATGACAAAACATGAGAAACCTTTCAAGTTCGTTTTGGGTCACCAAACTTACCAGTGTTGAGCAAACTCATGTTCAAGTGCTTTATGTTTCCAAGCATCACTGTGATAGGGTACAGATGGTGCTTGGCCCAGTTTGAGCCATGTGCAGTGTTTGATTAGCTCAAACTGAGGTTAAAATCACTAAAATCACAGTTTTTGGGTGTAGAGCATCCAAAATGAATAAATAAAAAAAAAACAGCCCTCCCAACCACAAAAGTGTTAAAATATGGTTAAATGTATGTGGGCGGGAGCTGAACCAGAGAGCCAATCTGTGACTTAAATTGAGGTTTGGGTCAAGTTCGAGGTTACTAACACTGTGCCAAAAAGTTTGGCTACATAGCAAGAACCCGAATTCAAAAGGTTCGCTCATCCCTAATAATGACATCTATGAGTTAGCTGATAACACAAGACTTCCAGAAAACTTTAGACTTCTACACCACTCAACTCTGCATATACAGCGCTGAGCTTTCGCTTTGCATTAAATATCCATTCTTTACATAAACCAATGTCCTTATGGCCATGAGAATTTTCTGCCATAAGTTGTCCAGTCCAGCCTGTAGAACTATATAAAGGAGGTTGTGCACTAAAGGCAAATGAGCTTGAATGAGATAGAACATTTATAATATTGGACAATATTATAAAATCACACATACAGGTAGAATATTTAAAATTGACACAAAGTAATCATCCAAGTAATCTTTATTCAGGTATGCATGCAAGTATGAAAGCATATTGCTCTTCATTAAAATTAATTTTCATTATTACAAAAAAGACACAAACTGAAGCAAAAATGCTGCATATGCAATTTCTGCAGCAATAGCAAGGATTTGTCCATGAATGAAAGACAGTCATTTTCAGTGTGATCAATCACAGCATTGACAGCAATGATCCAATCAGCCATTAGAGGCATTAGCTAAACACATAGTGATCCCAAGATTCCACACTCAGCAGCGCAAACATTTCGTGTCAGTTTATCTGGAAAGTTTGGCAAATAAAGGTCAATTTTATAGTCACATTTCACACAGGATTATATACCAACAAAGGAAAAAAAGCAATTCTTACTAGTGTGAGAAATGTGTGCACCACAGTTACCAGACCTATAATTGTCAGCCCAAGTAATGACTAAAGACAACAATGATCGAATAAAGATTACAACACAGACACATTTGTTGAAGTTCATTAAGAATATAAGGGGTTGTCCTCTACTTGAACAAACTCAAAGTTTCACCCTTGCAAAATAGTAACACTCATACCTCCAATTCTGCTGCTGATCTAGTAGTGTCGGCACTTGTGCGTGTTATATATATATTTAAATATTTTTACAACTATACACACATGCATACTTAATATCTATTTATATGTATGCACTCACCACATATATTTAAAGAGGACCTGTCACCCCCCCATGGACATGAAGCTAAGGGCAGCACTGAATGCAGCATGTCTGCTGCATTCAGGCAAGGGGTCCCCCATGTCTGATGGTGACTGGTGCCCGAGATAATAGTTTAGTAAAACTTACAAGCTGGAGCCAAGTAGGCTGTCCCTGGTGGGGCAGCCTGTGTCACCTCCCTGCTGCTAATCACGTCCTCCTCGCTCTGTCTCTGCTCCCTGTGCTGGTGACGCAGGCAGAGAAAGGCAATGCTTAGCCCCCCCGGCCAACTGTCCCGCCTCTTGCTGTGATGTCAGAGCATTTACCCGCCCAGCTCCATAGCATAACATGCAGCTGGGCGGGGAAATGGTTTGATGTCACAGCAGGAGGCAGGACAGGCACCCGGAGGCTGAGATAACATTACCTACTGCGTCACCAGGACAGAGGACGTGATTGGCAGCAGGGAGGCGGCACAGAGACACAGGCTGCTGTTCCAGGGACAGCCTACTTGGCTCCAGCTTGTAAGATTTACTAAACTATTATCTCGGGGTACCAGCCGCCATCAGACATGGGGGACCTCTTGCCTAAATGCAGCAGACATGCTGCATTCAGTACTGCCTTAGCTCAACATGTATGTTTGGTGACAAGTCCTCTTTATATCCTCAATTTAGTACATTTTTTTCATATGGATTCAATTCAGCCCTTACTACTGCCCCTAATAGATATGACCACCGCAAGTAAACATTCGTGGTGACGCCCTCTGTATTCTGGGATTCTGTGTGTGCTAAAAGAGAGTGTTGGGTGGGTCTATGGAGTTACAGGAAACTTTTCCTTTGACCCTCTGGTCATTTTGAGTGCCGCTGGCATCATCCAGGAAGTGTATTGTGCACGGGCATGCGCCACTTTGTGGAGTCATTACCTAGTTTACCGGATCCTGGGACATATATATAAAAAAGACAAAGATTTAGAACTAGCCCCTTGATGAAGCCTATGCTAAATGCGCACAGGGGCTTTCAACTGGACAAGTCAGCATCTGAAGACATGGATAAGGCATGCCCTGAGTTATTATAATCAAACTATGGACGGTTTGTGGTAGTGCACATTGATGCTTAATGAGGGTGGCTTCTAGAATATATACTACACTCCCCTGCATTCATTAGAAGGATTCTACATTTATATTACTTAGGGACAGTTGTCACTCTATACTTGGTGTCTGATGTGCTAGATTCTTCTGTATTCTCATCTATGACTGACTATTTTTTATGTATTTACTTATGTTTGGCCATTATTGAACTTTTTAGTGATTCTCATTAAAGTCTATGTTTTAATTTCATCTACTTTGAATATCGTAACTCCTTGTATTCTTATTTGGAACTATATGTTATTGGAGTTATCCTGGATATAAGTACTGTACTGTTATGTAATTAACTTGAAATGGTTCAGAAATAAGTTATTGCTGGTACGATGCAGGCACCGGAGGTGAATGTGCTATTATTTTATTACGGGAACAGATTGATTGAATAGAGGTTGCTCAGGTAGTGTACAACTCCTTTAAGTAATCAAGGCTAGACTTAAGCACCCCAAACATATTAGGCTAATGCCAACTGCACGTATTGATGCTGAAGGGTTTAGTCGACACTTAATTTGTATGGGGCACCAGCCACCTGATTGTTGTGAAAGAAGTCAATTCATTTTGGATTGATGATTACTTTATTCTTCCAGAGATATGTCACTTTTTTCTGAAGATGCCCAGTGACAGCAAGCCCTCCTGTGTGTGGGATGGACCGATGAGATTGCTGTCGACCAAACAATTAACAGAAGCATTGTTCGTACAACAGCCATCTACTCTTTAAGGTGGATTTTACTATACTATTAAACTTAAATTTCATGTCAAGGAGCACCAAAATAAAATATATGCTTCCCCAGTGTCATTTCTTAATGAACTTCAACAGAGAGTCGAATTATTGGAAAGCAGTCTTTTCCCAGAAACAGAATCAAAGTAAAAATTTTCTAAAAATCAGTAGTCTCGAAAAGGAAACAAAACAGGAATCGAATATCCTCTTATTAATTTGTACACAATTGCCCATTGATATCATAACACTTCATTCATGAGCATTCATTATGACCAGAGTACAGGATAAGAGAGGTTTAGCGAGAGCACCATATAAGTTGAATAATAACCTTAAAATCTCCTAAATTGATAGCATATTATTAATGGATTCATAATTAACCCAAAGTTCATTACTGGAACTGAATATGGTGCGTGAAGCCGCTCATTACTGCTCCGCTAAGTGCGGCCCTTTAATCAGAGCTGCTGAATACTATTATGTGTTAATCTCGATATTTATGTACAAATTTGAAACAAGCAGGCTTCAAACGGAAAAATTAGAAGAGAATAAAGGCAGCAAGATTTTCCAGCAGCAGCAGGTATAAAGGTTGCAGGGTTTTTTTTCCCCGTTGTGGTGGTTTTATCGTGGGCTACAATCAAGCCTTTTGTCGGCTATTTATAAATATCCATAAATGGCTGTACGCTTAGCAGGATAATGTTCAAAAGCAGCTAATCAATCCCGCAGCAGTGAACATGGCGACAGCCTTTCCACAATTCATTTGTCTGGATTTTCCTTTATCTCAAAGCACTAAAAACTTTAACGAAGGAAGAAAATAGTGGCCTTTATGGATTGGGCAACTTGTAGCTTTACTGTTCAGGTCTACAGCAGAAAAAATTGACAGTGAAGGGTAAAACTATTTATAACCAGAATAAGATTTCTCTGATTATTTTGTGTCTAGGATCAATAAATGGCAGGACAGAAAGCTTAATGGAGGGAAGGCCGGCAGAAAGTTCCGATGACACGGCACACCAGGAAGTTCTGCGTTACACAAGAATAATTACTTGGTATTCTTAAAATCATTAACCCATCCTTAAATGGCCAGATGGATTAAATACTGCAGTGTTCTCACCAGTATTGTATAGAAAAGTCTTAGAAGGGTAATCAGTCTCTTGATTCAAAGCGTAGAACCAGGATACAAATGCCACAGTTCCGCTATCTTTCCTGACTAATTGAAACTGCATGATACCACACAGCAGGGAAAAAAGGTAAAGTGTAATCATATGCAATTTTTTTGTACAACTTCATTTAATGAGTATCATGCCATCAAGGCCCAAAGAGTGATAAGGTTTGTTTGGTAGCAGTTATTACCTTTCAACTGTATCCGGTGCCTGCTGCTTCTTGTTTATTTTAGCGTAAAGGTCTTGAACGTGATCCCTCTCTGAAGCAGACAATAGTGTCTCTCTAGGGTAACTGTATGTCCCAGGCTTTACCGGAGAATGGCTCCTGGGAGACATTTGAGGAGATGATGGGGGCTCTTTAAAGTGGTTCACTCTAGCATAATTAGGGTCCGTGTCATCATCCTCAATACCATGGATGTGTTAAAGTTCCATAACACTGTGGCCTGTCTTTCTCTTAATTCTTGGTGCCTTGCATTAATCCTGCAGATAAAAAAAATGATTAAACCGTTAATCATTAGATCATTTCACAAAAAAATCCATCAACTATTTCAGGAAACAGCATGAACATTTCCTAATAGTCAATAAAGGAAGATTATTCCATCTACTAAACAAGACTTTCAGTAGCACTGAGCTGAGCTTATGCTACAATGCCTTCCACCATGCTTCTGAAAAGAGCACTATCTTCCTATGTGTTTCATTCAATTTAGTTATTGTGACTAAAACTCCTTGAAAAGCAATTACATAATAGTTCCACATTTAAAATCCGAGTGGTCCATTCATACAACAATATGTTAATAAAGTAGTGATGGGCGGACCCGCCAATGTTCGGATTCAGCGGATCCAGACAGACTTTTTTTTTTAAAGTCCGGGGTTGGGGCCGGACTTCACCCTTACTTGAGTCCTTTATGAAATCGTGGCTATGGAGTCTGGGGGGGCTGTAAAAATAAACAATACGGTGATTAATCAGTGCGAGATTACTTACCTGGTCCATTCACTTGTACTTCCAGGACCGCTCATTAAGTTCCTAGTTATTCACTGAATGCTGGATGTTATAATGTATGGGCTACTTTCAGGTTACTGCACTTACTCCAATAGCCAATCACAGATGCCCACTCTCTATGAAAGAGTCTGTGATTGGCTGTTGCGCCCCTCACCCATTGCACCAGTGTTTGTGACTGGTTGCCATAGGCAGCAAGTCTGACATCATAGTCACAGTAGTGTAAAAATAAATAACAGCTTCACTGTATCTACAATCAGTACCTCCCACCCTGTCTCCAAGACTTCTCGCAAGCAGCGCAAATTATCTGGAATAGGCTCCCAAGAACAATGCAATTAATTTCTAATACCCATAGCAGACCTTAAAAATGAATTTTTTTAGACTAGCCTATCACCTCACCTTACTTATCTAACTATTCCCATTCTACACTTTTCCAAATCTGGCTTTTTGGGTCAACTGTCTACAACCCTCCATGAATTTAACACTTAATCTGTACTTGTTCAAATCCCGGCTGGTAACCGCTTCATGCAGCATTATGTGAATCCCTTATTTTTTAAATCGATGGCTGGACCATATATGATGGCACTTTTTACCATTTACCTTCTGTGCCTCCCCTATTTCCCCACAGATTGTAGCTTGTGAGCAGGGCCCTCACTCCTCTTGGCATCTGTTGAATGTTTGTTAATCTGTATTGTCTCATATTGTCTGTATATGTCCCCTATTATTTGTAAAGTGCTGTGGAATATGTTGGCTCTATATAAATAAAATTATTATATTATTATATTATTATTATTATCCTTGCAGCAATTATTTAGTTTGCACTTTGGAGACTTAAGCTCCACTCACACTGTGGTTTTTTCTCATCAGTTTTTGTAGCCAAAACCAGGAGTGGAACAATCAGAGGAAAAGTAGAAGGCCGGCTTCACACCACGGTTTTAGGGATCCGGGGCTGTCCAGTATTCTTATGGGGCCGGATGGCAGACATTTGCCATCCAGTTTTGCCCTGTCCGGGAGGATCCGGCAGAATTTGTTTTTTTTTGTTCCCGGACACAAAATCGCAGCTTGCAGCGTTTTTGTGTTCGGGGCAAAAATCTGACAAAATCGGATCCTGCCGGCTCCTCCTGGCGCCCATAGACTCCCATACTAGGGGGGCGCCGGATCCGATTTGTCCGGCTCCCGGACACCAGGTGCTGAAGTTCAGCGCTGGCCAGCGCTGAACTTCAGCACCGTGAAGAGCTACCGGCTGAGATTTCAGAACCGCAGCTAGCTCCCCGCTAGTTGTGATTCTGACATTTCAGCAAGGGACAGCTGCAGCAGCCGCGAACTGCCGATTCTGGCACAAAACAGGATCGGAGGGCATATTTGCACTCTGGGCTCTGTTCTGTCTGGGGCTGTCAGGCTGTGTCTGGTGCATCCAGCAAAACACCGGACACAGCCTGACACCACCAAAATGTGGTGGGAAGCCGGCCTAATAGAAACATGGGCACGATTTCAGTATTTATCACCCACTCCTGGTTTTGGCTACAAATACAGAACAGAAAAATACACAGTATGAATGGACCCTATAGACCTAGTTACACACACAAATAATTGTGCAGAGATAGTTCGCAGATCTCTGGTTGCAGTGACATCATGGACACATTGTTCCATTTTGTGGCCGTGAACAAATGTAACAATGTGTCCATGATTTCACTGCAACCAGAGATCTGCGAACAATCTCTGCACAATTATCTGTGTGTGTAACTGGGCATTTACTCTGTTCTTGATTGAGAGTGCTGATCTGCCAAGATCAAGTGCTGCCTGAGCTTAGCACATGTGTCTTCATGTGAACACTGACATTGAGTATGGCCTCATGAAATCACAGTTTTATGACCATTACACAAATATGAAAGAACATTGTGTATAAGAAGAGAGCACACCAGAATAGATTTAATAAGACAGAATATCATGAAATCGTTATTACAAAATTAATAATGTATAAAAATATGGATGAGAGGTTAAACTACAAAGAAACACCCATATTATGAATTTTAAAATGAACTTTGCAGTTAGGGATATAATAAGCCTTCCAAACCTGCAAGAAAACTGAAAACATACAAATATATGTATACAATGTGATAACTGCCTAATTTAGGATCTAATCACCAAATACTGACCAGTATTATTAGTAGGTGGGTGAGATTTTACTCCCAATCACCTATTGTGACATCTCTGAGGGTACCGTCATACCAGGTGACATTGCTGCCGATTTTGCAGGCGATGCAGGGGCGTGGCCTATCTTCAGCGGTGAGTCACCCCATGTAAAGCGCCAATTTTGCGCCGAAAAATCGGCTGAGAGTGGTCGTCTGGTTTCAGAGCTCTGCTGTGAAACCAGGCAACCACTCTCAGGCGATGTGTATGCATCGCCCCGTGTAACATCGCGATTGGCGATGTTACAGGCGATGGGAGCCATAGGCTCCCATGTTATAGGATTCCTGCTGGGGTTTCTAGACACCACAACAGCGACGTCGCCTGTAACATCGCTAAAGCATCGCCGGAGGTATCGCCGCTTGTAAACACGCGATACTGGCAGGGTGCCAAAAACGTGCGCGCTCCCGTGCGTCACCTTCAATATCTCCGGTGATGTCACCTGGTGTGAAGGTACCCTAAGCATTTTTTCAAAATAAACCCTACAAATGTTAAATGTAACACTCCTGTGTTTTTTATTTTACAGCTGGAGTGGTGCATAATCTATGTCCCTGATGCTACTCTTATACTTACTTTCTGCAGTTTGTGACTTGTCAGCTGCTCCAGTGTTTCATGAAGTGAGCTTTAGGTCACTCTTTAATCCATGTCTATGGGAGCTTTGTTTTTGCTCTCATAGACTTGCACTGACAGCTTGTTACCGTAAATTCTGACTTACGGAAAGTCAGAAATTAAGGTCCCAAGATGGCGCAAAAGGACTGGAGCAGGTCCAGTAAAAGGTGAAGATGCCAGGAAGCAAGAGTAGGAGTAGGGAGCTTAGATTAAATGAGCCACTCCAGCGGTGAAAACAAATCAATGCTAGAGTGGTGCTTTTATTAGCGGTAGACCTCACATGCATAAACCAGATTGCTTGTGTGAAATATGGTAGAAATAATTATTCAATTTAAGAACCAGTATTTTGGCCAATATTTTGACATTTGTGGGTAGTAAAATATGTTAGCTTGTAGTAGTTTGGGCAGTAAAACATTATCACATCATGTTTTAAATGTTCTACTGGGAGCTCAACAGGACTGGGATCCTTGTTATTAGGCATGGAAGAAATGGTACCCTCATACATTAATACAGTTTCTGAATTTGTGTCAAAACAAAGGTACACATAGTTGTTTTTTATATATCCAGGATACACATGAATAATGTTTACAAAATATTTGGACTCTCCTAAATATTGCATTAAACATACTGATTTAGGTTATGGAGAGTTTTTGACCCAATAACTTAGAGCACAAATTCCACTGCTTTTCATAAAGATGCTTTTATTAATTCATCAAGGAGATAAAAATGCAGGTACAAAAGTGCTCAGAACGTATAAAAGATAAATTACATATGGATCTGGATTAAGAGGACACTAAGGGGTTAGGGTCTTCTTGTCTCCCACTTCAGGACATAATCATGGTAGCATTTGTTAACAGAAACCAATGTGCAATATAAATATGGCCAAGAGCTGCAGTATAAAAGATAAATTACATATGGATCAGGGGGCCCCCTGAGGAAGCATCAGGGAAACGCGTTGGGGCGTCCCCTAGTGGTCATCTCCACATCTGGTACTAACATGGGTAAGCTGGAGCTCAAAATCTATGTTGCTTTGTTTGTTGTATAATAGGTTAGAGTTATCAGTCAGTGGTTGTTGTGTTAGTAGGGCGATATGCTACTGAACCCTCTACACACTAGAAGCTGCAGCTCTTGGCCATATTTATATTGCACATTGGTTTCTGTTAACAAATGCTACCATGATTATGTCCTGAAGTGGGAGACAAGAAGACCCTAACCCCTTAGTGTCCTCTTAATCCAGATCCATATGTAATTTATCTTTTATACGTTCTGAGCACTTTTGTACCTGCATTTTTATCTCCTTGATGAATTAATAAAAGCATCTTTATGAAAAGCAGTGGAATTTGTGCTCTAAGTTATTGGGTCAAAAACTCTCCATAACCTAAATCAGTATGTTTAACACATAGTTGTTTGTATACTACCAAAGGTTGGAAAAATGGAAAAATGTTGGAAGATTAGAAAAAAAAAGGTGAAAAAAAATGACATCATATGACCCCAATAGGAGCTGTCAGTTGTCTTGGTACTCCATTTTGATAAGAACTACTAGAAAAAAAAAGAGATTTTTTTTGTCATTATCCTGGGAAACCTTTAGTGAGGCGCTTTGATTTCAAACAGTGTAAAACTAAAAGTCATTAATATTTTATCATAATGTAACAGGATTGTTTAATCTCATCATATTAATGACACCTAGCAATCCCACCAATCGGCTGTATTATGCCCTCACTGGAAACCTGCCCTTTGAATGGAGCTGCACTGCAAAGCTCCTTTTAATAACTACGGTAGTTGCGGCTTCCAGATACTGTAGAATATTTCCTATTCTTCTGATTAGAAGCAGTTCTGCAGTACTCAGCAGCCCTTCACACTGAATGGAACCTCAGACTGCAGATCCGTGACATAGGAACAAAAACCACCTGAACAGTTCCGGTGGCAGGACCTATTCTATGGATAGTATAGTATCATTATAGTATGCATTATATATCGTGAGCAGACAACACCTTTAAGGAGAGGCATTAAGGAATTATAAAATAAACAGGTGATTGCTTCTACAGATGGCAGAAAAAGCTGTTACAATATATTGTTGCCGTGTTTTATTATGGAAATCAGGTTCAGTACTGAAAATATGTTCAAGTGAAACCTATTTAATCACAAAGAAAATACTATATTACATAAGGTATATCAATTAACCCAACTGAGAATGCATACTGCTGATACATTAATCTAGAGCATTGAAGCACATTGATTTCATGATCACACAACTTCAATAGATAGAGTGCAACACTCTGTTAGTTTGATAATTAAAGAGGAAAGAGAGCAGCTACAGTAGTGCTCAAAATAATAACAGTTCAATATGACTAACCAGATTATTCACAGTTTTTTGGTGTAAATCCAGGATGAGGAACCTCCGGCCCTCAGGCCGCATCCAGCCTGAGATGACCTATGCGGCCCAGTGGAAGGATCAGAGGACCGTACTATTCCAGTGACGGTCGGCCTTCACTCCGTCTCCAACATGCACTCAGGTTTAACTACTGAAAACTGTGTGTATATTTATGAAAGATTACTGATGACTGACATGCCAGCATGAGGATGCACTGTGTGTGTTGGCTTACCGCGCCACGCACTGCAGAGGAGGAGTGGCTGCTGCAGAAACACACAGGGCTCTCTGTACCTCCAGATGATCTGTGTCCCCATGTTTTGCATGTGCTTCCTGTCACCTCTGTGCCCCATCATCTTTGTGCCCCCCAAATAATGCCTGTGCCCCCAGTGTTGCCTGTGCCCCAGTACTATGTGCCCCCATAGTGATGTCTGTGCTTCCCCATTGATGCCTGTGCCCCCATGTGATGCCTGTGCACCCCATTACTATGTACCTTTCCAGTGATGCCTTTGCCCCCAGTACTATTTGCTGCCATTGATGCCTGTGCCACCAGTTCTATGTGCCCCCCTAGTGATGCCTGTTTCCCTTCACACTGTGTCCAACAGTGATGCTAGTGCACCCGTGAGGTATATACCCACTGATGTATATATCTTCCAGTGCTGTATGTGCTCTACAGTGATGTATATACCCCGAGTGTTGTATATACTGTACATCTAAGTGCTGTATATAAACCCAGTGCTTTATACTCACCCGACAGATACATATATCCCCCAGTGCTGTAAGTGCCCCCAGTCATGTCTTTGCAAATCAGTCATGTCTGTGCCCCAGTTATGTTTATACCCTTGAGTAATGTCTATTCCTCCTAATGATATCTATGTCCCCCAGCCTCCACAGTGATGCATATGCCTCAATATCTCCTGTGATGTATTTGCTATGTCTCCAGTAATGAATAACCAGCTTCTCCTGTGTGATGTATATTCAGCAGTCCCAGCATTTCCTGCGTGATGTATATATAGCAGCCCCAGCGTTTCCTGTTTGATGTATATTCAGCAGTCCCAGCACCTTCTGTATGATGTATGTATAGCAGACCCATCCTATTGTGTGTGATGTATATTCAGCAGTCCCAGCATCTCCTGTGTCATGTACATTCAGCAATCCCAGCATCTCCTGTGTAATTTATGTACAGCACTCCCAGCGTCTTCTGTATGTTGTATATACATCAGTCCTAGAATCTCCAGTGATGTGTACACATCAGTCTGTCTCTTATGTGATGTATCAAGCAGTGCTAGCTTTTCTTATATGATGTATATACAGCAGTCCCAGCGTTTCCTATGTGAAATATCTGATTTAGAAAAATTGTCACACAGAGTTGACTGCTCTCCAGGCCAACACAAATCTGGAAAAGCAGTCGTGAGAACAACAAGATCAATCTCATCTAACATCACAACCGAACCAAAGAGAAGCAGCTGTCAGAGTAGGGATGAGTCAATTGTTTGACCAAATATAGTAAAGTAATTTCCAGGTTGATAATTTTGTGCGACCCCCAAAGGTTGGTAGAAATTTACAAATGGCTCCCGACAGGAAAAATGTTCCCCACCACAAGTATAAATTATATTATCACATATCAAACAATTTACCAGTTGGTGCAGTAAATTGTTAGACTTAAAAACATGCAGATCATAGATGCTGAGTTTGTTGGTTTTCTGTGTATTTGAATAATTAATTGATAGGGCATGTGTTCAAAATAATAGCAGAGTGGAGTACAATTAGTGAGGTCAATAATTCTATGAGCAAACCTGTTTAAATCAGGTGGCCCTTATTTAAGGGTGAAGCCAGCACATGTTGTACATGGATTTCTCCTTGAAATCCTAAGACATATGAACTCCAGCGTCACCTTTAAAATGCAGCTTCTGTAGTTTGGGGTTCTGATCTGGCACAAATCCCTTAGTCATATTAAAAAGCTTGTAAAGCGATTATGACTTTGAGGAGCTGCTTAAAGGTGGCACTGGAGTTCATCCACTTCCTTACTGAAGTGCAAATTTGCATATTTCCTAGAGGAGGATGTGGCTGCAATCTCCTTACCTACTTAACTGTCTTCTCATGGTTGCAGGAAAACTCCTCTCCATAAGGTAGATAGCAAGTTCCCAGACCTCGTCTTAACCCACTCACACGGCCAGATCAGAATATCCCACACACTACACTGATGAGGGGCAATTACCCCGAAACGCAGCGTCTGTAGTTTGAGGTTTGGCTCTGGCACAAACCCCTAGTCATATTAAAAAGTTTGTTGGAAAGAGATTATGACTTTGAGGAGCTACTTAAAGGTGGCGCTGGAGTTATTCCACTTCCTTACTGAAGTGCAAATTTTGGCTGCAAATCTCCTTACCTACTTAACTATCTTCTCATGGTTGCAGGAAAACTCCTCTCCATAAGGTAGATAGCAAGTTTCCAGACCTAATACATATGAGTCGTTCAAAACATTGTTCAGAAAAACAGCGTACTTTGATTAAAAAGTTGATTGGAGAGGGTAAAACATTTAAAGAAGTGCAGACAATGATAGCTAAAATGATCTCCAATGCTTTATAATTCAAAGCAAAACCACAGAAACTTGGAAAAAAAGAAGACTACCATTTTAATGGATCAGAGAATACCCAGAATGGCAAAGGCTCAGCCAATGATCAAAGATAGTCACAAGCTACCTAAGAGTACTGTGACAGAAGACCCTGTGTGAAGCTATTGTAATAGCAAGATCTTCCAAAAGACATGTACTGAAGCGGATACAATTTGCTAAAGAACGCATAAACTGGCCCAAGAGAAATGGAGAAACATCACCATGTTGCACAATCTGGCAGAGGGAAAGTGGTGGGGGAGCCCTCTGGTGATGTCACCGTAGCGGGGTAGCCCTTCTGTGAAATCACTGCTTTGCACAGCTGACAGATTGTCCATAGTTGTCAGTGTGGTTACAGAAGCTACAGTGACTGAATGCTTTTTCAATAATGGCAGCTTCTAAGATGTAACAGAGCCAGGATCTCCAGAGGACATCGCTTGATGGATTACTTTGGACCTGCGGGTGTGTGGAGAAAGAGGGTGTGTGTGCTTTTTATATCAAATAAAGGATTTTTCAGTGTTTGTGTTTATTTCTTTGACTTACAGGTTAGTGATGGGGTGTCTCATAGACCTCTACCCATCACTACACTAAGGCTTGATGGCAGCTGAGATTTTTAACATATAACAACTGTTACTAACCGTTTATATTAAGCTGATTAAACCTGCACCAAGGCAATCGTGAACTGTCCAGGTAAAGTGTAAGGATTTGGCACATAAATGCACTAAATTCTGGGGTGTCTGTGCGCTGCTATTATTAGTCTGGCAGGGGCTTCATATGGGCTTCCTAAGGATGAGAATACCAACCACCAGCTGTGTGCTTTATCTGGCTTGGTATGAAAATAAGGGCAACTACACAGTTTTTTTTAATTATTTAAATAATTTTAAAAAACCTGTATGAGGTCCCCGTATTTTGATACCAAGCAAATATAATGCACATGGCTAGGGGTTGCAGCTTGCAGTCATGTGCTTTATCCTTGCTGAGTATCAATATACAGGGGACCCACATAATTTGTTTCAATTATTTAGTTATTGATACCCAATATGATCGCAGCTTTGCTTCCATTCACTAATGTGTATGGCAACCAATCACAGACACTGGCACAGATTGTGGAGGTGGGCACTGCCTGACTGTAACTCATCATAGACACTGTCACAGAGGGTGTGTGAGGGAATGCAATAAATAAAGATGAGGCTTAATAAGCAGAGCTGGAAGCAAGTGGACCACAGAGGGAGACTGGTAAATATAATGCTTTTGTTCAATTGCCATTTTGCTTTCTTTACAGTCCCTAAGCCCTTACTGCAACCATTTTATAGCACTAAGGTAGGGTTCCCATAGACTTATTTATGGAGTTTGGGGTTTGGGCTCAAGTCCAGGTCCAGACCAGCCTCAAACCTGGACTTTTTTTTTTAAGTCCTGCCAGATCAGCTGAAAACAAACATCTGTGAGTTGGCCCATCTCTAGTGTAAAGCTACTGATAAACTTACCATGAAGCATTTTAGGGCCAGAAGAGTTCCTTACATAGTATAAGCTCAATAATTGTTTTGAGTTTAATGCTTTTTTTTTGTAACAGTCTTTGCACAAGCTACTATATAAAAAACACCGCTATTGGTCTGACACTAACCCACAGTGGATAGATCCCTCCAAGACTGTTAGAACACAAAAATTGATGGTATGGTGTGGTATATGGGGTACAAAGTTAATGGGGCATTCCTCATCAATGGAAACCTCAATGCCACTGGATATCTTAATCATGTAGCAATTTCAGATATCCAGTAGCATTGAGGTTTCCATTGAACCCCAAATGGAACAGACATCAGTTAGTTAGAATCTGACTGATTAATTGAGTGTGTGGACATGAGCCTTTTATACACGTGACAATTTAAGACAGCTTTCTTCAATGCAAGGAATGAGTTGATTAGGAGCGTCTAACTGGTATGTAGGAGCCAAAACTTTTAAGGGTTGGTCGGGGATCAAATAATTATTTCTCTTGGAAAAATGTAAATACATTTCTATAATTTAAATATTGTGATTTTCTGGATTGTATTTTTGATATTCTATCTCTCACTGTTAAAATTAACCTACCCTTAAAATTATAGACTGTTCAGTCTTTGTCAGTGGGAAAACTAACTCCCCTGCTGGCGAGCTTTCACTTTGCTGGTGGTTATCATATGGCACAGCACCTGTTAGTTTGGGGACCCACTGAGAGGTTCACCAACAGTCTGATGAGAATATTTAATGAAAAACCTTATGTTTACTATTGTATATGTTTTTTTTTTACAGCTATGATATAAAAAACATGCAATGCTTTCCATTTAGAGAAGAGTCTTACAAACAAAGACACCAGAATGATTTAGTGCAGATTTGAGAAGTATTACAGAGAGAAAATATTTCAGAAAATGATTTTATTGAAGTTCTCAACCATAACTACAAAGGCAATAACCACCATAACGGCAAGTTCCTATCATTTGACCATGCTCAGATTTTCTATGACAAATGAAAGCCCTAGACACTTCAAGAGTATGTGATCTATGACATTTATAGTAACTAACCCAATGGAATGTGTTCATTGTTTAAACCTTCTGCAGTTCTCTGGAGAGTAACTATAATTTGCTGTACAGTCGTGAACAATGCACCTTTCTGTGTTTATTTCTCTATTTTTCCAACAACAAATGGTAAGTGCACCTAAACCGTCTATATAGAACATAAGCACTCTATCAGACTGCACACACAATAGACTTTGTGTATGACACAGGATGCTTCGAGCAATCCTTGGAATTCATCTTACAAGAACATTCCACTGAAAAGAATCCTTTTGTTGTCAAGGTTCTTCTCAGGTCAAGAATCTGTTTAATCTTTCATATCATATGAGAATGATTAAAAAAAGTGATCTTCAGTGGCTCAATGTCGGATAACATGCAAGGACAGAGACAGAAAAGAGTCTCTGTTTGGGTCGGTTTCACAGCAGAAACCGGCTTTTGTATACACAGATGTCTCGCCTTGTTTTTTTTCTTCTTCTAGAAGAATAACTTCTTCTTTGTTATAATTTTTCTTACCGGTAGGAGGATAAGGTCTAATACAAAGAAGAGAGGTGGAAGACATAAAACCTTAGTGTATTACTGTGTTCGCACCTGCCACAAGGATGAATCTTACAATGTCAAACTGCAACTATTTTTTTTGTGTTTTCTATAGGAGCTTCCAGACAGTCTATACAATCAAGAACTAGACACCAAATTGAGTTTTAGTAAAAGAATAATGCTAAGAACACCATGAAATATCTCAAAACATTCAATACAAGTAAAGTGAGTCACATGTCTTTCTCCCATAATGTCTCTTTTCAATGTCCAAAAGTATAAAGTACACAAACATACATTTATAAGTGTGCACTTTTGCCTCCCTGTTATTCTCTTTTGTGACTTCTTTTTAAAACTTTATAAATGACACTTACACTTGGGCTCTCTTATGTTAGCAAACCTTCATATTTATGCTTCTTTTCTAAGTTCTAGGATATAGGAATATGTGTTTGAAAATTAGTTGAAATATTCGACAGATGGAAGTCAGACAGGATGATCTGCAAAGGATGCATACTGATCCTCTGGGATATAGTGAAAGAAAAAAAGGTCCAAGGTCACTTACCTTCACTTTATGAGACCTCATCGGATGGGTGTGTGGCTGAGCTTCCCGTTCTGACATAACTTACATAAAGCAGGTCAGGAAGCACATTGCAAATGCAAAAACCTCACTGTCAGCACTATATTTTAGGGCCTTCACTTTTGAAAATGCTAAATATTCAAATAAAAAAAAAAAAAAAAAAAAAAAAAAATATATATATATAAATAATATATATATATATATATATATATATATATATATTATATGTAACTACATCTATATGTATATGCAGTCATGTCCACAAATTTTAAGATGACATAAATCTTGTTTTTCACAAAATTTGCTGCTTTAGTGTTTTTAGAACTTATGTTCAGATATTTCTATGATATATTAAAGTACAATTATAAGCATTTTATGAGTTTTAAAGCTTTTATTGACACAGATTAGTTTAGTCCCCCCAAAAAAATTTAGTGCTGAGTCTTAAGGCCCAGTCACACATAATGACGCACCAGCGATCCTGATATATGATAAATATGTGCAGAGATCGCTGGTGCGTCATTTTTCACATCGCTGGTGATGATCCAGAATTATACCGAGGTAGTTGGGAATTGTCACTCCATAGCATAGCATTGAAATAGTTGGTCATTGTCCCTGTCAAACACAACGATGTAGCGTTCCCAACGGGAGCGCAATGACGTAGAAATGATCCAAAGCAGTGTGTAATGATCAACGATCTCAAAGCAGGGGCCAGATCGTTGGTGCATGTCACACAGAACGACATCGATAACAAGATCGCTGTTGCGTCACAAAATTTGTGACGTTACAGCGATCTCGTTAGCGGTCTCGTTATCTATGACAGGGTCTTTATTTTCAAGACATTTGCAATTTGTTCTGGCAGCTGGATATTAGCTTATGAGATAAAGGCTGACAGATGACAGCCGGTTCTTGAACTACCGGTTCTGCTGCATCCAGGCAAGGGGGCCCCCAGCACTTGAGCAGCCCTGTACCCCGAAATAATACACTTAGAAAACTTACATCCTGCAGCAGGAAAGGGGTGGCTAGGGGCTGCAGCCAAAGAGGGCAGATTCAGCATTATAACACAGTTTCCCCCCCCCCAGGGGGCGGGGCTAAACGGCAAGTTCTGAAAAAACAAAAAATTCTGTGTTATAATGCTGAAGAGGGAGACAATGATTGTCAGCGGTGGGCAGATTAAACATGCAGGGGGCGTGAATCTGCCCTTTGGCTGCAGCCCCTAGCCACCTCCTTTCCGGCTGCAGGATGTAAGTTTTCTAAGTGTATTATCTCGGGGTACAGGGCTGCTCAAATGCTGGGGGACGCCTTGCCTGGATGCAGCAGACATGCTGCATTCAGTGCTGTAATTAGATCACCATGCCTGGTTTGGTGACAGGTCCTCTTTAAAACATAGTCTTTACTTAAACATAACTTGAAAAACACAGGACACAGGGAATAGTGGGTATACATATGCTTGGATATTTCTTATCTAATATGAATATATCACCACCAATAGTCCCACCACTCCTTCTAACCTAGTTGTTCTTGTCCTTATTAGTCCTGGTTGTTTTACCACCACCAAGTTCAACATCACAGTACTATCTGTGAGAGTCATTCCGCCCTTTCTGAATCTCTGCGTCCAGTTCTCCTTGCCAAGGAGATAGGTTGACACAATGGCTGAACCCTAGCCTCCCAGTATTAAAGTTTTTCCAACGTGAGTCTAGGCTTCTCATTCTGTAGTCGTAGATTGTCTGGGACCTTAAAGTTGAGCATCCTGTATGAGGAACAGACTATCCTAAGCACTAGTTCTCCTGGTTAAGAAGCTGAACAGACTATGTTGGATACTTCATGTACTTTTCACCTCCTTTTTCACATAATCACTGGCACTCATATCATGCGGCCTTGCTGAGCACTCAGAATGACGTCTGCTCTAACTGCAAACTAATCCCTGTCTGAAGTTCTAGAAGGAAACCTGTTTCTTTCCCTGTATTCTATCCCCGATGGGCTAATCCCAACATTAACTCTGTCTGCCCCTACAATCTGTATTTGGGCAGACTTGACCTACATTTCTATACACACACAATATAATTCCTCTGCATTCTCGCATCCTACATAAAATTGATATGGCTTACATTATAAAGGAACATTTCTCATTACATTATGAACATTGCTACACCTTACACACTATACATTCCTATCTTATATAACTAAAACTTTTCTCTATCATACATTACATCACATAGCATTGACGTGATTGAAGTCTTCATGGGGGAACATAACCAAAGTTTCATAGGAATGATAGGTTTTTTAACATTTTTAATACAAGCTCTGTCAACAATCTAGGTCACTGTCCATGTTTATCTACCAGAATTGCATCTCTTGACAATCTTATTCTATTATCCCCATTGTAGTCCATGCTCTCATATCTACGACTGCATGTTTTGTCCCACTGTGCCAGCAATACCACAATCAGTATGTTAAACTTTCATGATCAATATTTCAGTAGTTCTGCTCTAACAACCCCAATTATGTATTTCTTTTCATTTTGTACTGGTATTCTATCGTATCCTACAGGGGTTTTGTATGGTTAATGTTACCGAGGTCCTTCTTTCTAGGGATAAACTCTGGTATAATACCACATAACTGTATTTTCTTCTCCAAACCATTGTTTCCTGAAAAATGAAACACATCTTGGCCTAGTGATTTGACTCTGCCAAAAGCTATTGTTCTCTGAGCGAGGAACTGGAATTGCTTCCCAGGACCATAATTTCTCCATCTCTGTCATTGCAAAAAAACACATGCATTCATTAATCTAAGCTTTATTCTATAAAAAAAGCCCTGTCATTGGCAGCATGTTTTATTGACATTCTATAAAACAGATGTACAATGTTCCTCCTAACAAAAGGGAACAGACGAAATCCATGAAAATGTCTATCCAAAAATATGTAGGAAATCACATTTCTGCATTTAAACAAGGAGTTTGTAAAGTTATAGATTTTTTAGCTGAAGTCTAAAACATTCATCAAATGCTTGCTATTAAAGTGAATTTCCAGAAAATTATAGCTTTGCTTCACTGTTTTTACAATCCTATTCATTGTTAATTAAATAAACTTGTATTAAAGTTTGGAGCGTGATAAATAGATATAAGACAATCAGTTCATAATAGGCTTCATTAATTAAGCCAGTATAAAATGTAAACCATGTGATTAAGCAAAACTATTTTGCCTCCAAGTCAGGGGCATAACTACAGTAGGTGTAGAGGTTGAAAACACACCTGGGCCCTGAAGCCAATGTGACCCCAAAAGGCTTATATTAAAAGACTAATGCTATTAAAGACTTGCAATAATTGAGGGCCCTATTGGAAAGTTTGCACTGGGCCCATGACTTTGCAGTTACACCTCTGTTCTAAAGGCCAGTCACACCTTCCAGCATCAGCTGCAATGTCGGATGCGATGCCGCGGGTGCGCGCTCGCTTCCGACATCGCAGCCTAGCTGTCATACGGCAAGATGTTGCCGGTGACGGCGCTGCGATGTTGGCGGCATGATCACTCGCTGGGCTGAAATCAACCCAGCGAGCGATCCGCTGCAATGCAGTGAATAGGCGGGATCGGCCGTGACATCGCTATTGCGGTGTCACACCGAACGATCCTGCCGGTTGTTTAAGTTGAAGTTGACAGGTTTTCCTGCATGCAGGAAAACCTGTCAACTTCGACTTGAACAACTATCGTTGTTGAATCGTACATTTACATGCAACGACGATGTTGCTTCAACATCGCTCCTGACGTCAGTTTTGAATGACGTCGGAAACGATGTTGAAAGGTGTGACGGGGCCTTAAGTGGTACACAGAGAGCAATTTAACAAAGGGTATATCATTAGAGGCTTGAGTACAGCACCACCCCACCTGCTGACCCAATTTTGTCTTTGAAGTCACACATATTGAAAATATTAGCATAACAAAATCCTCCTTAAAGTACCACTTCAGTATTTTGTTTTGTTTTTATTAACCCATCCATTAGCTTTCAATTATATATTTACAGTGTATGCATTACAATACTTACCCACAGCTCTCTTCGGCCATTTCCAGTGCAGTTCCTCTCCTCTCTGGACCATGTGGCCACAGCTTTGTCTTTCTAACTCCCACAGCCAACCATTATTTCCTTTCTTAATCTAATTCTATGTGATATATCTTCTAAATTGATGAGAGACTTGTTCTGAGTCTCATAGACTTACATTGAAAAAGGTAAACAGAAAAGCTGTGTGAGCCAGTTGATCATAACTGCAGTCGTGATGTGAAGCAAAAGAGGAATAGAGCAAAGCTGGAAACAGCAGAAGACAGGAAGCAATAAGTGTTTTAATGCATACAATAATGTACAAGTATTATTCATGGATATAAGTGATGGGGAAATAAAAAAAATCCTTGAGTGGTACCTAAGCAGGATTTCATACCTTGAACATTTTTATGATCAAGTAACTCTTTTAAAGCCAAGTCCAACAATACCTTTACAAGGCCTCATCCTGTTTAACTAGGTCTCCTTTGCCTGACATCACAAAGCATGTAGTCTGTAAAGTTACCGTTACACACAGAGATATCTGTGCAGACATTGCTTGCAACTCACTGGTTGCAGTGAAATCATGGACACATTGTTCCATTTTGTTGCCATGTACAAAATGGAACAATGTGTCCATGATTTCATTGCAACCAGTGAGTTGCAAGCAATGTCTCCAGAGATGTCTCTGTGTGTACCTTAAGTCAAGCAGGAGGAGATGGTGCTTTCTGGGGAATAGAGCTGGAGTGACCAAGGTTTCAGATCTACCATAACGCTTCAGCCTGATTTGCATATAAATTAAAAGACAGATTTTGGTGGAATGAACTGTTCAGATAATTATGTTGTAGAAGTCTTTTAAAGAGCTACACGTACATATACATAGTTTTGCAGGATGAAATCCTGCTGACAGATTCCCTTTAAGAAAGAATTCAAACATTTGTATTTTTAATTACTACAGTTCACAAAAAAGGACGTGTGTGGCACCTATAGGCCACGATTTGTCCAATTTTACTGTTAGATGTCCTATACTAGTTGTAAAAATTGATAACCCTCCCGCAAAAAAAAAATGTTAATTGATTTGATGTTGAACCTTTATTGTAACACATAATGAATTGTAAAAGCGCGGCAGGGGTTGAAGATCCTACATGTTTGTTATGCTTGGAACACTAGGATGCTGTTAGTTTCTTACGTTACTGGGAACACCCTGTAATCTTCTATAAATCATAGATGTAATTAAATTGCAAGTAATGGCACCGCCACATACAGAGTGTAGTGCGATTTCATTAGGGGAACAGAAATATTATTGCGACACAGAAGGAAATACATCAGAGAAACTTCAAAGGATCTTTCCGAGCAGTGAAATGCTACAGGGCAACTCTTTATGAAACACCTTTTCACAAAGCATCCTTTACAAAGCCCAAGTAATAGGAGGTGGAAGCAGACATACGACTATCTTTCTTCCTGAACTGCAGAGCCTGGCAAATAAACAGAGACACACACAGACGCTGCCTGCTCAGCAAGCAGATCACTCTATAAGGTAATGCGAGTCTACAAAGAACAGTCAGCCTGCAGGATGGATCTGAACAAACAAAGGCGATCAACTGGAAGCTATAGATAAGTTTGTATGTACTATGATGACAGAAGGAAGAGCACTGGAGTCATGACATATGCCTACATAGTTTATAATAGGTGAGAAGGCAAAAAGCGTTATAAAAAATGTATGGAAAAAAACAAAATTACAAAAAATCTCCTAAAAAGTGGTTTCTTAAATTGTAGCTAGAAAGTGTTATGTCAGGTAGAGGACACTGTAAAACACTGAAAATATAGCTGTTGAAAGCAGGTGAAAGGAATAGTATGCCTATGTTCTGCTGCTTCACCCCTTTGGGCTCTGTTCACACAAAGTGCAGAGATATATATCAGAAGGATTTTCCAGTTTTAAACTCCAACAGAAGGCTACTATGTATATCGCCATACAGTATATCACCCATGGGTAGACTACTAAGGAAAAAGTATCCCATATCGAATATACATGCCTCTGCAGAAAATAACATGGCAGAAAAAAGTAGTGATAAAAATATCATTGGCGGATACAAGGAGGGAGCAAGTGAGGAGTTTACCCTGGGCAAAGCCAGCAGAGGGTTGCCTGATGCGGCGGTCAGAGGTATCTCCCCGCAGCTGCATTTTCCGCCCCCTGGACTGGGAGTCAGCTGTTCAGCATACAGCCGGCTCAGCAAAAGCACAGCATGCTGGCTCCCAGTGATCAATAATACTTGCGTACTTTATGCACAAGTAAAATTGAAGCTCCGACTGCAAATGCTTCCGGGTCAGGGTGAAATCAGCAGCATGATCAAGTCAGCTGATCATGCTGCTACCATTACTTGTCTGCACTGCAGAGGTGCAGACAGCGTTTGTAATAAGCGCTCAAGTGGAGCTGAAGACAATGAAGAGTTAATGTAATTTAATGTAATTGGGGAAGGGTAAAAAGAATTTGAGAACACAATATGAGGAGAGAGGGTAGAGGGATATTTATATGGATACAGTAAGGAGAGCGAAGGGAAGAGTGTATGAAGACACAGTATGGGGAGTAAGTAGGGAAAAAAATTTGAGAACACAGAATGCAGATGGAGGAGAGGAATTTGAGGATATACTATGGTAGTGAGCAGGGCCGGCTCCAGGTTTTTGTGGGCCCCGGGCGAAACAGTCTCAGTGGGCCCCTTTAACACATACTATGATTCATGAATATAATATAGAAGCTGCAGGCTGTGTATATGTAATATAGAGAGGCTTCTGGGTGGGCTATATATGTAATATAGAGGCTGTTCAGGGTTGTATATATAATATGGAGACTGCCGGGCTGTATATATAATATTGAGGCTGCGGGCTGTAAATATTATTTGGAGGCTGTGCTGGGCTGTATATACTATTTGGAAGCTGTGCTGGGCTTTATATATAATATGGAAGCTGTGCTGGGCAATATATACTATTTGGAGGCTATGCCAGGCTGTATATATTATTTGGAAGCTGTGGCAGCCCAGCACAGCCTCCAAATAGTATATACAGCTCAACACAGCTTCCATATTATATATACAGCACACCAGGAGTCTCCATATACCTCAGCAGCATTGTCCGTATACCCCAGCACAGCCTCATATACAGCCAGCACAGCCTCCGTATACCGCCAGCACAGCCTCTGTATACCCCAGCACAGCCTTTATATACCCCAGCCTCTATATACACTCGGCACAGCCTCTATATGCAGTCAGCACAGCCTCTATATACCCTAGAACAGCCTCTATATACAGTCAGCACAGCCTCTACATACCCCAGCACAGCCTCTATATACCCCAGCACAGCCTCTATATACAGTCAGCACAGCTTTTAAATACAGTCATCACAGCCTTTATGTACAGTCAGCACAGCCTCTATATACAGTGAGCAGAGCCTGTATATACCCTAGCACAGCCTCTATATACAGTCAGTACAGCCTCTATATACAGTCAGCACAACCTCTATATACTCCAGCACAACCTCTATATACAGTCAACACAGCCTCTATATACCCCAACACAGCCTCTATATACAGTCAGCACAGCCTCTATATACTCCAGCACAGCCTCTATATGCAGTCAGCACAGCCTCTATATGCAGTCAGCACAGCCTCTATATACCCCAACACAGCCTCTATATACAGTCAGTACAGCCTCTATATACAGTCAGCACAGCCTCTATATACAGCCAGCACAGCCTCTATATACTCCAGCACAGCCTCTATATACAGTCAGCACAGCCTCTATATACAGTCATCACAGCCTCTATATACAGTCAGCACAGCCTCTATATACCCGGGCACAGCCTCTATATACCCTAGCACAGTCTCAATATACAGTCAGCACAGCCTCTTTATACAGTCAGCACAGCCTGTAAATACCCCAGCACAGCCTCAATATACAGTCAGCACAGCCTGTATATAGAGTCAGCACAGCCTGTATATAGAGTCAGCACAGCCTGTATATACAGTCAGTGCAGCTTCTATATACAGTCAGCACAGCCTCTATATACAGTCAGCACAGCCTCCATGGTACATATACTCCCCCATCCTGCTGATCATACTCACCTTCCATCCGCTCCCCAGGGCTTTGTCCTCCTCAGATTCTTCCCCACCACATTCTTATAGCAGCAGGCTCCCAGGACTGTGGAGCTTCCTCCTTCCTGCACGACTGTGATGAGCTTGCAGAGTGATCACTCATCACTTTGCTTCTGTAGGCAAAGGAGGAAGCTCCACTGCTCTCTGTAGCCAGCACATGGCTAATCTGTATCGCATGCAAATTAGCCATGTGCACTAGGAGCTCAGTGGAGCACTCAGCTCCTTGCAGAGTCTGCCTGATGTGCCCCTTGTTAACAGGGCTGTCAGGGCTGCCTGTCCTTGATGGCCAGTGGGCCCCCTCAGCTGTTCAGGCCCCCGCCACTTGCCCGGGTATGCCAGGTGCTGACGCCGGCCTTGGTAGTTAGGAGAGTAATTTATATGCATTCATAGTATGGAGAGTGAGGGGGGAGTTTGAGGACACATCTTTGGGTGTGAGAAGGGATAGGTGCAGAGGCAGTTAAAGAGACCGTATGTGGAGTGACAGAGGGGTTTATGTAAAGGACGTATGGGGAGCAAACTAGGGGGAAGAAATTTCAAGACACAATATGTATAGCAAGGGGAAGGGGGAATTTGAGGACAATATAAGGGGAGCAAGAGGGTAAATTTGAGGAAACCGTGAGGGAAGAGAGAGGGGGATGGGTACAGAGGTAGTGAGGAAAAATTTGAGATGAGAATTGTGTGAGGAGGAGAAGAATAGGGGCAGCATGGAGGGGGCAGTGTGAAGCCATAATAAGAAGGGTACAATATGCCAAGGAAGAGGGGGGGGGAATGCCATAAGAGGGTACAGTATAGAGACTGGGTAGTATGAGGAGGAGACATTGTGAAGATGGGGCCCAGAATGTAAAGGAGAGGTTAGTGTGGAGGTCATGTACCATAAGAGGACAACAGAATAAGAGGTAAATAGTGGTTTAGAAGGGCGCTACAAAAGGATGGAGGAGCACAAAATCAGGTGGAGTATCTGCTGAAATTTGTTGTGATATGCTTGAATAAACAAAGTAATATATACTAAAAACCATTTGTGCTCCTCCATCCTTTTGTAGCGCCCTCCTAAACCGCTAATTACCTCTTATTCTGTTGTCTACACACCGGCATGGCTAGCAGTGAGGTGCAGCACTGAAGGATTGGAGATTGTAATTGCCTGTAGGGAAGAGAGAAAAAGACCTGGCAAAGACCAAAGGACCTGCGGTGACATCAGCGGCATGTGATGCCCCATGTGACCAGTCTTCCCAGCAACCAGGAAGCTACAAAACAGCGCGTGGTGCGCGCAGAGCACCGAAGGTCTGACAACCGGGTTATGCAGGCTGCATAACGCACTCAGGTTAGTTCAAAAACCCCAACTAGCCTGTCAAAACTGCCCCCAGATTAATCCTAGGTGAACCTTCCTCTCTTGTTGTTTTTTTTACATGTACCATAAAGGGACAGTCTATGAATATTTTGTGTAAGGAATCCAATAACGACTAATGAATTATTCAGGTGCACAGTGAAGGCAGTTACCATATTTTTAGATTATAAGACACACTTTTGTTCCCCAAATTTTGGGAGAAAGTGGGTTGTGTGTCTTATCATGCGAATGTATGGTCCTATACTGCAGGGGAGGGTGTGGGCAGCTCAGAAGTGGTGTCCGGGGGCTGGCTGCGGGCTGCAGGAGGCAGTGGGAGGTCACGTGTTCCCGCTCATTAGCCTCATATAATATGTACTGCACCCGCTGTCAATCACCTCGGTGCTGAAGCTAGCACCAAGGTATGGACAGGGGAGCAGGGCATATTATATGTTCCTGCAGTCTCCCCTTTCTGGATATGGCCCCCTATGCTGCTGGGCGCAAATTAACAACCATTTTCAACTTACCTCTCCGGCGTTTGCCTCCATCTCTCCCTGCCTGCCGCAACCTCCGAGGTCCCGGAGAATCCGGTCATGTGATCGGATGCACACTGATGACATCACTCTGCAGTGCCGATCACATGACCGGCTTCTTCGGGACCCCGGAGGTTGCGGCAGGCAGGAAGAGATGGAGGCAAGCGCAGGAGAGGTACGTTGAAAATGGTTGTTATTTTGTGCACAGCAGCATGGGGGCCATATCCAGAATGGGGAGATTGCAGGAAAATATAATATGCCCTGCTCCTGGGGGAAATGTACCAGCACAGGAGGCCTGGGTGCTATCACAGGGGGCCATGGGTGCCACCATTGAGGGCCATGGGTGCCAGCACAGGGGGACATGGGTGCCTTAACAGGGGAACGTGGGTACCATCACAGGGTGCCGTGGGTGCCATCACAGGGGGCCATGGGTGCCATCACAGGGGGCCATGGGTGCCATCACAGGGGGCTATGTGACATCACAGGGGGATCATATCCAAGATAAGAGGGCTAACTCCAGGAAGGAGGGGCATATATACCAGGATGGAGGGGCATATATACCAGGATGGAGGGGAATATGCACTGATTGTAAGATAGGCATTGGCATTATAAGACGGACCCCATTTAACATTAAAAAAAAATTTTTTCTCATTTCCTTCACCAAATTTGGGGGTGCGTCTTATAAAGCGATGCAGTATTTATTTTTTTTAACCATTCTTTTTTTATTCATTTTCACCTTACTGTATATTTCACGGGTAACACATAAATCATCCCCCCAATAAAAAAAAATAACATAGTGCATTGAGAACACTTTTCCCATGCCCAATAAAAGCTCCTCAGATCTCAAATTTGGCTTCTACAGTCTCTATCTCTTACTCAGATCCTTTTTTACATCTCCATCCTTCAGCCATCTCCCACCTTTAGTTTTCCGAACGTCCCTTGCAGTTAATCAGATACCCTCCAGAAATTCCAAAAGGGCAACACTAGTTGTTTTATCTCCGCTGCAGAGTCCATTTTCTCTATAAATTCTTTCCATTTTTTGAAAAACTTCCCAGTCAGAGTGTCCTTGTTTCTTTCCATCTCTAGTTTTTTTTTGTGTGAACAGTGATTTCAACTGGTTTATTACTTTTGCCATGAAAGGGTACCCTGCCATCAACCAATTTCTCAATAAACAATTTTTTGCCACCACCACGATATTATGCTTTAGTTTATGATTGAATCCTTGACATCTCAGTCTCCCTTCTCCTTAATGCCTTCTTGCATAGTGAAACAGCAAAAATAGCAGCTCCCTTTCCCACCTCCGCCCCCATATCTCCAAGGCAAATAAGCAGATCCAAGAAATTTCCAGTTTCTCTACAATCCTATAACCCGTGGTACATATTGGTTAAAGTCTTAGCATACTTCGGGCACTTCTGCTCTCTTCCTGGCATCTGTGTACTATACAGTATATTAAAGCCATAGATAGCTCTATGAATTATTCGGAATTGGGTGTCCCTCCAGTTTTTGTTTATTATTATTTTCCACTTAACTTCCTTCCACCCTTGTAGGATCTTATCACCTATGTCCAAATCTCCCAATTGTTTTGCCCAAGCCTTAAAAATCCCTTCTTCACCCGATGATATCAATATGTTTCTCAAAACCCTATAAATTGTTGATATGTTTAAATTTTCCACTTGTATATTCAGGAGTTCGTCTATTTCATTGTTGTATGCCTCTCTAGCTACTTCCTGAACATCCTGCATAATATACCTCTTTATCTGAGCATACTGGATGTTTTGAAGCTTGTTTAGCCTGAATTTTTCCACTATTTCTGCCTGCTAGGACAGTTATTTTTTTTCAACAGTATTAAAATGACACTGCTATTTTTAAGGGTATCGTGGCAGGATGTCCGGTAGTAGATGGAAGTCTTCGGCGATGATCTGAGAATGTAAATAGGCATCATGATGTCTGCACAAGATGAAGAAAAAAAATGAAGACAACAACTCGGATCGGAACAACATCATCTATAAGGTACCTGGATGTAAATGATTATGATACTGAATATTTCTCCTCAGTACTGTGGTTCCCGCATGATCCATAACGTGGTGATGACTGATTGATTTCAACATCTCCTAACAGCTATTGTTAATGACATACTGGAAGTTGTAGCTTCATGCGATACAAATGTATATGGGTCTGACTGGACATTACAATTGATGTACCATGTACTGATAGTGGTTTTGGTGATGTATTCCTGTATTGATGTTGTTTCTTATGATGAATGCGTGTACTGCTGGCGGTTCTGATGATTCATTTCTGTACTGCTGGGGTTCTGGTGATGTATTTCTGTCATAATGAGGGTCGTGCTGCTATGTTTCTGTATTGTTTGGGGTTTTAGTGAAGTATTTTAGCACTGCAGGTGGTTCTGCTGATGTAATCTTATACAGTGATTGTTTCTAATTGTTTAAACATGTAACAATAAACTGTGCTCCAAATTATTATGCAAATGTTTTTTTCTCTGATTCTCCTAAATGGTCAGTGCAAATGACAGTCAGTTTAACAAAAGTCATCACTCGTTAAAGTATACATCAAATTTTATGAAGAAACCTCCCATATGATAACAGTATAATCTTAAAAATTTAAAAAACTCTAAATGCACTGTTCCAAATTATTAGGCATAGTAGAGTTTCTAAACATTTGATATGTTTTAAAGAACTGAAAATGCTCATTTGTTGAATTTGCAGTATTAGGAGGTCACATTCACTGAAATTAAAAGCTATTTAACTCCAAAACATCCTAACAGGCCAAGTTACATGTTAACATAGGAACCCTTCTTTGATCTCACTTTCACAATTCTTGCATCGATTGAACTTGTGAGTTTCTGGAGAGTTTCTGCTTGTATTTCTTTGCATGATGTCAGAATAGTCCCCCAGAGCTGCTGTTTTGATGTGAACTGCCTCCCACCCTCATAGATCTTTTGCTTGATTATACTCCAAAGGTTCTCTATAGGGTTGATGTCAGGGGAAGATGGTGGCCAGTGGCCACACCATGAGTTTATCTCCTTTTATGCCCATAGCAGCCAAGGACATAGAGGTATTCTTTGCAGCACGAGATGGTGCATTGTCATGCATGAAGATGATTTTGCTCCTGAAGGCACGTTTCTGCTTTTTGTACCATGGAAGAAAGTTCTCAGTCAGAAACTCTATATACTTTACACAGATCATTTTCACACCAGCTGTTTCCCCATGATTCCAACCCAAAACATGACTCCTCCGCCTCCTTGCTGACTTCGCAGCTTTGTTGGGACATGGTGGCCATCCACCAATCATCCACTACTCCATCCATCTGGACCTTCCAGGGTTGCTCGGCACTCATCAGTAAACAAGACTGTTTGAAAATGAGTCTTCATGTATGTCTGGGCCCACTGCAACCGTTTCTGTTTGTGAGCACTGTTTAGGGGTGGCCGAATAGTAGGTTTATGCACCACAGCAAGCCTTTGAAGGATCCTACACCTTGAGATTCGAGGGACTCCAGAGGCACCAGCAGCTTCAAATATCTGTTTGCTGGTTTGTAAGGCTTTGTTAGCAGCTGCTCTCTTAATCCGATGAACTTGCCTGGCAGAAACCTTCCTCATTTTGCCTTCATCTGCACGACCACGTCTGTGCTCAGAATCAGAAACAAATCTCTTCACAGTATGATGATCATGCTTAAGTTTTCGTGAAATATCTAATGTTTTCATCCCTTGGTCAAGGCAGTGCACTATTTGTTGCTTTTTGGCAGCAGAGAGATCCTTTTTCTTTCCCATGTTACTTGAAAACTGTGGCCTGCGTAATATTGTGGAACACCCAAGTTTTCCTTTTATTGGGCTCACCTGGCAAACTAATTACCACAGGTATCTGAGATTGATTTCAGTGATCCAAAGAACTCTGAGACACAATCCCATCAATGGGTTTCATTAAAAAAAATGTTGATTGCTCTCAGTGTGAGAAACAAGATACAAATCTTGTAGTTGTGATACCTTTTAATGGCTAACAAAAATAAAATAAATGATGTTATAAGGCGAGCTTTCGAGATGACTCAGGTCTCTTCATCAGGCATGGTATGACAAGATATTGAATGAAACTCAAAATATATGCATGCACAACTAAAATGATTGGACATTTGACTAAATTAACATTACAAAGACTGGACATTTGGCAAAACAAACAAAGCTGCCTTGGAGAGGATCTTCAAACAGGCAGGCCCAGTGGTAATAAAGTCTTTAGGACACTAAATTATAAGAAAACCTGGTGTCTAAGATTTCCATGTCTTTGAACAACATTGTTTAGACGTGGTAATGAGCCATAAAGCCATCAGCGATGTTCAGTCCATTCTGTATACAATTGAAGCTTCTAATTAGCTTGGATTCACAGACTCTTCGATGTTTTTGGGATTTGAAATTACCTCTCAAAATTAAAACCTTCATATTATCAATGTTATGTCCCTGGCCAGAAAAATGCTCCGCCACTGGAAAATTGATTTTTTCGTGAAGGCTTTATGGCTCATTACCACGTCTAAACAATGTTGTTCAAAGACATGGAAATCTTAAGGGCCTGTTACACGTGTCAATGTCGCCCGCGATATCGCTCATGCGTCACATATTATTCATCGCCTGAGCGATGTGGAATTATCGAAGGTAAGATGTCACACGCGTCAATATGACCCAGCGATGCGGTGATGTCGCCATCTTGCGGACGATCAGCGAGCGATTTTATTTAGTCGCTTGTACAGTGTCAAAATAGAAAATATGTCGCTGAGTTTAGTGTCACATGCAGCGATGCACAAGGTCTACTGAGCGATGAGCGACAGGTTTTAAGTCTGGCAGTGAAACCTGCGATCGGCGATCAGCGACATATCGCTGGTTGCATCGCTTGGTCACATGCTTCAATGTCGCTCCTACGTCACTCCTACGTCGCTTGAGCGACTTAAAATCCGTGACGTACGAGCGACATTGACAGTGATATCGACGCGTGTGACATACCCTTTAGACACCAGGTTTTCTAATAATTTAGTGTCCTAAAGGCTTTATTACCACTGGGGCTGCCTGTTTGAAGATCCTCTCCAAGGCAGCTTTGTTTGTTTGTCCAGTCTTTGTAATGTTAATTTAGTCAAATGTCCAATCATTTTAGTTGTGCATGCATATATTTTGAGTTTCATTCAATATCTTGTCATACCATGCCTGATGAAGAGACCTGAGTTGTCTCGAAAGCTCACCTTATAACATCATTTATTTTATTTTTGTTAGCCATTAAAAGGTATCACAAATACAAGATTTGTATCTTGTTTCTCACACTGAGAGCAATCAACATTTTCTCAACTGGCTAACACGGTACCAAACCTTTTTCTTCCATTAAAAAAAAAAAAAACAACCCTATGACACTTAGAACCAATTTACATAATAATTTGGAACATAGTGTACATAACTTGTAAAATTACATCATACATGGCTATGTTTAATTGAATGTTGTGCCATCAGACTAGTTAAGGATTACTACCTTTTTATTTGGGAGCATTAAAGGGATTGTTCAAGTTTGTGACGAGTCTGCAGACTTTTCAAAGCTGGACAAACCGTTTAAAAGGAATCTGTCAGATTGCTATGTAATCTGAAGCCATTATGCTGCAAGTGTTAGGCCGGCTTCACACTTGTGCTCCCCGTCGCTGCGTATTGCGGCGGGGAAGTGCAAGCCAAGCGCAGACACCGCGCGTCCCTATGTTTAACATGGGCATGCACGGTGATGCACTCGGCTGGGGATTGCGGTGCGCACCTATTGACTTTCGTGTGTGATTTGCACACATGCGGATCCTTGCGTATGTGGCGCCCTTGTGGCTAGGCGCCACAGGGAAGTATTACATCTTGCAAGTATATGTAGTGCCTGTGTAGCTGTGGGGTTGAGTTTAACCTATGGAGTCTAAGTCAGCACTCAACACTAGGCCACCTTAGAGTAAAGGACTGATTATTCAGTAGGTCCAAAAGAGGGTGGAGCTTAGGATAGAGTGGGAGACTTAAGTGACAGTTAGTTAGTCAGTCAGTGAGCGAGTCAGCATCAGGGACAGTGCTAGGCAGGCAGTGAGCCAGATCTTGCCTGACAGCCCTCTGACAGGAGGATCACCCATCTCCAGGAGGGTGACGCGGACAGAAGGGGACGAACCAGCACCAGTTGGAGCCGGCTGGTTTAGTATGGCGAAAAATACCAGCAACACGGAAGCCGAGGCGGTCAGTGGTCCATCCCTGACCGTAAACTGACAAGTCGCGGGCCCTTAATCACCGGGTAGCCGTAGGCGCCACAAGACGGTACCTGACTCCTCAGGCCCATAATCGGTCCAAGACTACGAGGGTAACGGTCTGGATTCCGGTGGCGGGAGAGAGGGTGCGTTCCTGCTGCTCCCATCCGTACCGGTCAAGGATAACCTGTGCCTCATCGTACAAGACCAGGGGACTGGTGAGAGAGCTCTGCAAAGGTGGTGAAAAACAGAGAGGAAGGTAGAATTGAGTCCCTGAAAGTTAATAAGGAAGGTTCATCTAGAGACTTCATAGGGGTACCCTCAACCGACAACTAGTACCCGTGAAAACAGACTGTACGGTGTTCTCTATAACATCTGACGGTACCAGTAAAGTGGAGTTGAAGTTGAGTCTGTGTCTATCTTCCTTCCCGCCGATGCCCGGAGGGCCTCTGCATCCTTGGAGGGGTAAGAACAACTACTCCCCTCATCATCCATCACCGCTGCCCTGAGGAAAAGCTCCACCTGTGGGGAGCTGTACCACACTGAGCTGCACCTATCAACAACTCAGCGCCGGCCTGCAGCGCCAGTGTCCAAATTACCGGGATCCACAGGTGGCATCACATACTTTTTAATTCCTTGTAAATATTTCTCCCACCAAACAAATGACAGCCAGGGCACGGAACCGGGAACCCGACCACCAGTGATTCCCCGTCACAGCCATCAATCCATCCCGGTGTCCGAGTATCCTTCTCCCTGTACTCATCACGTACAAATCACACATTCTTGTCCACACCCTGAATGCGACATGTCGCATTCAGGGTGCGGACGAGAATGTGCAATTTGTACGCAAGCATCCGCATGCGTACAAATCACACACGAAAGTCAATGGGTGCGCACGGCAATCCACAGCCAAGTGCATCACCGTGCGTCCCCATGTTAAACATAGGGACGCGCGGTGTCTGCGCTCGGCTTGCGCTTCTCTGATGCAATACACAGTGGCGGGGAGCGCAAGTGTGAAGCCGGCCTTATAACATACCATTCAGGGATACCTGTCTAGTCAAAGTCCAATCTGTTGTTTTTCTGGAATGTCTGTTTAAGCAGCAGGACAAGCTGGACTTATCATTGCTTTGTCTACATTTGCATGACAGTTGACATGCCCCCTGCTCTGATTGGCACCTCACTGTTAATGTTAAATGACTATTGAGAGTCTGATATGGGTGGAGTCCGCTCTCTCAGCTCTGATACATTGCTAAATTTGAAAGTTCTGATTGTGTCAGAACCATAGCAACAAGTATAGTTATGTGACAGCTTTTCTTCCTGCTTCTCTTGGTTTTCATTGAGTATTGAGATAATTAGGAAGAGCAGCTCATTGGTATGTGTCTAAAGGCCTAGCTACACACACAGATCATTGTGCAGAGATTGTTCGTAGATCTCTGGTTCCAGTGAAATCATGGACATATTATTACATTTGTACACGGCCACAAAATGGAACAATGTGTCCATGATTTCACTGCAACCAGAGATCTGCGAACAACCTCTGCACAATTTTCTGTGTGTGTAACTGGGCCTTAAGCTTGGTGATACATGGTGCGAGATGCATGCGAGATACTCACACGTGTATCAAATGTCTCCGGGCACGGCTGCCAACTCTCCAGACAGGAGCATGAAGCTGCATGTGTTTCTATGCAGCTGAGACCTGACGGCCGTGATGGGTGAGGCATGCAAGACTCGTGCGAGTATCTTGCATGCAACTCTCACCATGTGTCACTGGCCTTAGTGTGTAAATCGCATATATGAATAATTTCACACATGACTACTCAAATCAAGTTGGAGAAGTCTGAATTTTTACCTAAGATGCCAGAAATCCTAAACACACAGGACATATGGAGGGTGAATGCCAACAATAAATGTAGTTCATAAACAAAGTGTGGATGCAGTATTAACAGGATTGTAGAATACTTTGATATCAGAGAGTGGAGTGTAACAGCAAGCACTTCTATTTAATATAATGGTAAAAACTCACCAAAATTTAGCCAGGTAAAATATCCATTGCACCTAGCAGAGGGCTGCCAGCGCCACTGGTAGGCAACACAAGTGTAAGAACACCGGTGCTCAATCTCCTGCACCTGGTGTTCTTACACTTCTGTTGCCTACAAGTGGCGCTGGCAGCTCTCTGCTAGGTGCAACGGATATTTTACCTGGCTAAATTTTGGTGAGTTTTTTCTTTATAGTATTACTACATTAATGCCCGATGCTATCGCATCGTGAGGATGCTGATGTGATGTTGAGGATGTTTTGTGTGACAGTAAGAGCAGCACACCTTGAGATGGAGATGTGGTGAACAGCCATCCCGCCCATCTCTTTAGCTGTTCACAAAAACCCGTCCCTGTTGTAAAAGAAAATAATATTTCTCAGCAGCTATGCTGCTGGACCTTAACATCCGGGCTCATATCACCAAATAAAAGTATTTGGATGATACACATCTCCCCTCTTATACTAAATGTGTGTTAATCTTAGATTTAGAAATATGTGTAAATGTATCACACCTATGTACCGTATATACTCGCGTATAAGCCGAGTTTTTCAGCCCAAAAATTGGGCTGAAAAGTCCCCCCCTCGGCTTATACGCGAGTCACTGTACACTGTATACAATGTATACAGTATACGGTGCCCCCCCATATCAGTATACAGGCCCCCCTTGGGTAGTAATCCTGTAAAGGAAGAGATTAGTATACTTATCCCTCCGCTGTCCCGCTGCCGCTGTCCCGCCGCCGCCATCGCGCTCTTCCGTCTTCATCCAGCGTCCGGTGGGCGCAGGCAATGACGTCATTGTCTGCGCGCGAGAGGAGGAAGCCGGAAGAAGCCGGAAGACACTGGATGAAGACATAAGACGCGATTGTGGCGGCGGGACAGCGGCAGCGGGACAGCAGAGGGATAAGTATACTAATCTCTCCTTTACAGGATTATACCCAAGGGGTGCCTGTATACTGATATGGGGGGGCTGCTGTATATACCTCTGGGGCTGCTGTATATACCACTGGGGCTGCTGTATACTACCACTGGGGCTGCTGTATACTCTGGGGCTGTATATACTCTGGGGCTGTATATACCTCTGGGCTGCTGTATACTACCTAAGGGCTGCTGTATACTACCACTGGGCTGCTGTATATACCTCTGGGGCTGCTGTATACTCTGGGACTGATGTATACCTCTGGGCTGTATATACCTCTGGGGCTGCTGTATACTACCTAAGGGCTGCTGTATACTACTACTGGGGCTGCTGTATATACCTCTGGGCTGTATATACCTCTGGGCTGCTGTATATACCTCTGGGGCTGCTGTATACTACCTAAGGGCTGCTGTATACTACCACTGGGGCTGCTGTATATACCTCTGGGGCTGCTGTATACTACCACTGGGGCTGCTGCTGTATATACCACTGGGGCTGCTGCTGTATACTACCACTGGGGCTGCTGCTGTATACTACCACTGGGGCTGCTGTATATACCTCTGGGGCTGCTGTATACCTCTGGGACTGATGTATACCTCTGGGGCTGTATATACCTCTGGGGCTGCTGTATACTACCTAAGGGCTGCTGTATACTACTACTGGGGCTGCTGTATATACCTCTGGGGCTGTATATACCTCTGGGGCTGCTGTATATACCTCTGGGGCTGCTGTATACTACCTAAGGGCTGCTGTATACTACCACTGGGGCTGCTGTATATACCTCTGGGGCTGCTGTATACTACCACTGGGGCTGCTGCTGTATATACCACTGGGGCTGCTGCTGTATACTACCACTGGGGCTGCTGCTGTATACTACCACTGGGGCTGCTGTATATACCTCTGGGGCTGCTGTATACTACCACTGGGGCTGCTGCTGTATATATCACTGGGGAGGCTGTTGTATACCACACTGCTGGGGGCTGTATACCTGTGCTGGGGTCCACCCTCGGCTTATACACGAGTCAATAGGTTTTCCCAGGTTTTGGGGGCAAAAGTAGGTGGTCGGCTTATACACAAGTATATACGGTATTTAACCCTAGAACGCATGATGTTAAAAATATACATATTAACGTATTGGGGGCCTTTTAGGCCCCCATGCAAATAATATGCAAAAAAACACTTAAATAACATTCACAAGTTTTATTTCAAAATTACTAAATAAAATATGAATAGTGGACAAAATTTTAATTATAATTTTTCACAGAAAACACCAAAAAAATCTTTTTTTTTTCCAAATTTCACACAAAAATGCATAGAAATCTACAGCAAACTAGCTGCAGCTAGATTTGTATTCTAACTTTCTTTTCTATTATATCAGTCTTCCAAACAATTCTGATATGTTATTTTTTCAGAAGAATTTTCTTTGCAAACATTTTCCTTACAAGTGGAACAATATCGCTTGTGTGTGACATACTGTAAGTTTAAAGTCCCCCCTTCTTCCTCTCACCCTCAGCAGCTCTTACCTTTTATACTCTTAGGTGATGTACAATTCTCTGTATTTGTGTGGCTCACAAGCTCTACTCTTTGCAAGCTTCTTAGAAACTGAAACTGAAAATGAATCAGGGTGGTTTCACATCTATGACATCCCTGCGCTAGGCTGCTCTGCCTGCCTGCGCCAGCGCAAATGCAAGCGCAGGGGCATTTAGAGGCTTGGGCAGTCTAGCGCAGGGATGTATAGATGCCCTGCATGTGCGCTCAGATGCGCTCGGTGCCCCCATTATAGCCTATGGCCGAGCACAGCCGAGAGCGTGCTCTGTATAGTGAGAATCATAAGTGAAAGTGGCAGAGCACACAGCACATGCACCTGTCACTTAGAACCCGGAAACACCTAATCGGACGTTTTCCGGGTGCGTCTGACCAAGCGCATGCGCCTGCACTCTGCCACTTTCACTTGCGATTCTGACTACTATAAGGAAAATGTTTGCAAAGAACATTCTTCTGAAAAAATAACATATCAGAATTGTTTGGAAGACTAATATAATAGAAAAGAAAGTTAGAATACAAATGTAGCTGCAGCTAGTTTGCTGTAGATTTCTAAATGCCCCTGCGCTTTCATTTGCGCTGGTGCAGGGCAGCCAGAGCAGCCTAGCGCAGGGATGTCATAGATGTGGAACAGGCCTTAGACTTCCTCTCAACAGCTTATCTTATCACAGGTCCTTCAGCAATTAGCTCATAGTGTATACTGTCCTCAGTACTCTATACACAGCTCATTACTGTGTACAGAAGGACCTTAGATGATGCCATGGCCTTATCACTCCCTCCAAAAATCATATGACATCCTCACATGTTATTATTCACACCCCGGCCCCTCCACCAGCATTACTGAGTACAAATAAAGTAACTTGAGACACAAACACTACTGAGAACATGATAAAACATAGCGGGGGCCTAAAAGGCCCCAGTACGTAAAGATGTAGTTTTCACCAAACAAGCATTGTTACACCAAAATGCCTATGAAAAACATTATATGAGCGCGGTGGGCAGAGTGGTCAGCGCAGCAGTGCGGTGGGCAGAGTGGTCAGCGCAGCAGCGCGGTGGACAGAGTGGTCAGCGCAGCAGCGCGGTGGGCAGAGTGGTCACACGGTGGACAGAGTGGTCAGCGCAGCAGCGCGGTGGGCAGAGTAGTCAGCGCAGCAGCGCGGTGGGCAGACTGGTCAGCGCAGCAGCGCGGTGAGCAGAGTGGTTAGCACAGCAGCGCAGTGGGCAGAGTGGTCAGCGCAGCAGCGTGGTGGGCAGAGTGGTCACGCGGTGGGCAGAGTGGTCAGCGCAGCAGCGCGGTGGGCAGAGTGGTCAGTGCAGCAGCGCGGTGAGCAGAGTGGTCAGGGCAGCAGTGCGGTGGGCAGAGTGGTCAGGGCAGCAGCGCGGTGGGCAGAGTGGTCACGTGGTGGGCAGAGTGGTCAGCGCAGCAGCGCGGTGAGCAGAGTGGTCAGGGCAGCAGCGCGGTGGGCAGAGTGGTCAGGGCAGCAGCGCAGTGGGCAGAGTGGTCAGCGCAGCAGTGCGGTGGGCAGAGTGGTCAGCACAGCAGCACAGTGGGAAAAGTGGTCACGTGGTGGGCAGAGTGGTCAGCGCAGCAGTTCGGTGAGCAGAGTGTTCAGGGCAGCAGCGAGGTGGGCAGAGTGGACAGCGCAGCAGCGCGGTGGGCAGAGTGGTCAGCGCAGCAGCACGGTGGGCAGAGTGGTCAGCGCAGCAGCGCGGTGGGCAGAGTGGTCAGCGCAGCAGCGCGGTGGGCAGAGTGGTCAGCGCAGCAGCGCAGTGAGCAGAGTGGTCAGGGCAGCAGCGCGGTGGGCAGAGTGGTCAGCGCAGCTGCGCGGTGGGCAAAGTGGTCAGCGCAGCAGTGCGGTGGGCAGAGTCGTCAGTGCAGCAGCGCGGTGGGCAGAGTGGTCACACGGTGGACAGAGTGGTCAGCGCAGCAGTGCGGTGGGCAGAGTGGTCAGCACAGCAGCGAGGTGGGCAGAGTGGACAGCGCAGCAGCGCGGTGGGCAGAGTGGTCAGCGCAGCAGCACGGTGGGCAGAGTGGTCAGTGCAGCAGCGCGGTGGGCAGACTGGTCAGCGCAGCAGCGCGGTGAGCAGAGTGGTTAGCACAGCAGCGCAGTGGGCAGAGTGGTCAGCGCAGCAGCGTGGTGGGCAGAGTGGTCACGCGGTGGGCAGAGTGGTCAGCGCAGCAGCGCGGTGGGCAGAGTGGTCAGTGCAGCAGCGCGGTGAGCAGAGTGGTCAGGGCAGCAGTGCGGTGGGCAGAGTGGTCAGGGCAGCAGCGCGGTGGGCAGAGTGGTCACGTGGTGGGCAGAGTGGTCAGCGCAGCAGCGCGGTGAGCAGAGTGGTCAGGGCAGCAGCGCGGTGGGCAGAGTGGTCAGGGCAGCAGCGCAGTGGGCAGAGTGGTCAGCGCAGCAGTGCGGTGGGCAGAGTGGTCAGCACAGCAGCACAGTGGGAAAAGTGGTCACGTGGTGGGCAGAGTGGTCAGCGCAGCAGTTCGGTGAGCAGAGTGTTCAGGGCAGCAGCGAGGTGGGCAGAGTGGACAGCGCAGCAGCGCGGTGGGCAGAGTGGTCAGCGCAGCAGCACGGTGGGCAGAGTGGTCAGCGCAGCAGCGCGGTGGGCAGAGTGGTCAGCGCAGCAGCGCGGTGGGCAGAGTGGTCAGCGCAGCAGCGCAGTGAGCAGAGTGGTCAGGGCAGCAGCGCGGTGGGCAGAGTGGTCAGCGCAGCTGCGCGGTGGGCAAAGTGGTCAGCGCAGCAGTGCGGTGGGCAGAGTCGTCAGTGCAGCAGCGCGGTGGGCAGAGTGGTCACACGGTGGACAGAGTGGTCAGCGCAGCAGTGCGGTGGGCAGAGTGGTCAGCACAGCAGCGAGGTGGGCAGAGTGGACAGCGCAGCAGCGCGGTGGGCAGAGTGGTCAGCGCAGCAGCGGTGCAGAGTGGTCGCGCAGCAGCGCGGTGGGCAGAGTGGTCAGCGCAGCAGCGCAGTGAGCAGAGTGGTCAGCACAGCAGCGCGGTGGGAAGTGATCAGCGCAGCAGCGCAGTGGGCAGAGTGGTCAGTGCAGCAGCGCGGTGGGCAGTGGTCAACGCAGCAGCGTGGTGGGCAGGTGGCTCCTCAATGCTGATAAAAATAAAAAAATCCCATAAGGATACTCACCCTTCCGCAGGCGCGCTCCACCTGTCTTCTATCACCCAGGACAGGACCTGTCGTTGCCTGGGGAACCGATCAGCTGACCGCCTGCGGGCCGCGGAAGCAAGGGGGGACCGTGGGAAGCGAGGGGGGGCCTGGGAAGCGAGGGGGGGCCGCGGGAAGCGAGGGGCAGGAGGAGCGAGGGCGCAGGAGGAGCAGGAGGGTGTGGGGCGCAGGAGAGGCCGCCGATGGCGAGAGTGGGGCAGTATTAGCCCCGCTCTCGCTAACGGTCGGCCATCTTGGTACACCCTTAGAGGGTGTACAGACAGCTTCAGTCCGGATCTGACGTCATTTCGAGCAGAAACGGACGGAAGCTGGCTTAGGCAATTATTATATTAGATGTCCTAGTTCGGTGATTTTTTTAATATAATGGTAGCAGAGCTGCAGTTTTTGTCAGCAGTTACTAATTATTCAGATCACCAAATGATCGGCACTCCATCAAGCAGGTGGTGCACGGCGAGTATATGCAAACCAGATAAAGATTTCTCATCACTCACCAAGATTTCAAGCGTGAATTTTTAAACCAATGCCATGAATGAAATAAAGAATTCATGCTAGAAATCTTGGTGAGTGCTGAGAAATCTTTATCTGGACTAATTATTGAGAGCTGTGCTGTGCCAATCGTCACACTAATCACTCTACAGCTAAAGCAAATAAGTGGTGATCGATGAGGTTGCCAGTTGCTGAACCTACACCTATTTGAAATTGATGACCTCCCCTAAGGTTATAGGGGTTTACCATTTTCTGGAAAGTTGCTCTAAAACACATAGACCCAATTCTCACCTTTCTTAGGTTCTGCACTGGTTCCCTACCGCTGCTCAGTTCTTAGTGCTTTAGCTGTAACAGTGACATGTTGATAGCACACATCAGCACTGTAGTAACTACAGAGCTCAGTGGATATGGTTAGGTAGCAGAACAGATGCAAAGTCAACAAGATGTTTGCCAAAACGCAGACACGATCAATAGCAGAATGAAGGCACTGGAACTGGGGAGGGTGAGAATTTGCTTATTGTTATTTCAATGCACATTGTTTGTGTTTGGTGAGACATGGTACTAAGTGAACTGATTTCTACTATTTACTGGATTGGTTGCAAGGTTCACAGGAGGTGTATTCATTTCTAGTACATTTTAATAAAATTTTAAAAAAATGTTAAGAAAATTGATTGGGCCCAATTTATTAAGCAGTATTTGTGCAAAACGTTCAGTGTTCTTGCACCCATCCCATCCAGCTCTGCCAACTCTTACAAAAGTGGGCATAGCACAGGCAGGATGGGATGTGGCCAGGCACAAGCAACAAATTGATCACAAATAATTGATGCTACAAACATGGCACTTAAATTTCAACAGAAATAAATGCAAGGCATTTCTGGTTGAGGCACAAGGCAGTTGAAAGATGCATCAAATTAATTTTCACAAGTTGCACAACTTTAAAGGAATTCAGTGCATTTTACTTCAGAGTTCCCTCCATTAAAGGGAATCTGTTGCCAGGTTTTTGCTATATCATCTAAGAGAAACATTATGTCCAGGGGTGAACCTACCCTCTTATGCTGCCTGAAGCAAACTGCAAAACGATACCACTGCACAGTAAAATTTTAAGAATGGTAGAAATAAATCTGGTTTACACAGATTTATATCTATTGTTAAAATGAGTACAATAGTGGACATTTTAAGTCAGAGAAATAATAAAAAAGATGTCCAAACACAAGGATGTCAGTGCCATCACATGCACATACAAGAACCACACAGAGGATCCAGAACAAGGATCATTAATGGCAATGCCAGGCTTGGCAGAAGAATACAGACACATTGATGGCTGCCAGAGTTGTGGTCCTGTAGGCAGACACGGTCCTGCATCCTAATAACATACACCTCTTATCAGCTACCATAGGAGGCAGCACTGATTGCCAAACTATTATCCCTGGCACATGCCTACAAAACTATGAGCAGCTCCAATGTGGCCGCTGCCTAGCACTAACTAGTCAGACATGTCTACCTTGCAGCACCATCCACACACCACATGCAATGACCTTCAGTCTGAGCATCAACATGCAGCCGCTAAGCTGGTAAAATGGGACTTTTTCCAAACAAACTATGCCTCCTTCTCCCGAAATGATTAGCCAATCATAAGTGCCACACACAGGGCTGTACGGAGCTAATAGTAGAGTGGCATTTCAATTGGGTTGAGTAAGGAAAGGGGGACAGGTGCTACCGAACAACCGCGGCTCGGTAGAAACATGGCTGGAATGCTTGTATCTTCCGGGAGTCGTCGATGGACATGGTGTTTAAGTTATGGCCAATCAGTCCTACAGCAGAGGCGTATGCGAAAGGGACGATCCATTCTGCACCAGGGTCATACAAAAAAAAACATGGGGCACCATAATAATAGTTCTAATTGGCCCCCCACCCCCCAAAAAAAATATTTAGCTGGGTCACAAAGGTACATATCTCATAACTTTGCAGCCCTTACAAAGTAATTTTCCTCCTATTGAAACCCCTAGATTTCTCTTTCATTGCCCACAAAGTATGATGCCAACAAAAGTGCCACCCAAACACTGTAAGATCCCCCCACAGTAAACTCCTCCACAAAGCACGGTATGATGACCATACTGTACCCCCCCTCGACTACCCTGGCACAGTATGACCCTCAACTGTAACCCCCACACAACTCTCCATATTGTATAATGGAGCTACATACAGTATATACACCTCTTCACACTGTATAATAGTTCCCAACACAGCCCTCAAATAGCCCTCCATAAATTATAAAGACTTTTTCATAGCCTTCCAAAAATTATCATGCCCCCACAGAACCCTCCAAATATTATATTGGCTTCCATATAGTATAATTGGCTCCATATGATCATCCATATATTATAATGCATAGTCCTCCATACATTATAATGCCCCCATAGTCCTCCATATATATTATAATGCAGACCCATATGCCTCCATATAGTATATTGTACCCCATAGTCCTCCATATAGTATATTGCAATCCCAAAGTAGGGATGGGCGAATCTACTCGCTAGGACTCGTTACTCGGCGAGTAGTAAGGGACTCGCAGGACTCGGTACTCTGCGAGTTTCCCAGCGTTTACTCGCACGAGTCCAATGCAAATCAATGGCAAACGCTGACAAAACTAGGATTGCCATTGTTTGCATTAGACTCGGCTACTGTGCCAGTGATAGCAGGGAAACTCGCAAAGTAACTGCTGTTACATTGCGAGCCGAGTCCAGCTGTCTTCTCTGTGCAGCTCCAGGGTCCTAGAGCCCACCTGCTCACAGAGATGATGTAGCAGAGCTGAGATTGTTCTCAGTCTGCTCATTCCCTGTGCATAGACATCTATATCTATGCACAGGGGATGTAGCAGAGAGGACATCGCGTTTTGGACTACGTCGGACGGAAGAGGATTTTTTTAATTAAAGATGGAGTCCCTAATGGCTTTTTTTTATTTCAAATAAAAATTTTTCTCTGTGTTGTGTTTTTTTAACCCTTTATTGGAGATTCTTAGTGGCTGGGTCAAACGTGGCCTGAAATTAAGAATCTCGGGCTTAATACCAGCTTGTATAACAAAGCTGGTATTAACCCCTTTATTACCCAGCGTGCCACCGCCACCAGGGCCGCTGGAAGAGCGGGGTTCAGCGCCAGAGGATGGCGCTTCAATGAACGCGCCATCTTCTGGGGCGGCTGCGGGCTGCAACTTGCAGCAGGGGGTGCCCAGAAAGCTTGGGCATCCCTGCGCTGCGGATTCCAGCCCCCAGCTGCTTAGCTGTACCTGGCTAGACATAGAAATTGCGCGGAGCCCCACGCAATTTTTTTTTTATTATTTCATGAATTTCAGAGTCAGAGTCTCAGAGTTCAGAGTTCAGAGTCTCAGGTAAGTCTCAGAGTTCAGAGTCAGAGTCTCAATCAGAGTCTCAGAGTCAGAGTCTCAGAGTCTCAGAGTCAGAGTCTCAGAGTCTCAGAGTCAGAGTCTCAGAGTCAGACTCAGAGTCTCAGAGTCAGAGTCTCAGAGTCAGAGTCTCAGAGTCAGAGTCTTAGAGTCTCAGAGTCAGAGTCTCAGAGTCAGAGTCTCAGAGTCAGAGTCTCAGAGTCAGAGTCTCAGAGTCAGAGTCTCAGAGTCAGAGTCTCAGAGTCAGAGTCTCAGAGTCAGAGTCTCAGAGTCAGAGTCAGAGTCTCAGAGTCAGAGTCAGAGTCTCAGAGTCAGAGTCAGAGTCAGAGTTTCAGAGTCAGAGTCTCAGAGTCAGAGTCAGAGTCAGAGTTTAGAGTCAGAGTCTCAGAGTCAGAGTCTCAGAGTCAGAGTCTCAGAGTCAGAGTCTCAGAGTCAGAGTCTCAGAGTCAGAGTCTCAGAGTCTCAGAGTCAGAGTCTCAGAGTCAGAGTCTCAGAGTCAGAGTCAGAATCTCAGAATTTCATGAAATAATTAAAAAAAAATGCGTGGGGCTCCGCGCAATTTCTATGTCTAGCCAGGTACAGCTAAGCAGCGGGGGCTAGAATCCGCAGCGCAGGGATGCCCAAGCTTTCTGGGCACCCCCCGCTGCAAATTGCAGCCCGCAGCCACCCCAGAAGATGGCGCGTTCATTGAAGCGCCATCCTCTGGCGCTGAACCCCGCTCTTCCAGCGGCCCTGGTGGCGGTGGCACGCTGGGTAATAAAGAGGTTAGGGCCAGCTTTGTATTATCAGCTGGCCCTAAGCCCGAAATTTATTTATTTAAAAACACAACACAGAGAAAAAATTTTATTTGAAATAAAAAAAAAAGCCATTAGGGACTCCATCTTTAATTAAAAAAATCCTCTTCCGTCCGACGCAGTCCAAAACGCGATGTCCTCTCTGCTCATCCCTGTGCATAGATATAGATGTCTATGCACAGGGAATGAGCAGACTGAGAACAATCTCAGCTCTGCTACATCAGGCAGCAGGCGGGCTCTAGGACCCTGGAGCTGCGGCAGTCAGCACACAGAGCAGACAGGACTCTTATCTGTGCAAGTTTCCCAGCGATTACTTGCAAAGTAAACGAGTCCAATGCAAATAAATGGCAAAACTAGGATTGCTTCAGGCTGAAGCTTCCGAGACACATCTGCGATTTGTAAATCTCACACTACTCGCTATTACTCGCTTCCCCATTCATTAACATTGGACTCGCTAGACTCGCAACGAGTAGCGAGTCCTGTGCTCGGACTCGCTAGAGTCAAGCGATTCCGAGTAATTTAGGATTCGCCCATCACTATCCCAAAGTCCTCCATATAGTAAAGTGCACCCCCATATTCCTCCATATAATATAATACATTTCATAGTCCTCCATATAGTATAATGCACCCCCAAAGTCCTCAATATAGTTTAGTGCACTCCCATAATCCTCCATATAATATATTGCACCCTCAAAGTCCTCGATATAGTATAATGCACCCCCAAAGTACTCCATATTGTAGCCCCAAAGCCCTTTATATAGTATATTGCACCCTCAAAGTACTCCATATAGTATGATACACTCCCATAGTCCTCCATATAGTATACTGCCCCCCAAAAGTCCTCCAGATAGTATAATACACGCCATAGTCCTCCATATGGTATACTGCACCCCAAAAGTCCTCCATATAGTATAGTACACCCCATTGTCTTCCATATAGTATATTGTACATCACATAGTGATCCATAGTCTCCCACCACTGTACTCCCTGATTAAAGAAAAAAGCAAATACTCACCTCTCTCTTCGGTTCTCCCTGTGTGTGTCTGCCACTCCGCATGGCTCAGCACGGTGGGCCGCTCAGTGAAGATATAATCGCACCCCTCTCAGCTGAGCTGTAGAATGCAGTTGGTGGGGGCCAGGGCTCAAAAGAATGCAGCCAGCCGAGACAGCATGGACTATAAAAGCAGCAGTGGCATCCACGGGGGGCCTGCACTATTACCAGGCCACTCATGGATGCTGCCCTCTGTTTACCAGCGGGTAGCACCACCTAACTCAGGTTGCTTTATGATGCGCCCCTGATTATGTCATTTTGGTACAATCACTGTTTTATCTTCGGCAGATTTAATGGCACTCAGAATGCTGAAACATGTATAACCACTCCCACACAACTAATTGGTAGCTTTCTTTGTACACCGTGGATTGACAGAAACCTCCTAATCGGTGGGGGGAGGGGTTACACAGAGCAGTTGTCTAAGAGGTAGGAGACACCTGGTCCTGTAATAATAATCTATTCCAGATAAAAGATGAGATCAGACAAGTCTTTGCTACCCAACCACTACAACCACCATGTATACCAGACCACTCCAGTCCATCACTGAAGGAGAACTTGCACACCTCCTCTCCAGATCGCACCTCACCACTTGTGCACTGGACCCAATCCCACTTTCTCCCCAACCTCACCACCACACTTATCCCAGCCCTAACCCACCTCTTCAACCCATCACTAGCTTCTGGTACATTTCCTTCTGCTTTTAAACATGCAACAATTAAACCTATCTTAAAGAAGCCATCCCTCGATGCCACTTCTATATCCAGCTACCGGCCAATATCACTGCTCCTGTTCGCTTCCAACCTTCTTGAAAAGCATGTCCACACTGTACTCTCATCCCACCTTTCATCCAACTCTCTCTTTGACAACCTTCAATGCGGCTTCTGCCCCCACCACTCCACTGAAACTGCCCTGACGAAAGTTACTAACGACTTACTTGTGGCCAAAGCTAACAGACAGTTTTCCGTCCTCCTCCTTCTAGACCTGTCCTCTGCATTTGAGACTGTTGACCACTGTCTCCTATTACAGATCCTCTCTTCTATTGGCATCACTGACCTTGCCCTCTCTTGGATCTCTTCCTACCATTCCAACTGCACATTTAGCGTCTCCAACTCCCACACTACCTCCTCATCCCATCCCCTCTCTGTTGGGGCCCCTTTAGGCTTTGTCTTGGGACCCCTCCTTTTTTCAATCTCTACCCTTTGTCTGGGACAACTCAAAGTCCCATGGTTTCCAGTATCCTGATGACAGTTTCCTGTACGCTGATGACACTCAGATCTATCTCTCTGGCCCAGATGTTACCTCTCCTGTCCAGAATCCTGGAGTGTCTATCAGCGATATCTTCCTTCTTCTCCTCTATCTTCCTAAAACTCAATGTAGACAAAACCAAACTCCTCATCTTTCCTCCATCTCACACACCTTCCTTACCAGATCTATCTATCACAATAAATGACATCACACTTTGCCCTGTACCGGAAGTCCATTGCCTCAGAGTAATCCTTGACTTTGCCCTGTCCTTCAAACCGCACATCCAAGTCCTTGCCACCTCAAAAATATTTCCATGATCTGTCCCTTCCTCAACTCTCAATCTACTAAACTACTAGTGCATGCCCTTATAATCTCCCGCCTTGACTACTGAAACCTCCTCCTCTGTGCTGTGGCCTCCCTGCTAACACTCTTGCACCTCTCCAATCGGTCCTTCACTCTGCTGCCTGACTAATCCACCTCTCTCCTCGGTATTCCTCCACTTCCCCCTCTGCAAATCCCTCCACTGGCTCCTAATTCACAAATCCCTCCACTGGCTCCCAATTCACCAACGTATCCAATTCAAACTACTAACACTGACTCACAAAGCCGTCCACAATCTGTCCCCCTCATTTATCTCTGAACTAATCTCCCGATATCATCCAATTCATAATCTTCGATCCTCCCAAGACCTCCTCCACACTTGTACGTTCCTCATCTAACCACCTGCAAGATTTCACCCGATCATCCCCCATTCTCTGGAATTCTGCACCCCAAAATTTCCGACTTTCCCCCACACTTTGAACCTTCAAGCGGAACCTGAAAACCCATCTCTTCAGAACAGCCTGCAGCCTTCAATGACCCCAGTGTCAGTTCACCACCACTGGACCTGGGCTCCACCACCATCGGACCCGGCGCTCCACCACCACCAGAGCAGAAGGAGAAGCTGTCTCTCTTCCCACTGCCCTGTAGAATGTAAGCCCGCAAGGCAGGGTCGTCTCTCCCTTCTGTATCGGCCTGTCACTGTTAGTTTGCTCATTGTAGTTTTAACTTGTTTGTATGTAATCTCTTCTCGTGTACAGCACCAAGGCATCAATGGTGCGCTATAAATAAATAATAATAATAATAATAATAATAAAACACTAATTTAATTGAATCATAAGGAAACAGCCCAGTATGTGGCAATTCGCTGGAATAAGGGTTCCTCCTCCTACATTATAGAACTCTCAGATTATATAGCAAAGACATGCATCTGCATGCGTACAAATCACACATGGCTGGCAAATGGGTGCGCACGACCAAGCGCACCCGAGCGCATACACCGTGCGTCCCCATGTTAAACATAGGGACGCACAGTGTATGCGCTCAGCTTGCGCTCCTCCGCCGCAATACGCAGCAGTGGGGAACGCAAGTGTGAAGCCAGCCTTAGGCTGGGTTCACATTTGCGGACCCCTCCGCAGCATTCTGCGGAGGGGATCCGCAATGTGACCGCTGCCACCGCAAGCTCCTATCTTTATAATGGGAGCGCACGGTGCTGCGCTTGACTGCGCATGACCGTGCGCACCCATTCACTGCCATATGTGATCTGTGCGCAGGCGGATGTCTGCGCACAAATCACACAGTCTCGTCCGCACCAGGGACGCGACATGGTGCGTCCGTCTGCGCCCAGATCACATATGGCAGTGAATGGGTGCGCACGGTCATGCGCAGTCAAGCGCAGCACCGTGCGCTCCCATTATTAAGATAGGAGCTTGCGGTGGCTGCGGTCACATTGCGGATCCCCTCCGCAGAACGCTTCGGAGGGGTCCGCAAATGTGAAGCCAGCCTTAGTGAGTTATAGGCCAGTGTCAAAGGGGCCAATGTTTGCTTGGTATTGGTCCCTTTGACCCTAATTACTGCTATTGATATGCTTCCCTATTTCACTTTAATATGCTTTAGATATGCAAACTAGCAGTATTTTTGTATTCTTACTTTGTTCACTGATCTTAGTACTTTGTGTTTGTCATTTTGTGAGGATTTTTTTCACTAATGTACAATACAATTTTTCCATACTCACTGTTGATGAAACGCGTAGAACTGTTATAGCTGTTGAGTCTTCTCATTCATCTATTATTGCCTTGAACAGCATAATTATATTATCATTGTGAACCACTAAGCTACTAGAGTGAATTAACAATGGGTGCACAATGCTCTATGGTTGAAAGAACAAAACATGGCAATTATGTAAAGTTACAGCTTTCATTCATAATTAAAGAGCCGTCTGAAGGTGCGGCAGACAATAACCAGTTGTTTAACTACACTTAACAGTAGAAACATTTTGCTTAAAATAAACATTTCTTTGATAGCAAGATACAATTAAATGATGGAAAACAAAGCTTGGAAAAATGGCTTTTTTAACAACTGTGCTTTGCTCACAACATCATTCGATTGCACTTATAATAAAGCAGCTTACAACATAGCTGTGAAGAGAAAAAAAAACTGTTTCTCGCCGCCTACCAACTCAGCCGACTCCCCAATCTCACCACTGATTGTTAATTGACTTGAACATCTTTTCTACTCTGGCTTCTATCTGTACTGGAAATGGAAAATTCAATGACAGAAGTATTCATTTTGCACCAACATGTAATGAAAGCTTTGGAGTAAATATTGATTTTCTACTGCGCTTCAAACACTCTAAAACAGACTCAACACGTGTATATTGATCAAGGGAGGAGTTCACTGGATAAATTTAAATGTGCATTGCCTATCGCAGTATGTTTTTTAGCATTTTACAATAGTCTCAAAGCCAGCAAAGTAGTGAGGGAGAAGGCATTGTGCTAGCAAACCATACACTAAACACAAAGAACATTGAAATCATTTTCCAACACATGATATAATAATAGATTTCTCCCATTATTGTATGGATTTATTCATCTAAGCACTGCTCAGTTATTATTGACATTGTAGAGCGCAGCAAGTTGCAATAGTATTCAAAACTGTCATGTTGAGGCATCATTAAGTGGAGGCTGCATTTATCAGAATCATTAATGAGGACACTTGAAAGAGGTTACCAATAAACTTCCTGAACTAAGTCAGATGTTGTTACATTTCCACTTTCCTAGACATACTTAAAGAAGGGTTTCCAGGGTTTATAAAAATGTAATCAAGATCAGTAAATGGTCTTTTATTTATTTAAAGAAGTAAACCAAATCTCACTTCTCCTACCCCCTACCCCTCCAGGTTCCAGGGCCACCGCACAGTCAGGTATAAGATTCAGTTGGGTCTCTCTGATTTGGCGGAAGAGATTGCCAAGGTTGCGGGTTACCTGAATCGGCAAAATGCAGCGACCCAATTCTATTCTGAGGCCCCGCCGGTTTCAACTTATTCTAGGTAACATTTAAAAAAGTGGGGGCCATATGGTGACCAGGATGGAACACAGGAGGAGCTAGATGTAATATATAGGGACCAGAATGGAAGTGAGTGAAATAAGTATTGAACACCCCACCAATTTTTCTAAGTAAATAAATATCTAATGGTGCTATTGACATGAATTTCTCACCAGATAACAGTAACAGTCCATCCAATTCACACAGGCAAATAAATCAAATCATAGATGTCTATAAATTAAGTTATCTGTAACAATGACAAATCACACAGGGAAAAATTATTGAACACATAAAGAAAGTGAGGTGCAAAAAGCCATGAAAAGTCATGACACTACATTAAATCTATCAGTTATTAGAAAGCAATTCTGCCACTTAGTGAAAAATAATATCAGCTGGTGCAAGTTATCGCTTATACAAAGATGTCTTAATATCAAAGTGCCACACAAAAAACCCTCATCATAGGTAAAACAAGTGAGCTGTCTCAAGACCTTCCCAACCTTACTGCTGCAAAACATACTGATAATAATAATAAATCTTTATTTATATAGCGCCAACATATTCTGCAGCGCTTTACAATACAGTGGTTCATGTATGAACAGTCATTGGTAACAATAAAAAATATACAATATAGTAAGTAATTAAAGTAGAGAATCAATATAAAAAATCCTATACACTAAGCAGAGAATCAATGTAAAACGTACAATAATTAAAGCAGAGAAACAATATAAAAAATACAGTACAGTAATTAGATACAATACAACAAGCAGAGAATCAGTGTGACAAGTACAATACAATAATTAAAGCAAAAATAAAGGTGACTGATGGTCAATACTAAATACTAAACTATTGAAGCTTCCACTGAGCACTGCTAGGGCCAAATCCAGAAGTGGAGAGAACATAATTTCACCATAATCTGGTCACGACCAGGTTCTCCATGCAAAATTTCAGACAGTGGAGTTAAAGGAATGATTAGAAGAGTTATCCAAGGGCCAATGACAACCTTTGGAGAACTACAGAAAGATATGGAATCAGAAGGTACAATTGTTTGAAAGAAAACAATAAATTAGGCTCCTTTCACATCAGCAGTTTTCGCTGATGTGTGGCAGATCCGGCCGGTGGCTCCGCATCTGCCACCTAACGGCCGACTTACGGCCCGGATCCGCCAAGCCCCATGCATTGTCTATGGGGATTGCGGTCTGGTGCAGCAAGTGCTGTAATGCCGGATACGGCAGATCCGGCACTTGCGGCCGCGAAAAAAAAAAGCTGCTTGCAGCATTTTGTTTCGCTTCCACAAGTGCTGTATCCGACCGTAAGCGCACTTGCCGCATCGGACTGCAAGCCCCATAAACAATGCATGGGGCTTGCCGGATCTGGGCCGCAAGTCGGCCATTGGGCGTCAGATCCGGTGCCACCTGCTGGATCTGCCACACATCAGCGAAAACCGCTGATGTGAAAGGGCCCTTAGTTATAACTCTCATACAGTATGATACCCCACGTAAATCAAACATCAATAAGTCCCCATAGAGACAGAATGGTGGATAAAAATTCTGTATACACTTTATTGAAGCAAATAATAATAGAAGAGGACTAGAGATGAGCCACCACCATGGTGTTCGAATTCAATTAGATGAATTTGCTGTGTGTTTGTCGAATGCTCATCGAACACCGTCGAACACCATTGGAAATCAATGTAAAATGTGTTATAATGTTAGTACCGGGTGGGGGGAGCAACTACAGGGAGGGGAGAGTGCAACACCGGAAGCAAGGAGCGAATGACACAGGCGGGGAAGCCGGCGGTGAGAAGAGGACTTCACTGCTGGCTTTACTGCTCTGTGCTGCGCTCCTTGCTTCCTGATGCCCCCTCCCTGCTCCCTGGATCTGCTCCCCCCGCCTGGTACTAACTTAGGATCAGGCGGGAGGTGGCGGGGAGGAGCGATGAGGGGGCATCAGGGGCGGGGAGCACAGAACAGAGCAAGAAAGCTGGTGGTGAATTCTCACTGCTGGCTTTCCTGACGGTTATTTCAAATGATCAGCTGATGCAGATCAGATGTTCATCTGAAGTAGCTGTGGTGATGTCAGGGAAAGGTTCATGTGAGTTCATGCAGCTTGAACTCACATGAACTTTCCACGGCTGCACAGCTCAGCTACATCTCTGGTAAAGGTTCTCTACCAGAGATGTAGCTGAGCTAAATAAGAAAACCTGATTGGACTACGTCGGATGGAATAGGAATTTTTTTAATAAAGATGGAGTCTCTTAGTGTATTTTTTGTTTTATTTCCAATAAAATATTTCTTTCTCTGTTTTTTTTTTTTTAATTCTATAGAAATTCATTAAATCTAAGGGAAGACTGGTCTATGTATGCACCACGATATAATATACAGGTCTGTGCCAACCACCAATATAATCAAGATATACACAGAAAAAAGAGCTTTTTTTGGGGGATATTAAAGGCACCAAAGACCTGAGCAATCAATTATAAAGCATACAAACGCCAAAAAGGAACCATTACACAAGGTTATATATAGAAAATATCAAACAGCTTTTATTGAACACTAAAGTATAAAGACACACACTTTTAAAACACAAGTAAAAGTAGTACACAGACTACATATGAGGTGTGTGGGTAACAACAATGCTGCAAACACTGGTCACGGAAAAATAGTAAAGTGCTACAGCCGCATCTATATTGCACACAGTATATCGGAAACTGATTGACCGTCCCACATACATCAGATGGGACAGTTTCAACCCAAAACACATTAAAATGTCCATTGTATACAGCCAGGCCCTCAGATACAACCATATTTGCTCCAACCCAGCGGGCAGGGATGAACACTTAAACCATCTAAAAAAGATATTTTTAAACTAAGGCTACCACCCCACCTCCATTGATGATCAGATCATTAAGGCCACAAGGATCCCTAGAAGTCAAGCACTCCAATACAGAGAAGAAAACCTTAATGTTCCTCTGGTGGTGACCTACAACCCACCGCTTGAGGTACTGAGGAAAACTGGCAGGAAACTTCACCATATCCTATAAAAGGATGACTGACTAAAAATAATATTCAAAGACCCTCCCTTGCTATGCTACAGGCAGCCTCCCAATTTAAGAAACATCATGATCTTAAGTTCGATGCCCTCAGATACACCAAGAGGAACTTATCCATGCAATGTGAAGAGCTGCAAGACCTGGGCTCACATAGAGACCAAAGACAGGATAAATATCCCCAACACACATCAGGATTATAACATTCCTGGGACATTCACATCCTCATCTTCCAATGTGGTGTATTAAAGTATGTGCACTATATGTCCTATAGGGGCTTTTTATGTTGGTGAGGCAGGACAATGGCTATGAGTGTGGATGAGGTCTTATCATCACGCAATTACAGACAAAAAAAATCCATTTACTTGTAGCCAAATATTTTTGTGGTCAAGGACATAACATTGAAAATATGAAAGTTGTACTATTGAGAGGCCATTTCAAATCACAAAAACACTAAAGGCCACTTTACACACACCAACTTATCTGTCCAACTTCTGACCAACTTGCTGGTTGCAGTGAAATCATGGACACATTGCTCCATTGTACACAGTCACAAAATGGAGCAATGTGTCCATGATTTCAATGCAACCAGCAAGTTGGTCAGAAGTTGGACAGATAAGTTGGTGTGTGTAAAGTGGCCCTAAAGGGTCTGTGAATCCAAATTAATTAGAACGTTTGACTGTATCAAAACAGGGCTAAACCTATCTTACAGATTTATAGTTCATTATTACATCTCAAGAATGTTTTTCAGAGACACTGAAGACACCCGGTTTACATATAAATTAGGGTAATAAAAACTTTGACATCACTAAGCCTGGCTGATTAAGGATCCTCTCCAGGCTCTGTTTATTTATTTATATGTCCATTTATTTTAACTTGGCATCTGCTCTGGTTGTGCATGTATATATTTGTGTTTCTTTAAATATTTTGTCATACTGATGAAGAGACCTGAGAAGTCTTGAAAGCTCGCCTTGTAACATCACTTATTTTGTTAGCCATTAAAAGGTATCACAACTACAAGATAATTATTTTGTTTCTCCCACTGAGAGCAATCAACATTTTTATAATGTATGTATTCATGAAAAAGGATTAGGCCGGGTTTGGTTTGGCATGAGTATGTGTTAGGTGTTGTTAACCCAGGCATTTAATTGATTTTACGGACATTTCTAATTCGGGTGTGTTGGGTGGGGGATTATTTCCCCTTATTGGAAATATCTACTATTCCACTCACTCACACAGTTTTACTTTTGGGTCTGTTTTTGTTATTTTTGGGCTGTTAATACCATACGCCATACTACTAGTCAGGGACTTTACCTATGTTAATTAAACCCCCTTTTTGTGCATATGGTTACACATTACCGATGTGTGATATGCTCTATGGAAATTAGATAGATGTGTGGAGGAGTTGGCGATATTCTCCAAATTGTGGTGGGCATGTCTAATGAGTGTCTCTCCCTCAATTGTTTATTGGTCTCTTAAAATTGTATTTTTTGCATTGTAATCATATAGTTGTGACAACTGTCCACTGCAGAGGGTGAGCTGCTGGTAAGGCAGCATCCCGAGAAACTCCGAGACCCTTTACCCCTGTACAGGGATTTGGAATTACAGCAGAGCCCATTAGCTGCCTATCGGTGAGCAGACCGGAGCAGGGAAGTCGCCAGGAAAGGACAAGACTAGGTGGTCAGGGAATAGACAAAATCAGGATCCAAAAGCATAGTCAGAAGGCAGCACAAAAAAGCAGGAGGGCAGCAAAAGTACAAAATCGTTAGGCGGTATAAGGGTCAAAATCCAGGCAAAGGTCAGAGTCAATCTAATAGAGCACAAACTAGATAGTTGGGAAAACCAAGAATATATCTGGCGGTTTACAGGACAGGCCCCAAGGTATTTGAAGGGCGCGGTTCTCTCTCATAGGCTGGAGCTCACAGCCTGATGACCTCATCCAGACCGCTCCAACAACCAGGCCAGATGGTGATGCGTGACTGGTACCAACCACCCAACTTCTGATACAAGAACGAAGCCTGTACCCACCAGATGCCTATGCAGGGACCTCTCTCCTGTAACCAGCATCACCGACAGGAGGAGCATGGCGATGCCTAGTGACAGAGGCAGGGAAGTAAGGAGCAGGTCCCAATGAGAACATGGCCTCCCTATCACCGGCACCACTAGCCGAAGGAATCAACCGCCGGCTAGTGGCTGGGGCAGGAGTAACAGTCACTGAGTCCGACGGCGACATGACAATAGTAACCAATAGAAATGAGAATACATTTTCTGATTTTCTTTTCTTTTTCTTTCTCTTTCTTGTTTCCTCCATTTTCTGTACAGTTTTTTTCTTCCTTTTCCCTCTTTCTTTCTATTTCCATTTAGGCTATGAATGCATTATCCACACTGATTAGTCAGTATAGAATGGGTGGGGAGATTTATCCACTGTGTTAAATCACCTGGACTTTCCCATATCTGATATATTTTTGGAATTTATAAGACCATATACGAATAGCATGTGGTCCAAATGTGGGAGAGTGATGGTGACAATGCAGAGTGGGATTCATTTTTCCCTCCATATATAAGATATATATCTGATCAGTGTGTCATTTTTCATCTTGCACTGATTACTTTAGAGTACAAATGTTGGTACATAATTGTCATAGTGCTCAGTGTAATAGATGTTAATATTTCTGTATTTCTTCTTTTCTAACTATACTAATCTTTTATTTTCCCTCTTTTCTTAATTCTATCTTTTGAATATTAACCCCTTCAGGACCCAGCCTATTTTGACCCTAAAGACCTTGGCCTTTTTTGCAATTCTGACCAGTGTCCCTTTATGAGGTTATAACTCGGGAACGCTTCAACCGATCCTAGCGATTCTGAGATTGTTTTTTCGTGACATATTGGGCTTCATGCTAGTATTAAATTTAAGTCGATAATTTTTGCGTTTATTTGTGAAAAAATCAAAAATATGGCAAAAATTTTGAAAATTTCACAATTTTCACATTTTAAATTTTTTTTTCTGATAAACAAGATAGATATGTGACAGAAAAAAGTTATTAAATAATATTTCCCACATATCTACTTCACATCAGCACAATTTTGGAAAAAAAAAAATTTTTTGTTAGGACGTTATAAGGGTTCAAAGTTCATGAGCAATTTTTCATTTTTCAACCAAAATTTACAAAACCATTTTTTTTAGTGACCACATCACATTTGAAGTCCTTTTGAGGGGTTTACATGACAGAAAACACACAAAAGTGACACCATTCCAAAAACTGCACCCCTAAACTACTCAAAACTACATTCAAGAAGATTATTAACCCTTCAGGTGCTTCACAGGAACTAAAGCAAAGTGGAAACAAAAAATGGATATTTTAATTCTTTTATCAAAAATGTACTTTTAGCCTCAATTCTTTCATTTTCACATGGGCAACAGGATAAAATGGATCTTAAAATGTGTTGTGCAAATTCTCCCGAGTACATCGATACCTCATATGTGGTCATAAACCACTGTTTGGGCGCACGGCAGGGCTCAGAAGGGAAGGAGCGCAATTTGACTTTTGGAGCTAATTTTACATTCAAAAAGTGAAATTGCTCTCCTTCCCTTCTGACCCCTGCCGTGCGCCCAAACAGTGGTTTATGACCACATATGAGGTATCGGTGTACTCAGGAGAAATTGCCCAACAAATTTTAGGATGAATTTTATGCTGTTGCCATGTGAAAATGAAAAAATTTAGGCTAAAAGAAAATTTTTGTGAAAAAAAAAAGTACTATTTCATTTTCACAGATCAATTTGTAAAGCACCTGGGGGTTCAATATGCTCACTACCCATCTAGATATGTTCCCTGGGGGGTCTAGTTTCCAAAATGGGGTCACTTGTGGGGAAGCTCCAATGTTTAGGCACACAGGGGCTCTCCAAACGCGACATGGTGTCCGCTAACAATTTGAATAAAAATCAGCTCAAATTGTTAGCTGTAACCATGTTGTGTTTAGTGAGCCCCAGTGTGCCTAAACATTGGGGCTCCCCCACAAGTGACCCCATTTTGGAAACTAGACCCCCCAAGGAACGTATCTAGATGCATAGTGAGCACTTTGAACCCCCAGGTGCTTCACAAATTCATCCATAAAAATGAAAAAGCACTTTTTTTTCCACAAAAATATTCTTTTTTCATTATTATGGATCAATTTGTGAAGCACCTGGTGGTTGAAAGTGCTCACTATGCATCTAGATACGTTCCTTTGGGGGTCTAGTTTCCAAAATGGGGTCACTTGTGGGGGAGCTCCAATGTGGAGACGCACAGGGGCTCTCCAAACGTGACATGGTGTCCGCTAACAATTTGAATGCAAAATGAGCTCAAATTGTAAGCGGACACCATGTCGCATTTGGAGAGCCCCTGTGCGTCTCCACATTGGAGCTCCCCCACAAGTGACCCCATTTTGGAAACTAGACCCCCAAGGGAACGTATCTAGATGCATAGTGAGAACTTTCAACCCCCAGGTGCTTCACAAATTAATCTGTAAAAATGAAAAAGTACTTTTTTTTCCGCAAAAATCTTTTTTTATCATTAATTTGTGAAGCACCTGGGGGTTCAATATGCTCACTACCCATCTAGATATATTCCCTGGGGGTCTAGTTTCCAAAATGGGGTCACTTGTGGGGGAGCTCCAATGTTTAGGCACACAGGGGCTCTCCAAACGCGACATGGTGTCCGCTCACAATTTGAATAAAAATCAGCTCAAATTGTTAGCTGTCACCATGTTGCGTTTGGAGAGCCCCTGTGTGCCTAAACATTGGAGCTCCCCCACAAGTTACCACATTTTGGAAACTAGACCCCCCAAGGAACTTATTTAGATGCATAGTGAGCACTTTGACCCCCCAGGTGCTTCACAAATTCATCCGTAACAATGAAAAAGTACTTCTATTTCCACTAAAATTTTCTTTTTCCATTTTTAAAGATTAATTTGTGAAGCACTGGGATGTTCAAAATGCTCACCACCCATCTAGGTAAGGTCCCTGAGGGGTCTAGTTTCCAAAATGTGGTCACTTGTGGGGGAGCCCCAATGTTTAGGCACACAGGGGCTCACTAAACACAACATGGTTACAGCTAACAATTTGAGCTGATTTTTATTCAAATTGTTAGCGGACACCATGTCGCGTTTGGAGAGCCCCTGTGTGCCTAAACATTGGAGCTCCCCCACAAGTGACCCCATTTTGGAAACTAGACCCCCCAAGGAACTTATTTAGATGCATAGTGAGCACTTTGAACCCCCAAGTGCTTCACAAATTGATCCGTAAAAATGAAAAAGTACTTTGTTTCCACAAAAAATTTATTTTTTCATTTTTACGGATCAATTTGTGAAGCACCTGGGGGTTCAAAGTGCTCACTATGCATCTAGATACGTTCCTTGGGGGGTGTAGTTTCCAAAATGGGGTCACTTGTGGGGGAGCTCCAATGTTTAGGCACACAGGGGCTCTCCATACGCGACATGGTGTCCGCTAACAATTGGAATTGTTAGCGGACACCATGTTGCGTATGGAGAGCCGCTGTGTGGCTAAACATTAGAGCTCCCCCACAAGTGACCCCATTTTGGAAACTAGACCCCCCAAGGAACGTATCTAGATGCATAGTGAGCACTTTGAACCCCCAGGTGCTTCACAAATTGATCCGTAAAAATGAAAAAATAATTTTTTTGTGGAAAAAAAAATACTTTTTTAATTTTATGGATCAATTTGTGAACCACTTGGGGGTTCAAGTGCTCACTATGCATCTAGATACGTTCCTTGGGGGGTGTAGTTTCCAAAATGGGGTCACTTGTGGGGGAGCTCCAATGTTTAGGCACACAGGGGCTCTCCATACGCGACATAGTGTCCGCTAATAATTGGAGCTAATTTTCCATTCAACTTGTTAGCGGACACCATGTCACGTATGGAGAGCTCCTGTGTGCCACCAGCACAAGGGCAACTGGAAGAGTTGGGGTACAGCACCAGAAAATGGCACCTCTAATGTGCTATTTTCTGGGGTGGCTGTGAGTTGCAATTTGCAGTGTGGGGGGCCACAACATTTGGGTCTCTCCACGATGGGGATTGCAGCCCCCCAACTGCCAAGTTGTACCTGGCTGGCATCCAAAAATAAGGCAAAGCTCCTTGTCATTATATTGGTAGACGTAAAAAAAAAAAAAAAATGGGGTGGGGCTCCGCCATATTTTTGGTCCAGCCAGGTACAACTTGGCAGCTACGGACTGCCAGCAACCCCCAGCTGCCTCGTTGTACCTGGCTGGTACCCAAAAATACAGCAAAGCCCTTTTTTTTTTTCTTTCTAGAACTAATTCTAGAAAAAAAAATGACGTAGGGCTCCGCCATATTTTTGGTCCAGCCAGGTACAACTTGGCAGCTACGGACTGCCAGCAACCCCCAGCTGCCTCGTTGTACCTGACTGGTACCCAAAAATACAGCAAAGCCCTTTTTTTTTTCTTTCTAGAACTAATTCTAGAAAAAAAAATGACGTAGGGCTCCGCCATATTTTTGGTCCAGCCAGGTACAACTTGGCAGCTACGGACTGCCAGCAACCCCCAGCTGCCTCGTTGTACCTGACTGGTACCCAAAAATACAGCAAAGCCCTTTTTTTTTTCTTTCTAGAACTAATTCTAGAAAAAAAAATGACGTAGGGCTCCGCCATATTTTTGGTCCAGCCAGGTACAACTTGGCAGCTACGGACTGCCAGCAACCCCCAGCTGCCTCGTTGTACCTGGCTGGTACCCAAAAATACAGCAAAGCCCTTTTTTTTTCTTTCTAGAACTAATTCTAGAAAAAAAAATGACGTAGGGCTCCGCCATATTTTTGGTCCAGCCAGGTACAACTAGGCAGCTGGGGGCTGGATTCCACAGCATGGAGAGGCCCAAGCGTTCTGGGCCCCCCATGCTGCGAATTGCAGCCCGCAGCCGCCCCAAAAAATGGCGCATTCATTGAAGCGCCATTTTCTGGCGCTGTACCCAGACTCTTCCAGTCGCCCTGGTGCCGGTGGCAAACTGGGTAATAAAGGGGTTAATGCCAGCTTGTTATTGGCAGCTGGCACTAAGCCCCGAGATTCATAATTTAGGGCCAATGGTAGACCCGCCATTAGGAATCTCTGGTAAATAGTCAGAAAATACACACAGAGAAAAATCTTTTTATTTGAAAAAAAAAAACAAACAAAATTTGGACTCCATCTTTATTATAAAGATCCGACGTAGTCCACAACGAAGGTCCCACGGCGCTCGACCGCCTCCGACGTAGTCCACAACGAAGGTCCCACGACGCTCGATCGCCTCTGCTCAATCCAGAGATTGCAGCAAGGGATCAAGTGTCCTTTTCCTACAGCCTATGGGGTCAGAGTTATGTTGCACTGTATGACAATGATCTGTCATACAGTGCACCATGACTATGATCCCAGAGACTACAACAAGAGGATACTTGATCCCTTGTTGCACCCATCCATTCACCTATGCACCCATCAGCCATGCACACACACATCCACGCCCGCTCGCTGACATCCACGCCCGCTGACATCCACGCTCGCTGACAGCCACGCACGCAGACAGCCACGCACGCAGTCAGCCACGCACCCAGACAGCCACGCACCCAGACAGCCACGCACCCAGACAGCCACGCACGCAGTCAGCCACGCACGCAGTCAGCCACGCACGCAGACAGCCACGCACGCAGTCAGCCACGCACGCAGTCAGCCACGCACGCAGTCAGCCACGCACGCAGTCAGCCACGCACGCAGACAGCCACGCACGCAGTCAGCCACGCACGCAGTCAGCCACGCACGCAGACAGCCACGCACGCAGACAGCCACGCACGCAGTCAGCCACGCACGCAGACAGCCACGCACGCAGACAGCCACGCACGCAGACAGCCACGAATGCAGTCAGCCACGCACGCAGACAGCCACGCACGCAGACAGCCACGCACGCAGTCAGCCACGCACGCAGTCAGCCACGCACGCAGACTGCCACGCACGCAGACTGCCACGCACGCAGTCAGCCACGCACGCAGTCAGCCACGCACGCAGACAGCCACGAACGCAGACAGCCACGAACGCAGACAGCCACGAACGCAGACAGCCACGAACGCAGACAGCCACGCACGCAGACAGCCACGCACGCAGTCAGCCACGCACGCAGTCAGCCACGCACGCAGACATCCATTCATTCATTGATACATACAAACATACATGCATACATACTACATACATACATGCATACATACTACATACATACATGCATACATACTACATACATACATTCATTTATACATACTACATACATACTACATACATAGATACATTCATTCATACACACATACTACATACATACATACTACATACATACTACATAGATACATTCATTCATTCACACATACTACATACATACATACTACATACATACTACATACATACATTCATTCATTCATTCATTCATTCATTCACACATACTTACCTGATCCAGGAGGAGGAGCCCGGAAGAGGAGGAGCCCACACCGGAGCTGGACCGCGGCTGCACCGGCTTGCCCGCCGGTAGGTGAGAGAGGGATGGGGGGGGTGGATACGGGGCATGGGGGTGTTACCTTCATCAGCCCCCTCCGTGATCGCACGGAGGGGGCTGTGGAAGCTGACAGGTGGCGGCGGTGATTGTCATTTACCGCCGGCGGGCATTCCGCCGGCGTGATGACTGTTACCGCCGCCGTGGGGGGGGGTAGGACGGCGATCGGGGGGGCCAGGAGGCCGATCGGGGGGCCCTGGAGTGAGGGGGGGCTAGGAGGGAGACGGCACATGCCATCCCGCCCCTCCAGATCTGATTGGAGAGCTCCAATCGGATCTGGAGGGAGTTACTAGCACTGATTGGCAGTCTGAATTTCAACTGCCAATCAGAGGGGCCCTGGGCACGGGGGGGTTAATCCACCCCCCGTGGGGTGTACTACAGGTTGTCACTGTGCATTATGTACAGTGACACCTGAGTCACCCCCCTCACACGGGCCGCAGGAGCCCGATCATTCCATGGCCCACCGTTTGGGCCAAAGGTCGGGAACGAACTTGTTTTCATGGCCCAAACGGTGGGCCAAGGGTCATGAAGGGGTTAAGGTTACACTCATTTGGCTGTCTATATCTATAAGTGAGGTCTCCAACAACTATGCCAGACCTCTAGACATTCCTGGGTATAGATACACCATTGGGATTAGTATGTGTAGCATGCAGATTTTGTGATTTATACATACCTTGTATTTGTGGTTGCGCGACCAGTCTCCCTCAGTGAGCCGTGAGGCACTTGTCTCTGTTTTTGAAACCTTGAAATTCCCATATAGTCAAAGTACTTTTCTGTGCGTTTCTTCTTTAATTTGTGTATTTATTGGAAAGTTTGTGTTTTTCTTTTATTAGAGTACTTCAATGAAGTTTATAGAGAATTTTTATCGACACTTCTATCTCTATTGGGACTTTTTAATAATAATAATCATTTATATAGTGCCAACATATTCCGCAGCACTTCACAATTCAGAGGTTCATAGTCGAACAATCATAAAAACAGTTATCAGAAAATACAACACAATACAATACAAAAAACAATACAATGCAAAATACAATACAAAGCATAATACAAAAATTAAAGCAAAATATTGACAGCCCTACTCATAAGAGCTTACAATCTAACAATGAGGTGGGGTGACACAAAGTACAGGTGCTTATTTACAATGATGAAATAGTTAATTTGAGGAGATGGGGAACAGATAGAAGCAGCATAAGCGGCCCCCACCATTATTTGTGATGCATTTGAGACTAGTGGAGCGGATAGGCAATGCCTAATGACTTTGACTAGGGATCATGATAGGCCGCCCTAAAAAGATGTGTTTTTAGAGATCGCCTGAAACTATGTAAGTTGTGGATAGACCTAATTTCTTGGGGTACAGAATTCCAAAGAATTGGTGCAGAACTGAGTATAAATTCACTTCCAGAGTGAAGAGAACGGGTGTGGTGATAGACAGAGATGAGGGTAGAGAGGCAGGGTGGTGCTGCATTGTGAACAGCTTTGTGGGTGAGAACAAGCAGTTTGAATTGGATCCTATAGTGTATAGGCAGTCAGTGCAAGGACTGGCATAGAGCAGAAGCGTCTGAATAACAGTTAACTAGATATGTGATCTTAGTTGCTGCATTAAGTATGGACTGGAGAGGGGGGGGAGGCCAATTAAAAGAGAATTACAATAAGCAAGACAGGAGTGAATCAGGCCCACGGTGAGGGTTTTTGTGGTTTCCAAGGTGAGAAAGGTACAAATTCTAGAGATGTCCTTCAGGTAAAAGCGGCAAGAGCGAGCGAGAGATTGAATATATGGAGTGAAGGAAAGATCAGAGTCAAACATAACACCCAGACAGCGAGCCTGCTGCCTAGGTGTTATCGGGTGTCACGCACAGAGAGAGATGTCAGTTTTAGGGAAGTTAGTGGAGCTTGGGAGCAGAAGAAGTTCAGTTTTGGAAAGGTCGAGTTTTAGATAGAGAGCGGACAAGATATTGGAAACTGCGGTTAGCCAGTCATTGGTGTTCTTTATTAGAGCAGGAGTAAGGTCAGGGAAAGAAGTGCATAGCTGTGTATCATCAGCATAAAAATGGTACTGAAAGCCAAATTTGCTGATGGGCTGTCCAATCCAGGATTTGAAGATATGTCACCAGCTATGAGGTGCAGCAGGCAAAGCATTAGAAGGAGGCATCAGGATTGGGCATGATGTGGCCATGTGTGTCTGGAGACTAAGGACTGTATGTGGAGGATAGTTCTGAGAAGGAGGTGAGATGGCTGGGGAGGATGGAGGGAAAAATGACTAGTTCCTTACTATTTGGAGGGATTAGAGGAGGTAGTAAGAAATTAAGTAGTATGGGGGTGAAAGTAAAAAAGAAACATTGTGGAGCCTTTCTATCTCATTACCTTTTAATCAATTTGTGGTCAAATTCTGGTCTAATTCAAAGTACTGCACTTACAAAACTTAGAAAAAAAAAATTTTTTCTGTGTCCCTCATGAGTAAAAGAATTTTAGTGCCCCTCTGATGATTAAGGTACAATGCTGTTGTGCTGTTGTCTGAGAAGATGACCACATCCAAAACAAAGGAGAGCTTTCACCTGAGTCGTTCCGACAGCTGTCAGCTCTCAGATTCAAGTAGCTATACCCTACTGTAGTCTCAGATTCCAACTTACAATACTGACGTTCACATCCAATTGGACTTGCATCCATGGTAATTACATAGAAATTGGTTGCTTTCCAAGGGATCCCCTGACAAAGATTTACCATTATTTTCATCAGAAGAATAGTTGTTTCGGAGATCCTGACCTTACAGTTCAGATGCTCTGGATTTTTCCTCTAGAAACAATCTCCTAATGAAAGGTTCTAGTGTGAAATTGAGTCACCTGGACTTCTGGGATACAGAAAGCCATGGCATTTCAGAGAGAAGAATTCAGACTCAATTGGGCACCTGCTTTAAGATGTTCTATTTTATCTCTGCTTAGTAAAAAACTGTTTTGTGGTACAGAGTGTAGGGGAATTACCCAAAAACTTTGGATTTAGGATCGATTTAGCCTGTCAATTGTAACTACGGCATCTAGATGGTTAATAGATTGTGGTGGTTCAATCTTTAACCCCATCAACACCCGAGATCATGCATGTGTGGTCTTACTGTTTGAAATGGCAATTCACAGCCAAATAATGGCCTTAGAGGCGACAGGTATAGTGGCTTGCTTAAATTTTAGCAACATTAAGGTGGTTAAAATACAATGCCATTTTGCATTAATTCCTGAAAGGCACTAGAAAGGTTAATAAACTACATGACAGCAGTTTTAAATATGATGAGGGGCACTGTTTTTGAAATGGTATCACTTTTGGGAGTTTTCCAATATATATAGCTCCCCTCAACATCACTTCAAAACTGAATAGGTCCCTAAAAAATAAGTTTTGTAATTTTTTTAAAGAAATAATGTACTGGTGCTACCTTTTCAAACCTTTTAACACTCTAATAAAATAAAGGATGTTTTACAAATGGTGCTGATGTAAAGCAGACATGAAGTAAATGTCATTTATTTTTTTTTTACTTTTTGTGTTGTATGACTATCTGGAAACAAGGATAATGAATTATTTGGAAATGTATTTTTTTTTTTTTACATGTTTGTAATTTTTTTTAATATTTTCATTAATTAACCCAAAACATATCAGCCTAACTTTACCATTAACAAAGCAGAATGTGTGGCAAAATAAAACTATCTAGAAATCACTGGGATATGTTGAAGCTTTCCATAGTTATTGACAAGTGAAGTGACACGTCAAATTCGAAGAGGTAAAATATTTAGAAAATCATTTAAACGTCAAAAATACTTGCCACTTTGTGTTGCTACATCACATAAAATCCCAATAAAATACATTAAAGTTTGTAAATGTAATGGGAAAAAATGAGGATAAGTTCACAGAGTATGAATACTTTTTCAAGGCACTGTATAACGGATACTGATTTTAACAAAGCCGAGTTACAATAACTATCCAAAACAATAATGTGAGCACAGTAGTGATTTCTTTTTCTTACAGTAGAAAGGCATTGGACAGATTAATCCAAGTGAACAGAATAAAATTATAAACATTTTCATATTTCACATATATACTTTTTACTAGAACAGATAAAGATTTGACATGTTGAACAGTTATAATTCCTCTTGGGTTACATGTAATATAAGTAGATTTGTATCTGTTTTTTACACTCTATTATATTTGTTTTTAATGTTTCCCTCAACTCTAGAGGCCAAACGTCGTATGAACAGAATCTCAAAAGCATATTGTCTACTTAACCACAAAAATCCGCACTCCCTACACTTTTAGATCAGAGATTTGTCCTTGAAATTGCACCTTTTTATGATAGTATATTATACCTCAGTTTCAACAGGGCAAGGTCACAATAAAATGCTTTCTACTACATCTTATTGCCTTCTCCCCAGTAATGGAATAATAATTGCACTTCCCAAGCTTGCTATAGTCTTCAATCTTCCTCCAAGAGCTATAGCTGAATTTACTACAAGTCTGTTCTTCAACATTTGTAAATGTTACATGAACCATCTCTAGGGTGATAACACTTTCTGTTTAGTTGATATATAGAGTATAAAGTGTCTTTATAGGGAAATGCAAGAAAATGTAAACTGCTAAATTCATTTTTTCTATATTTAGTTTTCTTTTACTGCAGAAAGCATACATTTATAATTAGTGAAGGTACAATTTCCTGAACTGTGATCAAGAAGTACACTAAGGGAGCTTGCATGATTGGCTGCCAAAATCACGATGGTCAGTGTGTCATAGAGGAAGATTTACATCTTCCGGCATTTCAAAAGAGTTTGCGTTAGGCCTCACTCACAGGATCGAGTGGATCGGACGACTGCAATGTGAGAAAATCTCCGACCAATGTTAGTCAATGAGGCAGAGTAGATCAACGATTTTTTTCACAACCAGACTCAAGTGGAGTAATTTTTAAATAATTTGCCAGGTGACATCGCCTCATCCATTCTCCGCCACTTTGGCGAATAGAGACAGGACTGATGTGAAAACAGCAACTTCCAGCAGTTCAGTTTGCGACTTTTCAGGGTCTGTGCACACAATTAGAAATTGCAGCGTTATGGATGCAGCGTATTGCCACTGCGTCCAAAACGCTGTGTTGTACAGTACCAGTATAATGGATGGGATTTTAAGAAATCCCATGCCCACTGTGCTTCCCCCGACCGCAGCGTGTTTTCAGCTGCGCTCTGGGTTTATGGACTCCCATATTTCTGCAGCATGTTAATTTCATGCTGCAGAGTCAGAAGCGGTTGCCATCGGGTGAATGCAGGAAAAGCCTACTGCACCCACCGCAGATCGTGAGTACAGGGTGGCTGTGGTCTCCCTGCGTGCAGCTGCAAGCTCCCGCAGGTCCGGGGGCACTGCATCCAACATGTAGTGCCTACCGATCGTGTGCACACAGCCTCAAAGTGTTTGATGCCAGAAATCAGGTGAAAACACTGTGATCAATCTACATAATGGGGAAAAAGTGAAAGGAAAAGTGTTTGAGGCAAATTGACAGCTGCCAGATGTGAACAAGGGGGACTTAAAGAATGAGAGCAATGGCACCAAAGAGTATATACCGTACAGTTGCTAAGGTGGGGCCCCGCAATGGGATACTCACCACACACGGGATATGAACATACATACAAAATGCGCCACACACTACCACAAGCTTGAACACATATACCACCCTCAGCACACATTTCACCACACATACACCAACCTCGCCACATAATCGCTCTAAAACACACACAAGTCTGGTATTATCCTTCAAAAATAAAAATCTGGTTAATAAGCAGCCAAACTACAAGAACAACAAATGTACCATATAGGAAATATGGCAGATGTCAGTCCCATGATCTGTCTATTATGTGTATGTCTGAGCTGTCAGGGGGAGGGCTTCCTGGTGCCTGGGGATTTATCCGGCTGCCAACAGCAACCAATCACAGCTCAGCTTCTATTTTGCTACAGTTAATGAATTGGTTAATATAGGCAACAAATGACATTCTTAGTATAACAAAGCTTGTGTGAGGTAATAGGATGTCAGTTAGGGTGCGTTGGGTGGAAAGGCTGATGTCAATCATATTACCTCTATGTGAGAGGATATAGAAACTGCCACTTACAGACTATTTTTCCCACAATAATGCCTCATAAGAAAAGGAATTCCTTGGCACGAATGTCAGCTGATGCGAAAAGAAAAGCTACGTTATGGGCCAATGAAAAATGTGAAGGAATCCTACTCCACACTGATGAGGGGCAACACCCCGAAACAGCTGTCTGTGGATGGATACCTGGCCTTGGTATTCCCTTGTCATATCTTTAAGCTTGTAAAGAGCTGGATATTGATTCAAAGGGCCACTTAATATGGTGGTTATCATGGCTAGGTCCTTCACTAGAGAAAGATCTGGCTAGTCCTGTGTTGAGACTCCTAAACGAGGCTCCACAGACTCTATTTGAGAAACAAGGCTGACACACATGAGAACAGTAGCTGCTTCCTCAAGAGCCAATGAACTTTCTGAGAAGGAAGCGAGGCTTGCAGACAAGAGAACAAGAGCTGCTTCCTCAAGGGCCAATGAACTTTCTGAGGAGAGGGAAGTGAGGCTTGCAGATATGAAAACAAGAGCTGCTTCCTCAAGAGCCAATGAACTTTCTGAGGAGAGGGAAGCGAAGCTTGCAGACATGGTCAACTTTATGTGGCCTGTTCAAGAGTTGGAACAGCCAAAAATCTGTTCGTCTTTGCACCTGAAGGAAGAACTAAGAATGACGGTTATCAAAAGGCTCTAGAATAAGGAATAATAACAATACGAAATATTTATTTATATAGCGCCAACATATTCCGAAGCACTTTACAATACAGTGGTACTTCACATTACCTGGCCAATTTAGTTAAATCTGTGTGGAATAGCTGCGGTGTTGAAATATATATTGTGAAATGATTCTATTAGCTTAGTTTTTGGCTTTTAATAATTACATTTCTATCTTTTTGTTTTGTGGTTTTTGTGTGCAGAATACATTTTTGCTAACACATTCTATTTTGTTAACAGCAGTTATTAACCCTCTATGAAAGGAGGCATAAATACCAAGCAACACACCCAGAAGCACAAATACTGAACACGCACATTGCCAAGTTGCTAGTTGTGGAGATGTTGCCATTTAGGCTTGTAGGGACACAGTCTTTCCATGATCTGTTGGCTGTGGCTACCCCACGATACTCGGTTCCGAGCTGGCAGTATTTTACCCGGTGTGCCGTCCCCTGCTACACCAGCATGACTTAAACAATCTAAAGCATGCTCTCACCAATGCCGTAACCAGGAAGGGCCACCTTACAACAGACATGTGCAGACGTTCTTGTGGACAGGGATGATACATCTCTGTCACGGCACACTGGCTCAACCTGGTAGTGGGTGGGACAAAGTCTCAAACATATCCTACCCACGCCACGAATAGCATGCTCAACCTCAATCAGGGTTTCCGTGTCATCATACACGTCCTGTCTCCCCTCTTCCTCTACCTTGTCATCCTATGCTGAATTACCCTCCCCATCACTCCCAAGTTGGGAGCTGTGCAGCACTGCATCGGCAAAGCGGTAACAAGCTCTGCTGAAGCTGATCTGCTTAGGTGAAACACCACACACTGCAGTAGACCTGTGGTAAGGAATAAAACAACAGACCGATCAGTGGCTCTCCCCACTGCAACTCCAACCTGGTCTGGTTGTCTGCGATAATGGGCGTAACCTGGTGGCAGCGTTAAAGCTCGGGAAGCTGGTACACGTGCCATGTATGGCTCACGTGCTGAACCTAGTGGTGCAGAAATTTATAAATACATACCCTGACTTTCCGTACCTACTTGAGAAGGTGCTCCACATTTGCACCCATTTCCGCCATTCCTTAACCGCTGTTGCCGGTCTTGCAGTGCTTCAAAAGCAATTTAAATTGCCAAACCACCGACTCATTTGCAACCTGCCAACATGGTGGAACTCAACATAAAAATATATTGGCAAGGATAAGTGAGCAGCAGAGGGCACTTGCTGAATACAAGTTTAAACATGCCCGACAGACTGAGACTCAGCCAAGACACATAACTGTTGAGTGGGTGTGGATCGCTGACATTTGTGATGTGCTTGATTACTTTAAATACTGCACCAAGCTTGTGAGCGGTGATCAGGCTATTATCAGCATAACCATCCCTATGCTATGTCTGCTGAAAGAATCACTGTATAATCTACAAATGGAATCTTTGAGTGCCAGCAGCTGGGTATGGAGCAAGATTTCACAATGGGTGATCCTACCCAGCCCAATCAATATCATCAGGCAAGATTGGGGGATGAAGATGATGAGGAAGATGAGGAGGGAGACTACTTCTTTTTCAATGGTACCGAGGGGATCCCTTATGCTATAGAGGGGACTTCCAGCCCCTTCTTCATGTCTGTCCAGCATGGGTGGGCTGGAGAGGAGAAGGTGGAGCAGTTGAGTCAGTGTGAGGAGAGCATGGGTATTGTTCCTCCTTCTGGGGTCACAAAACATTTGCCTCTTTGCCTCTTTGCAGCTTGACATACATTACACACTTCATATCTAACTGTATGTGCCAAGACGCTCACATGATCCACATTTTCAACAGCAACCTATACTAGTTGGCCACCTTTCTAGACCCAGGGCACAAGGACAAATTTCCTTCGCTACTGTTGCAGTCACCAAGGGGTTTCACAATTATAATTATGAAACCCTTGTGATGATGATGATGGGTGGCTTTTTCCTGCGTTAGCCATCACACAGCCCCTAGGGCAGATTGCTCTCCTAACACCACTTACAAACTGAGCTGTCAGAAGATTGCCTCCATCATCACTCGCTCTTACGGCACTTCTGATATATCACTGTGTAAATGGTGTACGAGTCCCGCTCTGCCTGCAAAAAATGACAAGACTTGAAATAGTCGTTTAGCCCCTGACCAGGTGCCCCCATCTTATATACATTTGTTTGCAGCATTAATTTTTTTAACATTTACACATTACGGCTGCAAACACACACTGTGTTTTTTAACACTTGCTTTTTTTCTGCACTGTCCAGTAGGACAGTGAAGAAAGATATTTCTAAAAAAAAATAAAAAAATAAATAAAAAAGGGGTCCCTGATGTAATTTCCTGTCTTCTCTATTTGATGGGATGGAGATACAGGAGAGCCTTAATTTTTTTTGTTTTTTAAAAAATAAAAAAATTGACATGGACTTTGCCATAGTATGGTCTGCCCACAACCCCCAGCTGCTTAGTTGTACCCGGCTGGTAACCAAAAATATAGGGAAGCCCTTTTTTTAAATTATTTCATGAATTTCATTTCTCACAGGCGGTGTTTACAGAAGTATCAACAGGACAGGCATGTGGGTCACCAGCAGACTGTCGGTCAAGACAATCCATTGGTATCCCACGATCATGTAACGGGAATGCCGATAATCAGATGCACAGAACCATACAGATTGCAGACAGTGGATGTATAGGATGCTGGGTTAGCTATCAAGTGCCTCAAACAGCTGTGATCCACCTGTGGCTGCTAATCAGTTAAATACCTCTGTCAATCACTGAAAGTAGAATTTAACATATGTAAAAAGTGTGCTTTTTGGCATTCAGGGACGTTATATAAGTCAGTAATCTATTTTAAGTACACATTCTATACATCCACTGTCTGCAATCTGTATGGTTATGTGCAACTTACATCTGCATAAATGTAATTACATTTTTTATGCTTAAAACACTGATAAAAATGTGCTTCAGTTGCAGCTCTGCAGTAATAAAGTTGCTCATTAAAACAAACAAAATGCTAGAGATTGATACCACTGCATAAAATAATAAAAATACAAATGTAATAACACAGAAACTATTATAGTAGAAATTGTTGTCCAAAACCTGATTTAATTACAGTCATGGTCGAAAGTGTTAGCACACTTGAAATTGTTCAAGAAAATGAAGTATTTCGCCAAGATAATTATTGCAAGTACACTATTTTCATACACATTTATTTCTTTTGTGTATAATGGAAGAATACAAAAAAAAGAAAAAAAAAACAAAATGGACATAATGTCATACAAAAATGACCAAATTGCTGACACCCTCAACTTAATATTTTGTTGTACAATATTTGCAATAAATAATTGCAATCAATAATTTTCTTTAACCTCTCACCTGGACTTTGGACCACTCTTCTTTTGCAAGCTGCTGAAGGTCTCTCATATTTGAAGATGATGTCTTCCAACAGCAATTGTAAGATCTCTCTATAGATATTCAATGGGATTTAGATCTGGACTCATTGCTTCCCACTTAACAACTCTCCAGCAGTTTGTTTACATCCCTTTCTGGGGGCTTCTTGAGATATGCTTGGAGTCATTGTCCTGCTGGAAGACCCATGACCTAAATTTATCTTTCTGATACTGGACACTATGTTGTGACCCAAAATCATTTGGTAAGCTTTAGATTTCATGATGTTTTGCAAACAGTCAAGGCAACAAGTGAAGGGGCAGCAAAACAACGTAAAATCTTCTTTGAAGCTTTGCACCATATTTGACTTTAGGTACTTTAATATTTTCTTTGTAGGCCTCATTTCATTTTTGGTAAATAGTAAAATGATGTGCTTTACCAAGAAGCTCTATCTTGATCTCATCTGTTCACAGAACACTTTCCCAGAAGGATTCTGGCTTCCTCACCTACATTTTGGCAAACTGCAGTCTAGCTTGTGAATGTCTCTGTGTCAGCGGTAGGGGCTTCCTTGGCCTCCTGGCATAGCATTTTGTTTTATCCACATGTGCATGGAGAGTTCTTGCTGACACAGAACAGTTTGAATTGCTTTGGGACTTGATTGGGGCTGCCTATTGATCATACAGACTATCCTGTGTTGCCACCTTTCATTAATTTTTCTCTTCCGTTCGCATTCAGAGAGATTACCTTCAGTGCCATGGTTTGTAAGCTTGTTGATCAAGTTATGCATAGCAGACAAAGAAACATCAAGAACTATGGAAAAGGAATTATAACCTTTTTTCTCAAGTTCTCGGACACTCCTCTTCTCCTATGTCTTTTCTCTATGGTTAGTGTGACACACACACATACACACAATGCAAAGATGGTGTCAACTTCTTTTTTTTTTAATTTTTTTAGGTGTGATTTTCATATTGTCCACACCTGTTGCTTGCCACAAGCATGACATGTTTGAAACATAGTTGATTACCAACAATTTTGGAAAAGTTGTAACAATTTTGTCCAGCCCATTTTTATGGGTTTTGTATGAAATTATGTCCAAGTCACTTTTTTCTCAGTTATTTTCTTGTTGTTCCATTACACACAAAAGAAATAAAGATGTGCATAAGAAAACGTGAAATTACAAAAATTTTCTAGGAGAGATACTTCATATTTTTCATGCAACAATTTCAAAGCTGCAAACACTTTCGGCCATGGCTGAATTTGATTCTAAAAAGTTGCATAAGGACACTAGACTAAATTTGCATACATTTAAATTGGTGTTCCCCAACTCCAGTCCTCAAGAGCCACCAACAGTGCATGTTTTCAAGATTTCCTTAATATTGCACAGATGATAATTTTATCACCTGCACAGGTGATTATTCCAACCCCGGTGCAATGCTAGGGAAATCCTGAAAACATGCACTGTAGGTGGCTCCCGAGGACTGGGGTTGGAGAACGTGATATAAAGCAAATCTTTATTTTTAAATTGATGTTTCAGTATAATCTGCTCTGTGTGCGTACATGACGAGTAACACTGTTTCTAGCCAATGTGTAACTTGTATTTTGAATTTATACCATTTTTTCTCTCTATCTCATTTCTAGTTGCTTATGGGCTAGTGGATGTAAATGAGCTGTTTTAATGGGTCCCATACACAGTACACAGAAAAATGTGGTATTACTGCTTTTCAGTTTCTATGTAGGATGTTTTTAGAAGCAGCAGCACTTTATGGGACACTAGCTGTAGTACCCGGCTACGTCCGGGTTAATAAATAACTGCTGTTAGCTATAACAAAATAGAATTTGAATATGTCATATTAATGACCTGTAGGAAAATAGAAGCTGAGCTGTGATTGATTGCTATAGGCAGCCTAATAAATCTCCAGCCAACAGTAAACCCTCCCCTGGCTGGGCAGTATATGTTACCTCACACATACACATAATAGACAGCTCATGTGACTGACATCTGCCTTAATTCCCTATATGGCACATGTGTTGCACATTGGCTGTTTTTAATCAGATGTTTATGTTTGGAAAATAAAGATAGCACACGTATGAGGCGAGTTGTGTGAGGTGATTTGTGCACATCTGTGTCTGTCTGTGTGGTGTGTGTGTCCCTGGGGTGTGTATGTGTGTGTCCCTGTGAAATGGGGTCTGTGTGGTATGTGTCTCTGTTGTGTGTGTCTCTTTGTGGTGTGTGTGTGTCCCTGTGGGGTGAGTGCATGTGCCCCTATAGGGTGTGTATGTGTGTGTCCCTGTGGGGGGGGGGTCTGTGTGGTGTGTGTCTCTGTTGTGTGTGTCTCTTTGTGGTGTGTGTGTGTGTCCCTGTGGGGTGAGTGCATGTGTCCCTATAGGGTGTGTATGTGTGTGTCCCTGTGGGGGGGGTGTCTGTGTGGGGTGTGTGTGTCTGTGTTGTGTGTGTCCCTTTGTGGTGTGTGTGTCCCTGAGGGGTGAGTGCATGTGTCCCTATAGGGTGGCTATGTGTGTGTGTCCCTGTGGGGGGGTCTGTGTGGTGTGTGTCTGTGTTATGTGTGTCTCTTTGTGGTGTGTGTGTCCCTGTGGGGTGAGTGCATGTGTCGCTATAGAGTGTGTGTGTGTGTCCCCTTGGGGGTGTGTGTGTGTCTCTTTGTGGTGTGTGTTTGTTTGGGTGCGTGGTGAGTATCCAATGTTGGGGCTGCACTTTAGCGACTATACACTTGCTGTTACTTTGTGTGCATGTGGTGTATATACATGTCCCTGTGTGTGGTGAATATCTCATGTTGGGGCCCCACCTTAGTGACTATATGCTGGTATGTGCTGTTAGTCTTTGGTGCTATCATTAAGCCCCTCTCATTCACAACTGTCAACTGGTAACTGTCACTTTTTCCCCATTATGTCGATAGGGGCAAAATTGTTTGGTGAATTGGAATGCGCGGGGTTAAAATTTCGCCTCACAACATAGCCTATGACGCTCCCGAGGTCCAGACGTGTGACTGTGCAAAATTTTGTCTCTATAGCTGACAGCTGTCGATTTTCCTCCCACACGTTTCCTTTCCCTTTTTTCCCATTATGTAGATAGGGGCAAAATTGTTTGGTGAACTGGAACGTGCAGGGTTAAAATTTCGCCTCACAACATAGCCTATGACGCTCTCGGGGTCCAGACGTGTGACTGTGCAAAATTTTGCGGCTATAGCTGCGACGGTGTAGATGCCAATCCCGGATATACACACATACACACATACACACATTCAGCTTTATATATTAGATTAGATTGAGCAGACTAGCTGTGAATCCAGCACTGTGGTTGGATCAAACATTTACTAAATCTATCAGCAGCACATCTGTACGTCCTGTGCCCATCTCTGACTCTGCTCCTCGCCCTTTATAAGAAGTGTCCAATCAACTGTAATCTCACCTTTCAGTGACATGACAGTCCATCTTCTCTATTGAAAAATGTATTACATATCAAAATGGCAGACCACATTGCACCAGTGTTGAGCTAGGTTTATGATGGGGTGAGGGGTATTAATTTCTTGATGAAAAGAACACCATCACATAACATAAGAATAAAATTCCTCCTCTGCAGTAACTGACCCTAAATACATTATCAGCCTCTGCATGGTCTCTGTGCAGCAAGGGATGCAAGGTGCATGGACAAAGCTTAGGATGAAAAGCAAAAAAAAAAGATTATATGGATTTTGTAAATATATAATTTATTCTGCTGAACACCCTGTCTCATTATGGCAGATACAGTTATTACAGCACAATTATTATATCTGCAGAAAATTATAAATATGAAAAACAGATGAGCAAAATGGATACATAAGACTTTCTGCCTGGAATTCAGATTCTGTTCAATATAAGAAATAACAATGATTGCGGAAGTGAGATCCTTTATTATTATCACATTTGATAACACGTCAAGATTTTTGACTATTTTATTTCGTGTGTGGAGAATTTGCTGTAATAGCCTACTGTGTCAGCAGTTGTCATATAGCATAGTATGAAAATGGCTGAAAAGGTGAAAACACCAGTGGGACAGCTGTGAGATAGCGATTGTAATTTAGAATATTTGAAATAGTACAAAAGATTAATTCCTTTCTTGTTTTTTGTGACTATTAGTAAGACCATGACTGGAGAGTTAGAAAAACTAGAATTCCCATCATCAACCACATCAATGTTAGCAGAATGAGAGCACAAGTTTCCTAGTGGATTAGAGAAGTATTAACATTTGTACATTGTCCAATAATATTAGGTGAAACAGTTGTAGGACATAGGGTCTGTTTTATTAATGCTTTTATGCAAGTATTCTATTGAAAAGTTGCATAATTTTGGCACAATTGGAGGCTGAAATTATACAACTTTTGGTGTTCTCATGACATTTTTTCCCAGCTTTAAAAAAAGAGGGCAGAGCTGGACTGGGAAAAGACATGGTGACCGAAGCTCACCGAGTGCTTAACAAGCAGGGGTGGAGTAGGATTTGTGATGAGGTGCACAGAAAGACGTATGCCGTATGTTTTCTGATTTACCAGCGTTATTGATTCAATTCTTACATAAGGTTGTGTTTAAATTATGAGATTATTGGCGTTCTCAAGTAATATTTGTCCAGATCTGACAAAGTGGACTGATGGGGGGTGGCAAACACCAATCATCAAATTCCTCATGAGGGGCTGCATTTCTTACACCATAAATCTTACTCCAGCAGGGACAGGAGTAGGATTTGTGGGAGGCACAAGCCACTTGTTAGGTGCTCCTGATTCATGAAGAGGCTTAATAGGTCTTCATTAATCAGGAGTGTTTGATTCCAGCACAATTCCTCATCAAGATCACCATGAACAGCCACAGTCTTGAAGAATCTGGCCTTAAGTATTTAGGTATGATGTTTATTATAATTCTATAAAATTTATTTATCAAAATTTGCATTGTCTCTAAATGGAAAGAAAGTGGTAAAGGATTCACAGGAAGGTCAAACTTATCCCAATGTATCTACTAAACTGTACAATAGTATTTACTGCAGGGCAACAGAGATATGTATTTCTGTATTTGAACCCAGTGATCTCACCTGACACTTTCAACTACTGCCTGATGCGTTACAATAGTTTCACAAGAACAATGTAATTAGCGTCGAGACCCATCCCCTCCATTACAACCTATAAATAAATACAATTGGTACTGCCAAAGGCCTTAGCAGTATTGGGTGAGAAAATTGGTCTGTATCTATTTTCTGCAGAGGTCACGTCAAGATTTACAAATAATAATCTTAAATTCACAGCAGTGGATTTATTGGGCATAAAGTCTAATTGATCTTCATGGATTATTGAGCAGTTACGTTTATCAGCCAATTTAGTCAGCAACTAAATATCTACTCAGAGAAGGGTTATCAGGCTATGGGAATCAAGGTTGATTGACACTTTCCTCAATTTTAATATTAATATTATTATCGCCTAATTCTTAAGAGTTTGGTAGATGTGCGATCTCCACCACTTTCCTGAAAACTTAATGAACTCACTTAGGAAGCCCTCTGGCCCAGACATCTCCTAATTGTGCATCATTTGTACAGTTAGGGCCAGAAATATTTGGACAGTGACACAATTTTCGCGAGTTGGGCTCTGCATGCCACCACATTGGATTTGAAATGAAACCTCTACAACAGAATTCAAGTGCAGATTGTAACGTTTAATTTGAAGGGTTGAACAAAAATATCTGATAGAAAATGTAGGAATTGTACACATTTCTTTACAAACACTCCACATTTTAGGAGGTCAAAAGTAATTGGACAAATAAACATAACCCAAACAAAATATTTTTATTTTCAATATTTTGTTGCAAATCCTTTGGAGGCAATCACTGCCTTAAGTCTGGAACCCATGGACATCACCAAACGCTGGGTTTCCTCCTTCTTAATGCTTTGCCAGGCCTTTACAGCCGCAGCCTTCAGGTCTTGCTTGTTTGTGGGTCTTTCCGTCTTAAGTCTGGATTTCAGCAAGTGAAATGCATGCTCAATTGGGTTAAGATCTGGTGATTGACTTGGCCATTGCAGAATGTTCCACTTTTTTGCACTCATGAACTCCTGGGTAGCTTTGGCTGTATGCTTGGGGTCATTGTCCATCTGTACTATGAAGCGCCGTCCAATCAACTTTGCAGCATTTGGCTGAATCTGGGCTGAAAGTATATCCCGGTACACTTCAGAATTCATCCAGCTACTCTTGTCTGCTGTTATGTCATCAATAAACACAAGTGACCCAGTGCCATTGAAAGTAATGCATGCCCATGCCATCACGTTGCCTCCACCATGTTTTACAGAGGATGTGGTGTGCCTTGGATCATGTGCCGTTCCCTTTCTTCTCCAAACTTTTTTCTTCCCATCATTCTGGTACAGGTTGATCTTTGTCTCATCTGTCCATAGAATACTTTTCCAGAACTGAGCTGGCTTCTTGAGGTGTTTTTCAGCAAATTTAACTCTGGCCTGTCTATTTTTGGAATTGATGAATGGTTTGCATCTAGATGTGAACCCTTTGTATTTACTGTCATAAAGTCTTCTCTTTACTGTTGACTTAGAGACAGATACACCGTCTTCACTGAGAGTGTTCTGGACTTCAGTTGATGTTGTGAACGGGTTCTTCTTCACCAAATAAAGTATGCGGCGATCATCCACCACTGTTGTCATCCGTGGACGCCCAGGCCTTTTAGAGTTCCCAAGCTCACCAGTCAATTCCTTTTTTCTCAGAATGTACCCAACTGTTGATTTTGCTACTCCAAGCATGTCTGCTATCTCTCTGATGGATTTTTTCTTTTTTTTCAGCCTCAGGATGTTCTGCTTCCCCTCAATTGAGAGTTCCTTTGACCGCATGTTGTCTGGTCACAGCAACTGCTTCCAAATGCAAAACCACACACCTGGAATCCACCCCTGACCTTTTAACTACTTCATTGATTACAGGTTAACGAGGGAGACGCCTTCAGAGTTAATTGCAGCCCTTAGAGTCCATTGTCCAATTACTTTTGGTCCCTTGAAAAAGAGGAGGCTATGCATTACAGAGCTATGATTCCTAAACCCTTTCTCCGATTTGGATGTGGAAACTCTCATATTGCAGCTGGGAGTGTGCACTTTCAGCCCATATTATATATATAATTGTATTTCTGAACATGTTTTTGTAAACAGCTAAAATAACAAAACTTGTGTCAATGTCCAAATATTTCTGGCCCTAACTGTAGTTCTCCCTCCAGTGGCTCCATATTAGAGGTGACTGACGTTCCATCCTAGCCTCATTCTAACTCAAAGTCTCATTTAAATTCCTTAACAGTAAAAAAGGTAATATAAATTATACCAGTATTCAATTAATTACTGGTAACTTCAATTAATTGATTGAAGTTAGTTGATGATGGCTCCAAGCAAAAGAAAGAAAAATCCCATATCTGTGGCTACCCTGTGAGTCTGAAGGTTGGGGGAACACATACTGCTGACAGAAGCCTGTATTCTGCCTATCACGTAAAATACATGGACTATTGTCAGCAGTCACAATATTACTGTTGTATTCCCAAAATTGATACTGTTCACAAATAGAAAGGGTATATATTACTTAATGTAAGGAAATGAAGTCAAGGAAATGTAGGCTTTATAGAGCACCAGAAAAAGAAATCAAACTCATAAAAACCTGGTTCATTTGTGACTGGAGTATTTGAACTTTCAACATCCATAACTTTTTCTTAAGCGCTCCGGCCGCCCACCTCTTCCATGTTTAATAGTCGTGTTTGCAATTCGCTGTTCAATGTAGCTGTCTGCACCAGTCAAGCGTCTGACAGCCCGAACATGGACAAATATTGTTGTAAGGAAATGCTGTGACTAAGGCCATGTTAACAACTGCGTCTGAAGACATATGTCACAAAGAAATTAATCACTCAACTTTTCCAAATCTATTTCTGAAACTTCTCCAAATCCACACTTTTAGTCTCCGTAGAATATACTTTCAATCCAAAAAGTGAAAATCTCAAAAGATTTGCAGAAATCACTGCTAAGCACATGTTACAATTATAGCTCAGGCTGCTCAGCTACTAGAGAAAGCTGCTCCATCAATCCGAGGTGAGGAAAACATCAGATGTGGCTAAGCATATTGTGTGATTACAGTGGTGACATTTTAATACAGGACGTGAAGAGGGGGGAGAAGAGGGGAAATCATAAAAGCTCATTCTTTTCTAATGAAGGTTAGATCTTACTGCAGCGAGCCCTTTGCACATGTACCCTGCAGTCATTGCTATTTGTTATAGTCACTACTGTGTCAATAAAAGGCTTCACTTAGTGACATTTCATTCTAACACCAATAATCCAGCACACGGCTACAGATTAGGCTTCCATCTCAGCAGGGATATTTTAAGGAAATAATCCAAAGCAAACATAAAAAAATAATTATCTTTCTCAGGTGTGAAGGACAGGATGCCCAATAATTAGACGGTAGGAGAGGTTTATCAAAGAAGAAGAGAGAGTTCAGTTGGGAGGATTTACAATTAGAGTTTTGTTTAGCACATATACTGTGTGCAGAATTATTAGGCAAGTTGTATTTTAGAGGATTATTTTTATTATTGATCAACAACTATGTTCTCAATCAACCCAAAAGACTCATAAATATCAAAGCTTAATATTTTAGGAAGTTGGAGTGGGGTTTTTGTTAGATTTGGCTATCTTAGGAGGATATCTTTTTGTGCAGGTAACTATTAGGGGCCCTTTACACGCCGCTACGACAGGATGGATACAACCCGCTACAGGCTACAAATGTAGCTTGTAGCGTCAATATAGCCCGTAGTAGCGGCGTGTGAAGACGTGACGTGACAGCCGGCAACAGATACATCTGTTTCCGAGCACTGCTCGAAAACAGATGGCTACAAAGCCGATTGTAGCGAGCTGTATCGGCGTGTAAAGAGGCTACAGAAGGGATGTCTGGACACCAGGCTATGTAGCTGGAATGTAGCTGGGGCGTGACACAGGCTCCGGGTTACCGCGCCCCTTCAGCGATCATTGGAGGAAGCTCCTGCATGACGATTGGTTGTCGCTGCATAGGGCGGCATATTTAAGGAGCTGACCAGTCACACTACACAATTGCTCGAGTGTCATGTATTAAACAGCCTCCTGCGATGCCTGGCCAATCATGATGTTCTTGCTTTGTCCTATCAGCGTACGGGCGTCTTGTAATCCACAATTGTGGCACGCCTATGTGCTGTCCCTGCTGCACCAGGCCCGCCCATATTAGCTTGTTGTAGCGGTGTGTAAATGAGGTACGATGAGCTACAGATGGCTACTTGAGACACCTGGCGATGTAGCTAGCTATAGATGTAACGTAGCGTAGCGCACCTTGTGGCGGCATGTAAAGGTGGTGCGTTTCCCGTTTGTAACCGTTTGGCCGTGCTCGTGCACGTGAAGTAGCGGGTTGTATCCATCCTGTCGTAGCGGCGTGTAAAGGTACCCTTACTGTGTAGAATTATTAGGCAACTTAATAAAAACCAAATATATTCCCATCTCACTTGTTTATTTTCACCAGGTAAACTAATCTAACTGCACAAAATTTAGAAATAAACATTTCTGAGATGCAAAAACAAAACACAAAAAAATAAGTGACCAATATAGCCACCTTTCTTTATGATGACACTCAACAGCCTTCCATCCATAGAGTCTGTCAGTTGCTTGATCTGTTTACGATCAACATTGTGTGCAGCAGCCACCACAGCCTCCCAGACACTGTTCAGAGAGGTGTACTGTTTTCCCTCCCTGTAGATCTCACATTTTAGGAGGGACCACAGGTTCTCTATGAGGTTCAGATCAGGTGAACAAGGGGGCCATGTCATTATTTTTTCTTATTTTAGACCTTTACTGGGTAGCCAAGCTGTGGAGTGGTTGGATGCATGTGATGGAGCATTTTTCTGCTTGAAAATCATGTTTTTCTTGAACGATACCGACTTCTTCCTGCACCACTGCTTGAAAAAGTTGTCTTCCAGAACTGGCAGTAGGTCCGGGAGTTGAGCTTCACTCCATCCTCAACCTGAAAAGGTACCACAAGTTCATCTTTGATGATACTAGCCCATACCAGTACCCCACCTCCACCTTGCAGGCGTCTGAGTCAGAGTGGAGCTTCTTCCCTTTACTGATCCAGCCTCTGGCCCATTGATCTGGCCCATCAAGAGTCACTCTCATTTCATCAGTCCATAAAAGCTTTGAAAAATCAGTCTTAAGATATTTCTTGGCCCAGTCTTGACATTTTATCTTATGTTTCTTGTTCAAAGGTGGTCATTTTTCAGCCTTCCTTACCTTGGCCATGTCCCTTAGTATAGGACACCTTGTGCTTTTTGATACTCCAGTGATGTTGCAGCTCTGAAATATGCCAAAATTGGTGTCAAATGGCATCTTGGCAGCTTAACTCTTGATTTTCCTCAATTCATGGGCAGTTATTTTGCGCCTTTTTCCCCCAACACGCTTCTTGCGACCCTGTTGGCTATTTGCCATGAAACGCTTGATTGTTCGGTGATCACGCTTCAAATGTTTGGCAATTTCAAGACTGCTGCATCCATCTGCAAGACATCTCACAATTTTGGACTTTTCAGAGCCTGTCAAATCTCTCTTCTGACCCATTTTGCCTAAGGAAAGGCATTTGCCTAATAATTAAGCACACCTTATATAGGGTGATGATGTCACTACACCACACCCCTCCTCATTACAGAGATGCTCATCACCTGATTTACTTAATTGGTAGTTGGCTCTCAAGCCTACACAGCTTGGAGCAGGACAACATGTATAAAAAGTATCATGTGATCAAAATACTCATTTACCTAATAATTCTGTACACAGTGTATAATTGTAATATGGGGGGTTTCTAATTAACTAAAAAAAGAAAAAAACAATTATCATAGATTAATGATATGGAAAAAGATTAACCATACTCATGTGGCAGATAGTATACACTCTCAGTACACAGAGCATTCTGGTTGCTGTAAGAGGCTTTCTAGATGCTTATCGGTCGGAGTAAAAATAAAGTAATAAAATGCAGAACAATTCTATATTCTCACATTCTGTCACAGGGGCCGCACTAACACCAGATTACCTCACAGTCTCACACCAATCTCCCTACAAATGTCAGGGGATGAATACGCCACTTTTTTCACATCCATAAAAAAAAATATTTGTTGTATCTGTGAGACTTTGGAAGTTTAAGAAACATTTATAGATTGTGATTTTAAGACCACATGCACACTTTCAGTATATTACCTCAAAATGTGTAAACACAAACCAGAAGTGGGTGATAAATCCAGAAGTGGGTGATAAATCCAGAAGTGGTGACGTGTTTCTATTACACTTTTCCTCTGATTGTTCCACTCCTGGTTTTGGTTTACAAATATTGATAAAAAAATCCTCACTTAATACTGAACGTGTGAACATGGACTACCGTATATACTCGTGTATAAGCCGACCCGTGTATAAGCCGACCCCCCTACTTTTGCCCCAAAACCTGGGAAAATCTATTGACTCGCGTATAAGCCGAGGGTGGACTCCAGCACAGGTATACAACCCCCAGCAGTGAGGTATACAGCAGCCTCCCAGTGGTAGTATACAGCAGCCTCCCCAGTGGTAGTATACAGCAGCAGCCCCAGTGGTAGTATACAGCAGCCCCAGAGGTATATGCAGCCCCAGAGGTGTATACAACAGCCCCAATATACAGCAGCCCCAGTGGTATTGCAGCCCCAGTGGTATTGCAGCCCCTATATACAGCAGCCCCAGTGGTATTGCAGCCCCTATATACAGCAGCCCCAGTGGTATTGCAGCCCCAGTGGTGTATACAGCAGCCCCTATATACAGCAGCCCCAGTGGTATTGCAGCCCCTATATACAGCAGCCCCAGTGGTATTGCAGCCCCAGTGGTATTGCAGCCCCTATATACAGCAGCCCCAGTGGTATTGCAGCCCCAGTAATGCAGGGCCCCTATATACAGCAACCCCAGTGGTATTGCAGCCCCTATATACAGCAGCCCCAGTGGTATTGCAGCCCCTATATACAGCAGCCCCAGTGGTATTGCAGCCCCAGTGGTGTATACAGCAGCCCCTATATACAGCAGCCCCAGTGGTATTGCAGCCCCTATATACAGCAGCCCCAGTGGTATTGCAGCCCCAGTGGTATTGCAGCCCCTATATACAGCAGCCCCAGTGGTATTGCAGCCCCAGTAATGCAGGGCCGATATATATACAGCAGTCCCAGTGGTAGTATACAGGCAGCCTCAGTAATGCAGGGCCCCCCCCTCATGCTCCGGTCTCCTGTAAAGCAAGTTATACTTATCAGTGCCCGCTGCCGTCCGCGCCCGCCGCTGCCGACATCCCGATCCTCCGTCTTCATGCATCTTCTTCCTGTTTCCTGTGCGCGTCGCCGGTAATGACGTCACTGCCTGCGACGCGCATAGAGCAGGAAGAAGATGAATGAAGATGGAGGATCGCATGTCGGCAGCGGCGGGCGCGGACGGCAGCGGGCACTGATAAGTATAACTTGCTTTACAGGTGACCGGAGCATGAGGGGGGGGGCCCTGCATTACTGGGATGCGGGGGCTGCTGTATACCGCTGTATACAGCAGCCCCCGCACTGACTCGCGTATAAGCCGAGGGGGGTACTTTTCAGCCCAATTTTTGGGCTGAAAAACTCGGCTTATACGCGAGTATATACGGTAATTATCATCGTCAGAGTCTTTATATCAGAATTATGGGTCGTACACATGTATCACAGAGGATTTGAATAATTTGTCATGTTTTGTCTGTAATAAATGTTGGCTGCTCAAAAACGTGTTGAATAAACTAGTTGGCAATTCTATAATCTCTAGGGCTCATTTCTTTTACTCAAGTATACTAATTCACTCACTCAACCCTTTTCTCATCCATACTGCCCACTCATATATTCAGAGATTCTATCCAGGAGATTTTACTAATCAACGATTAATCAAAATCTAATGCTAGGTTTTTTCTACACCATCTGAGAGCAGCATAAAGTAAGGAAAGAGACCTTGATTCCAGTCATGTGTAATTTACTGGGTTGCTTGCTGCAGTTTTGCTTAAAATTGAATTTACCTGCTGTAGATCGAGCAGTCCTCTGAATGCTGACCTCTGGATAACTCCATCCACACCACTAATTGGTAGTTCTCTGTGTACCCTGTGCATAGACAGAAAGCTGCCAATCAATAGGGGGTGGGGTTATACAGGCCTCATGAGGATAGAGAACTACATGAAAGCAAATTTATTAGCCCTGTACTGATAATCTCCAGCTAATAAAACAGTGATTTTATAAAAATCTGGTGGCAGACAGCCTAGAAAGTGACACATTGCAGGAATCTGGGTCTCTGTCTCAGCATTATGGTTTTCTCATACTAGTTGAGCATATGTTGCATTAATGTAACACACAAAAAATGTAATATGTGTCCTAGTGTTTTGCCAAAGCATAAGTTAGTGGATGGTTAAATATTACAAATTGCTCATAGACCAATTATAAAATGTGCATAAATAGCCAATATAAAACACAAAATAAATATCAAATACTTATTTAATGCATACAGCATGTAAAATTAACAGGATAAAAGTGAGGTGTTCCACTGGAAAGGTAACATGCATGACAGTGAATATATTAACAGGTGAGACAAAAAGGTTGTATGAGGATGCCGATACATAGGTGGTTAACCACTGGGTCATATGTTACCAAGATGAAGCATAATGGATATATTTATATATGTATATACTATATATATATATATATATATATATATATATATATACGGTATATATAATGAGTATGGACGGTGCCACAATAAAGTTCCAAATGTTGAAAACAATCGCTGTACCAGAACAGTATAGTGTGCCAGCTAATGTAATAGTAATTACTATCTAGTGGTATCATACAATGCAACTGTTAATACACAGTGCAACCTTGGATTACAAGTATAATTGGTTCTAGGTATGTGCTTGTAATCCAAATCACTTGTATATCAAAGCAAATTTTCCTTTAATAAACAATTGAAATGCAGATGATTCATTTCACAATCCATAAATAATTACTGCATTCATATATAATTATTACAATTTTGCAATTAATTGCAGTTGTATGTTATATACAGTATACATATGTGCAGGCAGGTAATTAGTTACAGGATCTAAAGTTGATTTAGTAGCAGTGTCACATATGTATAGTATCATGTATGGAGAACACCATGTTCAGAGTGTGGTGAACAGGCAAAGCTGGAACCCCAAAGTGAGTAAAAGACTGTGATTGATGGCTTATGTGCATGCTCTAGAAGAGGTGAGTATTACTCATACTGTACTGTATCTGTGCAGGGAGGGAGATATAGTACTGTAGAGGGGGGGGAGAGCTCACATTTTGCTCTTAGGCTGTGTTCACACATTGCATATTTTTACGTGCTTTTTTGCGCGCGCTTTTCATAATTTTCACTTGCTTCCGGCTTCTGAACGTCTGCCATCTACCCGCCAGAGGGTAAGTATCCATGTTTATTATTTTAAACACCTCTGGCTTTATTGAATTTAGATTTCACGGTGTATATCAATACACTGTAAAATCTTTAGGGGGCGGGCAGAGATGGTGACAGAGGGGAGGAGGAAGCAGGATTCTTCCTCCCTTGCAGTACACAAAAGCGCGGTGTGTGAATGCACCCATGCATTTTGTTGCGCTTTTTTGCGCAGCCAAAAATCGGGGCAAAAGGTGCACGCAAAAAGGTGCAACAAAATACGCAAATGTGTGAATGTAGCCTTATTGTAAATCTTGCTCTAAATCCAAGTTACAATTTTTAAAAAATATTAGCTTGTCTTGCAAAACGTTCTCAAACCAAGTTACTTGTAATCCAAGGTTCTACTGTAAATATCTGAAGTGATTTTCCCTTCTGGTGTGAACCCCTCTTGTGGCACTATGCTATCCTGCCCACTCTCCATACCACCTAGTCCTGGTCTGTACTGGTGGACCCATCTAAAGGGCATAGAGAGCAACCAGATCTCAGTGTAATAAAGTTCACTTGACGGAAGAAGGAAAATCTATGCATTGAACACCAAGGATGCAACTACAATAGGTGCAAGGAAACCATCGCACTTGGGCTCTGGAGCCTAAGGGACTCAAAAAGTCTCTTTAGCCTATATGAAAAGACCAATGCTATTAAAAACTTGCAACATTTGAGGGCTCCATTGGGGGCCATAAGCTTCAAGTTATGCCACTGTTTTACACTGTCTGTAAAGGACATCCTGCAAGTTTTAGTAAATTACTTACAGCTTTTCTCACTCCAGAGCCATAAAAATTAACATTAAGGGAAAAAAAATGTCCTTCTTAGTGAATTTCAGCAATTAATATCAATTATCTTCTAAACATTAATTGGCTGATTGAACAGAGTCCACTGCACATATTTGATCTGATAAGCTGCCATTATTACTGTTATCACTTCCTGCTGTCATATTGGCCTATATCCAGAAATACTGTCACTTTTAACCTTCGGCAATTATAAGGGTGACATAACATGGACTCTTCCTACCATCTCCTGCACATGATCGATCAGGTGTCGAGTGTAACACAAGTTTATACTTAGGAAGAGGAACTAACGACCCGACAGTGAACCATGTAGTCACTATTCAGGATGTCATAAAAAGCAGCAATGTAAAACATATACTTACTAAGTAGGTTAAAAGGTTTTATTTTACCCAAACACGAACATTATAAAAGTCAGGAAATCCTGGTGCCTAACAAAAGCTGTATGAGGAAGATTATCCTTGATAAATGGCCAATAGAAAGTCTGCAGCCAGGTGGCCAGACCCTAGACTAAAGTTGGTCAAAACAGACATTTCAATCAAAATAACAAAAGTAAGTCTATAAAAGCTCATCTGTCCAAGAATGAAAGTTCCCAGAAAGTTTCTTTCACCAACGTCATTGAATTTGTATGACCAATTTGTACTATTGTAATGGGCAATAAGGAATGATCTGCCTGTACACAAGGCGGGCTCATCTGGTGGCAGTGGATCTTCTAAATCTGCAGGTCCAGGTGGACACATGGGCGCTAGTGCAACAGTCAGGTGGAGAATACTGAACACAAATACAAATGCAAAAATAATGTTTAATGAAGTCCAAAAAATCACAGACAGGAAACTCACAGGTAGCAGAGATACTAAAAAGAAGTAAGACTAATGGCCTGAACAACTAGGGTAGGTGGCAGCATTGCGTAAACCAGTGACAGATGACAAAGTAGCACAAGACCTCAGACACACAGCAGGAATACAGATGACTGTAAAACAGGATTGCTGGTGGCCACTGGCAGACACGTTGCAGAGTAACAGATGAGTTGAGATAGCTAATAGGATGACTGAAGAACGCAGGCAGACAGGTAGCAGGGTGACTGGAGATCACTGGCAGACATGTAGCAGGATGACTGGATAATGCAGGCAGATAGGTAGCAGGATAACTGGAGACCGCTGACAGACAGGTAGCTGAATGACTGGAGACCGCTGTCATGAAGGTAGCAGGATGACTGAGACCGCTGTCAGACAGTAGCAGGATGACTGGAGACCGCTGACATGAAGGTAGCAGGATGACTGGAGAACCGCTGTCAGAAGAAGTAGCAGGATGACTGGAGACCGCTGCAGAAGGTAGCAGATGAATGAGACCCATTGACAGAAAGGTAGCAGAATGACTGGAGACCGCTAGCAGACAGGTAACAGGATGACTGGAGACCACTGTCAGACAGGTAGCATGATGACTGGAAAATGCTAGCAGACAGGTAACAGATGACTGGAGACCGCTGTCAGACAGGAAGCAGGATGACTGGAGCCCTCTCGCAGGCAGATAGAGGAACTGAAGTCACGTGTGGATAGACCACCATATAACTGAAGACCACTGGCAAACAGGTAGCAAAGTTACTGACAGCAGGCAGAGAACTCTCAGGAGTAGCAGGGCAGACTGATGACCTCAGAACCCGCACAACACAGAAGGTGAACACTAGACAGAAGATCCAAGACCTGTGCCGTCCGATAGGACTCCACAGTTCACAGAATCTACAAAACAGCACAACAGATGGACCCCTACTCAGTTCCTCAAAGCACACCTAAAAAGGGGAAGTCTCCATCAACACAAGGACCCAAGTGTCATCCAAGAAGCCTTTAAAAAAAAACCAAGGCAGTTCATCAAAATGAAACACTCCAACCTACTTGCAAAGCCTGACATGAGCAAAGCCCAAACTAATGACAGCAGTGTAACTTTCTATATATTTGCTGTGTTTAACAGGCCAGCAAACCATAATGCTACTATCGCCATGCTTTCTACTTGCCACTAATTATATTTTCCTCATAATTACCTGACTTTATGATGGCGCTTTCATTTTCATTCCCCAATAAATGTGCCTCCCATGTGTGAGGTAGCGCCCGGGGAACCCGCTTGCATAACGACACCAAACACGTGCTTATAAGTTTGCAAATGACTACCCATTTGTTGCTCTCATATAAATCATAACCGAGTACATTAAACATTGAACATAAGCACGTCACATAATACATACATTTACAGTACATTACATATATAAACACATATTTCACATATACGACTACAGTAACCCGGGACCTGTAACCAACTCTCCTTCCAACCCTTGGAGCACTAACGACAGCTCCCATGGATGGTCACGGCCACTGTCCTGTCTCAACGTTACACATACATTTATAAGACATATTTAACCATATACATCAACGGGCCCTGTGGGTCCCAATGGCGGCTACCAGTCGCCTGGCTTTTTTTCCCAGCTTCATACTACCCTGGAATACAGGCACCAGCCTGACCGGGTTTTACACACTGCATGTGATCCATCATATAAGCATTCATGGATCACACCCGTCCTTCCACACGCTCAAAGCCCATCATATAAAAATCCATGGACTGTGGCACCTCTGGGTTCAGAGCAGGGATTGAGCAACCTGAGTCATGGGTAGCCATGCATCCCCAAGGGCTACCTTCCTGGAAGTATCTCGCCACACGTCCAGACCAGCGTCCACCTGGTTCAACCACGGTTTCCCCACTCTAGGAGCCCTTCTAACCCCTGCTTCTGACTACCGGTACATACACTTCAACGGATCCCTTCACTGACTGTTTTAGTCGACCCAATGGCGGCTATGCCCGCCTGGCACAATTCATACATCTGCCTCCCGAGGGCTACATACACTTCAACGGGTTCCTTCACTGACTACTTTAGTCAGACCCAATGGCGGCTATGTCCGCCTGGCACACTTTAAGCACAGGGTTACACTTCATTCACACGTCTGGCTCCAGTAGGGCTACATACACTCGCTGGGTCTTTTACATAAGCCATAAAAGACACATACACTTCAACGGGTCCCTCACTGACTACTTAGTCAGACCCAATGGCGTCTATGCCCGCCTGGCACACTTTACACACAGGGTACACAGTTCAATTCTCGCATATCGGAAACTGCCTTCTTACCGGGCACGGATCCGGGTCTCGCTACCTGAGTTATGGTTGACCAAGCATCCCCAAGGGCTCCTTCCCGATGTATCTCGCCACACTCGGATCAGCGATCCACCTGGTTCAGCTACGGCTTCCCCATCCAGGAGCTGTTACCCACCCTGATCCTGCCATCGGTATGGAGCTAGCACGCTCCCTTCATGTCCGCACACCACAGAGCTCTGGACTGCTCTGCTCTCAGCGTCCCTCAGTCTGAGACTCAAACAATCTCTCCCACAGACTGAATTTCTCTCGTGCTCTCTGGCTGATGATCAGGATCACACTCAATCAGCTGGCAGGCTCTTTATCGTGCCTGCCACTCCCTACACTGACACATCCACCTGGGCTGCTATTACTCAGGACACACCCACCTGGTTTGCTACCAATTGAACACCGGTTCCCATACAGCGCTCATCAGGCTCTTCTATGTGTCAGATCTACAACATTCACTCTCAGATTTAACTCATTGTATTCCGGATAGGTTCACACAGCATCATAACAGTAAAACCGGCCAGTGTGGACAGGATCATACCCTGATCCTGCATGTGATGCACCCCGGCCATGGGGACCATGCCGGCGGTGCCTCACACATGTCATTACCACCAAATGTGAATGAGTCTTTAGGACTAAAATGGTAAAGTGGATTGATGACCCTTTGGAATATTTCTTATTTATATTATTGAATGTAGTTGGTGCTAAAAACATTTTTAGAATTAGGTTCCAATAAAAACTGACACCATTTCCCTTCTATAGCCTCCATGTTGTTCTGTCTATTCCTTGTTGCATAAAGTGTTAACTCAGTATCCATCAGTCAGCTGCCTATAATGGTCTGATGGGGAGTTTGTAACTCTTTTATCTTCTTTCTGAGTTCCACTGATTTATGACTACAGACCACCACAGGTGAGGTGCAGGGAAACTAAAAGCTTATAAAAGTCAGAAGGTTGACATTTATTAATGAGACCCAATTGCAAAAATGATTTTTAGCCCCAAATATAAGCATTTAAGTAAAAAAAAAAAAATCCATAAAGATGGCCAGTCACTTTTAACAATAAGAGATGTATAAACTACTGTAGGTAGCGGTAGGAACAAAATAAACAGATGTTAAAGCAAGTAATGAGATTCTTACTATTTTATACAAATTGTCACTTTAATGAAGAAGTGGATATAGGATCATTACTTTCATTTTCTGTAGAAGAAAGGGAGTAACCAAGTAAAGTCATTTCTGATGTGGGACCCAAACAATCTACCCAAATGTCACTCATCCATAAGGACTTTATTATTCATTTTCGTTCCTGGACAGAGGTATCCATTTCCCCTTGTTAATCATTTTAGAGGAAAGGGAAGGGAGACAAAAACGATGATCCATCTCTTTTTAGATTTGTGCAGCTGTGTGATTTGAGTGTTGTAAGGACATATCTAAATGCAAGCCAGATATCTGGAAGTCCTCCAAAGAACTGTAACTTTGCACAAACCTTTCCCAGTGCTAATATGCAGCTTATTCCTGGATGGAAAAGTTATTATGGACTTACACTTATTTACACAGCATATGAAAGCATTAAGCAAAATAGCAGATGCACAAAGTATGAATCTAAATATGACCTAGCAAATTTTAAGAGGTTTCCTCATCATTTACATTTATGGCATATCCACAGGATATGTTCAGATCCATCCAATGATACTTTCACTTACTTGGAGAATAGGCATCTTGTGACACCGGTATGACAATTCATAGAAGCTTCACTTCCCATAAACATCAATGAAAGTGTGGCCACATTCCAGCACAGTTTTTTAAAATCAAATCGTTGGAATCTCATGAATCTCAGGATCTGCTGCATTTTAGTGCACATTTACATTGAGTACAGAAAGTATTCAGACCCCTTTAAATTTTTTAATATATTTCATTGTTACCATTTGGTTAATTCAAACAAGTTCATTTTTTCTCATTAATGTACACTCTAAACTCCATGTTAAACTGAAAAAAACAGAAATGTAGATATTTGGGCAAATTTATTAAAAAACAACTGAAATATCACATGGTCATAAGTATTCAGACCCTTTGCTCAGACACTTATATTTAAGTCACATGCTGTCCATTTCCTTGTGATCCGCCTTGAGATGGTTCTACTCCTTCATTGGAGTCCAGCAGTGTTTAAATAAACTGATAGGACTTGATTTGGAAAGGCACACACCTGTCTATATAAGACCTCACAGCTCACAGGGTATGTCAGACCAAATGAGAATCATGAGGCACAGATCTGGCCAAGGTTACAAAAGAATTTCTGCAGTACTCAAGGTTCCCAAGAGCACAGTGGACTCCATAATCCTTAAATGGCAGATGTTTGGGACACCAGACATCTTCCTAGACTTGGGAGTCCAACCAAACTGAGCAATCATGGGAAAATAGCCTTGGTGAGAGAGGTAAAGAAGTACCTCAAGATCACTGTGGCTGAGCTCCAGAGATGCAGTAGGGAGATTGGAGAAAGTTCCACAAAGTCAATTATCACTGCAGCCCTCCACTAGTTGGGCCTTGATGGCAGAGTGGCCCAACGGAAAGCCCCTCCTCAGTGCAAGACATTTAAAAGCCTGCACAGAGATTGCAAAAAAACACATGAAGGACTCCCAGACTATGAAAAATAAGATTCTCTGGTGTGATGAGATGAAGATAGAACGTTTTGGTGATAATTCTAAGTGGTATGTGTGGAGAAAACCAGGTGCTGCTCATCACCTGCCCAATACAATCCCAACAGTGAAACATGGTGGTGGCCACATCATGATATGGGGGTGTTTTACAGCTGAAGGGTCAGGACGACTGGTTGCAATTGAAGGAAAATCTCTTCCAAAGTGCTCTGAGCTTCAGACTTAGCCGAAGGTTCACCTTCCAACAAGACAATGACCCTAAGCACACAGCTAAATTAACAAAGAAGTGGCTCCAAAACAACTCTGTGACCATTCTTGACTGGCCCAGCCAGAGCCCTGACCTAAACCCAATTGAACATCTCCGGAGAGACATGAAAATGGCTGTCCACCAACGTTGACCATCCAACCTAACGGAACTGTAGAGGTTTTGCAAGGAAGAATGGCAGAGGATCCCAAAATCCAGATGTGAAAAACTTGTTGCATCATTCCCAAGAAGACTCATAGCTGTACTAGCTCAAAGGGTGCTTCTACTCAATACTGAGCAAAGGGTCTGAATACTTATGACCATGTGATATTTCAGTTTTTGTTTTTTTATAAATTTCCACAAATATCTACATTTCTGTTTTTTGTCAGTCAAGATGGGGTGCAGAGTTGTCACACGCTAAGATGGCACTGACATTGTTGGATGCTGCTGTGTATGTGGTTTGTCTTTAAGAGCTGCATGGTTGATGGTTGTGAAGGTCCTTGTCTCCTGTGGTGTGCTCTAGAACTGCAGTCACTATTATGTTCAAATGCTGGTTCAGGTGTTAATGTGTGACTCACCTGGAATCCCCTCCCTTTGGCTTTAAATAGCCTTCCCACTCCTCTGTCAGATGCTACTGATAGCTATGTGCTCTAGGTCTTGGTGCTGTGCTGTGCTAATGCTTAGCTGCTGGGCTAAAGTCTTTCCTTGGGAGAAGCTGTGATTCCTGATCCATGGGTGGAGGTAGGGGCCCTCAGCCTTAGGCTAATCAGGCGTTTTAGGGTACAGAGTGGCGGCTCAGAACCCCTCACCATCAGAGGTGCCTCCGAGATCAGGGCGAGCCAGGGACATCAGCATCAGGGTCAGATCAGGCTCTCCTGACCCCCTTTTGCCCAATTCACCTACCTGTTACCTAATTCCCTTACCTCCCAAGCGTGACAAGAGTGTACATTAATGAGAAAAAAAATAACTTTTTTGAATTTACCAAATGGCTGCAATGAAACAAAGAGTGAAAAATGTAAAGGGGTCTGAATACTTTACATGCTCACTGTATGTCTCTAGTATGAGAGAGTGGGACATGGATATTGGAGAAAAATTTAAAGGGGTTGTCTACCTGAAAATCTTAAGTGATATAAGATGCTGACTGACAAAATACCAATTACAGCTATTAACCTTGCTAGATTCAGTACTGCTTTTCCGCTGCTGACTTGATCTTTCTTCACAGGCTGCAGGAATAAAGTCACTTCTGCAGCACAGATCACTACTACTGTCAGTCACGGTGCTCAGTAGCTCATGCTATATACACTGGCATCACTACTAAACCCTGAATGAATGGTGACATGTACTGTATATGTGACATTACAGATGAAGGATATCAAGAGATACTGGAGATGTAGCGTTAGATCTGAGGAGAGCGAGTAACATCTGTCATTGGCCCCATAATATTTTAAACTGGCAACTGTGACATTTCTATCAGTGCCTGCACTTCCTGTCTCTGCTCCTGTCACCAGGCAGCACCATAGTTTTGTTGTGGGTGGCGTAAGACAGCAACTCTAGTTCCATAGTCTCTAGTACTTGTAGTATTGTCAGTATTTGGAGTTAACTTTTCAGAACTAACTTCCCACCATGTGTAGTGGACGGGTCTGCAAGCTATTTAAGCTCCTGAAAGCCTGCTATCTACTGCCAGTTAGAGTTTGAACTGCACTAAGAGAACTTTTCACTATACTGCTTTGACTCCCTGTAGATTCCTGTTTTTGATTAAAGCTCATTTTTTGACTACTCTCCTGCCTTGTGATTTTGTGCCTGCAATGACCTCCTGATTATGACTTGGCTACAGGACCAGTTTTCTTGCCAGATCTCAGCTCCATGGTCTCACAGCCTAGAGATCCTTGTTAAGTCCAGATTCCTGTACAGTCCCTGACAAAAGTTATGTCACTTATCCATGTTTTGTAAATAAAAGCTTATAACCTGATGTTCAATTCATCCATTGGTTTTATAAATTACTCTTTTGAAAGCTGAAGCCCTCTCAAATATGGTTTAGGTTAAGAAAATAAATTGGCACAATGCTGAAACATTGATCATTTAATGAACACAGAATGGTCAGATTTTGGGAAAACAAAAGTTTTGTCCCCCTGATCATATAATATACCTAATCCTAGTTTACATCCTCACCTGTGCTCAGTAAATGATCAGCTAATTAGTTGGTGTGTATAAAAAGAAATCCAGCAACTCAGACCTTCACTTGAACTGCAACTTGAGATCTGGCAACATGCCAAAAATCCACCCTGCGACCAAAGCCTTGATTATCAAGAGGTTGAAGAACAGATCCACTGCAGAGGTGGCTGGCACCTTTAATGTGTCTCAGCGTTAAGTACAAACAATTAAAAAAAGATTTGAAGAGACTGGAGATGTGTTTGACAAGCCCAGGTCCGGCAGACCCCGCAAGACAACTGCTCAGGAGGAACAATTGTTGGTTAGAAAATGCAAAGCAAGCCCCTCTTCAACTGCAGCAGAGCTCCAACAGGCCTGGTCACCTCAAGTCCCGGTGTCAACTAGAACAGTTTGTAGGATTCTGTCTTGAAATGAGAAAAAAGGGGGAGGACAAGAGGCGCAATAGTGCCCCTATCACTAGACACTAAACCCGAAGGTGAGAATAAAGTTACCACTCACCTATGCCAGTTGTGATACCCCAACTGGTTAGTAGACCTGATAGGATCAATTCCCAGATGGCTGCTGCTGGACTTCCACCGGTCTCCACTTGTGGAAACGAAATCAGAGGCTTGGGGGAAGGAAGGTGTGTAACAGTCCGCGCTGCCAGAATTTCCGCGTGTAAATGATGCAAGAAGCTGATGTCCAAATCAAACCTTTCTTTTATTCATCCAACGCGTTTCAACGCCTTCCCTGGCGTCAGGGATCCCTGAGGAAGACGCCAGGAAAGGCGTTGAAATGCGTTGGATGAATAAAAGAAAGGTTTGATTTGGACATCGGCTTCTTGCATCATTTACACGCGGAAATTCTGGCAGCGCGGACTGTTACACACCTTCCTTCCCAAGCCTCTGTCTTGAAATGGCCTCCATGGTCAAATCAGAGGCCAGAAGCCAGCACTAAACAAAAAGCAAATAAAAAGCTGTGTGGCATTTGCAAAGTCCCACAGCCTGCTAAATGCTGGAAAAGTGGCAGAAGGTGGATTTCTCTGATGAATTTTCAGTAGAATTACATCACAGCTGACACAAATACTGCAGGAGACCTACTGGAGCCCGTATTGATCCAAAATACACCCAGAAAACAGTTACATTTGGTGGTGGAAAGATCATGGTCTGGGGTTACATTCAGTATGAGGGTGTGCAAAATATTTGCAATGTGGAAGGCAATATCAATAGCCTAAAATATCAAGAAGTAATAGCTACCTCTTACATTCCAAATCATAAAAGGTGTCAAAATCTGCAGCAGGATGGTGCTCCATCTTATACATTCATCTTTACAACAAAGTTCCTCCAGGAAAAAAAGATCAAGGTGCTTAAGGACTGGCCACCCCAGTCACCAGACATGAACATCATTGAGCATGTTTGGGGTAGGATGAAAGCGGAATCTTGGAAGACAAAACCAAAGAATCTAGATGAACTCTGGGAGGCATGAAAGACTGCATTCTTTGCTATTCCTGATGACTTCATTAATAAATTGTATGAATCATTGTTGAACCGCATGGATGCAATCCTTCAAGCTCATGGAAGTGACACAAAATATTAAATATGACTAATATATTAGCACCACAACTTCATTCACCAATGTTATGCAACATATATTTGTATTTTAAGTTAATTATTTGTTTGAATATCACATTACTTTCTGTGGGCATCAAAACTTTTGTCTTGCCAAAATCTGACCATTCTGTATTCATTAAATGATCAATACTTCAGCATTGATGCCAATTTATTTTCGACATAACAATAATAATAATAATAATAATAATATAACATTTATTAAGCAACATAAGTTTTGTCAGAAACTGTTTAAGAGTTAAAGGGAGAAAGCCAGGACAATCCCTAGGATATGGAAAACAGAGAAGCTAGCAAAAAGGCTGTTCATAGTAGCCTTTTTTATAGCTGCCAAATGACCACAGCTGTGCTACCTTTACAGCAACCACTTTAAATAAGTAATAACTGTGATGGAAAGTGGTTAAACAATACTGGATGTGGATAATATAACAAATAATGATGTACTCAGATATCAAATTTACCAACACCTTTTGACCAACAGTTCAGTGGTTGCCCACAGGTCTTCGTACACAATTTTTTAGCATTGATGTGAGACGGGTGGGAAATCAATAGCAACATAGGTGCTACCACTTACTGTTGACATTGCTATGATCATTGACTGGATGGCATTAGTTTGTTGGGGCTGATTAAAACAGACTGATAATGGATCACTGCAGTCATAGGATTCAGGAATTTCAAAATGATTTTGAAAAGTGAGTAAAATCCTTCAAACTACTTTAGAAGATCCTTCAAGAAGTAGGAAAGCAGCAAGCCAAAACTTTGACAGTACAAAAAATAGTTGAGAACAAGGGTTTGAATATGGATACAAAGATTAACCTTTTGAAAAATGAGTTCTGAAGTTATATATTTAAAAAAATGACTACAGTACTTGTCTTTTCAAGCAGCTAAAATCTAATCACCAATAACAAGATTGTGTGGGGACACTTGATCCTATTGATAAATGAACCCTGAACAAGAAATCAGATGCAAAAAAAGAAGTCCTCTACATAATGGATAATTTTTACTACTTGCAAATAAACATTATAGTAAAAGTAGAAATATAATTAATACGTAATTATCCAACATTTTTGTAGTAGTATCAATAAGACAAATAGTGGAGAACCTCCATAGAAATGTCCAAATAGTTATAATGGTAATGTCCAATGGTTAAAATGGTTAAAATGGTAATGTCTAAATTGGTTATATGGCAATAGATGTAGAGACAATATAATCAAAATAACCTTTAGTATTTATCTCATGAGGATTATTGATGAAGTATTCATTCTAACCGTGACTTACGCAGTTTTGTATGACTAAGGCTAGGGTCACACTTGCAGATTTTACGTGTGTTTTTGAGACTTGCGTTTTGTGAAAACGCATGCAAAAACGCATCCATAGGCCCCCATGCAAAAAACGCATCCATAGGCCCCCATGCAAAAAATGCATGCCCCAATAGCAAAAACACATGTCTAAATGTACCATGCGTTTTTGGGATGCGTGTTTGGCTCAGCACCAAAAAACGCTGCATGCAGCATTTTTTTGGTGCTTTTTCAAAAACGCATGTGTTTTTTTAACATGGGGCCCTATGGGAAACACATGCGTTTTTGCAAGGCACTAAATGTACCATGCGTTTTTGCATGCGTTTTTTTAAGGGTCCCCCACACCTATCAGCAAAAACGCATGCAAAAACGCAGGCTGCCAAAAAGCACCTTAAAAAATGCATGCCAAGTGTGACCCTAGCCTTTGGCTGTGCTCACAGTGCAACGATTGTCTTTTCCGAGCTATGGTAATGCACTTGGCTTAAACTATGATCCGAACTTGAGCTGAGTGTCAGTTTGTTGTGTTCAGATTCTCTCGCATGAGAGAATTGTGTAACAGATGCAGAGATGATCGAAAACTTAATTTCTCCATTGTTTGTGTCCACGTAATTCGGATTATTATTATTTATTTATATAGCACCATTATATTCCATGGCGCTTTACATGCTAAAAGGGGCAGACTAGGACAAGTAACATAGTAACAATACAAGTAACAATAAATGTGGACAATTCGGTCTTACAGATACAAGAGGGGAGGAACTCAGATGACATCCTAAGTGCAGTCCGATGTTTTACACGCACCCACAGACTTGAATGGGTGAATGCAATCCATTATACACTGCAAATCACAACATGCTGCTGCAGCATGCCGAACTAAGGTGCTGGTCGGCACTGCCCCATTGTATAAAAGGCGCTAGCCAATAAAACAATGGATAAGTTTTGTCTGTGTTGGATGCTCGTGTGAGTGCAACTTAAATGTAACTTTCAGTAGGATACAAGCCTTCTTTCTTCTTAAAGAGTCATAGCAGAATGAAAAATGTTCTTCTATGCAATACTGAATATGATATAAAATACTTAAAAAAAAAAAAAAAAAATACAATTATTAATTATTATATATTATAATTATTATACAATAAGTTGTACCTTAATTGGCTAACCAGAAAAAATATTTTTGCAATCTCTATAACAGACACTGCCATTATAAAAGGACAAATGCCAAATGTCACCTTTTGACCTCAGTTTGCCTCATTACCCTCGGTGGAACGCTCAGCACTATGCATTAAGAACTCAGACAAGCAGGTATCACACAGTTTTTTCCTGTACATTATGTCACATTGCAAAGCTGTAGAAGCATGTAGAAAAGTTGAAAAACAAAATACTTGAGTAAATATGCCCGAAATGAAGTCAGCACGTGGATCTGAGTACGAACTGTTGTTTGGTTTTGTAAAATATAAAGTTTCCTTAATTACACGATATAACTGCAAAATTCTGTTTCCTTAACTTCTCTTTCTAGGTGAAATGTCAAGTAGATGGACTCTCCAAACCAGTTATTGTGTTTGCTTAATTGGAAAGAAGAATCTAATTTCATATTACAACAAAAAATGTAAACTTACTGAACAATCTTCTGTCATATGCAGCTTATAAATAGGAGGACACTAGCTGTTTAATGCAAAAAGGGGTAACAGGTTTATTCAATATCAACAAACATGAAGGCACGTCAACAGAAGGTAAAAATGATTCAAGGTGTGTACAGGTCAAATTGTGGGAATCAAATGGTTTACATGGGCAGAGGAACCTATTGAATGACCATGACCAGCAGTGTGGGACTACAGCACTTATATTATTAATTTATATAGCGCTATTAATTTCACAGCATACATTTAGAACACTGTCCCCACTGGAGCTCACAATCTAAACATCCCATCAGTATGTCTTTGAAATGTGGGAGGAATCCGGAGAACATGGAAACTCCTTGCAGATGTTGTTCCTGGTGGAATTTGAACCCAGTAAGTACCCCAGTGCTGCATAGCTGCAGTAATAACCACTGAGCCACCGTGCTATGTGCATAAATAAGGCACACAACATTGCAGAAAAACATAAGGTCTTTTCAACAGCAGCAAAATTCACAGTATGTAATGATAAGTGCAGGATGAATCGTATACATATTTCAGGACCACAAAGAGCAGCATAAACTTACAAAATTATAACACTGACCTCTGAGCTGCCATGGTTAGAGGGCCCTCCACCAGAAATTTACCGGTAAAACCGTGCTGGGCACTATTTTGAGTGGGCAGTATTAACGGTCAGCTATTATGAGTAAGGGTTTCTCTAAGCAGCGCTGTCTAGTAGCACAAAGCACTAGGACTTTATGGATGTGGGTAGATCTGTATATGTCACAATGAATCAGAGGTTCAGCGTTAGACATCAACTTTATAATTTTATAAGTCTATGCTATTTTTTGTGGTCCTGAAATATGTATACCATTCATCCTGCACTGTATATATACTGTGAATTTGGTTGCGTTTGAGAGACCTTATGTTTTTCTGCACTGTTGTTTGCTTTTTATGTACATTAGTGCTGTAGTCCCACACTGCTGGTCATGGTCATTTATGCTGGAAGGGATGTGGTAAAAAGGGGATCTGGGTCATGTGTGGTAGTGGTGCCCCAAGATAGGAGAATTCTGGAATCCAGTGGCAGACTTAATCAGGACCTTGATAGGTTTCCCTTTAACTCTAGAGGGGCCCTTGGCAGTCTTAAATATTGGGTTGGACCTTCTTCCCCCAAACTTAGTTCCAGTGATAACCCATGTTTTGAAAGCGGCCCGACAGAGCTTGGCATGGCACTGGAGGGAAGCTTCTACCTGCACACAGGAGGAACTCATTGGTAAGATAAATTCTCATTATCTACATGAACGTTGTTTGGTTCATTCGATAAAGCAAAAAGAACGAGTCAGTCACCAGTGGGAGATTTGGGAGACTTGTGGATTGACGATCTCTCACACGTAGGACGGTTTTAATATTTTTCCTGGTTGATTCTGGTTTTCCCATAATTAAATTGGTATACAAAAATATTTCATATAAAGCTCCTAAAGCCTATTCCTCCCCCCCCCAAACTATCCAATAATTTACCTAGTGTGTCCAAACCTGGCTACCCCTTTCCTTCTGTGTCCTTTCTTTCCCATCCCTCTCCTATAATATCCAGTTTGCAATTGGTTTACACTGGTGGTGATTATTTGGACATGACTGTTACAATATAATGATATAATTGTGTAAACAAGTTATATATGTTACAAATTTTATTTGAATAAAAAAATTATAGTTTAAAAAAAAGATGTGTGGGCTAGTTATTAATCGGATAGTCTGAAGCATTACATTTCAGTGAACTGGCGCATTACGAGAATAGTACTGGATACAGATGTAAGAAACTCTTTGGAACTTGTTTAAGGCTGCTATCCACCATCCAGACTATCGAGTGCTGCTACCTTTCATTAATTTTTCTCTGACATCCACATCCAGGAAGATTAGCTACAGTGTCATGGGTTGTAAAATTCTTTATTACATTACACATCGTAGACAAAGGAACATCAACATCTCTAGAGATGGGCTTGCAAACTTAAGATTGTTGACATTTTTCTACAACTTTGGTTCTTAAATCCTAAGGCTGGCTTCACACTATAGCTGGGATCCGATCCGTGGCTGTCCGCTTGAGGCAGACAACCGCAGACCGGATCAGCACAAAGAACTGGAGGGCTAATTTGCCCTCGGGTCCAGTGTGCAGCTGCTGCTGCTGATAAAGAAGCAAAGAGCGAGCCACGTTCCTGATCTGTCAGGAGAGGACAGCTCCATGGTGCTGAAGCTCAGTGCCAGCCCCTCCTGACAGTTCAGGACCACAGCTAGCTCCCTGCGAGCCGTAGTCCTGACCTATCAGTGGTGGCAGCTGCGTGCGGCCGCACACCGGACCCAAGGGCAAATTAGCCCTCCAGTTCTGTGTGCTGATCTGGTCCGCGGCTGTCTGCCTCAAGCGGACAGCCACGGATCGGATCCCAGCCGTAGTGTGAAGACAGCCTAAGACAATTCTCTTCTTCTCTTGCTGATCTGCTTAGTGTGGCACACAGAGACAATAAATGCAAAGATTGAGGCTTCTCCCTTTTTTATCTGAATTTTGGCGATTTTCATATTGCCCACACCTGAAATTTGCCACAGGTGACTTTGAAAGAGCATCACATGATTGAAACAAAATTGTTTACCCATAATTTTGGAAAGATACCAAGAATTTTGTCCAGCCTATGTTTGGGGATATGTATGAAATTATGACCAATTCACCTTTTTTATTTAGTATTTTTGTATTGTTCAATAAGCACAAAGGAAATAAATGTGTATGAAAGAGTAATTGTAATTACCATAATTTTCTGAGAGAAATACTTCAATTTCTGAAACAATTTCAAAAGTGTCAACACTTTCATCCATGACTGCATATCATTACTATACATCATCATATCCATATATTAAAAGTTTGGATTTGACTCTTGCTCTAACAGGTAAAGCTAAGGCTGGCTTCACATTTGCGTATGTGAACGCAGCTTATGCTGCGTTCCCATACGCAGTCAAACGCATGCGCACTGCGTTCCTATGTTTAACATAGGAACGCATAGTGCTTGCATTTGCTGCGTTCGGGTGTGGATGCGGACGATATCTGCTCCTTCCGGTGTCCAGCATCCGCACCCGGGACGCAGCCAGTTGCATTTTTTTGTGCGCTCGGGGAGCTTGGAAAATCAGCAAGCGTCCCCAAGCGCACAAAACCTGCATTGTCTTCAATGGGTCCGCAGTTTCAGCGCTTGACAGCGCAGGAGAATGCTGCGGACCCATTGAAAAATCTCCCGGTGGCCACCGGTGATGTCACAGGAGCTCACCGACGGCCACCGGGAGATCAGCTGAGCCACTGCTGTCCTCTTCCTCCCGCCGCTGGTAATCTGCTAGCGATGTCGGCGGGGAGAACAGCTGATCTGACAGCTGTTTGAATCTTCCCGCGCCGACATCTCCTCTCGGTGTCGGCGCGGGAAGATTCAAACAGCTGTCAGATCAGCTGTTCTCCCCGCTGACATGTCCCGGAGCTTACCGGCGACCGGGAGGCGGAGATCTCCGGTGCTGATCTCCCCCCCTGGACACCGCTGATTGGCTGCTGGGCTCCACAGTGATGTGTCCGCAGGCGGACATTCTCCGCTGCGGACACATCTTTAGGCCCTGCTTTGCACTGCGTTTGTGTCTGCATGCCATCAGCATGCAGACACAAACGCAAATGTGAAGCCAGCCTAATAGCCTCAAAAAACAAATCTCTGATCTGAAAAAGGTCTGTATGTATTACAAGTTAACTAAACTTTCTGGTCTATGAAACAATTACACATTTATTGTGTAAAATTTTCCCATACAGATCACATATCAGTCTGATATCAGCTTTTTTGTGGATATTTTTTCTATTTAAGCAGATTTATCCTCATTATTTTTTACAGCACAAATTGTTGGCTGAGTTGAGCTTTTTAATCCACAGAGCTGAGTTGAATCCGGAAGTGTATACACAAAACACAAACCTTAGGGAGTGTATGTGGCTAACAAACAGCTGGGCCTATTTTTACTGTAGGTAGCCTCGGCCACTGACTACAAACCCTACACCAGCAAACAGCTGGATAGATTTCAGGGTGTTTGATTGTAAAACATGTTATCCAAGTGAGAGCAGACATTTGGAAAACAGGACAGTTCCCACAATGTGCATCAATTACAATAGTTGAATGGTACAGATGTCTGCTCCTCAGCCTTCATTTTCCTAAATTATCTTGTGCACAGGGAAGGGTATTAAGGCATTAAGAGCGTTTAGTAGCTAGCGCTATATCTGACAGCCCATATGTATTCTTATATGGCTACAATAAGGTGAAGCATGTGTTATACACATGTCAAATGTATGCAATTAAAACAAGAATTAACAGTTAATGAGGATGCAGGATATTAGGTCCTCAGTGCATCGTGTTAATGGATGTATCTGATCCTAACTGTTTATTAAATCAACATCTGGCCCGAATTTCTACAATTGAGTATTCTCTGTTTGCTCTTCTTCTCTTTCCAGTTTTAGGTCTGACGATTCTCACTGGTGTCAATGAGCTGATAAAACCTCAGACAAAGTCAGACTTTTCCATCCTCTATTTCTGGGGGCAATGCCTGGGTATTTGGCAGCTGTGTGAATGTAAATACATGCTCGATTCTCAATTCTGGAATGCATTTAAACTCTTCTCATGCGGACACAAACCAAAAATGAATTTCTTACATGTTTTGTTCATATAAACCTTTAGCAATGAGCCAAGGAAAGTAATATAAAAAAAAACTAAATAAATATGGTATTGATTGTAAATGTTTAAAGGATGGCAAACTTAAAATAAATACTGTATTGTTTTATGCTTTTATCAACTCTTGTTTAAGCCAATGGCTGGCAGGTATGAGCACAGACTCAATGGATATAAAAAAATAAAGAGCAGCATTGCTCTTTACACAGTACCAGTACAGATTTCTTTGGTTGAGGTCTGTTCCTTGTTTGGGCCCTTAAAAACAGGGTGTAAAAAATAGTTAGGCCCCAAATTCATGTTATACACGAAAGACATTAAGATCAAGCGGAAAATGCTTAGGGCTTGTCTTACTGTGGAGTCCAGTGCCGGTAGTCAGCATAACAGTGTCCATAAAATGTACAGATCCTTTGTACAGGGGCCATACAGCCATTGATGTACAAAATTCATCTACAGAACAATTTGATAGAGAATGCCAACAACTTCATATAAAAAATATTGAGAAAACAAGCAGCACATCCAAGAATGAGATAATGGAATCATCTTTAGGCTACACACACCAATCAGTTTTCTCCACTGGTTTCAATAACAGATCCATTATTTTAAGGCTGTTTTTGACCCTCCTGTGCAGCTATGCATTTTTTGGACTTTGCCATTTTTTGCCAAGAAATGCTCGCAAAAACAGATCCGTTAACGGATGGTGCCTATATGTGCCATTTGCTGACGGATCCGTTTCCCATAGGGCCCCATGTTAACAATAAACGGATCTGTTTTGTCACTGCACCCAAAAACGTTGCTTACAGCGATATTTTTTTGTCCAGTAAAAAAACAAATAGCATTTGTTAACAACGCAGTCACACTTGATCCCAGGATCCGTTTTTAGCATCAGTTTTTGGACTTAGAAAAATAAAGTTAAAAAACTGATGCCAATAATGGATCCATGTGTGACCCTAGTCTTATTGCTTAACAATAGTTGGTTATAAGTTTTGCAGTGGAAATGGTTTACAAGATAGCCATGGCAGACTCATTTCCGGTCTAACAATGACATTCTTAGTCTATAAGTAAGGGCGTTATTAGTTACCCTGGAAACGAGTCATCTTTCATGGCCATCATGTGAACCTTTTTAATATTTTTTTTATCCATTTTTTGTTATGCAATAAAGAGGATACCATTATTTTATTCCTTGGATATGCTGCGTTTTTTCTCAATATTTGTTAAGTGGATGGTCTGTTGGATAACATATACTTCTACTCAATAAGGCTGGTTTCACACGGCAGGGATATGGAACAAATTGCACACACACACCCCTCCCCCACACCCGCAACTGTCAAATCTGATGCGACTGTATTATTACGTAATATTACGCATCTATATTATTACTGATCTAGGTGACATTTCCGGTGTAGTACCGGTGTGGTAGCATCCAGTTGCATCAGCTTGTGTATGCATTCTTGACGGAAACGGTGAAAAATGACATGCCTGATCCGGGTTCCATAGAGCTCTATTTTAATGCCACCCAATAACAACATATCCAGGTGCTTCTGGCTCTTAACTGAGCAGCAATTTCACAACATTTTGCCTTTTTGGAATAAACCGAAAACCAGTGACACCAGGATCTGTCTGGAACTGTAAACACCCAGATGCACCCGCAAGTTCCTTCATCCCCAGTCAATGGGAAGTAACATGGACGTGAGTGCATATTGTTTCAGCTGGGTTACAAAAAACGGTAGTATGAAACCAGCCTAAACCCGGAAACACTAAGTTGACTTTGGATGTGGTGAGTCTTCATATTAAATCCTCTGTTTCCTATAAAGAATACCCTCTCTGTAGTATCCACTGTCCAGATGAAGTGTAAGATGAGAAGGTAAGATCTACCATGCCATGAAAAAGTTTTAGGCAGATGTGGAGAAAAACGTGGCAAAGTGGAGTTGCATTTAAAATTATAACTATTGATAGTTTATTAAAAAAAAAAAAATGAACGAAAGAGAAATCTATATCAAATCAATATGTGGTGGGACAACTCTTTGCCTTCAAAAGAGCATCAAAGCATCAATTTCTGTACAGTAGGTACACTTGCATGCAGTTTTTGAAGGAACTTTGATGAAGGATGATCCAGACATCCTGGAGCGCTTACCACAGATCTTCCATGGATTTAGGCGTGTGCAAATCCTACTTTTGCTTCATATACAGTTAGGGCCAGAAATATTTGGACAGTGACACAAGTTTTGTTATTTTAGCTGTTTACAAAAACATGTTCAGAAATGCAATTATATATATAATATGGGCTGAAAGTGCACACTCCCAGCTGCAATATGAGAATTTCCACATCCAAATCAGAGAAAGGGTTTAGGAATCATAGCTCTGTAATGCATAGTCTCCTCTTTTTCAAGGGACCAAAAGTAATTGGACAATCGACTCTAACGGCTGCAATTAACTCTGAAGGCGTCTCCCTCGTTAACCTGTAATCAATGAAGTAGTTAAAAGGTCAGGGGTGGATTCCAGGTGTGTGGTTTTGCATTTGGAAGCTGTTGCTGTGACCAGACAACATGCGGTCAAAGGAACTCTTAATTGAGGTGAAGCAGAACATCCTGAGGCTGAATAAAAAGAAAAAATCCATCAGAGAGATAGCACACATGCTTGGAGTAGCAAAATCAACAGTTGGGTACATTCTGAGAAAAAAGGAATTGACTGGTGAGCTTGGGAACTCTAAAAGGCCTGGGCGTCCACGGATGACAACAGTGGTGGATGATCGCCGCATACTTTATTTGGTGAAGAAGAACCCGTTCACAACATCAACTGAAGTCCAGAACACTCTCAGTGAAGTAGGTGTATCTGTCTCTAAGTCAACAGTAAAGAGAAGACTCCATGACAGTAAATACAAAGGGTTCACATCTAGATGCAAACCATTCATCAATTCCAAAAATAGACAGGCCAGAGTTAAATTTGCTGAAAAACACCTCAAGAAGCCAGCTCAGTTCTGGAAAAGTATTCTATGGACAGATGAGACAAAGATCAACCTGTACCAGAATGATGGGAAGAAAAAAGTTTGGAGAAGAAAGGGAACGGCACATGATCCAAGGCACACCACATCCTCTGTAAAACATGGTGGAGGCAACGTGATGGCATGGGCATGCATGGCTTTCAATGGCACTGGGTCACTTGTGTTTATTGATGACATAACAGCAGACAAGAGTAGCCGGATGAATTCTGAAGTGTACCGGGATATACTTTCAGCCCAGATTCAGCCAAATGCTGCAAAGTTGATTGGACGGCGCTTCATAGTACAGATGGACAATGACCCCAAGCATACAGCCAAAGCTACCCAGGAGTTCACGAGTGCAAAAAAGTGGAACATTCTGCAATGGCCAAGTCAATCACCAGATCTTAACCCAATTGAGCATGCATTTCACTTGCTGAAATCCAGACTTAAGACGGAAAGACCCACAAACAAGCAAGACCTGAAGGCTGCGGCTGTAAAGGCCTGACAAAGCATTAAGAAGGAGGAAACCCAGCGTTTGGTGATGTCCATGGGTTCCAGACTTAAGGCAGTGATTGCCTCCAAAGGATTCGCAACAAAATATTGAAAATAAAAATATTTTGTTTGGGTTATGTTTATTTGTCCAATTACTTTTGACCTCCTAAAATGTGGAGTGTTTGTAAAGAAATGTGTACAATTCCTACATTTTCTATCAGATATTTTTGTTCAACCCTTCAAATTAAACGTTACAATCTGCACTTGAATTCTGTTGTAGAGGTTTCATTTCAAATCCAATGTGGTGGCATGCAGAGCCCAACTCGCGAAAATTGTGTCACTGTCCAAATATTTCTGGCCCTAACTGTACACTGTGTGCTGAATTATTAGGCAAATTAGTATTTTGATCACATGATACTTTTTATACATGTTGTTCTACTCCAAGTTGTATAGGCTTAAGAGCCAAGGTGATGTGCATCTCTGTAACGAGGAGGGGTGTGGTGCAATGACAACACCCTATATAAGGTGTGCTTAATTATTAGGCAAATGTCTTTCCTTGGGCAAAATGGGTCATAAGAGAGATTTGACGGGCTCTGAAAAGTCCAAAATTGTAAAATTGTGAGATGTCTTGCAGAGGGATGTAGCAGTCTTGAAATTGCCAAACTTTTGAAGCGTGATCACCAAACAATCAAGCGTTTCATGGTAGATAGCCAACAGGGTCGCAAGAAGCGTGTTGGGCAAAAAAGGTGCAAAATAACTGTCCATGAATTGAGGAAAATCAAGAGTGAAGCTGTCAAGATGCCATTTGCCACCAGTTTTGCCATATTTCAGAGCTGCAACGTTACTGGAGTATCAAAAAGCACAAGGTGTGCTATACTAAGGTACATGCCCAAGGTAAGGAAGGCTGAAAAATGACCACCTTTGAACAAGAAACATAAGATAAAACGTCAAAACTGGGCCAAGAAATATCTTAAGACTGATTTTTCAAAGGTTTTCTGGACTGATGAAATGAGAGTGACTCTTGATGGGCCAAATGCATGGGCCAGAGGCTGGATCAGTAAAGGGCAGAGAGCTCCACTCCGACTCAGACGCCAGAAAGGTGGAGGTGGGGCATTGGTATGGGCTGGTATCATCAGAGATGAACTTGTGGGACCTTTTCGGGTTGAGGATGGAGTGAAGCTCAACTCCCAGACCTACTGCCAGTTTCTGGAAGACAACTTCTTCAATAGTGGTACAGGAAGAAGTTGGTATTGTTGAAGAAAAACATGATTTTCATACATTACAATGCTCCATCATATACATCCAACTACTCCACAGCGTGGCTGGCCAGTAAAGGTCTAAAAGAAGAAAAAATAATGACATGGCCCCCCTGTTCACCTGATCTGAACCCTGTAGAGAACCTGTGGTCCCTCGTAATATGTGAGATCTACAGGGAGGGAAAATACTACACCTCTCGGAACAGTGTCTGGGAGGCTGAGGTGGCTGCTGCACGCAATGTTGATCGTAAACAGATCAAGCAACTGACAGAATCTATGGATGGAAGGCTGTTGAGTGTCATCATAAAGAAAGGTGGTTATATTGGTCACTAATTTTTTTGTGCTGTTTTTGCATGTCAGAAATTTTTCGTTCTATATTTTGTGCAGTTATATTAATTTACCTGGTGAAAATAAACAAGCGAGATGAGAATATATTAGGTTTTTATTACGTTGCCTAATAATTCTACACAGTAAGGGTACCTTTACACGCCGCAACAGGATGGTGGCAACAACCGGGTGCTTCACGTGCACGAGCATGCACAAACGGTTGCAAACGGTAATCGCACCACCTTTACACGCCGCAACAAGGTGCGCTACGTAGGTTACATCTATCTTTGGATACACCGCCGGGTGCCACAAGTTACCCTCTGTAGCTTACCTTACCTCATTTACACGCCGCAATAACAAGGTAATATGGGCGGAACAAAGGCAGCAGGGACAACACATAGGCGTGCTACAATTGTGGATTACGAGAATTCCGTACGCTGATAGGACAAAGCAATAACATCATGATTGGGAGCCAGCGCAGGAGGCTGACTAATACATGACGCTCGAGCAATTGTGTAGTGTGACTGGTCAGCTCATTAAATATGCCTCCCTATGCAGCGTCTACCAATCGTAACGCAGGAGCTTCCACCAATGATCGCTGATGGGGCGCGGTAACCCGGAGCCTGTGTCACGCCCCAGGTACATAGCATGGTGTCGAAACAACCCTTCTGTTCCTTATTTACACGCCGATACAGGCCGCAACCATCGCCTTGAAAGCCACCTGTTTTAGGGTGCTGCTCTGAAACAGGTGCCTCCAGAGGTGGGTGGCAACAACCGTCTTCACACGCCGCTACCTCGGGTTGATTTGGCGGTGCAAGATACATTTCTCTCATGTACCCGGTTGTTGCCACCATCCTGTTGCGGCGTGTAAAGGTATCATAATAGTTACTTGCAAAAACATATCCTCCTAAGTAGCCAAATCTAAAAAAAAAAACATTCCAACTTCCAAAAATATTAAGCTTTGATATTTATGAGTCTTTTGGGTTGATTGAGAACATAGTTGTTGATCAATAATAAAAATAATCATCTAAAATACAACTTGCCTAATAATTCTGCACACAGTGTAGACCAAGAGAGTCTTGATGAGATAAGAGCTCTGTAGGGACCATATTATCACCTCTTGAACATTTGTTCTTCTTTTCAGTGCATGTACTTCTTAATGACAATGACTGTTTGCTTGGGGCACCATTGTACCACTGCATAATAAATTTGGAGCTAATCAGGCTCCTCCTTGATGGTTTTGCTGTTATATTGATTAACGTCTTTTAACTCGTATGTAAGCTGAGGACAGCATGATCTAGCAAAACTTGCTGACAGACTCTTTTTTAACCCTCAAGAAAACTGTCATTGACCATTCCAGATGTTCATTAGTGGGTCTTGAAAACGTCTTAAGGAACTTACTGTATTGGTAACAAGATCCATATATGTTTGCTACATTGGTTACCAACAGATCTTATAGTGAAAATCTGAAAATGCTAGGTCACACTGCACAACCATTTCACATTCTGATTTTACAGAGGGAGGGGAGCATGTAGTAGAATTATTGCCTTTTGTAGCTAGCTGTTAAAAACAAAGAAATCTTATAAATACAAGAGCCTTTTTTATCTAAGCACAAGTGGAGATTTTGTTGTCTTTTACAGAGTTTCTTTTATCTGTTCATGAAAGAAATTATCTTCTTATTTTCACCTGCATCAGTTTTTTCATCCCCTGTGATCTTGGAAAAATAGTTTCTTGTTCCAATATCTCTATCTGCTTCGCATGCATTGAGAGTTCATGTTCCTCATGCCATTTTGCCTATATCTGTTGCTCAGATCCTTGGAAAGTGTAAATAAAAGTATAAAGATCCGATCTAGTAACCTTTTACTTTTTATTCCCCGTGACCCAAGAATTACAACCTACAGTTTGTACAAATGATGTCTGTATCTTAACTTCAAGAATATTAATCATCTTTTGAAGATGGAGTCTGCATCGCTCTAGTTACATGCAGCCAAAAGGTTAATGAAAACCAATTACCAATAATGTTTCATTCGGTTTAGGCTCCATTATAGACATGGGCATTCAATAGGGATCTCCAGCACTAATAGCTTGCTGGATAATGAATCTGAGTTGTGTACTCAGCCGCTTTGCCCTTTAAAGTCTGAAGAATAACTAAGCAAGGAGAAATCATAAAACCTCTAGTAATTGCTCTCTTTGGCTAGTGGTCTCAATTTTTACACAGTGACCTCTCATTAAGGAAAACCATAGGCCATCTTTGTTTTGGCAAGTTCATTTCCCACCTATTGACTTGTGCTGCATTACGAAGGTCACAAGTCAAATACTCTAGATCTTATATTTCCAGCTTTTAAATCTTTTTGTTTTCACTTTTATTGCAAAAAATACAATGAGATAAGTATTTAACACGTCTCCAATTTTAAATATATTTGTACATGTGCTAATGACATGAATTGCTCACCTGGTGTTGGTACCAACCCATCCTATTTACAACTGCAAAGAAATCAAACCACAGATGTCCATAAATTTAGTGATGTGTAATAATGACAAATGACACAGGGAAAATATATTGAAGATATAAAGCAAGAACGGTCAATACACCAGCTGAAATGTATTGGTAATTAGAAAGCAATCCTGTCACTTACTGAAAAATAATATCAGCAGGTTCAACTGATGGCCTATAAAAAGATGTCTTATTACCAAGGTGCCACACAAGAAACATCTCATGATGAATAAACCAGTGAGCAGTCTCAAGACCTTCAGAACCTTATTATTGCAAACATACTGATGGCATTGGTTACAGAAGAATTTCTAAACTACTGAAGGTTTCAGTGAGTACTATTAAGGTACCTTCACACGCGGAAATATTGCTAGGCAATTTCACTGGCAACTTGCTGGTTGCAGTGAAATCATGGACACATTGTTCTATCTTGTTGCTGTGTACAAATGGAACAATGTGTCCATGATTTCACTGCAACCAGCAAATTGCCAGTGAAATTGCCTAGCAATATTGCCGCGTGTGAAGGTACCCTTAGGGCCATAATTCACGAGTGGAAAGAACATAATTTCCTTATAATTTGTCCACAACCAGGTGATTTCTGCAAGATTACAGACAAAGAAATGAAAATAATTATCAGAAGAGTTGCCCAAGAGACTAGATCCACCTGTGGAGAGCTACAGAAAGACCTGGAATCAGCAGGTAGAATTGATTTAAAGAAAACAGTAAGTAATGCACTCTACTCCATTGCCTGTTTGCACGCTCACCACGCAATACTCCATCACCGAACAAAAAGCATGCTCAATCACATCTTAAGTTTGCTAAACAACAATTAAATAAGCCTGCGTAGACCGTGAGCCTTCGCGGACAGGATTTCTCCCCACTTGTATCTGTACAACCGAATTGTCAACATTTATTGTTACTTGTATTGTTACTGTGTTACTTGTCCTAGTCTGCCCCTTTTAGCATGTAAAGCGCCATGGAATATAATGGAACTATATAAATAAATAATAATAATAATAATAAATACTGGGAGAATATAGTCTAGTCAGATGAGACTAAAATTGAACTATTTGGATGCCATAATACACACCATTGTTGGAGGCCAAATGGCACTACATACAGTTAGGGCCAGAAATATTTGGACAGTGACACAATTTTCGCGAGTTGGGCTCTGCATGCCACCACATTGGATTTGAAATGAAACCTCTACAACAGAATTCAAGTGCAGATTGTTACGTTTAATTTGAAGGGTTTGAACAAAAAATTCTGATAGAAAATGTAGGAATTGTACACATTTCTTTACAAACACTCCACATTTTAGGAGGTCAAAAGTAATTGGACAAATAAACATAACCCAAACAAAATATTTTTATTTTCAATATTTTGTTGAGAATCCTTTGGAGGCAATCACTGCCTTAAGTCTGGAACCCATGGACATCACCAAACGCTGGGTTTCCTCCTTCTTAATGCTTTGCCAGGCCTTTACAGCCGCAGCCTTCAGGTCTTGCTTGTTTGTGGGTCTTTCCGTCTTAAGTCTGGATTTGAGCAAGTGAAATGCATGCTCAATTGGGTTTAGATCTGGTGATTGACTTGGCCATTGCAGAATGTTCCACTTTTTTGCACTCATGAACTCCTGGGTAGCTTTGGCTGTATGCTTGGGGTCATTGTCCATCTGTACTATGAAGCGCCGTCCAATCAACTTTGCAGCATTTGGCTGAATCTGGGCTGAAAGTATATCCCGGTACACTTCAGAATTCATCCGGCTACTCTTGTCTGCTGTTATGTCATCAATAAACACAAGTGACCCAGTGACATTGAAAGCCATGCATGCCCATGCCATCACGTTGCCTCCACCATGTTTTACAGAGGATGTGGTGTGCCTTGGATCATGTGCCGTTCCCTTTCTTCTCCAAACTTTTTTCTTCCCATCATTCTGGTACAGGATGATCTTTGTCTCATCTGTCCATAGAATACTTTTCCAGAACTGAGCTGGCTTCTTGAGGTGTTTTTCAGCAAATTTAACTCTGGCCTGTCTATTTTTGGAATTGATGAATGGTTTGCATCTAGATGTGAACCCTTTGTATTTACTGTCATGGAGTCTTCTCTTTCCTGTTGACTTAGAGACAGATAGATCTACTTCACTGAGAGTGTTATGGACTTCAGTTGATGTTGTGAACGGGTTCTTCTTCACCAAATAAAGTATGCGGCGATCATCCACCACTGTTGTCATCCGTGGACGCCCAGGCCTTTTTGAGTTCCCAAGCTCACCAGTCAATTCCTGTATTTCTCAGAATGTATCCAACTGTTGATTTTGCTACTCCAAGCATGTCTGCTATCTCTCTGATGGATTTTTTCTTTTTTTCAGCCTCAGGATGTTCTGCTTCACCTCAATTGAGAGTTCCTTTGACCGCATGTTGTCTGGTCACAGCAACAGCTTCCAAATGCAAAACCACACACCTGGAATCCACCCCTGACCTTTTAACTACTTCATTGATTACAGGTTAACGAGGGAGACGCCTTCAGAGTTAATTGCAGCCCTTAGAGTCCATTGTCCAATTACTTTTGGTCCCTTGAAAAAGAGGAGGCTATGCATTACAGAGCTATGATTCCTAAACCCTTTCTCCGATTTGGATGTGGAAACTCTCATATTGCAGCTGGGAGTGTGCACTTTCAGCCCATATTATATATATAATTGTATTTCTGAACATGTTTTTGTAAACAGCTAAAATAAGAAAACTTGTGTCACTGTCCAAATATTTCTGGCCCTAACTGTATATGCCAAAAAAAAATCATACCAACAGTGAAGTTTAAAGATGGCAGCACACTGTGTGAGGCTGTTTTTCAGCATACTGCACTGGCAAACTTCATGTGATTGAAGGGAGGATGAATGGACAAACGTACTGAGACATTTTTGGTAAAGATCTGTTGCCATCTACCAGGATGATGATGATGATGATGATGATGATGATGATCAAGAAGAAGAAGAACAAGAAGAAGAAGAAACGAGGGTGAACATTTCAGCTAGGCAATGATCCATGGAAACTCTTAATTGGTTTCAGAGAAGGAATATAAAGCTGTGAAAATAGCCCAGCTATTCCCCCGGCTTGAAACCAATAGAAACTTTATGGAAAGAACTAAAGGTCTGAGTTCACAGAAAGAGTGCATGGGACTTCCAGGATTGGAAGAGTGTTTGTGTGGAAGAATGGCCAAAATCACACCTGAGCAATACATGCCATTAGTTTCTCCATACAGGAGGCATCCATAAGCTGTTTTTACCAACAAAGGTTTTCAGACAAAGTATTAGATACAATTCAGTAAGCGCGCTCAATACTTTTTCCCTGTGTCATTTCTCATTATCACAGATAACTTACTATATAGACATTTATGGTATGATTTATTTGCCTATATAGATTGGATGTATTATTACCATCTTCTGGTGAGAGATTCTTGTCAACAGCACCTTTAGATATATATTTACTTAGTAAATTCGTGACGTGCTCAATAATTATTTGATCCGCTGTATATCTTTAAAGAACAAATATCATTAAGAGCAATGATAAAAAATAATACTGCAATACATTTTTGCCAAAGGGAGACTGTTTTTCATCTGTATCTCTTTGATGGTCTGTTTTTCATCTGTGTTCACTGTGTCCATTTTTTTTTTTTACCATTCATTCATCATCTATCATCTGGAGCATCAAAATACAATGGTTATTTTTTCCCAAGTTTTTACTTACAACTATCTAGTGAAAACGAACAACATATGAATTCGATCTATGTGCTGTCCATTTTTTTCACTGTGTTTTATTCAAATATGCATTTCTTACATTATTATTCAGCAGAACACCATTATGGGAAGTGTCTATGTGCAATCATGCAGACATGAAACAAATTTTCCTATCATGGTACAAAAATATTAAGAAATACTGTATTTTTCGGACTATAAGATGTACTAGACCATAAGACGCACCCAGATTTTAGAGGAGGAAAATAGGGGGGGGGGGGGAAATAAGCAAAATATGTGGTTATAATGCACTGTTATGGGGGTGCTGCTGACAATTATGGGGGTAATGCCATCATCCTGGAAATGGCCCCCAATCCTGGTATATAGCTACCCAGATCCTGTATATGGTCCTCTATCCTGGTTTGCAATCCCTATCCTGGATATGACCCCCCTATCTTGGTAAATAGCCTCTCCTAATCCTGGATATGGCCCCCATCCTGGTTTACAAACCCCATCCTGGATGTGGCCCCCATCATGGTATATAGCCCCCATCCTGGATATGGCCCCTCCATCATGGATATAGCCACCCATTCCTGGTACATGGCCCCCCTTCCTGAATATAGGTTCTGCATCACAGTATATGGCCTCCATGCTACTGCACGCACAAAAGAAATAAATGATGTAACTCCCCTGCTTGCAGCACCGCAATCTCCTCCTGTGTGTCCCAGACATCCGAACATGAGGGCATTGCACGCAGTGATGATATCACTGTGCTGCACCGCTCACATGATCAAATGCCCGAGACACACAGGAGGATGCGGTGGTGCTGCAGGCAGGGGAGCTACGGAGAAGTAAGTTACATTGTTTATTTTTTATGTGTGTATGGTAGCATATGAGCCATATACTGTGATGGGGGTATTTTCTGGTGGTGTTGGCTTTTTTTTTTGCTGCTTTTTGTTATTGGTTTGTGGCTGACCCCCACTTTGCCTTGCACACTGGATTTTACTTGTTTTTAGCTGTATTGCTAGTGGCATCTTTGGCAACTGTTCACATTCAGTTATCGTACACTGACCGCAGACAGTTTATTTCAGGCTTCATTTGCTTGGACCTATTCTGCCCTCAATCATTTGTGCTGGTCTGGTGCAGTGAGGGTTAACTCTGAAAAGTTTACACAGCTGTGGCGTCAGCTGCAGGTGGAGTGGACCTGAGTTGCCTTTATTCACTTGCATTTAGACTGGCAACATGGGAGCAGATTTGAAATATACCAGGTAAATGCTAGCTTTTAGTGTGGCCCACTATATTTTTATGTTGGAGGCTGCAAAGCACAACTAGGATGGAAAGATGTAGAGTAAATACACTACAGAATATCTATTAAATTTAGTTTTTATTGTGTATTAAATGTCCAGTGTGGACTATGTGTTAGTGTTACAGTGTTGACATACACTATACATACAGAATAAATAACCTCCCCACACACCAAGAAAACACAAATCTATTGTATTATGAACAAATGTTGGTTTCATAATGTCACTATACAGTGCTTGTGCAACCCACGGGTTGTCTGGATATAGTTCTCAGGCATAAACCGCATAGGTATCACCAGTCCGTCCGTCACTTTAAGGTCACTGGTCAATGTATCACAAGCGGAGTCCTGATAACATTTGTATAGGGTCGGGTCTCCAAGGATACGTAATCTATTTGTCATACATTTAATTCACAATTTACAGCAGATGATGTAGAAAACATATATGACCACCGTTGTGATCTTTTACGCCCGACGCGTTTCGCCTTTCTTATATTCTAAAGGCTCTTCAGGGCTTATGCATCGAAATATATGATAAGATACATCAGATGTACGGTTCCTTAAGATATTCAGGTAGCCGTGTTGTGAGATCTCGTCCCAGGTTACTTACTTTATCTCAGTTGGAGACGGAATGTGATCTACATGTATATATGTGGGGTCTCACGTCCACAGAGTATTCTTCTGTAAACATAGGAGAAAGGTGTGGTAGTCGTATTATATAGAATTTCCCCCCCCGGGAAAAGAAGATTTTAGCTAAACAGTTTATTTTCAAGTTATATAGACCTCCACCATTACAAGGGGTGATTGTATATAGTACATATGAACCCACTGTGTCAATATTAATCAAAGACATCTGTGGAGATACCTATCACATCGCTTTATTCCACCTCCCTTCCAAAGGATAACTGATCAGTTTGGATCTGTTTTGTTTCAAGGAAGACTATAAACAGAATAAAAAGGGGGGGGAGGGTGTGGGAATGGAAGTGTTATTCTTAGTATCAGGGGGGGGGTTAAAATGACAACCTGATGGGAGACGGGGAAGGAAGGAAAAGAGAACCTTATACATAATGTATAATCTTAGTTATATCTGTATGTTACATACCCTCCAGATGTTCCAAATGTCCCCCAACAGTTCAGACCCTATTGTTATAGACTCTGTGGTCCTGCAAAAAATATACATGCATATAGTACATGTATATATCCCTATATGATTGTAAAATGGCCTTTCAGTCATAGATAGACAATATACCTGTTGTGATGATCCTACGTCCCTTATTAAATCACACAATCCGCCCGCACCATGACGTGACATCTCGCGTCCATGGTGCGGGCGGATGTGTGATTTGTGCGCAGGCATCCGCGTGCGCACAGATCACTAATGTGGGCAATGAGAGCGCACGGCGGTCCGCAAGCATCTGCAGACTGCCGTGCGTCCATTTAAAACATAGGGCCGTGGTCTGCATGCAGATGCTTGCAGAGGGCATCTGCAAAACGCTGCAGATGCATCTGCAAGTCTGAAGCCAGCCTAACACTGCTACTTTGAGGGAAGGGGGTTGTGAAGCATAGAATTGAGATGCCTCAATCTGATATTAGCCAGTGTCAGATTTATATCAGAATCAGCAGCACAACCAGCTGTGTATAAGAGTTGCACAGGCTCTACACTAATGACATGGTAGGAAAGTTTTTAGAGAAGACTATCAAGAAAGTTGCTTGCTTTTACATTTAGGGAAAAAAAATAAACAACAATGCAATAAATTAATACTGGATCATTAAAGGCTAAATAGAGACACCAGAGGTCCTACAATATAAATAAACAAACATAAGAGTAATTAAATCAAGGATCATTCTTCTGTCCTAGTTAGTTAGAAATGGATTGGTGTTAAGTAAAACCAGAAAGCAACAGGTTATTCCCAACTCCAAGATCCTATCCCAATACGTAGTAAGTATAATAATAACAATATTAGCAAGTATTTATTATTATTATTTATTTATATATATAGCGCCATTAGGTTCTATGGCGCTTTACATGAGGATAGGGGAGACAATCACAATTACAATAACTCTAAACAATAAGGACATACAGGTACAGGAGGGGAGGGGACCCTGTCCACAAGGGCTCACAGTCTACGAGGGGCGGGTGGGGATACAGTCGGCTGAAGGAGTGTCACTTATGGGGTGGTCACCTGGGTCTAATGGCAGGTTGTAAGCTTGACGGAATAGGTGAGTCTTTAGGTGACACTTGAAGCTTCTCAGAGTCGGAGAGTGTCTGACATGTTGGGGCAGGGAGTTCCAGAGTATGGCAGATGCCCGGGCGAAGTCCTGAACGCGGTTGTGCGAAGAGGAGATGAGGGGGGAGCAGAGGAGGAGTTCTTGGGAGGAACGGAGGTTGCGTGAGGGTAGATATCGGAGACCAGGGCGTAGATGTATGGTGGGGACAGGTTGTGTATCACTCTGTATGCCATGATTAGTGTTTTGAACTGGGATCTCTTGGAGGCGGGGAGCCAGTGAAGGGCTTGGAAGAGGGGGGAGACAGGGGAGTAGCAGGAGGACAGATGGATTAGTCGGGCAGCGGAATTGAGGATAGATTGGAGAGGTGTGAGGGAGTTGGCTGGGAGGCCAGTGAGAAGGAGGTTGCAGTAGTCAAGCGGGAGATGATAAGAGCATGAATAAGTGTTTTAGCGGTGTCGTGGGTAAGGAAGGAGCGGATCTGTGAGATGTTCTAAGCTGGAGCCGGAGGTATGTGGTGATGGCTTCGATGTGGGGCTTGAAGGATAGGGAGGAGTCAAGGATTACCCCGAGGCACTTGGCTTGGGAGACTAGGGAGAAAGCACAGTCATTGACGTAGATGGATAGGTTGGGAAGTGGGGGGGAATTTCTTGGGGGGAAGACTATGAATTCAGTTTTGTCCATGTTGAGTTTAAAGAAGCGAGCAGAGAAAAAGGATGAGATAGTGGAAAGGCATTGTGGGATTTTGGAGAGTAGGGAGGTGATGTCGGGGCCGAACAAGTAGATTTGGGTGTCGTCGGCGTAGAGGTGGTAGTGGAGGCCGTAGGACTCAATGAGTTGCCCTAGGCCGAGAGTGTATATGGAGAAAAGTAGTGGTCCCAGGACCGAACCTTGGGGGACTCCGACAGAAAGGGGGTAGGGCGAGGAGGAGGTGTGTGAGTGGGAGTCACTGAAGGTCTGGTCTGCTAGGTATGAGGAGATCCAAGAGAGGGCAAGATGGGGGATGCCGAGGGATTCCAGGATCCGGAGAAGAAGGGAGTGGTCAACCGAGTCGAAGGCGGCGGACAAGTCGAGGTGGAGGAGGAGGATGGAGTAGTGGCGTTTGTTCTTGGCGACAAGTAGGTCGTTGTTGACTCTGGTCAGGGCTGTTTCGGTGGAGTGGCGGGATCTGAAGTCTGACTGTAGGCGGTCGAAGTGGGAGCAGGAGGAGAGATGAGAGGACAGTTCAGAGTGGACATGCTGCTCAAGTAGCTTAGAGGCGAATGGGAGAAGAGATATGGGGCAATAGTTGGAGACAGAGGTAGGGTCGAGGGAGGGTTTTTTAAGGATGCACGTGATTAGGGCGTGTTTGAAGACCGAGGGGAAGGCGCATGTGGTAGTGATAGGTTGAAGAGGTGGGTGAGGGCTGGGATGAAAATGGAGGCGTGGTTGGGATTGAGGTGGGATGGGAGTGGGTCATGGGCGCTGGTGATGAGGTGTGATTTCGACAGGAGGGAGGAGAGTTGGTCTTCAGTTATGGGGGGAAGTGGCTAATGGAGGAGGAGGGCAGTGTAGATGAGAGGGGGAGTTGTGGGGAAAGTGGGCCAAAGCTGTTTCTGATCTTGTTGATCTTCTCCTTGAAGAAGGTCTCAAAGTCTTCAGCGGAGATGAGGGAAGAGGGGGGAGGAGCGGTGGGCAGAGTAAGGAGTTGAAAGTTTTGAAGAGCTGTTTGGAGTTGCGGGACAGAGAGGTTATTAGGGATGAGAAGAAGTCTTGATTGGCAGTAGTGAGTGCTGTCTTGAAGTCAGTGACGGATTGTTTGAACAGAGTAAAGTGCTCGGAGGTGCGGGACTTTTTCCATCTCCTCTCGGCGACCCAGGACGCCCGTCTTAGGTTTTTAGTGAGGGTCGTATGCCAGGGTTGCCTGTTAGTGCGTGGAGCGTGGAATGTGAGGGGGGCGGCTAGGTCGAGGGCGTTCGTTATTGTGGTGTTGTAAAGGGTGTTGGCAGTTTCTATGTCACCAGCGGAGGGTATGTGGGTGAGAGGGAGGAGGGATTCAGAGAATAGAGGAAGATCAAGATCTCTTAGGTTTCGGTGATCAAGTTTGCAGGGAGGGGGTAGCGTGGCAGGGGAGGAGAGGGCAGAGATGGTCAAGAGATGGTGGTCAGATACGGGGAGTTCCGAGGTTATGAGGTTGGAGAGGGAGCAAAGGCGGGTACAGATGAGGTCAAGCGTGTGGCCATGTTCAGGGGTGGGAGAGGAGGACCATTGGGAGATCCCTAGGGAAGTGGTCAGGGAAAGAAGGTTGGAGGCGGCTGGGTGGAGAGTGTCAATAGGGATATTGAAGTCACCCATGATAATGGTGGGGATGTCAGCGGAGAGGAAGTGAAGTAGCCAGGTGGTGAAGTGGTCAAGAAAGGAGGCGATGGGTCCAGAGGGGCGGTAGATGATGGCTAGCTGGAGGTTGCAGGGGGAAAAGATTCAGACTGAGTGGGCTTTGAAGGAGGGGACAGTGATGGAGGGGGGCGGGGGAATAGGGCTTAAGGTGCAGGAGTTGGACAAAAGTATGCCGACACCACCGCCGTGTTTGCCAGAGGGCCGCCGTACGATACTGCAGCGGGGAAGGCCGTGTCGAAGGGGGGGAGCCAAGTCTCGGTGATGCCACGGAATGATAGTTTCTTGGAGATAAAGAGTTTGTGGATGTCTGGGAGTTTATTGCACACTGAGCGGGCATTCCAGAGTGCGCCGGGTAGAGCAGTGGGGGGGCAGGGGTTGGGGGAATATGTCTAAGGTTGGTGGGGTTGTGAGGGTTAGTGGTGGTGAAGTTGCAAGGGTTGGCAATGGGTCGTGGGTGTGGGATGAAGGTGGTTGTGGGGATGTGGTGGGGGGGGCCAAGATTGGGGGAGATGTCACCGGCAAGGAGGAGGAGAAGGCAGAGGGTTAGAAGGTGGGAGCAGGAGAGCTTACGTGGCGGGTGTGCTTGTTTAGTGATTGAGGATTGAAAGTGAATGAATAGCTGGGTGAGGTGGTTAGGCAGGATGGAGGATGAGAGCAGTATTTCGTTGTAGGGAGGGGAGATAAGTGGGGGTAGTAGGAAGTGGAGAAGGATGGGAGTGAGAGTGAGGAGTAGCGGGAACATTGTGTACGGTGAGCAGGGAGTGAGTGTGGCGGCAGGGGTCAGAAGCAGAGGGGGAAAGTTGTGGTGGTGGATGAATGGTCGTCAGTGGGGAGTGGTCCCGGGATGGGGTGTTGACCGGGGATAAGATGTAATACAGGGGGTCGGATGAGGGGTCCGGATGTGGCAGTTGGAGGGATCAGTTGAGGCAGTCGGGGGTTGGCTGTGGCGTCCGCGGGGTCGGGTGAAGCAGTCGGGGTCAGGTGAGGCAGCCAGGGAGATGAGATGCGGCACAGGATGAGATGAGATGCGGCACAGGACAAGATGAGATGCGGCACAGGATGAGATGAGATGCAGCACAGGATGAGATGAGATGCGGCACAGGATGAGTTGAGATGAGCCACAGGATGAGATGAGATGCGGCACAGGATGAGTTGAGATGCGGCACAGGATGAGTTGAGATGCGGCACAGGATGAGTTGAGATGCGGCACAGGATAAGTTGAGATGCGGCACAGGACGAGATGACGATGCGGGTGCAGCCATGGGTAGGATGAGATGCAGCCAAGGGTGAGATGAGATACAGCCATGGGTGAAATGAGATGCAGCCACGGGTGAGATGAGATGCAGCCACGGGTGAGATGAGATGCAGCCACGGGTGAGATGAGATGCAGCCACGGGTGGGATGAGATGCAGCCACGGGTGAGATGAGATGCAGCCACGGGTGGGATGAGATGCAGCCACGGGTAGGATGAGATGCAGCCACGGGTGGGATGAGATGCAGCCACGGGTAGGATGAGATGCAGCCATGGGTGGGATGAGATGCAGCCACGGGTGGGATGAGATGCAGCCATGGATGGGATGAGATGTAGCTGCTGGTGGGATGCAGGTAGGGATGTGATGGAGCCGTGGATGGGAAGCAGCCAGGCGGGTGGCTCCAGTGGCCTTGGTTTCCCAATGGTACCCAGTGATTGCAGCGGGCCGTGATGGATGGCGATCCTGGAGGAGCAGTGTTGGGGAGACTGCCCACCCGACCAAACTAGGGTTGTGGCAGTTGGAGGGATCAGTTGAGGCAGTTGGAGGGATCAGTTGAGGCAGTCGGGGGTTGGCTGTGGCGTCCGCGGGGTCGGGTGAAGCAGTCGGGGTCAGGTGAGGCAGCCAGGGAGATGAGATGCGGCACAGGATGAGATGAGATGCGGCACAGGACAAGATGAGATGCGGCACAGGATGAGATGAGATGCAGCACAGGATGAGATGAGATGCGGCACAGGATGAGTTGAGATGAGCCACAGGATGAGATGAGATGCGGCACAGGATGAGTTGAGATGCGGCACAGGATGAGTTGAGATGCGGCACAGGATGAGTTGAGATGCGGCACAGGATGAGTTGAGATGCGGCACAGGACGAGATGACGATGCGGGTGCAGCCATGGGTAGGATGAGATGCAGCCAAGGGTGAGATGAGATACAGCCATGGGTGAAATGAGATGCAGCCACGGGTGAGATGAGATGCAGCCACGGGTGAGATGAGATGCAGCCACGGGTGAGATGAGATGCAGCCACGGGTGGGATGAGATGCAGCCACGGGTGAGATGAGATGCAGCCACGGGTGGGATGAGATGCAGCCACGGGTAGGATGAGATGCAGCCACGGGTGGGATGAGATGCAGCCACGGGTAGGATGAGATGCAGCCATGGGTGGGATGAGATGCAGCCACGGGTGGGATGAGATGCAGCCATGGATGGGATGAGATGTAGCTGCTGGTGGGATGCAGGTAGGGATGTGATGGAGCCGTGGATGGGAAGCAGCCAGGCGGGTGGCTTCAGTGGCCTTGGTTTCCCAATGGTACCCAGTGATTGCAGCGGGCCGTGATGGATGGCGATCCTGGAGGAGCAGTGTTGGGGAGACTGCCCACCCGACCAAACTAGGGTTGCAGGAATCGCCCTAGGTGCTAGCCACGGGTGGACAGCAGCTGGGCAAACTGGAGTGGATTTGGGAGGGCCACCGGCAGGATGGAGCCGGTGCCAGGTTCGTGGGCCCCACATTTGGCAGCAGAGGACAGACGCAGTGGTGCTACGTGTCGCTTGCCAGCTGTGCCTGCGAGGGAGATGAGATGCGGCACAGGATGAGCTGAGATGCGGCACAGGATAAGATGAGATGCGGCACAGGATGAGATGAGATGCAGCACAGGATGAGATGAGATGCAGCACAGGATGAGATGAGATGAGCCACAGGATGAGATGAGATGCGGCACAGGATGAGTTGGGATGCGGCACAGGATGAGTTGAGATGCGGCACAGGATGAGTTGAGATGCGGCACAGGACGAGATGACGATGCGGGTGCAGCCATGGGTAGGATGAGATGCAGCCAAGGGTGAGATGAGATGCAGCCACGGGTGAGATGAGATGCAGCCACGGGTGAGATGAGATGCAGCCACGGGTGAGATGAGATGCAGCCACGGGTGAGATGAGATGCAGCCACGGGTGAGATGAGATGCAGCCACGGGTGGGATGAGATGCAGCCACGGGTAGGATGAGATGCAGCCACGGGTGGGATGAGATGCAGCCATGGATGGGATGAGATGTAGCTGCTGGTGGGATGCAGGTAGGGATGTGATGGAGCCGTGGATGGGAAGCAGCCAGGCGGGTGGCCCAGTGGCCTTGGTTTCCCGATGGTACCCAGTGATTGCAGCGGGCCGTGATGGATGGCGATCCTGGAGGAGCAGTGTTGGGGAGACTGCCCACCCGACCAAACTAGGGTTGCAGGAATCGCCCTAGGTGCTAGCCACGGGTGGACAGCTGCTGGGCAAACTGGAGTGGATTTGGGAGGGCCACCGGCAGGATGGAGCCGGTGCCAGGTTCATGGGCCCCACATTTGGCAGCAGAGGACAGACGCAGTGGTGCTACGTGTCGCTTGCCAGCTGTGTCTGCGAGGGAGTCACAGCTGCAGCGCGGGGCGCTCACCTTATGCGCCCGCCGGGGGTCAGAGCTGTACCACCAATTAGAAATGTAGTATGGCTTTCCTAATTAGCTATGCCACTTTCCTCATGTGCAGGGCATTGTGGTATTCTTGCGAAACAGGCGTCCAAAAGTGAATGGCAGCAACAGGGGTGCGGAGCTTAGAGAGGGGGCATCTTTGCTTGGGCACAGTGGGCAGAGGAGGAGGAATAGAATGGGCATGAATGAGCAGACTGCCCCTATGTGGTGGGTGTGTCCTCAGTTACGTAAGGAAATAAGCATTACTTCTACAATTCACGTGGACATAGAGTTGAAAATAATAGAAGCAGGGTCTGGGAGTAAGACCCCCAGTGGGGGAGGGGGAATGCAGGGGATGAGAAACCTCCCCCTTGCATAACAAGCCTAGAATGAATGGGCTTATGCAAGGGGGCTTCAACCCCCTGCAACCCTCTTGCCTGGGGTTCTTACCCCAATACCTCCAATTCTATTCTGAACAACTTTATGTCCATGTGGATTGTAGAAGTGCCGCAACCTACATCAGATTTGCAGTGCCTGGGAAATCAGAGCTGAATCGTGTCATGGTGTCTATGATGGCACCGGTGTCACTGTTGCTAAGTGACCTTTGGCTATATAAGGAAATTGTAGTTTTCAGAAAAGCCAGCAGAGGGCAGTGTTGGAATAGGTAGGCTACAACTCTCAGAGTTAGGCTACGTTCACACATTGCTTATTTTGCCGCGTTTTTTTACGCGCGCTTTTCAAAATACGCAATGTGCCTTTTGTCTGCCTGCAAAGTGAATGGGAAATTCACTTTGCAGTGCAGACATTGCGTAAAAATACGCACTGCGTTTTCCGGGAGAAAACGCAGCTCCGTAAACAATTGATATGTCAATTCTTTACGCAGCTACTTCTGCGTATTCTCACAGAGGGGAGGAAGAATCCTGCTTCCTCCTCCCCTCTGTGACAGCTGTGGCCGCCCATTAGATTTCACAGTGTATTAATATACACTGTGAAATCTAAATTAAACAAAAGCAAGTGTGTGAAAAATAAAAAAGAATGAAATACTTACCCTCCGACGCCTTCTGCCGCTGTGCGATCCCCGGTTCTAAGTCAGATCTCTTCTGACAAGACCTGTGGTGATGTCAGAGGGGCGTTCCCGGGCACTCGCGGTCATGTGATACATATCACATGACCGCAAGCAGCCAATCAGCGATGGGACCGCCCGGGAACGCCCCCCTCTGACGTCATCACAGGTCCTGTCAGAAGAGACCTCACTTGGAATCGGAGATCGCACAGCGGCAGAAGGCGTCGGAGAGATGAAGTATTGATTCTTTTTTATTTTTCATTCACTTGCTTTTGTTTAATTTAGATTTCACAGTGTATATTAATACACTGTGAAGTCTAATGGGGGCAGTCACACATGTCACAGAGGGGAGGAGGAAGCAGGATTTTTCCTCCTCTCTGTGACATCACTGCGCTTTCTGGGGGAAAGAAAGTGCAGTGTGTGAAAGCCCCTGCGTATTTTGCTGCGCTTTTTTGCGCGGGCCGAAAAACGCGGCAAAAAGCGCAGCAAAATACGCAAATGTGTGAACGTAGCCTTAAAGTGTGGGAGTTACAATACACAACATTATAAGACCACACATGGCATACGCTGGGTCACTACATACGCAGGTGTGTTTTATGTGTAAGTAAGTGAGTGGCATGTCTTTGCTGTTGGGCAGTGTGTGTATATGTGCAATAAGGATGTTTCTGCAGTGTGTGCAGTGTGTGTTTAGAAGTGATTATCTATGCAGGTGTGTACAGTTTTTCTGCAGTGTGCAGAATGTGTGTATGTATGTCTTCTGACTGCATGTAACTGTGCACATTCACTTCTGATCAACAAAAGGTATTGATTGAAGATCTAATATTTATAAGATATCAGGCTGCTTCATATATAACATCTTGGTTTGCAAATGAGAGAAGCTAAAACCGCTTTCATAGATAAATAATTGATCACTTGAAGCCAGCACTTTGATTGGGATGAGATCTTGTCCAGGGGCGTAACTACAATAGGTGCAGGGGTTGCGATCGCACCCGGGCCCTGCAGCCTAGGGGGGCCCCAAATCTCCCTTTGGCCCATAGAAAAAGACTAATACTACTAAAGATTTGCAATAATTGGGGGCCTCGTTGGAGCTTTTGCATCAGGGCCCCTGGCCCTGAAGTTACGCCACTGATCTTGTCCCACCACTGGATCTAAAAGAGAGATCAAGACCCTGAGGATTCATCAAAGTGATTTCACAAGCTTTCTGGCATAAAACGTTTTGCAAAATGCAAAGTTAAGCAAAAATGTATTATTTTCAGTCCTGGGCAGAGCATGAGCAGGATAGGGAGGGCATTATAATGCCTGCTCAATAAATTGCACAAAAGTTATGCCACTCTAGTATCTTAACTTAAGCCGGAAGAGCACTCCAGTCTATGATTAGAGTAACATTTCTGGCGAGGTGCACAGATGAGTTTGGTAGTGAGAAATAGGCCTTAATGTCTTACACGACCATGCCCATTTATTAACACTGTTGTGTACAACGCTATTCTTAATGATATTCCAAATGGTGACACCAGATTTTTGAGCTGTTTGTAAGCCACAATGTGGGAGAATTAATGGGTCCCTATATTAAAGACCTACCAATTGTTTTAAGCTCTGCAAATTAAAAAAAAAAATCTTCGTTAACCCCTTTATGACCAATGATGGCTATACCCGTCATGGCTTTGAACTGTCACTGCATGTAAACACTCTATTTGGTCAAAAAAATGTAGAAAATATCATCCTAAATTTACTACTAACATGAAGTCCAATATGTCATGAAAAATCAGTCGTGGAATCACTAGGATATGTTGAAGTGTTCCAGAGTTATAACCTAAGAAAGTGACACTGGTCAGAATTGCAAAAATGAGGTTTGGAAGACAAAACAAAAAAGGAAATGACAGAAGCCTTTAAGTAGTAGGTATCAGTGTGCACATAACTAACTCTTGACGCTAGATTCTAAGCTAAATATTGAGTTATAAATCACATTAAGCATATAGCTAAAATTCCCTATGACTTTCAAGTTGTCTTTCCTCGACAGATGGTACAAACTTGTCTGTGTGTCAGACTACTATTAATAAATAAGACTGTCTTTTTTTAAGAGTGTAGAACATGTTCCTGTTAACTGCCAAGTACTGAACTAATGTGAGAATCTGAAAAGGGAAAGCTGAATCTCCATGTTTTACAATATGATGGATTGAACAGCTGAACCTGTCACGATGTACTGCTCAACAATGTGGGCTCAAGACATCTTCTTTAGGAAATTTGAATTCGGTATGTCAAACACACAGCTTTCCTATAAACAAATGGTAATTCTTCCTTATTAACAGCCAGCAGGTTCCATACAACTTGTGAGTACACATTTTATACTATAAGACACTGCACATCCATATATACTACAGGGTCTACATATATCAGAGAGTCTTGTGCATTTAGAAAACAGGGTATAATGAAAGGAAAAGCAGATGGTAAATATACTCAACCAAGCCGAATTGTAGGTAAATCTGAAGTTACCACGGCAACCAAGTTGGCAAAATGCCGTCTCCCCACTGCTCCCACATCCAATTGTTTCTCATTCCAGTTCACGTTACTATTGGCTAAGTGCTTCATGCCTGGTGTGGAATGGCTTACATGTACAGGCTTTATTGGTGAAGTGGTCTAGTGCTTCTGTCTCGGGTTTGATGTCCTGGTGTTTTTGTCTCACATTTTGGGAGCTTGCAATTTCATAATCAGCTCAATTTGACAGCTCACATGTTCCTTCAAGAAGGGCAAAATGGCAATTAGATAACTTCAGTCTTCAATTCTATCAAAAATCGAGGGGCAATGAATGCTGATTCTGCTCTTTCCTACATTGCAATGCACAGAAGAACAATTAAAGAAATGGAAGACATCTAAAAACGTACCTATCCTCTGTTTATTAACCCAGACTATTTTGGCCTCTACATTATTTTATGGATTTACAGTACCGTGCAAATGTTTTAGGCAAGTGTGGAAAAATGCTGCAAAGTAAGGAATGCTTGAAAAAATAGAAAGCTTAGTAGTTTATTTTTATCAATTTAAATGCAAAATGAATGAACTAAAGAGAAACTTTAATCAAATCAACATTTGGTGTTACTACCTACTAAACTACATCAATTCTTCATGATACACCTGCATAAAGTGTTTAACCCCTTCACCCTTGTCCCAGTTTTCCCCTTCCTGACCATTGACTCTTTATAAGGTTAGGCTGGGTTCACATTCGCGGACAGATCCTATGGGTACGTGAATGGGTCGCACACATGCGCATAAACGCGCACGTGCGTCCATTATAAAGATAGGAGCTCGCGGCCGCTGCGGTCACATTGCGGATCCCCTAAGCAGAACGCTGCGGAGGGGTCCGCAAATGTGAACCAGCGCTTACTCTGGAATGCTTCAGTGTATCCCAGTGTTTCTGAGATTATTTGGAGGGACATATTGTACTTCATGTTAGTGGTACATTTAGGACAATATTGTTTGCATTTAAGTGTGAAAATATCAGAATTTTGACAAAAATCTCGCAAGTTTCAAACTTTGATTTTTTCTGCCCTTAAACCAGAGAGTTGTGTCACACAAAATAGTTAATCAATAGCATTTCCCACATGTCTACTTTACATTACCATCCATTTTTAAACAGCATTTACTTTTTGTTAGGAAGTTAGAAGGGTTAAAAGTTTATCAGCAATTTAAAATTTTCCAACATAAAATTAATTTGTTTAGCAACCTTGTCACATTGAAGTGACTTTGAGAGGCCTATGTGACAGAAAATACCCAAAAGTGACATGATTCTAAAATCTGTATCTCTCAAACTGCTCAAAACTCCATTCAAGAATTATAGTCACCCTTCAGGTGCTTCACAAGAACTAATGCAATGTGGAAGTAAAAAAAAATGAAAATGTTACTTTTTCCCCCAAAAAATTTTCCTTTAGCCCAATATTTTTCATTTTCACAAGGCTAACTAGAGAAATTGTGCCATATAATTTGTTGTGCAATTTCTCCTGAATACGCCAATACTTGTATGTGATGGAAAACCAGTGTTTGGATGCACGGCAGGACTCAGAAGGGACAGAGCGTCATTTGACTTTTAGAGTTCAAAATTGACTGGAATCATTAGTGGATGTCATGTCACACTTAGAGAGCCCCTGATGTGCTTAAAGAGTGGAAATCCCCCACAACTGACCCCATTTTGGAAACTAGATACCTTAATGAATATATCTATATGTGTGGGGAGTACCTTGAACCCTTCCAAGGGCTTCACAGAATTTTATACGATTGAGCTGTGAAAATAAAAAAAAGCACATCTTTCCCACAAAAATGTTATTTTAGCTCCAAATATTTGATTTACACAAGACTAACAGGAGAAAACGCACCATACAATTTAATGTACTAATTCTCCGAACTACAATGATACTCAACATATTGCAAACAACTACTGCTTTATGAACAGAATCGGAAGGAAGGAGCACCATTACTTTGGAACATCAAATTGGCTCATATTCTCAGTGTATGCCATGTTGTTTTGCAGAGTCCCTGATGTGCCTAACCAGTGGAAAGTCCATATAACTGACTCCATGTTGGCAACTACTTCCCTTAAGGAACTTACCTAGATGTGTGAAGAGAACCTTGAACCCACAAGGTGATTAATGAAATTATATAACTTTGAGGCATGAAAATAAAAAAATCTAAATTTTCCCACAAAAATTTCATTGATATCTAAAGTTTGCATTTTTACAAGGCTAAATAGAAAAAAAATGCACCATATCATGTGTTGTGCAATTTCTCTTGAGTACACCGATACCACATGTGTAATTGTAAACTACTGTTTGGGGGCGTGGCAGGACTTGGCAGGGAAGAAGTGCAATTTTGGCTGGAATAGATTGCTGATACCATGTCACATTTGAGGAGCCCTTGACATGCCAAAACAGTAGATATCCACACAAAGTGAGCCTGTTTTGGAAACTGCACCTCCTGAGGAATTAATCTGGGAGTGTAATGAGCATTTTTAGCCCACACGCGATTCACAGAATTGTATAACATTGGGCTGAGTTTATGGAAAAGATATGAAATAAGAAAAGTGTTCAGCTCACCCCTTCTTATTTCTGGCTAGCTGGTCCCAGCGCCTCCTCGCACGGTGCCATCCTGGTCTGGATGTGTTGCAATCCAAGAAAAGAAATGTTCCAGTGAGGACAGAGAGGGTTGGTTTGGTTAAAACACTTATTTTATATTTTTCATGCTAAGACTGGCTTCATACCACGGCAAGGTCCGGTACGGGGCTGTCAAGCATGAACCTGACAGCCCCGGACCGGATCAGCACACAGAACCAGAGGGACAAAATGTGCCCTCCGGTCTTGTGTCAGCCGGATGGCTTTAATTGCAGCCGCAAGCTGCTGATTTTTCAAGATCGCGGATTCGCCCGGACCGGGGCAATCCGGCCCCATAGGCTCCCATGTTAGGGAGAACCGGATCACCCCGGATCTGGAGATTCCAGGACAATACAGGCAAATCCGGGATCCGGGTTTTTGGGGTTATTTTTCTCCCTGGACACAAAAACATTGCAAGGAACATTTTTGTGTCCGGTGAGAATAATCCGAATTCTCCTGGATTCCACCGCAGAGATGAAACCGGATGGCAGCTCTCTGCCATCGGCCCCATAGGCTACTATGGGGCCAAAAATTGGTCTGGGGCTGTCTGGTTTACACCGACATCCCCGGGCCGGACCTTGCCGTGGTGTGCAGCCAGCCAAAAACATCTTGTCTGCAGATAGTTGAGTAACCCCAGCGACAGAACAAATCCTATGCATTTTGACGGTTACGTCTTATTCATGGATCCATGAATAAGATGTAACTGTCGAAACATGTGGGATTTGTTCTGTCGCTGGGATTACTCAACTATCTGCAGAAAAGATTTTTTAGCATGAAAAAAATAAAATACGTGTCTTAACCAAACCAATCCTCTCTGTCCTCGCTGGAAAATTTCTTTTTTCTTGGAGTAAATGGAAAAGCACTATTTTTTTCACTAAAATGTTTGTTTTCCACAAGATTTTAATTTGCATAAGGGTATAAAAGGAAAAAAAAATTAATACTACAATTTGTTACTTAATTTCTCCTGAGTACACTGATAACTAGTGATGAGCAAGTAACGAAATATTCACATTCGCTATACTCATAACGAGTAGTTTTTAATACTCACATACTCATCCGAATAGAGAGTCTAATGTTAGTCAATTAGTGATAAGCTCCGCCCACACACATCCGGCCTTTAAAACGAGACTTTCTGGGAGAGGGTGGAAGAGAAGTATTTTTTGCGTTTCACTGCATACAACACCTTGCTGTGCCCCCAGAGAGAGCTACCATTCATTCTGCTCTAAATGAGGTGCCAGCTCCCATTGTTTATTGAAGGGAGTCGGCAATGTGTCAGATCGATAATGATCGACATCACTCACGAACACCTGCAATACTTGACGAGTAACGAATATCTCAAATAATGTACTATCTGTGCGAGTAATGAATAGTAATGATTACACTCGCTCAACCCTACTGATAACCAATATGTGGTTGAAAACTTTTTGAAGCATATTACAAAGGTCAGAAGGAAGGAAGCAGCATATTGGAGGTCACATTTTGCTGTTATAATTTGAGGGTGTCATGTCAGATTGGCAGAGCCTCTGAGATGCAAAACGAGCTGAATCCCGCAATAAATGATCCCACTTTGCAAACTACACTCCCCAATTAATTCACCTAAAAGTGCAGTGAGCATGTTGACACCATATGTGCCTCACAGGATTTTACACCATTTGGCGGTAAAGAAAGAATAATTGCATTTTTACCACTTTAAGGGGTTGTCTGGGCTTTTTGGATAATTTCTATGTCTATCCAGGCTGCAAAATGTTGACAGTTTGTAATAGTCATTCTGTCCGTTTTTTGCATAGTTACCCAGATATCGCCTATTTGCGGCTGCCAGGGAACGTTTGTGTTGGAGCTTTGATGGAACTGTAGAACTGGATGTTTTGCCCAGACTCCAACAAACATGCCCCCTCCCCAGTCTACCGTATGCTTGGCCACCCCCAAACTGCTACAGGCCCACTCTAGCCCCTAATGTCACCACCCACTCCCATTGAACACAGCAGTCCTCTGCTCCACTGGCACACTGTGCTGAATCCGCAGCTGTGAAGGGGATTTGGTACACTGTCAGTGCAGGAGGGGACCACTGCATGTGTGTGCGCTCACCCTGTGGCCGTTGTCAATGGCGCCGAAGTCCGCAGCCTGGGTCTCTGTGCTCCCTAGATGCTCCATGTCTATACCTCCTGTACCATAGAGCAGGGCACAGAGTCGGTGGAGCTGGTTTTCTTTATATTGCAGCCGCCGGCTCTGTGCCCCACTCTATGGTACAGGAAGTATAAAAGTGGAGCATCCCAAGGACACAGAGACCCGGGCAGCGGACCTCGGCTCCAATGACAATGACCACAGGGTGAGCGCAAACACATGCTGCGGTCACCACCTGCACTGACAATGTACCGAATTTCTTTCACAGCTGCGGATTCGGCACAGTGTGTCAGTGGAGCAGGAGACCGCTGTGTTCAATGGGGCTGGGAGGTGACATTAGGGGTTGGGGGAGGCCTGTAGCAGTCTGTGTGTGGGCAAGTATACTGTAGACCAGTGGAGTTGGCATACTTGTTGGAGTCTAGGCATAACGTCCAGTTCTGCATTTCCATGAATTCCATGACTACAATTGAGCCCCCATGATTACATCACAGGGTCCCGATTGCTTAGAAAAGGGAGAGCATTCCCTTTCGCAGTTTTCTAATATCTGTATTTAGAGGGTTAAACAGCCAGGGTCAATGTGGGGACAAGCTCCCAGCAGTGATTGTCGGGCACAGCTCCTGTGCCCTGCGCAATTCCCATGAAGTACCGATACATTATTTGTTGGAAACCACATCCAACCATGATGTATAGGTACATGTCATGAAGTGGTTAAAATAACTCAGAAGGGAGTTCATCCCACACATCTTGGAAAACTAGCCACAGATTGTTTGGGTATGTAGGCTGGAGCAAATCGTTCTGTCTCTTCATGTAATCCTAGAGATACTTGATTATGTAATGGGAATGGTATGCATGGTAATGCATGAAGGATAAGTATTTCTCAGTATTAAGGACACCATTAATCTTGAACAAATCCCATACTCCATTTTTTGAACTGCCGCCCCAAACATGCAAGAGACCTCCACCATGCTTCACTGTTGCCTTCAGCATATAAAATGCCTTCTGTCACACCCAAATATTTCACATTTTGAGTCAACAGTCTAGAACAGTTGCTGCTATTTATCTACACTCTAAGGCTACTTTCACATTTGCGTTTGGGAACGCAGCGTATCATCCGCATGCACAAAGGCATGCCAAAACGCACACATAATTCTGTCACAGCAGCGTCGATTATCTGCATGCATTAACAGAATTACTGCCCATATGAATGTATTAGCAGCCATTGGAATCTGTTATAAAGCTGCCGGGGAGGAGAGAGAGAGAGAGAGACTTTGCACTGTCCAGAATGGGATATGCGCTGGGAGAAGCTGGATTTTGTCACACATAAAATAAAAAAAAACAAACGCTGCATTTGCCTGCAGATGGCAGTGCGTCTCCGCTCACTGCCATGCATTGTTTGTGCGCTTCAGGATGCTTGCGTACAAAGCAAGCCACCTGAGAAGCAGAAAGAATGCAACATGTTGCGTTCGGAGGGCGCTGACAATATGCACATCCGAATGTAACGCAGCCAAACGCAGGTACTATGCGTCCCCATGTTAAACATAGGGACGCAGTACACATGCATTTGGCTGCATTCGCATATGCTGCGTACTGAACACAAGTGTGAAACCGGCCTAATTTCTAAGTTTTAATGCATTATCTAGTCACATGGCCTTGTTTCCACGCCCCAGATATAGATTTTTTAACACTATTCTTTCATGAAGAACTCATTTGACCATGCTACCCCAAACATAAACTAATATAGCTGGATCCCAGTGGTTGCTGCCAAATCTAAGCTGATTACACTGTGGAAACATCTTTCAAATTTCACAGGGAAGTAAGCATGATATGTCTTTCATCTGCTGTACTGTATCTTTGGCTGACCACTGTGTCTATGGTCCTCATGGTCCTTAACATTACCAATATCTTAGTATTCTTTAAAAAAAAACTTGAACAGCACATTTTGAAACCCTAGTATTTTTTTAAATCTGTGCCTGAGAACGACTTACTGATGCAGTGTAATTACCTTGTGCATTTTCTTGGCACCCAGTCTTGCCATAATGCATGACCTGTGAAATGAAATTGTCTTGTATGACCTCACCTCTGGAGTAAGTTTGGCTATTTCTCACCCAGATTGAAGCCTCATTCACAGTTGTTTCTGTTAATGACTATGGTTCTATCTAAACATGTAATCCATGATCATTTTCACCAATTTGGTATAATTGGTTACTCATACAACAGAGTATAACTCTACTAATTCTTTGACTTTATGCAAGTGTACTTAGAGGAACTGATGCGGCAAAGGGTGGTAACTTCATGTATTTTTATGATTTAGGTGTCTCTTATTTTCAATCACTTGCAATCTTATTGATTAAAATAAATTAACATGACTACTATTTTTTTTAATTATTTTTACTTTGCAGCAATTTTTAACAACTACCTAAAATTCTTGCACAGTTCTCTATTTTAAAAGTAAAAGGGAACCTTTCCCCATGACAATACAGACAATCTGCTGGCAGCAGGTTATAGAGTAGGGGGAACTGAGCGGATGGATACATAGTCTTGTAAGAAAGGATTGGGTATACCCAGTGGGCGGTGCTATCAGTGACAGCCCGCTTTCTTTTTATAAATGTGCACGCAGATATGACTGTCATAAACTGGACCAAAAATCCTGACTGAGCATTGGTTTAAATTATAGAAACACAGTTCACTGAATTGTCTCTCAAATCTATATATCAATCTATTCAGCTCCCCCTCTTCTATAACTTGAGACTTGAGTTGAGATAGCATTTGCATGGAGATAGATTCCCTTTAAAGACATACTGTATCCCTTCATTGTTATATTCTTATGTTGAAAACAGTGTAAATAAATCAAACTGCTCCCAAAAAGGAATCATTTTTGCATTGCTAAAAAAAAACCCCACAATGCTATTTCACTTTACAAACAGCAAATGTGTGCCTTCTTCCAAAAAATTAGTAAGTGTCGGGTTGCTTGTTTAAAAGCCAAAGCTTTTCAATTTTCCAGAGAGCAAGCCTATTGCTGCTGCTAACAATGGGATACATATTGGGAGGCTAGCTAAATAGCTATTGTTTCTTTACTTTAAAAAAAAAAAAAAAAAAGCAAACATATCACTGCTCCTAAGGTGAATGATATTTTTGCTTATAAAACTACTGCTTATTCATTTAAATTTTTGGACCAAACAACTCTATAAAGGCCATGGCTTCCATGTAAGCAGCCTGTGTATCAACACCAATCAATGCAGGCATCTGGCCAGAAAAGGGATTATATCACTATATATGTATGCAATTTACATACATGCAGTCACGTAGACTAGACATTGTCACGCTTCCAGGGCAAGGCGCCCTAGAGTGGACCCACTGGGCCGTGGTACCGAACTCCCCTGGGTGAGCTGATCCTAGTTTACCCAACCCCTATACAGGGATTGTCAGGGGCAAGCCCAGGGGGTCTAAATACCACGGCTGCTAGTACCAGGGTGGTGGCTCGTAAGGTTAGCCTATGCTACGGCACAGCTAAGGATTCCGGGTAACGGTACAAGGCTAGGAGGGCAGGAATGGTGCTACCGGGGAAGAGCACAACTAGGGTTCCAGGTAACAGGGCACAAGGCTAGGAGAACAGAAATGGCTCTACCGGAGGAGATACAAGGAAGGCCTGACCAAAAGTCAGCAAGGCAGAAGCAAACTAACTTAATAATCAGGCACCTCCATCAGTGGAGGTGGCCTGATATACCAGAGGAAGAGCAGCTATTGGTCAAGGGGAGAGTCAGGTTAACCGTGCCGGCCCCTTGAGTCACATGGGAGGAGTGCACCATTGATTGGTCACATGAATACGACCATTGTAATGTGCTCATGTGTGAGCCCGGTGGTCAGCTGACAGGAAGGGAACCCGGCGACAGCTCCGAGACACAGTATGCCTGGACGCTGGATGCCTGGTCAGCAGAGGATTCGACCTGGGAGAGGTGAGCTGGGGAGCGGTGTCAGGGGACCGGTGCCAGGGGACCTAACAGACATGCTTGGTCTCGATCAATAAGAGTATCTAATCAGAATGTGGCTAACACAACAATACAAATCGCATACATGTGATCATATGACCTATCTGATCTCACTGGAGACACTAGAGAATTATGGCAGTGTGTGGTGCATGTGCAGTACAAGACTTCAGAAGTCTGCAACCACAAGAAGTGACTATGGATTCTTGTCAGAAGGCCAAGTTACCCATTTAAGATTGCTCTCTAGGTCATTGATATTGATCACCTAATTAGATGGCAGTCACCATGTTCATTTCATTGGTTATCAGGTATAGCCATATACAGACAACATTGATGTCTACTGATCAGAATCCATCCAAATTTTAGTAAGGGTGAAGCCTAATACATTCTGTGCCACAATAAAAGAGGAGACTTGTACTTAGAGGAGACTTGAACTTGAAATGCATTGAATAGAAGCTTGGGTTACACTTGGGAAATGAAAAAAGGTTTTCTGGAACTGACTGTTGGAAGAAAAGTTACTGAGCTAATAAACCAATAAATGCCCATGAACATTTTATTTCTAGTAAACATTTAAGGACTCATCGCTAAGGCTGTGGTCACAGTTGCCATGCGTTTTTTTTAGTGATTTAACAAAACTCATGCGTTTTTTCATGTCAGCATGAGTTTTGTAAGGTGTGTGATGGCTCCCTGCGTTTTTGGCTGCGTTTTTGAATCTGCACCTAAAAATAGTGCTTGAAGTATTATTTTGAGCGTTTTGAAAAATGCATGCGTTTTTGTAGAAAACGCATGCGTTTTTATAACAGGGTTCCTATGGGAAACGCATGCAAAAACGCATGTACAATTAGTACCTTTTAGTGCCATTCAAAAACGCATGCGTTTCCAAAGGAGCCCATGTTAAAAAAACGCATGCGTTTTTTTAACATGGGCTCCTATGGAAACCGCATGCGTTTTTGAATGGCACTAATGGTACATGCGTTTTTGCATGCGTTTTCCATAAGGCCCCTTATTAAAAAACACATGAGTTTTTGGATATGCTCCAAAAACGCATGGGACAGTCACACATGCTTTTTGGCTATTAGGGCATGCGTTTTTTAACATGGGGGCCTATGGGTGCGTTTTTTACATGCGTTTTTGAAAACGCAGGTCTCCAAAAACGCATGTGAAAAATGCTACTGTGACCCCAGCCTAATAGAAGAATTGATTCTGCATCTTTAGTGTTTAGAGCAACTTTTAAATCATCACATGCCATTGCTTCTAAGGCCATCAAGGTAATTTTCCCTTCAGTGACACTTTTTGCTCTGCAGTGCAGTCTTCTTGCCTAACATGTCCATTCTTACCTCACCATAGGTGAATGTTTCTTTTAACCTATATTATAATATATTCCACATCATTATATAGTTCCACGGACACGCACAGTGCTAGTCTTACCATAAAAAGAAAGTAATGTTTTACCTGTAATTTGTCACAGAATAATATTTTGTTATTACAACAAAGCACTAAGAGTTTAATGTCTAAACTATAGGTATGCAGCTCAAACTGTGAAATGTGATTTACTGTCTAATTTATACTAAGGCGGCTTTTCAATCTGTTCAGAAAGATTTCAGCTGCATGCAGAAATGAGTGGATGACTGTTTTACAACCCAGAGAGCTATTTGGAAATATACTATGCACTCCCTTTAAGGCTGGCAGTGATTCATCTTGGCATATATATATATATATATATTTTAACTTCAGAGCTGTGAATTCTAGAGTTTATGCTATTAAATCCACTAGTCCAAAATGTAGCAATAGTTAGTAAATTTATAGCGCAAAACAAGTACAGCTACAGGTTATTAAGTGTTATACCCAATGCATTTTACATTTCTTTTGTGCATTCTAACGAAAATGACATTATTGATTTTGGTATAAACTTGATGTAGAAATACAGTCTTTAAGAGTGTGGCCAATCCACCCCGCTATCTCTGCCTGTTTAAAAATCAATGACTCTACTTGATCATTAGTTTTTATTTGCAACTTGGCCTTTTGTGTACTGCTGATATTCTTGAAAACCTCAGAATAGGACTCAGATCCAGGAGCACTTCTGTACACAATAGCTTTGGAGAACTGTTTAACAGGAATGCTTTTCTATTTTGCTGTATACATGGATATAAACCGATTTTGACAGAAGCAAAGGATTAAACTGTAGAATAGCAGTTAGGAAGCAATGAGGATTAGGCTCTGCAAGGTAATATAAGGGTAATGTAAGTCATTCCTTATACCTGGTAAGATCATCTTAAAAGTACAATATATTTTTATAAGAATTTCTAACATACAAAAAGCAAAAAGAAGAACAAAAATATCACAATAAGAAATAAGGTTTAATGTATATAGCCAAAGTTGTAAGTACAGCTCAGATAGAGATAAAATGCAGAAATAAGGTGAATGATACTATGACAATCCAAGCCTAATCCTATCATTTCTAACTACGATGACATTTCAGATCTAGTTCTAACATACCTAACTATGATGAGAGTTCAGATCTAGTCCAATCATACCTAACTACATGACAATCTACAACCAATAATATGTGGTCAATATCGGACTACCTGAGGAAGACAGGGGCAGCTGATGAAATGCGTAGTGGGAAATAAAGGTTTGCTCTGCCACTAATCAAGTCCCTGATGCTCTTTGTGCTTTAGCGCTGCAATATTGACCACACATTATTGTTTGAAAATTGTCAATCCCCTTGAGGGTTGTGGCTGGAGCTGCTGTGGGCCGTAGGACATTGTTATTTATAGAAAAAGGGCCTAACGTGATGCCACTTCCGGTGACGCGGCATGTGATCCGGAACAAAGAAGTTGGCCGGAATACAGGTCCCAAAGGGCACGCGGCGTTCATCACAGGATCGCAATAACCGCGGTTGTGCAGAGGTGTGCAACCCACACAGGTGAGAGGCTCCTCTGCACCGCTTAATTATTCCTCACTAGACCACCGGGTGCTATTTATTGTGTGCGCTTTTCTGCCTTGTTTTTCTTGCTTGACAATCTAGACCTAGTCCCATCATTCCTTATTACCATGAAAGCCCAGACCTAGTCCTATCATTCCTTACTATCATTTCAGTTCAGATCTAGTCTTAACATTCTTTGTTTTCATAAAAGTCCAGACTTAGTCCTATTATTCCTTACTACTATGACAATCTAGGCCTACTCCTATAATTTCTTATTAATATGACAGTCCAGACCTATTCCTATAATTCTTTACTACTATGACAGTTCAGGCCTAGTCCTGTCATTCCTTATTACTATGACAGTTCAGTTCTAGTAATGGCATTCCTTACTACCATGACAGGTCAGATCAAGTCCTTTTATTCCTTATTACTGTGACAGTCCGGAACTAGTTCTCTAATTCGTTATTGTAGAGACAGTCCAGAACTAGTCCTATCATTCCTCACTTCAATGACAGCTCATATCTAATCCTATCATTCCATATTTGAAATGGGCAAACCCGAAGATGTTTGCGTTTAGCGGATCCAGCCAGACATAAACAAAAAAACAAAAACTCCGATTCTGGGAATGCTCATTAAGCCCCATACATATTCTATGCATCCCCCCACCCACCCTTTGTTATTTTTTGCAGTTATATGTCCTCTGTGATTGGTTACTATACACAACATACACACACCACTGATGTAAAAAAAAGAAAATGGAAAAAAACACGGTGTAGGGTCCCCCGCATTTTTGATTCTCAGCACAAGTAAAGTGGACAGCTGAGGGTTGATATTCTCAGCCTGGGGGGACCTTGATTATTGGGCCCCCAGCCTTAAAATACCAGCCTATAGCCATCCAGAATTTGGCACATTAATTAGATGCGCCAAATCCTGGTGCTTTAGTCGGCTTTCCCTGATTGCCCTGGGGCAGTGGCAGTCAGAGTAGCATAATAAAAGCTGTGATGTGTCAAAAAATACAGCTGCCATCAAGCCCTAGGTTAGTGATAGGTAGGGGTCAAAAGACCCCCCCCCTTCCCATCACTAATCTGTAAGTCAAAAGAAATAAACACAAACACTGAAACCTAATTTATTTGAAATAAAAAACACACAAACCATCTTTCTCCACTTTATTAACCCCAAAACTATCCCAGGTCCAAAATAATCCATAAGGAGATGTCCCACAAAGATCCTGGCTCTGATACATCCAGAACGTGCAGCAATGGGAACAAAATCTCTCAGTGCAGTTTCTGAGACCACACAGACTTCCTTGGAGGAGCCATCGCTGTGAAAAGTGGGGACGTGACCGGAGGGCTTCCCTGCTGCTGTAAGTGAACTCTGTTGAACCCACTGCTGGATGTCCCACTATCCGGCAGCGGGTTCAACCGATTTCACTGATGGCAGCAGGATAACTCTCCTGTGATGTCACTTCTCCATGGCAGTCAGTGTAGTCCCAGAAGCTGCAGTGAGAGGAAGCTTTTTCCATTGCTGCAGCATATAGATGTGTCAACGCCAGGATCGATGTGGGACATTACGTGATGGATTACTTTGGGCTTAGGCTTTTTGAGGTGTTCATAAAGTGTAGAAAGATGGTTTGTAGGTTTTCTATTTCAAATAAAGGATTTTTCAGTGTTTGTGTTTATTTCTTTTGACTTACAGATTAGAGATGGGAGGTATCTCTTAAGGGGCCGTCACATGAGTCAGTATTGCTGTCAATATCGCTGCAGGACGTGACGTTGCAGCGACATTGACGCGTGTGACATGGTATATCAACCAGCGATAAATCGCTGGTTGATGGTCGCCAGGTTTTCGGACTGGACCGAAAACCTGGAGTTTGTCGCTCCGGTGTACACGCAGCATCGCTGCGTGTGACACCGGCAGACGCGATTAGCCAGCTCCCAGCGCCTCTCAGGAAGCGCTGGGAGCTGGTATCCATGGTAAATTGTGGGTAACTAGGCAGCGCGCGCTGCCTAGATACCCGATGTATACCTTAAATACCAGCTTCTCCGCTCATCGGCTGGTATCCAAGGAACACAGCAGTTAACTAGGGACTCTAGTTACCCGCTGTGTACCATGGATACCGCCGGTGAGCGGAGAAGGCTGGTAACTAAGGTATACATCGGGTATCTAGGCAGCGCGCGCTGCCTAGTTACCCGCAGTTTACCATGGGTACCAGCCTGCATACATCGTGGAAATGATATTTAAATCATTTCCACGATGTCGCTGGTAAAATGATCGCTGGTGAGTCTGCCGTGTGACAGCTCACCAGCGATCAGCCTCAATGTCGTCAGCGATCAGATCGCTGACGACATTGACATGTGTGGTGCTGGCTATAGACCCCTACTCATCACTAACTTAGGGCTTGGTGGAGCTTTTTGAAAAATCATTCGCTGTCATTAACCCCTTATATTTCCTGACTGCCACTACAGCAGTGCTATCAGAAAGAGCCGCGGAAAGAGACAGTATTTGGCAGATCTAATCAATGCACCAATTTCTGGGATCGCTGAGGGCTGGTATTTTGAGGCTGGGGGGCCTAATAATCATGGCCCCCCCCAGGCCGAGAATACCATCTGAACCGAGAATAAAAAATACAGGGTACCCCACGTCAATTTTTAAAAATTATTTATTTTTACATCAGTGTGTGTATACATTACCAATCACAGACACCAGCACAGAGGGTATCTGACTGGAACCAATCACAGAGTGGAAGGGGGAGGAATGCAGAGAATATGTATAAGGCTTAATTCTGGACCCGAAAGCAAGTGTGACAGCATGGCACAGTAAGTATGATTTAACTGGTTAATCACTGTTTTGATTACTTTTGCAGCCCCCCTAGTCAAACCTGAAACTGAACAGTAACATGAACTTCCCTGAAATGTCTGTGTTCACTGTCCTTGCGTGGACATTTGGTGTCTAGTACAGATCTTGGACTTTACAGTTTGGGTTCGCCCATCACTATTCCTTATCACTATGAGAGTCCAGACCTAGTTCTATCATTCCTTATTAATTCTGTACTAAGACTCTTTAAAATCATGATGGATCTAAGGAGTATGAAATAAGAAATATATTAATTGTAGTACCACAGGTGTTATCTATCACGCTACTTGTGGCTGTGGCCTCACGTATGTGGGCTTAACCTCAAGGGAATTTCGACAACGCATTAGGGAGCACGTAAAGGATTTTCAGGCAGCGGCAAAGGTTGAAGACTTGAGCACACTACCACCATCCCTCGACACTTCAAGAAATACCATAATTGTAATCCAGAAACCCTTCCAGGTCTGTGGCATTGATAGATTACAACTTGGAATGTGAGGGGGTGATGTAAAGAAAGAATTAGCCTAATTAGAATGTCGGTGGATTGTGAACCTTGGCACCTTGTTACCAGCTGATCTAAACAAGAGACCCAGTTTTTCACCTTTTCTTTGACCTTTGCAGCTGCCCTTTTTCCACCCAGTGTGGTTCCCCATTCCCTTGGAACCTCCATAACGGAGTGCCTGATAATTCCCTTACTCCATTACTCACTCCCGAACAATCTGAGGGATTATACAGGAAGTGTTGCTGGGCCCCTACTTTTACTTCCCCTGGGGGGGTTTTGCTCATCTAAAAATTAAAAAGAGCACCCCTTGTTTAAATTAAGTTTGAATCAATGACTATTTTTGCATTCTACTCCCATTGGAGTTCTAGATCCTCTCTGCATGATTCATGCTGCCTTAAAAATGTTGTTTTAATGATATTCATTTTTCTCTGCAACCTTAGGCTATAGGATTGTCAGCTTTTTAACTTGTGCTCTTTTCACTTGCTTGATTTTAGTTGCACTACCCCTTTGTCTACACATGTGAATCTGTATTCCGGGAGCCCGGCTGGCGGCGTGATTTGATTGGGACCAGTATGAGAAATTGTACATATTGAAAATAACCTGTATGGGGAGATATGCAGACCATGGACTAATGAAGACTCGATAATGCCCTAAATATGGACTGCCTGTTTCTATAATCAACATGATTATGTACTATATTGTGTTTTATTACCTATACCTACTCAACCCTTTCTTATCCTCACACTTTTTCTGTCCCCTTTTTTGTGTCTTCTCCTCATATTCAGGTCCCCGCATTATGCCCCACTTGATGTGGCAATAATCTAATTATTATTTGTCTGTACTGAGCGGTTAGGAATAACTCCTACACCGCTGTACAGCTGCCCTCACTGATGCCCACATCCAAAATGGCGGTACGCGATGCGCGCATGCACACTAGGACGGCTGGAAGTGGGCGGCGTGAGGACTTCCATAACGGGTGCACTTGGGCTAATGACGTCACCTGAAGTTGCGTTCCAGACCCGTGCACCCGGGAATGCCCTCCCCGCCGCCGCATGACCAACCAGAAGGTGCACAATGCAGCCACCAATTAGCAGACCGCCATTTCTGAACCTCCCTGATAAAACCCTACAGCTCCAGCACTCAGCACCACTAGCCTCCTGAAGCAGTCGACGCGAAACACATGTCGGGGCTACTGGACCAGTACCCTGAGGTGGCGGATGCTCCTATAGGTTCATGGGTAAGCAAATATCTTGATCGTGCTCCCTAGCTATGCACCTTATTCTGACTGGGGGGATATTTAGACCCACAGGGGATATACCATAGTCACCAGCCCTGGCCAGTATGCACTTAGCACATTGCACTTTCTGACTTGATTCCTGTGAACCATTTTACTGTCCCCTATTCTCTTGGCTATCAGTCATTTGTCTCCCTCCCCCCTCCATTTCACCTTGTTGATAAGTTACCTATGTGTACCTCACTCCATGTTTGATGTATCCACTGTAAGAAATAAAACGTGTTTTCTTGCATATAACACTCGTGTGGACATTGAAGTGGTGATTATTACCTGGGCAATAGTACACTCATGTTCTCTGGTTTTAAATATGTATTTGAGTAGTCTGCCCTAATGTAAGATGGTTATGACCCTGGTCCTGTTCTTGTTCTTATTACTATAACAGTTTAGCTCCAATTCTATCATTACTTATTACTAAGAGAGCCCAGACTACTCCTATCAGTCCTTACTACATGACAGCTCAGACCTAGTCCTATCATTCATTACTAGCACAACAGGTCAGATCTAGTATTAATATTTATTATTACTATGACAATAAAGATGTAACTTATAATTTCTTACTACTATGAAAGTCCAGACCTATTGCCTTCATTCCAGTGCTGTCAAACCTTAACTCCCTAAAATCTATTCTATGAAACTATACTACTAAAACTGTACATAAACGATGTTGGATAAAGAAGACATAAAATATCCTTGGTAAGAAAAAAAGGAAATTGTGGTACTCACTAGTACATGAAAATTCAGCAAACATTACTCCAAATTAGTAAACTGACATCAAAGTACCATGTGGAATACTTCAGTGTACAGACAACAGCCGCTGTTTAGGAAGAAAGCGGGACGGTGGCTCAAGTGGTTAGCACTGCAGCCTTTGCAGCACAGGGGCCCTGAGATCCAGGGTTCAATTCCCACCAAGGACAACATCTGCAAGGAGTTTGTATGTTCTCCCTGTGTTTGAGTGGGTTTCCTCCGGGCACTCCGGTTTCCTCCCACATTGCAAAGACATACTGATAGGATGTTTAGATTGTGAGCTCCAAGAGAGACAGCATTGCTCATGTATGTAAAGTGCTATGGAATTAATAGCGCTATATAAATTAATAAATATTATTATTAAGAATACTTGCTGTGCGCAAAACAGTTGCTGTTGTCTGTAAAGCTTTTCCTACTGCCCAGTCTTGATTTCTAATTGTTTGTAACTTAAATGTCATTGGCTCTCCTAAAAAGAGCTACTCTAAAAATGAAGGCTAATACTAGCCTTTAAGAATCGCTTGCTCACATCTGGTCTTGTACTCTTTTTCTTACCTTTCGCGTTCCTCTCTCATTTTCTCAGCTTCTTGATCCTCCTCTCTCAGCGTGCCAGGTCTCGGACTTCCTTTTTGATCCATTTTACCTCCTTTATCTTGATCCATTTTACCTCCTTTATCATCTTTATTCTTTTTTCCAAACCTAAAAAAAAGAATTGTAACTGTTATGTCCTTCATCAAAATGTAACATAACTTTTGGACCTTGTGTAAAAACCCAGCTGATGTAACACAGGATAGATACAGCAAACTAGAGAGCAGCCAACAAGCTCTTATCGTTCCAGGAATCTATTTTGACAAACATCCAATAAGAGTGAAAATGTGCTTCCAAGCTCAGCATTGATAAAGATTGGTGCCTATATTTAGATCCAGAGCTGTTTCAATACTTCACTGTAATTTAATTCACAAGAGAGATTGAAACACAAAAGCTATTAATGCTGAAAAGTACATAGGCTGAACACAAACCAGTCCATGTTATACTTACATACCCGCAAAACAAAGCCTTAAAGAAAGTCAATGGATGGAGCGGCTGCTAGCAGGAGCCTAATGCAACATTAGTTTGCCGTTTCTGATAAGAATATAAGAAAAGCACATTTATAGCAATGACTTTGAAAGCTCCAGCAGTGACTGATAAACATACCTGGGACTAATTAATTACCTACTCACTTGTCAGCTTTTAATTTCTTGCCCCTTGTTTAGACTAATTAATCACAAATTTGAATAGAGCGTTACCTTCTCTTTACTTCTCTGTCATTACAGAGACAATAAATTACTGCTATCAGCAGGCTACTTCAATAAAGAGTCACCGCACTACGATTAGAAGCAAAGTCTTCTCCAAACTTTGCAGTGTGTGATAAGTATGAAAAGTATGAATGACCGAAGAATATTCCTTTAAAGCACATAGCAGTGCCAAGACAGAATTGTGATATACTTATATTTTTTAGATACCCTGATTGCAGCTAAGGGTGCCTTCACACTGCGGCACGATCCGGTCCGGGGCTGTCAGGGGTGACAGCCCCAGACCAGATTTTGGCCCCATAGTAACCTATGGGGCCGGATGGAGCCGGATGACAACTATCTACATTCGGCTTCCATCTCGCCGGAAGAATCCTGGAGAAGTGGGATCTTTCTCCCAAGATCCAAAAACGTTGCTTGCAACGTTTTTGTATCAAGGGAGACCAATCTGCACCCAATTGGTGTCTCCTGGATTCCCCCAGATCCTTCGGAGCAATCCGGTGCTCCCTTAACATAGTAGCCCTCCGGTTCTGTGTGCTGATCCGTCCGGGGCTGTCAGGTTCACCCCTGACAGCCCCGGATCGGATCGTACCGAAGTGTGAAGGCACCCTTACTTTTTTATACCAGATTATTATTATTATTTATGCTGTTGATTACCATTGTTTTTAAATTATTACATTTGTGTAGTAAACCTAGCACTTGATTGGACCTGTATTGGTGGGAGCCATTTAAGAAAATCACCAAATTTATAAAGTAGAAGCTTCAGGTGATGTGGATGAGTGTGGCTGAAACTGCACTGGAAAACACTGCAAGTGTTTTTGCCATGGTTTTCAATGCACCTGTGAATTTTTATTTATTGTATTTATTTATATTGTATGTTCCCCTTGTGCCAAATGGATCCTTATTATAAACAATGGCAAAAACACATTTTCTTCCAATGCATTTTTTTATGTAGGATTAACACACTCTATGGAATTCATATTTATGAATAAATTGGTCTGAGATCTGCCAGCAATGCATGGAATGGCTGTTGACCCAAGGATGACAGCTTCATAGAAATATATTATAAATGTCACACTTGCGTCTGGAGACCCACCGGCCAGTCCATACATGTCCGATCTCGGACTGATTTATACGGATGTCTGAATTCACTCTAATGGCGGGTTTACACGTTGCGATATCGCAGTACAATTTCAATCAAAAGTCACGTGGTTCGCTCGTTGGACCCGATATCGTTCCTGCGTTGTATGGTGTGAACGTCCAATGCGATGCAGGAACGATGTCAATGCGATATCGGGGATCGAATGAGCGTGCTATTCAATGCCCCGATATTGCATAGCGATTGAAGCCGGATCGTGCTGTGTAAACGCCCAATTACGATGCGATTTGATACGTCACCCATTCACTCCCATGTTAACTATGCGATCCTGGGTTGGGAGGCGGAGACATCGCACGGACGTTGTATTCCGAGATCGCAGCGTGTAAACATTCAATGCGATGCGGGAGGAACGTGCACGAATTGCGCGCTCCCGCGCCATTGTACTGCGATATCGAAACGATATCGCGGCGTGTAAACCCACCATAAAGGAGTCCACTCAACAAGATAATGCCTTCCAATATTGAAGACCAGTGATTAACTAATCATTTGATGAGTGACTACAAAACTGTGAAACACAACTACTATATATGGAATGGCTCCAGATGACCAGGTGCCATAAAAGAAAAATACTATTATATGGTTTCCATTCATTTAGATCAGTGTTCCACAACTCCAGTCTTCAAATTCCACCAACAGTGCAAGTTTTCAGAATTTCATGGTGGCACTTGAGGATGGAGTTGGAGAACACTTATTTGGATAGACTAAAGGGCATGTTACACACAACGATATTGTGAACGATATTGTTGCAACGTCACCGCTTTGGTGACGTTACAGCGATGTTGAAACAACATCGTTGTGTGTGACACGTATCAACAATAAGTCGCTAATCGTAGATTTATGACCATGACCATAAATCTATCGTTGGTCTCCCGCTGGGCGGCCAGCATCGGCGCATGTGACAGCGCGAGACCATTGATGAACAAGCTCCAAGCGCCGCACAGCAAGCGCTGGGAGCTGGTAACCATGGTAAACATCGGGTAACTAAGCGCCGCACTCAACTTAGTTACCCGATGTTTACTCTGGTTACCAGCATTTTCGCTGGTCCTGATCGCTGGTGAGTCTGCCTGTGTGACAGCTCACCAGCGATCAGTTCACAATGTGGCAGCAATCCACATCATTGGTTGCATCGCTAATGTGGCACCCCACCAGGTCAGGCGTCACAGTTGGGGTACGGCACCCATAAATGAGTGTGCAGTTATCCATGTCACAATGGAACGCAAATGTTCTTCAGGAGGCTCCCATCCTAGCACTCCCACACACACCCACTTAGACAGATGGCAGAGGTCCCATACCCTTGGGGGGGAGGTAGGGGAGGAGGGAGGACACACACTGAGTTTTAGCCAGCACAGAGGGAAGACTGAGAACGGGGATCCACCGAGAGAGAAAAGGAGGAATCCCAGAGAGGGGGCCAGGAGAGAGCAAACAGGCAGCCCAGACAGAAGGAAGGAACCCCCCGAGCGCCCATACTCAGGAGGGAACCCTGGTTTGTTTTACCGGAGCACCGGTTCCGAAGATGGCAAGGGAGTTTATACCCTTACCGAGAACACCGGAGGTCGCGGACCGTTTACCGGCCCCATCACCCTGTCCAGAGGAATTGTCACACCAGGATTCCCATCTCCAACGGTCCTGGTACGAAGTGGGCACCTCAAGACAGGCATTGAGAGCAGGACACAGGGCAGATCCAAGCAGGCATTCCACGGGAGACTCCCCGAGACTTTGCACCCCATTGTGACTACCCGGCCAGCTATTTCGTCCAGAGACTGTTACCTGCTGTGAGCTGTATTACCATCTGCATCGTTCCAGTAAAGTACCCAGGTAGAGTGGTAGAGCGTATTTGTTTCTTTGCTGCACCCTGCTCACCAATCCATCCATTATCAGCACCCTTACCATTACCAATGCATCCCTGCCCCAGGGGTTTAGCTCCACCTGCAGGGAGCTGTACCATCAAGGTTGCTATACCACCACCCTCCAGAGGACTGAAGCGGTGCTGGTGCTCAATCACCAGAAGCTGTGGGTGGCGTCAGAAGAACTACATTATAAACTTTATTTGCCTGTATATATTTACCCCTTTTTTAAAAAAGTTTGGTCTCCGGGGCCATGGGTCCGGGCAGGCCACCAGTGACATCCCCCCGACCACAGCGGAAAAGGGCCCGGATACCCGAGTCCCCACTGCCCCGGGCGACTCACTGACCACATCGTAACGTGTAACCCGGCCTTTAGTCCATAAAAACTAAGACTACTATTGGTAGAGTTGCTCAAATTATTTTTCACAGGGTCCTAAACAGTTGACCCAGTTCTGTGAGGGTCATATCACCCAATATTGCTTATATGCAGAGTTATTTTTCACAAGAGACAACTTTCTTTTAACAAGGTAACATTCCTGATTTTAAGAAAAGGTACAACTTATATATGATACAAAAACAAATGAAAAAATTTTATAAATTAAAGACACCTTCTCAATGGCTAACTTGTAAATACTTGTACCAAAAATAAAATATTTTAAGTGAATATGAAACTGTGAAGCCATTTTATTTATCTTCTTTGCAGAGATATCAAATGACAGTCTTAAAGTGGAAGGGTGGAAACACACTGGCGTGAAAAAAAAAAGATCCATCCAGGAAAGTTGGACGAGTGACATCCATTTTTTGCTCCATTTTGCATCCAACTGCTATGCGAATGTCCGACATTTCTCTCAGATCACATCTGAGTGCTGTCCTGTGTGCAATCCGTTTTTTTTCTCAGCAGCTATTTACTGTATAATCATTTACAGGAACATTTCTCAATGCAGATGATAATTATCAGTGAAAACAGATGCCACCAGATGGTCCGTGTGCTGTCTGTGATTTTGTCGGACCCATAGACTTGCATTGGCGATTCTCACTCGTGAATCACATACTGTCGCAGCATGTTGCGACTTTTTTCTAATCCAGAATCTGGATAAAAAAAAGCATTCGACTCACGCCAGTTTGCTCTCAGACATTGATTAACATTGGTCCGAGTGGTCCGTAAAATCACGCATGGCGCTCGTCCGAGTTTCACGTCAGTGTGTCCGTACCCTTACTTTTAAAATAGTTTTAAAGATAATGTTGAAAAATGATTTATAATGTATAAGATAAGGTTTGTTAGAGCACACTCACTTTTCTTCATTAGTTCTTTACAGTTGTTTGTGATATCTGTGGGCAGCTATTTAATTGATCGGGCCATAGCAAAGCCACATATTAACTGAAATAAACATATTTCTTTGCTTATTTGACCATAGAGTACACACAATTCTGAATTAGCAGACCTATGTCTGCCTTTTTTCCTTAATATTCTCTTGTAAACCATACAGTAATAAACATTTATGCTCACAGTAGTTGTGAATGCTGCATGAAAAGTATTTTAAACCTCAGGTATATTAGAGAATTGGATTGTTCCTAATTTTATTTAGTTTTTTAATTGTAAATGCACTTGTGAGCGCACAAAGGTATGGGCCCTGTTCTAGAACAATGTACAGGCCTCGTGAAGTCCAATTGTTCATTACATTGCACATCTCCACTTACTTTGGGGGTAGAAATGGCCCCCTTACCTCTTGGGCCCCTTGGTGGCAGCACAGGTTACACCAATTATATTTCTGCCCCATCTACAAACTATCCATCCAGGTCACTACTTGTGGAAACTGTTAGGCCGGCTTCACACCACGGTTTTAGAGATCCGGGGCTGTCCAGTGTGAACCGGACAGCCCCGGATCCGATTTTGGCCCCATAGTATTCCTATGGGGCCCGATGGGGCCGGATGGCAGTGATTTGCCATCTGGTTCTCTGCTGTCAGGAGGATCTGGCAGAATTCATTTTTTTTCCTGGGACACAAAATCGCAGCTTGCAGAGTTTTTGTGTCTGGGGCAAAAATCTAACAAAATTAGATCCGGTGTGATCCATTGCCCCCATAACATGGGAGGCTATAGTCGCCGGATCGCACCGGGAATCCAACAAAAAATTGGATCCAGCTGCCGGACGCCGGGTGCTGAAGTTCAATGGTGGTCGGCGCTGAACTTCAGCACCTGGAGAGCTCCCACCTGAAATTTCATAACAGCAGCTAGCTCCCTGCTAGACGCGATTTTGAAATTTCAGAACTTTGAACAGCGGCATCACCGCACACTACCGATTCTGGCAGAAAACAGGCTGGAGGGCATATTCTGTTTGTCCAGAGCTGTCAGCTGTGTCCAGTGCATCCAGCAAAACACCGGACACATCCTGTCAGCAAAAAAACGTGGTGTGCAACGGCCTTAGACAATTCTCAGTAACAGTAATGATTTGCAATAATAATGTTTAACCTTTTAATTAGTCTTTTTTTGCACATGAGCTGTAACCTCTCAAGTAGCCCTTTGTCTCCAGAAACTTGTTATCTTATGACTATTTGCACCATAATAACCTTAAACATTTAAAAAACAAACCAGATAAGAGCACACAGATTATTAAAATTTCACACCATGCTAGAAAATGGGGAAGAGGGGGGGTAAAATCTTTTAAAAGCTAATTTATGCCTAGAGATGAACAGATCGCCAGTTAAGGTAAATGCTTAAAGCTAGCCTCCGGTGATTATAGTCTTTTTGTGCAAATTATAGCACTGAGGATGTGTGTCTGTTTTATGACTTCCAGGTCATATTATCTCACTTCATTATTTATAAGGTCTAGTTGTCACTTTCTGCATAACTACATCTTAAAAGGTATCACATGAAAGCCTGTGCCATTTGGGGATAATGTCATTGGTTAATTTATGCATCTGTAATCAGAGGAAAAGTAGACCAATCTCACCATGCACTTCTCAAAGGCTATTAAGCACATTTTATACTAGGCTATTATTAAGAAGTATAAGCACTTTTTTTAACCTCAACAAAAAGTAAAAAAGAAAAAAAATATTTTCAAAATATAAAAAAGAAAGTAACTGAGATGAGAAAGAGAAAGCAAAAGCAAGAGAAGAGTCACATGCCTGTTTCCCCGATAATATGACAGTGTCCTGTATTAATTTTTGCTTTCAAAGATCTGCCAGGTCTTATTTTCAGGGGATGTCTTATTTTTCCATTATCCCCACCATCCCCTTACAGTCCCCAATATCCCATCATCCCCATGCAGCCCCCAATATCCCATTGCAGTTCCCAAATATCCCCATCATCCACTTGCAGTCCCCAATAACATATCCCCATCATCCCCTTGCAGCTCCTAATATCCCCACCATCCCCATGCAGCTCCTAATATCCCCACCATCCCCTTGCAGCCCCCATCATCCCCATGCAGCCCCAATATCCCCTTGCAGCCCACCTGATCCCCATACAGCCCCCAATACCGTATCATCATCCCCTTGCAGCCCCCAACATCTCCATGCAGCCCAATACCATATCCCCATGATCCTCTTGCAGCCCTCAATATCCACATCATCCCTACGCAGCCCCCAACATCTCCATGCAGGCCCAATAACATATCCCCATCATCCCCTTGCAACGCCCATCATTCCCTTGCAGCCTCCAATATCCCCATCATCCGCATGCAGCCCCTAATTTCCCCTTGCAGCTCCAATATCCCCTCGCAGCCCCAAATATCCCCATCATCCCCTTGCAACCTATAATCCCCATCATCCCCATGCTAGCCTCCAATATCCCCATTCAGCCCTCATCATCCCCATGCAGCCCCCAATACTGTATCCCCATCAATCAGAGCCCAGCAGCCACTAGCCAACAGAGGCCTGCATGTAATGTCTTTGATTGGCCGTGGCTGCCCGTACATCTACACAGCTGAGGCAGAGGGCTCAGAGCAGCGTCCATAATACACACCCCTTTTCTCACTGGTCTGCCACAGCATGTATTATGGACGCAGCTCTGAGCTCTCTACCTCAGCTGCACAAATGTATGGGAAAGCGTCGGCCAATCAGGCACTCACATGTAACGGATACGCCAGTGGCTGCTGGGCTCTGGCTGGCCAGTGTTTTCCTGTACACCCACTCAGTAGAGGCAGAGAGCTCAGAGTGGCGCCATAATACATGCAGCGGCGGTCACCAGGACAAGTGCTGTGGGCAGGTGGGCTTGATGTATAAAGTAATACATACACACAGACACAGTGCATGCCATGGATCTTCAGTGAGACAGGCATACTTAAAACTTTGCCAGGTCTTAGTTTCAAGAGAGTGCTTATATTTAGCAGCCTGACAAAAACCCCACTAGCTCTTATTTTAGGGGGATGTTTTCTTTTTGCGAAACACGGTATATATGATATGGTTATTTCTACATGTACAGTGGGAAGCCAACAGAAGATACCACTGCACTCTACAAATGTATGGCTGGTTTTATACTGCAAAGTAGCCCTATGTCTAATGAAATCTTAGAGATTTAAGGGGTTTCCAGCTGTATCTTTTTCCCTAGGCATAGATAATTAAAAATAATTAAAGCGGACGTCACACGCTACTATTCGCTAGCGATATTGTAAGCGATCACGTGCACCGCAATCGCTTTACAATATCGCTCACATCGTGGTGAGATGTCACACAGACAGGACTACCAGCGATGTGGATCCGCGATCTCGCTGGTTACTATGGTACACATCGGGTTACTAGGCGCCGCGCGGCGCTTAGTAACCCGACGTGTACCATAGTTACCATCTCCCAGCATAGGCTCTGCCGCTGGGAGATCGCTCATTGTGGTGTTATACACCACGATGAAGCAGATCGTGACATCGTTCATCGCTAGATCTGAGTTCCGGAGCTCAGATCAGCGATGTCACGATCAAGCGATTTCACATCGTAAATCGCTTGATTACATGCAATGATTTTAAGCCCGCTATCGCTTAAGCGATCAAAAAGGAGATCGCTTAAACGATATTGGGCAAGAAATCGTTGCGTGTGACGGCCGCCTAACACAGATCCAACATGGGCTGATCTAGCTCTAGAAACAGTTTCTGCTCCTTTTGGAAGCCACTGTGATTGGCTACAAGGGCCGGAAGACTAGGAAGGTACATCATCACATGTTGCTCTGTCGAAAAGACTCTTTAATAGACTGTAAGGCTATATGCGCACATTGGGTATTTGGTTGCAGACACTTGTGCACCAAATCTGTATCTCTAAAGGCCCCGTTACACATAGCGATATCGCTAACAATATTGTTGCAACATCACAGGTTTTGTAATGTTGCCGCGACCTCGCAGCGATGTCACTGCATGTGACATGCCGCAGCGACCAGCGATGAGCTCGCTGATCGCTGCGAATGGCCAGGACCATTTTTCAGTCTCCGGTCTCCCGTTGTCACGCATGCATCAGCATGTGTGACAGGGGCAACGACCAGCGATCCCTAGTCTGCGCCTGAGACCCTGAAGACCCAAGCAACCGTCGGGTATCAGCGCATCACTGAGTGATCGCTGGTAAGTATGCCTGTGTAGCATCTCACCAGCGATTACATAGTGATGTTCCAGCGATTCTGATCGTTGGCCGGGTCGCTAGAACATCGCTATGTGCAACGTGGGCTTTAGCAAGAAACATGCAACATGATTTAGATGCATTTTTCATGCATCTTGGGTGGAAAAACACTGCAAGATTTGACATGCTGCAGATTTACTTCTTCAGCAAATCTGCAGAGGAAAAAAAGCAACATGTGCACAAACTTCACAATTCTCATTGACTTTGCTGACATAAGGATTTGCTTGCAGTTTTGTGCCAAATCTGCACTCAAAAATGCATAAAAAAACACATAAAAATTCATTACAAATCTGGAGTGTTAAGAGCAGCTGCATGGAAACTTCTATTATTATAAAAAGATGTCCGACCCCCATGTCCGTGTTTTAGGTAGCCCCCGAATCTAAAGAGCATCGTCAGAAGCTCACAGTCAAACTCCATCAACAACAGGAACATTTTAGTGCAACCAGAAAATAACTTGTCCATTTTGTGAGGTTGTGCTATTGAGTCTGTTGGGGGCCACTCATTTACTGTGCAATTCTAGCAACCATACACAGTTTCTTATGATAGTCCATCGGTTTATTAAATGTCATAAACCACTACTCTGGCTGTGCAGCCGATAACAGAGACCACAGATAAGACAAGGTCGTGTACATAGCGTACTCTTCTTGACTTCTGCAGTTATGCCTGCACACAATTATAAACTGACCTCAGGCAGCACACAAAGTTCCAATCAGGGTTTACCTGCTCTTGCAGCTTAGTAGGTTTCAGTCTTATGGCCACTTTACACGTCCCGATATCGTCGTCCAACTTCGATAAAAAGTCACGTGGTTTGTGCGTTGGCCCCGATATCGTTCATACGTTGTGTGGTGTGAATGTACAATTCGATGCAGGAACGATGCCAAAACGATATCGGGGGAGAAATGAGCAGCCTCTCCAACTGCCCAATATTGGATGGACGATCTAGCAGGATGGTGCTGTGTGACAGCCCAACAACGATTTGGAGAACTACTTCCTCTATTCACTCTCATGTTAAATGGTTGTTCCCTGGGTCGCGCGTACAAAGGGGAGTATACATCGCAGTTGTGTTGCCTGCTGATATCTCCCTGTGTGACAGCTCCTATGCGATCTTGGATTACTGCCAAAAAAGTGTGCGCTCCCGTGCCGTTGTATACAATATCTAAATGATGTTGGGACGTGTAAAGCGGCCATTATGTTCCAAGAGGTGGCACACAGAGATCACCTACCAGGTCCTTGGACTTGCTCTGTTTCGGCACCTGTCGTGAGTCCATATCCACTAGGCCTCAATTACTCCTCAACTTCTAGGAGCCGTGGCCAGCTCCACTCTCCAGCATACACAAACGCCACATGGAAAAACAGGAAACTGGATCTAACAGCACGTCTCACACCAGCGACCATGTGATCATGAAGGAGTCCACTATATCAGATCTGACACACCCATGGGGAGGAACTATGATGGTCAGTGCCGGCCATCACTTCATGACCATTCTTTCCATCATACAGGTCTGTGGAACAATAACTGCCAGCAAGCCATGCTGGATTTAGATCACAGCAGACTTCTGTCTGTGTGATGCACACTGGCTATATACGTTTCCAGTATACCTCACAATTTATTATGACATTGACAGATTCCCAGCACAGATCAGGATTATAAAATTCCAGATACATTCAGCTGCACCACAACTAATGTGGTGTACTTAATTAATGTACTAAATGTCCAACTGGGGTCTGTAAGTAGAGAAGAGAGGACAAACGTTTAGAACAAGAATGAATTCTCACGGCCACACAATTAAAAAAAATTGGATAGATCTACCTGTGCCTAAACATTTCCGTAGCTCTGATCACACCATAATGGACATGAAATTGCTGGTATTGAAAGGTAATTTGAAGTCCCAGAGAGACAGAAGAGGGAGTACAAACTTATGATGCCCTTTTACACATTCAGAGCAGGAAAAAATGCATCACATGGATTTATGTCTGTTTACATCAATTAAGAAATGTGCACCTCAGACCATTTGGGAGCATCAAATCCTGGACCAGATCTCAGAGGACAGTTTAACTTTCACACTCCCTATCTATGAACTGCACCAATATTTACTGTCACAACTGTTGCTCCCCTTCCCTTACTGATTGTTCTGCTTCACACTACTTGCACTATTCTATGTCCTGTAGTGTATAAGTTTATGACTCTTCAGATTTTCTGTGATACCATGCTTGATGAAGAGGTGTGAGAAGTCTCGAAAGCTTCTAGTTTATTACCATCTTTTCAGTTAGCCATTAAAGGGTATCAACAACTGAGGATCTCGGATATTAATATTTTTCTATCCACTGGATAACATAGTAAAAACATATTTTATCAAAGGAATGATAAAATGTATGGCTCTAGGAAAATAAGTGTATAAGTATACAGTATATGTATCTTCAAAATTTTCAAAAGGTAACAAACCTTTATTGGTCCATACAAAACCACAACACTTCAGTGCAAAGACTTTTCTCAGATGGTGTAAGGCCCCTTTAATATCAGCATTTTATTTTTTAATTGTGTCAGATCCAGTAGATTTATTGCATCTGCCGCCTAACGGCCGCACTTGCGTCATGCCCCATGCGTTGTCTATGGGGCTTGCAGTTGGGTGCGGCAAGTGCGGTTCTGCCGGATGCTGATGACCACTTTTTTTTCCCGGCCGCAACTGCTGGCTTTATCGCATCCTGCAGAACCGCACTTGTCGCACCCGACTGCAAGGCCCATAATGCATTGGGCATGCCGCAAATACGGCTGTTAGGCAACAGATGAGGTAAATCTGCCAGATCTGCTGCAATTTAAAAAAACGCTGATGTGAAAGGGGCCTAAGTTGTGCAACAACAGTGGACTTTTTAAAAAGCTCAACCAATTCCAATCATTTATAACAATTAAAACATATTTCAAATCTTACTCCAAAATTAACTCCATCGGGAACAGTTTGACTGATTTAATTTTAAAGGGTTGTCCAGGCTTTTATAAATTCTGCGTGTGTATCTAGGCTGCAGAATGTTGACAGTTTGTAATTTACACCCTGCCAGCATTTTGCAGGTTACCAAGATATCACTATTTTGTGGCCGCAGGAGACAAACCAGGGGCGTGTTCGTTTTGGAGCTTGTGTGCAAATGTCAAAACTTGTTGTTCACACCCTCACTCGTACATATATGCCCCAGACAGCAACAAGCCACCCCCAGTCCCAAGCTTGCCTACCCCACACAGCAACAAGCCTGCCCCAGTCTCAGTATGCCCGCCTCCAGTGCCTCTATTCAGTGAGTAGTTCATTCATTCTGCTTCACAGAGGGGACGGGGATGTGAGATCTGAGGGGGCAGGACCGGCCAATTGGCTGTGAGGTATCAGCACGCTTCATCATATCACATCAACACTGGCACAGAAAAGAAGGTGATCATAAACACACAGCACAGAGTGGTCATCTCCTCAGAGCTGCAGATTCATCACAGTGTATCTGAAGGAGATGACAGCTCTCAGTGCAATGCGCCAGTTCTATCACAGATTACATAGGGCAATAGAGTGTGGAGTGGGTAAGCATGCTTGGGACTGGAGTGGCTGGGCATACTAAAACGGGGGTCGGGCATGTTGAGACTGGAGGAGGTGGGCATACTGAGTCTGGGGGGTGGGCATAGTGAGACTGGAGGGGGCAAGCATACTAAGACTGGGCGGGCATACTGAGACTGGGGGGATGCTGAGATTGGGGCGGGCTTGCTGCTGTGTGGGGCAGGCATGCTTGGGACTGGGGAGGGCTTGCTGCAGTCTAGAGTGGCTTGTTTCTGTGTGAGGAGGGATTGTTGCTGTGTAGGGAGAGCGTATTGCTGTGTGGGAAAGCTTTCTGCTGTGTGGGGAAGGCTTGTTGCAGTGTGGGGAGGGCTTGCTGCAGAATGAGATGATGTTTACACACAAGCTCCAAAACAAAAATGCCCCATGTCGGTCTTCTCCAGACCTAGAATAGAATACCTAGGTAACCTTGCAAAATGACGATGGGGTGTAAATTACAAACTGTCAGCATTCTGCAGCCTAGATACACATATAAATTAGACAAAAAGCCCCACCCCTTTAAGATTCCCCCAACATAATAAAGAAAGGCTGTTGCAAAAGGAGACAATTATATGAAATATGTAGATGCTAAATGAGCAACACGAAATAAATGACGTCCATCTTTTAATCTTAATAGATTAAAAGATACAGCTAAGGGGTTTGACAGAAGGTGAGGTCTTCCTCCATCAGTCCATCAATATCTGCAACATGACAGCAGGATTATACACTTTAAATAGTCGATAGCCAGTGCTTCACCCCTTTTACAAACACTACGTGGACAAAAGCACTGGTATAACTACATGAAACGTGAATTCATGACATCATATTCTAAATATATAGTTATAAAACGTTATTGATCACCCTTTGTATCAAAGACCTCATGCATACATCAGTATTTTTTATCAATATTTCATCAGTATTTATATGGCAAAAGCAGAAGTATCTCCAAAACACAGAACAGGGGGCAATCTTTTAATAAGAGTAGAGTCCAGCTCACCCCTCAATGTTCCTGCCATACATGGTCATCGATACTCCTCGCACGTAGCCGCCCCGGTCCTGACGTGCAACAATCCCAAACAACGAAAAAAAATCATGCTAGGTCACTCCCACTATCTGGTACAAGATGTTTTAATTTGAAAAACATAAAAATCTACTGGTTTTAGCACATCGGACCCTGTCTGTCCTCGCTGGAGAATTATTTTCGTTGTTAGGGGTCAATCTTTCAATTATAGTTTTTCTCAGTAAATTCCACTCCTGGCTTTGACATACAAACACTGATTTAAAAATACTGAATTGTGAATAAGGCCTATAAAATGTTCCATATCTTATGAGATAACTTGCGGTCAAAATATGTACCATGGTTGTGCAGGGGTGCGCAACCTGTTCAGGCTAGTACCCCCCACCTTAATAGGATCGGTCCTCACTAGACCACCGGGTGCTTCTCATGGTGTGCTCTCCCATTTCTTTTTCTTTATATAATTTTCCAGTCTTTTGTGAAGGCTTTCTATATAATATTTTGGAGTGTGTCTGTAGGAATTTTGCCTATTCCTTGAGGACAGCATTTGTGAGGTTAGACTCCACTGTTATATGAGAAGGCTGGCCTGCAATTTCCATTCTAGTTCATTCCAAATGTCTTTAATGGTTTTGAGGTCAGGGGTTTTGGGTGGCCAATTAAGTTCTTACACGCTACACTCACCCAACCTTACCTTTATGAATCTTGATTTCAGCACTGGGGCATACTGATGCTGGAACAGAAGAGGGCCTTTTTCAAACTATTCCCTCAAAGTTGGAAGCAAACAACTGGTTTGCTGAACTATGGGATTTAGGCTTGAAAGATAACTCATAGCCGTATCCTTTACCCAATGTTACAGTAGCTACAAAGAATGCAATGAATGCAGTTAGGCAGGTAACATTCTCCTAGCATTGGCCAAACTCAGATAATTTCATGAAACTGCAAGACAGAGAAGTGTGATTGATAAGTCTACAGAAAACATTTCCATTGCTCCACAGTCTTCTTGCACCATACTTTACACCACTCCATTCAATGCCTGACATTGTGCTTTGCACCTAACTCTTTGATTATGTTTCTAAGCTATGAAGCTAAAATGATGTGATTTTACCCTCTTATAACTGGATATTTGGTCCTGTTCAGAATTAGCCAATAACATTTAAACTCATGATAACCCCTTCACCCCCAGGCGATTCTCCGTTTTTCATTTATTTCCCCCTCTTCCCCCCCGCTTCTTCCAAGAGCCATAACTTTTTTATTTTTCCATCAACATAGACATATGAGAACTTTTTTTATTGCAGGACGGGTTGTACTTTTGAACGGCATTATTTATTTTACCATACAGTGTACTGTAAAATGGGAAATTTTTCTTGTTTATTTATTCATCATGTTCACCGTATGGTAAAACTGACGCATCAGTATGATGCCTTGGATCATTGTAAGTTCATACATACCAAATATATAATTTTACTTATAACTACAGTCTTTCCCCGAAAGTAAGACAGGGTAGGGGGAACGGGGGGGTCTGCTAATATAATGCCCCCCACCCCCAAAGTAAGGTCGCATAGGGGGATGGCGCTGGGGAATATAAGGCCGGTACCTATCCCCCGGTGTGTCCAGGCTCCTCCAGTGTCCTGTAGGTGCAGCCGCGCTGGAGCAGATAGGGTTAATCACAGCCTAACTTACTGTGTGCCCCTGCTCAACTCTGCCCAGCCTGATGTCACAGCAGCCCGGCTGGAGCTCTGATTAGCTCCAAGGAAGCAGCGGGTGCGGCCAGATGACGTCGTGAGCTCTGATTGGCTCGTCAACTGGCCGCGCCCGCTGGTTCCTGGGAGCCAATCAGAGCTGGAGCCGGGCTGTTGTGACATCAGGCTGGGCAGAATTCAGCAGGGGCACACAGCAAGTTAGGCTGTGATTAACCCCATCTGCTCCAGCGCGGTTGCACCTGCAGGACACTGGAGGACCCTGGACACACTGGGGGACAGCGAGGACAGCGGGGAGCCGGTAAGGAGCAGTGTGTGTATGTGTGAGTGTGTGTGTATGTGTGTGTGTGTGTGTGTGAGTGTGTGTATGTGTATATGTGTATATGTGTGTATGTGTGTGAATGTGTGTGTGTGTGTGTGTTTGTGTGTGTTTGTAAGTGTATGGGTGGGTGGGTGGGTGTGTGTGGATGGGAGGCTGCAGTGGCTGGGGCTGCCAATATAAGACCCCCCCCCAATAAGACAGGGTGCCACTTTTGGCACCCAAAAAAATATAAGACACGGTCTTATTTTCGGGGAAACACGGTAAGTGATAATAAAAATTCAGAAGTTTTTGAAGAAAAAGAATTGCACTTTTGGCACTTTTTTCCACAACCTGTAGCATTGTCATTGTTTGGGATCTGGAGCTGTGTGATGACTTATCTATTTAGTCTTGAGCTTTCCATTTCTAACCACATTTGGGTAGATGCAAAGTTTTGACTGTCTGTTATTGTATTTTACTGCAATGTTGCTGTGACCAAAAAAATTGTAATTCTGGCATTTGGACTTTTTTCCATTAATCAGTTGACAGATCTGATTAATTGATTTTATATTTTCACAGATTAAGCATTTCTGAAAGCAGCATTTCTGAAACCAGCAATGTGTTTTTTCATAGTTTTATTTTCAATAGGAAAAAGGGGGGTGATTTGAACTTTGAATATTACTTTTTCTTTATTTTACATGGCCCCTTAGGGCACCTCAGCACTACACAGTGCAATCACTTCTGCTATGAAGAAAATGATTCAGCATCTCTCTGCACATCAAAAATGATCGCTTTCTACCGGCAACGTCACTTGGACATCACTGGCAGGAAGCGATTCATGACAGCATCCAGGGTCATCAGCTGACCCCGCACTGTCATGGCAACACATTGAGGCCCGTGTTCGTGTGGCGCCCTGCTCACACAGGTAACCAGAGACTCATCTACAGCATGGATGGGTTTCCACAGTGGGTACACAGATACAAACAACACATTCCACCCCAGCACAGTAGGGCTTGCCTAACTTGCTGCCCTTAGGAAAGATCCCCTATAAATACTGGTGCTGGGGGGCGGAGTTAGGCAGAGTGTGCAGACACTACAAGAGCTGTGAAGACGTTCTGGTGGTCGGTGCCGCGCTAGGCCCAAGCCAGTGACCCTGAAAAGCCTTCAGAGTAGTCGTGCAGGGCCCAAGAGTGGGGTCGGAAGGCGAGGAGAGAATGGAGAAAGAGAAAAGTGGAGAATGAGGAGCCATCTTTGAGTCACCCCAGAAAACACATCGGAGCCCGGAGTCCGAGTCTGCTGGAGAGCACCTAGCCCAGCAGAGAATACCGGTTTACCATGGAGAATTCAGTCTCCCGGGCATCTGTGCAGCCACCAACAAGGGAGCCAGACACTGCAGAGAGAAGAATAGCAGCAGTCCATCGAGGGTTTCTCAACTACAACACAGGTGATACGAGAGCAGAGGAGGCCAGCCAAATTTCACACGGGACAGGGGCTTCACACACATGGGAAAAAAGACAAGGAGGACTTATACCCACTCGCTGTGGAAATCCAGAAGTACTTCTTGACCACCCGACAGTACCTGGACTTTCACCTACCAAACCATTGATAAAAGGTAAAAAAACAACCTATGGTGTGAGTGTCAATTTCTCAACCGTTGCCCCTGCAATTCACAGAGACTGTCCCGTTACCTAACAGCCTGGCCAAATCCCTGCTCCATCCCTCATCATCATTACCAAACTCCCCAGGGATCCAGCTCCGCCTGTGGGGAGCTTCGACACCTAGCTGCCAGTCCATCATGCCTGGAGGCCCCATGCAGAGCTGGTGCAATCACCAGAAACCACAGGTGGCATCACGTGAACTTTAAACTTTATTATTTTCAAATTTTCTCCTTTTTGAAAGCAGGCTACCAGTGACATCCCTACCACAGCAGAGGGCCCAGATACTTGAGTCCCCATACCCTGGGGTGTGTCAGTCGCATTACGGAACTGCCAATGCTGGCGGGGAACAATGCAATCCCCATTGCGGTGCTTACGAATGCACTGTCAGTAATTTACAGCATGATATAAAGGGTTAACAGTGCTGATCAGATCACTCATCTGATTGGTGCTGTTAGGTACACATGTCAGCTGATCAAATCTTGTAAGAGCTTGTGTGAATGGCGTGCACTCAAATAGGGAGTTTTTGAGGTGCAAGTGAAAGGATTGCTAGAACCCGTACTTCAGAAATGAGAAATATCACTGCACTCTCGGAGTCATATATGATGCAAAGTGAAAATTTTTATTGTATATGAACAACAAGCGACCACTGACGCCGTTTCGGTCCACAATTTCGGACCTTTCTCAAAGTGTCGCTAGCGACACTTTGAGAAAGGTCCGAAATTGTGGACCGAAACGGCGTCAGTGGTCGCTTGTTGTTCATATACAATAAAAATTTTCACTTTGCATCATATATGACTCCGAGAGTGCAGTGATATTTCTCATTTCTTCATTAGCTGATCAAATCTGACATGTGGTGGATGAAGCAAGCTTGGCATGTGAACTTGTATCAAAGAGAGGAAACACAGCCAAAAACATACATATTCACCCCTGGTCATGAAGTGGTTAAATAATTAGGACACAGCTACCATCATTTAAAAGTGATTCTGATTAACTCAATATAAAGAATAGCTGTTCTATTAGAATATTCCTGACATTTTTTTAATTGCATTTTACAACCAAAGTCAAAGTCTGTAAACAGAGTACAACAGAGCAAAGAATTCTCAGTATTGAAATTTTTCAGTCAGGAAAAGGTTTTAACAAATTACCAAGTCATAAGATATACTATGGAATGTGAAAATGGTAACCAAAAAGTTTAGGCTTAAATCTGGCACAAAAGTGACATTACCTAGGACTGTGCGTCCCCCCAAAGATTGATGAAAAGACAAGAATTCAGGTACATTCCCAAGATCTGGAGACAGTGTTCTGGACACTGCGTCTCTGTCCTGCAGAGACGCTAATGTTATCCTCAGGAGAGTACAGTGTCCATGACCATGATCAGGATTCTGGGTGCAGAGTATTTTTGCTGTGCTTTCTGCAAGAATAAATTAACATGCTGTGTCTCAAGAAACTGCACCGCATGTCAGTTTACGCTGCGGAGAAAAGAAGCACAGTGGGTATGGGATTTCTATAAATCCAACTAGCGTACTGTGTTTGTACTGCAGAACAACTATAAGTACACACAGGCACATAAAGTTTTAATACTGGGTCAGAAACAGCAAAAAGATAAATTAATCTAGACAGAGTATTGTAGTTTCTCCCTTAGTAGTAGGTGAAAAATAATCCTATAGCGACAAGGTGGGCCATTTATATGGATGCACCTAAATAAAATGGGAATGGTTGGGGATATCAATTTTTTGTTTATGACACATTAGTATATGGGAGGGGGAAAACTTTTCCAGTTGAATGTTGACCACGGCGGCCATTTTGAAGTTGGCCATTTTGGTTCCAACTTTATTTTTTCAATGGGAAGAGGGTCATATGACATCAAACTTAGAGAATTTCATAAGAAAAACAATGGTGTGCTTGGTTTTAACGCAACTTTAGTCTTTCATGAGTTATTTACCAGTTTATGACCACTTATAAAATGTGTTCAAAGTGCTGCCCATTGTGTTGGATTGTCAATGCAACCCTCTTCTCCCACTCTTTTTTTTTATAATTCTTTATTTCTTCATTTATGCATTTTACAGAGAAAAAAAAAAAAAATTAACATAGGATGAACAAATTTATCTGTCAAATATATTCTGAGAGCTTACGGTATCCACTATGGGGTAAAACAAAACAAATGTATGGCGATACAATCCACAACATAATAGTGCTCCCTTACATGTACATATTATACCAGTGAACCTTTGGAGTCTGTTCAGGCTTTGATCCATCCCAAACAACAAACAAGTATAACTAAAAGTTCTCCGAACCTCATTCGTATCTACCTAGTAAAAGTCAACTATCTGATAGTAACTTTAATAATATGCATTCTAGGTTCGCTTATCCTAACAAATGAGCAAACAAATTTAGAAAAAACAAGAGGAGAAAGACGAGAAAGAAAGAACAGATAGAAATGGATAGGGGAAAAAAGGGGGGGAAGGGGAAATAAAACAAAAAAAAAAAAATAACTCACAGAAGTAGCAACTAACGATCCCTATATGACTTATAAAGATCAGACTGTTGGAACGTCATTCAACTAAACCAGGTGTTTCTAAATTGCTCATATGTATCATGGACTGAGGAGGTCAAGTCCTCTAGATGCATGAGATCGTTCACTCTTCCCAACCACTGAGCAATGGAGGGGCTAGAATCCCTCTTCCATAGAATTGGGATGCAGGATCTTGCCGTCATCACCAGAAATCTCAAGAGAGACTTTTTGTATCTGCGGAGAGGAATCCCGCTGTGGTGCAGCATGAAGAGACTCGGGCCAAGATCACCGGGGTAGTCCGTGACCACTCTAATGATGTTCACGACTTCAGACCAAAACTTCTCAAGTCGAGCACACTCCCAGAATATTTGAAGCAATGTACCCTCCACCTCGCCGCACGGCCAACACTTTGCATCGACAGAGGGAAATATTTTATGTAGTTGCGAAGGGACTCTGTACCACCTAGTCAGCAGCTTATAATTAGCCTCCTGTAATCGAGAGCATATTGAGGTAGAATGCGCCAATGTATATATGTCTGATCTCTGCTCCAGAGACAATTCCAATCCCAAGTCAGCCTCCCAGTTCAGCATAAACTGTGAAGTCAATGCGTCCGGAGGGGAGATCAAAAAGGTATATGATCTCGATAAGGCGTGTCTACAGACACCTTCGTTCTGGCATAGGTTCTCAAATAGTGTTTTAGGTCTGTGGTAGAACGATTTAGCTGGGAGCGACCGTAAATGATGTGCAAGTTGAAGGCATCTAAAGAATCCCAATGCAGTCGGATGCGAAATCAGTTTAAGCTGTTCAAGAGAAGGCCAAACATCTCCATCACCCCAACTCTCTACTCTGTCCACCCCATCAGAGATCCATCTTTGAAATATAGGGTCACCTATGCTAGGTCTAAAATCAGGGTGACTCAAAACAGGGAACATGGTTGAAGCATGCGGAATTATAGATGCCCTTATTAGTTTATGTTCACAGATCTTAAGGGTGGGTCCAATCGTTGGATGTCCAGTGATTGTCTCCTCATTCCGCAACCTCACCCATGGCAATGTTCGGAGTCTCTCTTCTCCCACTCTTGACACACTGATAGCAACACCGCAGAAGAAATGCTAGCACAGGCTTCCAGTATCCGTTGTTTCAGATGCTGCACATCTCGTATCTTCACAACATAGACAATTGTCTTCAGATGAGTGATGAAGCAAACTTTTTTGTAAATGGTGAAGTTGACAAACAAAACCAGCGCTATTGGTCTGACACTAACCCACAGTGGATAGATCCCTCCAAGACTGTTGTAATACAAAAATTGATGGTATGGTGTGGTATATGAGGTACAAAGATAGTGGGGACATTCCTCATCAATGGAAACCTCAATGCCACTGGATATCTGAATCATCTAGCAATTTCAAGAAAGGCATCCAGGACCTCCCTGATCTTATGTAATGAACCAACCACAACAACATCATGTGGCAGAGAGTTTCATAATCTCACTGCTCTTACAGTAAAGAATCTGCATCTTTGATTATGATTAATCCTTCATATAAATCTAAAGGATGCCTCCTTGTCACCGTCACAGGCCTAGGTGAAAAAAGGTCTCTGTACTGTCCCCTCATATATTTGTATATTGTAATAAGATCGCTCTTAAGCCTTTGCTTTTCCAAGGTGAACCCGAAGCTTGATAACCTGTCCTTGTATTACAGCCTACCCATTCCCTTAATAACCGTGGTCAGTCTTCTGAGCACCTGCTAATACACTTTATTGCCTGCAGGAGTGCTTTGAATAATAATAGTATTCTAATTAAATTAATAAAATTAAAATCATGTGTAAGAAAACAATATTTTGGTTCCAACTGTTTATTCACATAAGAAAACATACGACCAAGACCACTCAAAATTCAGGGCTGTTGCTTAATATGTGTTCTGTAAATACAGACTGTATGGCTTTTATGTGCACTGAAGAGCATAACAGCCAATCAGTAGAAGGAAAAGTCATGACGGGAAGCAAATAGCACTTTTCGAAAACTCTGACATGCTACATTTTTGGAGTAGTTTTCTGAGTGCAGCTCTCGGTCACACCTGCCTAGCAGAAAAAGACCTTTAGAGAATCACATCCAAGCAAGATGAATTTCATCATGTGCCTGAATGCCGAGGACGTGATCTGAGAGTGGAAATTCAGCTGTAAGTCTGCTGACTTGACCACCCCTGGAGTGGCATATTTAAAGTGCCACTTTAAAGGTCAATAGATTTTGACCAACTTGAAATGTGCATAATGTCACTTGCCTTATTAATCTTCAATAAGAAATTAAATATGGGATAAGAAACAGAGAGTTCTCATCTTGAGAACAAATGATGGGATTGTGACCATGGCAACATTGTGTTTCTGTTGTGCAAGACATCCTCAGATTTTCAGCATGGTGATATTTGCTAAATGGAAGTATGATAAACATTTTGCATGTGTACACATGGACCAGACATCTGTTACGTCGCCATAGCCATCTTACACAGATTAAACCACTGGGAAATCTTTTATTGCAATGTTTCCCTCTTGTGGGTATATGTCAAGAGGATCGAGGCATTGCATATTCATGGGCTGGTGTGACAAAAAAAAGAAGGTGCAAGAAAGAAGATAACACACAACAGCCCCTAATTATGCACAACAGTTCTTTAAAAATGTGTCATCTTGTGCAAAGTTCAACAAATTATTCCGATTGCTGCAACACAATTGTTCAAAGGAAACAATGTAGTTTATGTGCGTTTATCGATTCTTAAAAGAAAAGATGCAGGCAGTTGCATTTTAATGAGCTGCCTCTCTATGAAAAGGAACCCAAAGGGGAAGGGGAGAAATGAATGTTTAAAGGAACGAAAAAATTGGATAAGCTAGTAGAAAATAGATAAAGTACTAATGAGGTCTTATTTCCAATACCACAAAGGGACTATAAAAGCTTATAAATTGCCACTATAGCGGCAGTGTTAAATTGCATTACAGATTTTCCTTGGAAACAAACAGCACATGAAAAAGCTGCAACATGTGCGATAAATGACAGGAGATTGTATTACAGTGAAGAGACTGCACAGCCATATTAATACAGGGAAAATTGAAGAATGCCAAAAAGGAAAGTCCTAAACCTAAGGCCATGCATGTAGGAGTAGAAAAAGCTTAACACCTTAAGAAATTATTTTGTGTGCCTTCATTTTTATTGCCTTGTGTGCCAAAAGCCATTTTGTGTTATTTGTACATTGACATAGCCATATGTGGGCTCGTTTTAGTGGGATGAGTTGCCGTTTTGAGTGACATTCAATTTATCATGCAGTGAAATGTTGATAAAAATATGCTCTTCTGTCATTGTTTTTTGGGGTTTGCATTTATGGAGTTTATTGAGTGGTAATAATGATCTTACAACATGATTCTTCAGGTCAGTGTGATCACAGCCATACACCTTGCCCAGTTTTTTTAATAGTTTAAAACAAAAAAAATTTGAATTTTTGTATTTTGTTTCTATTGCCGTCTTCTGAGTATGCTTTAAGTTAATTTCACACTGATATGAAACTGTGTGATGGGTTGTTGTTTTATGCGTGCCTTCATCTTAATTTTTATTGATACATTTGTGGGGTACTTGTCATTTGGTTGCTTTTTATTGTATTTGCTTCTGGGAAGGCAACAAAAAATGCAAAGTCTGGAACTCTAATTTTTTTTTCTTCTTCAGTGTTCATAGTATAGTTTCAATAATTACAGCCGTGGCTGAAAGTAGTGGCACCACTGAAGATGCTCCAGAAAATTATTGCAACTACACATGTATACTTATAGGGAACCAACCACCCCCAATGACCCCCCCGGACTATTAATATCGGTCCCTACACACAGCACATACATGTGCTGCAATGATTTTTGCTAAAAAAACTGTTTTGTAAAACTTAAGATAATGCTTTTGAAAGATTAAACCGAAGGGACGGGTGGGCGTTACTTATCTGTGGCAAAAGCCGAGTAGCAGCTGCCACTCATCCTCCTGTGTCCCGCAGTAGCAGTTATGGCCAGCCCTTTGTACAGCGTCACAGCCTGGTGCACGGGCTCGCATGCCCGTGCACACGTCATCATCTACAGCCGGGTTGCGAGCGCGCGCTCTGACTTCCACAGCCGAGCGCAGGAAGTCAGAGCGCGCGCTCGCAACCCGGCTGTAGATGATGACGTGTGCACGGGCATGCGAGCCCGTGCACCAGGCTGTGACGCTGTACAAAGGGCTGGCCATAACTGCTACTGCGGGACACAGGAGGATGAGTGGCAGCTGCTACTCGGCTTTTGCCACAGATAAGTAACGCCCACCCGTCCCTTCGGTTTAATCTTTCAAAAGCATTATCTTAAGTTTTACAAAACAGTTTTTCTAGCAAAAATCATTGCAGCACATGTATGTGCTGTGTGTAGGGACCGATATTAATAGTCCGGGGGGGTCATTGGGGGTGGTTGGTTCCCTTTATACAAGTTGATTTCCTTCATGTGTATAAAACAACAAAAAATTTGCAGAGAAAAGACAAATTGGATATCATTTCATACAAAACTACAAAAATGGGCAGGACAAAATTGTTGGCACATTTCCAAATTTGTGGATTAACAACTTTGTTTCAAGCATGATATGCTCCAAACTCACCTGCAGCAAGTAAAGGGGCCGTCACATGCGTCAATATCACGTGCAATATCGCTGCTGCAAGTGACATTGCAGCAACATTTACGTGTGTGACAGGGCGCATCAACCAGCGATAAATTGCTGGTTGATGGTTGCCAGGTTTTCGGACAGGACCAAAAACCTAGCAATGGTCGCCCAGTGGACACGCAGCATCGCTGTGTGTGACATCGGGAGATGAACGATCAGCCAGCTCCCAGCACCTCTCAGCAAGCGCTGGGAGCTGGTATCCATGGTAAACTGCGGGTATCTAGGCAGCGCGCGCTGCCTAGATACCCCATGTATACCTTGGTTACCAGCCTTCTCCGCTCACCGGCTGGGACCCTAGTTACCCACTGTATACCTTGGATACCAGCCGGTGAGCGGAGAAGGCTGGTAACCAAGGTATACAACGGGTATCTAGGCAGCGCGCGCTGCCTAGATACCCGCAGTTTACCTTGGAGACCAGCCTGCTCCCGCTTACCGCAGCCTGGCAGCGGGAGCAAGATATTGAGGAAACGATATTTAAATAATTTCCATGATGTCGCTGGTCCACTGATCACTGGTGAGTCTGCCTGTGTGACAGCTCACCAGTGATCAGCCGTCAATGTCGCCAGCGATCATTTCACTGACAACATTGACGTGTGTACGGGGCCTTAACAGGTGTAGGTAATATAAAAATCACGCCTGAAACCCGATAAAAAGGGGAGATGTTGACTCAATCTTTGCATTGTGTGTCTGTGTGTACCACACTAAGCATGAAGAACAGATACAGAAGAAGAAAAGTTCCTGAGAACTTTAGAAACAAAATTGTTAAAAAATATCAACAGTCTGAAGATTACAAGTCTGTCTCCAGAGATCTTTATGTTCCTTTGTCAATGGTGCACAAAATAATCAGAAAATGTACAGTCCAAGGCACTATAGCTAATCTCTCTGGACGTAGACAACAAAAAAAATTGAAGAATTGTTGTATGCAGGATAGTCCGGATGGTGGATAATCAAGTTTCAAAGAAATTTAAGCTGTCCTGTAGACTCAGGGTGCATCAGTGTCAGCGAATACCATCCTTATACATTTGACTGAAAAGAATCGCTATGGCAGAAGACCCAGGACTCCACTGCTAATACAGACATAAAAAAGCTAGACTAAAGTTTGCCAATATGTATGTGAGTAGCCAAAATCTTTGAAAGCATCTGGGAAGAGAACAAGTAGAGTTTTTTTTTGTAATCACACATTCTACTGTTTACATAAAATGGAAGGAGGCCGAACACAGTACCTACAAGTAAACATGGTAGAGGGTTAAATATGTTTTGGGGTTGTTTCGCTGCCTCTAGCAATGGGTTCCCAGGACTGTTTCCAAGGCATCATGAAATCTGAAGATTACCTAAGGATTTTGGGTTGCATGTAGTGCCAACTGTACCTAAGGATTTTGGGTTGCATGCAGTGCCAAGCTTGGTGTTACAGCATAACAATGACCACAAACATACTTCAAGAAGCCCCCTAAAATGGACAGAAATAAAACTCTGGAGAGTTCTGGAGTGACCAGGTATGAGTCCGAATCGAAACCCCATGGAACAACTGTGGGGATGTCATAAAATTGCTGTTGTTGATTGTTATAGGAAATGATTGACTCCAGTTATTTATTTTAAAAGGTGTGAACCAAATATTAAGCTGAGTTTGACAACAATTTTGTGCAGACTATTTTTGCAGTTTTGTGAGAAATTATGCCCAATTTGGCTCATTTATTTCTATACAGTACAAATGATAGGATCTCAATCAGTTGATGCTATTAAACACAATGAGTTCCTGAAAGAACAGAAAGTAGGAGTGTGAAATAGCTCTAGTGACAACAGTGAAAATTGAAAAAAAATTATTTTTTTCATTAATACTGATCTTAATATGAAAAAGAACACTGCAAATTTAAAAAGAAAAAAAGAAACATTTGACATGAAAGCCTGATTGAAACAGTAGGTTATTTTTTTGATGATGTGGGTGTTTTCAACTCTTGCATATATTTAAAATAAAAAGATTTTGTTAATAATGATGTCCAATTTTGATATTTTTCTCTTTTTGCTGTGCTGTTTGTTATATGTGTATAACAGAACACGTATAATTGCAATAGTTTTCTAAAAGAAATACTTCATTTTCTGGAAAAATTTCAAGGTTGCCAACAATTTTGGCCATTACTGAATGTGAAGATCATCCAATGTCCTAACAGTAGGATTACTTGAAGATAAACATTAGGGATGCGAACCCCGCGATGATCGGGGGGTTCACCCAAGCTTTCTGTTAAAGTCCAAGTGCGGGCCGGAGACGACGCGAACCTGCATCCAAACCTCCGTACTTGGACTTTACAGATATGGGATGGGGCAGGGGGGAAGGGCTGTAAAATAAAGTGAGTCAATCGACAGGGTAGGGGGTAATTGGATACCGGGACAGGTTGCTACTTCAGTGGGGATCAGGCTGGTCGGGTCTCGGTCCCATGCCCTGGACACTAAATGGCTGAGGAGAAATCTTATTTGGGACGGGGGATTATTATACGTGACGCCACCTGTGGTACCTGGTAATGTGGTTAGCAGCGCTGCAGCCGGCCACTGAGGTGATGGTGATGCAGCTTTGGGTAGTACAGCTCCCCACAGGTGGAACTTTACCTCAGGGCAGCGGGGTGTATGAGGGGAGTAGTAGTCCTTGGCTCTGTGTAAGTTCTCCAGGCGGCAGCGGTGAATAAAGGATACCAGACACCAAGTAGCCCAAACAGTTCTTTACTGGTACCAGATGGATCAATAGGTACACAATACAGTCTAGTTTGCCATGGAATGTGTTGCCACAGGCGTTGGGTTTTGCCACAGAGTCTGTCAGAGGTGCCTTTCCCACACTTTCTTGGTCCTGTTCCTTTATGGGCTATTTTGGCTCCTTAAGGTACCGTTACACACAGAGATATATTGCTTGCAACTCACTGGTTGCAGTGAAATCATGGACACATTGTTCCATTTTGTTGCCATGTACAAAATGGACAATGTGTCCATGATTTCATTGTAACCAGTGAGTTGCAAGCAATATATCTCTGTGTGTAATGGTACCTTTACACTCCCACTCTTGAGTCTGATTTCTGGTCCCCGGGTCTGTTGCTTAAAGTCTCTTTTACTTGTAAGCGTCTTGAACCCAGCTATGGGACAGAGGTTGGACTACTTTGATGGGTGCTGTGGCACCTTTTTGATAAGGCCCACAGCCTGTCGGTCAGCAGTTTAGGATAAACCCTAACAAACCGCCTCATTTCCAGTTTACCAGTATTGACCTGGACTCTTCGACCAGTCCTGGAGTGTCCCCTTCATTGTCTGGGTCATCTCTCAGTTTAGAGGTGCCCTCCTGTCACGCCCAAAGGGTCTCCTGCGTCCATCTCTGCTGCTCTCCTCACACCTGACTGACTTGAGTCAAACTGTCACTGTCACTTATGTCACGTCTCCTGCTCTGCTAAGCTCCACCCCTGGGACCTACTGAATATACAGTCCCTGGTGCTAGGGAGGCTGTGATTGGGATCTTGTGGTTTTGTATACAGACTCTGTAGCTTCCCCCTCTACCTGTGACTATGGAGGCACTACACCTTCTGCCTGAGATGCAGTACCTCCCTGTGGCGTTCCACCAGAGGGGCACTACAAAAGCATACAGTTATTAATAAACATTATAATTATACTTACTGCTCCTGCGAAAGTCCTGCCGTCTCACTGTCTCCAGGCCGCATCTAGTTCCGGGGCCGCTCATTAAATTCCAGGTTATTCACTGCACTGCTTGACACTCCGATTTTCAGCCAGCGTCGCAAGTATTTGGGCGGTGGCATCAGGGTTCACCCGAATTCATGATGTGGGCCATGAACTCGATTGAACTCTGACTGTCACTTCAGTATCGGGCTGCTTCTCGCTGTGTATAGACGCTTGTCTATTCAGAGTGATGTAGCAGAGCTAACATTGCTCTATCCATGTGGACTAAGTCGGAGTGAAGATTTTTTTTTAATAAAGATGGAGTCTCTAAATGCTTTTTTGTTTTATTTCTAATAAAAAAAATTATCTCTGTGTTGTGGTTTTTTTTTTATCTTTACTAGAAATTCATGGTGGTCATTTCAAATATTGGCGTGACCCCATGAATTTCGGGCTTAGGGTCAGCTGATAATACAAAGCTGGCCCTAACTCCATTATTACACAGCGAGCTACCCGCCTACAGGGCCGCTGGTAGAGTTGGATACAGCATCAGAAGATGATGCTTCTATGAACGTGCCATTTTCTGGGGCAGCTGCGGACTGCAATCTGCAGCAGGGGTGGTCCAGAAAGCTTGGGCCACCCTGCGCTGTGGATGCCAGCTCCAAGCTGCCCAGCTGTACCTGGCTAGACCCAAAAATAGGGCGAAGTCCATGTGGGGTTTTTTTTTTTTTAAATCATTTCATGAAATATATATCATCAACATAACCTACTGTTTCAATCAGGCTTTCATGTTAAATATTTCTTTTTTCTTTTCCATATTAAGATCAATATTAATCAAAAAAATAAATTTTTCAATTTTCACTCTTGTCACTGGGGCTATTCCACACTCCTACTTTCTGTTTTTCAGGAACTCATTGTGTTTAATAGCATCAACTGACTGAGACCCTATCTTTTGTACTGTATAGAAATAAATGAGCCAAATTGGACAATTTCATACAAAACATAATTTCATACAAAATGGTCTGCACAAAATTGTTGTCAAACTCAGCTTAATATTTGGTTCACACCTTTTAAAATAAATAACTGGAATCAATCACTTCCTGCAACAATCAACAACAGCAATTTTAAGACATCCCCACAGTTGTTCCATGGGGTTTAGATTCGGACTCATACCTGGTCACCTCAGAACTCTCCAGAGCTTTATTTCCATCCATTTTAGGGGGTTTCTTGAAGTATGTTTGTGGTCACTGTTATGCTGTAAGACCCAGCTTTCTAACAGTTGGCACTACATGCGACCCAAAATCCTTAGGTAATCTTCAGATTTCATGATGCCTTGGAAACAGTCCTGGGCACCCATTGCTAGAGGCAGCAAAACAACCCCCAAAACATATTTGACCCTCTACCATATTTAAATGTAGGTACTGTGTTCGGCCTCCTTCCATTTTAGGTAAACAGTAGAATGAAGTGCTTTACCAAAAAAACTCTACCTTGGTTTCCTCTTTCCACAAGATGCTTTCCCAGAAGGATTTTGGCTTACTCACATATATTTGAGCAAACTGTAGTCTAGCTTTTTATGTCTGAATTAGTAGTGGAGTCCTCCTGGGTCTTCTGCCATAGCATTTCATTTCAGTCAAATGTCTAAGAATGACTTGCACTGACACTAATGCACCCTAAGTCTTCAGGACAGCTTAAATTTCTTCGGAGCTTGATTGGAACTGATTATCCACCATCCAGACTATCCTGCATATCAACCATTCATCAACTTTTTTCTGTTGTCTATGTCCAGGGAGATTACCTACAGGGACTTGGGCTGTATATTTTCTGATTATTTTGTGCACCGTTGACAAAGGAACATAAAGATCTCTGGAGATGGACTTGTAATTTTCAGACTGTTGATATTTTTTAACAATTTTGTTTCTTAAGTCCTTAAAGTTTTCTTCTTCTCTTTCTGTTCTTCATGCTTAGTGTGGCACACACAGACACACAATGCAAAGATTGAGTCAACGTCTCTCCTTTTTTTCGGGTTTCAGGCGTGATTTTTATATTACCCACACCTGGTACTTGCTGCAGGTGAGTTTGGAGCATATCATGCTTGAAACAAAGTTGTTAATGCACAATTTTGGAATCGTACCAACAACTTTGTCCTGCCCATTTTTGTAGTTTTGTGTGAAATAATATCCAATTTGTCTTTTTTCTGCGTTTTTTTTGTGTTGTTCCTATACACACGAAGCAAATCAACTTGTATAACTATACGTGTGTAGTTGCAATAATTTTTTGGAGCACCTTCAGTGGTGCCACTACTTTCAGCCATGGCTGTAATCATTGAAACTATACTTTAAACATTGAAAAAAAAAATTGAGTTCCAATTTGAGTGCATTTTTTGTTGCCTTCGCAGAAATAAATACAATAAAAAACAACGAAATGACATGGAAATCTGTGTTCGGGACTTTGTGACCGAATACTATGTGTTCGGTACGGGTCCAGAACTTTACAGTTCTGGTTCGCCCATCCCTAATAAACATGACTTTATTTTTAGCAGACACTTGTGGATTCACCTTGTGGATGACATCTGTTGCAGGGTACCACATCTCACCCTTTGTGTGAGGCCAGATCCATCCATTCCTTCTCTTCTGCATTATCTACCCTTGATCAGAAATAACAGTTACAATACCATAGTATTCGTACATAGTAGTGAACAACAACAGCACCCCCATATTTTACAGAGGCAACTGAAACTGATGTTCTACCGAACCTTCAGGCTAACACGGTACAAACATTTTTCTTTCTTTATGTCATTTTGATAAAAGGCCAATTAAATTGGAAAGTGATGATGTCATACTTTCCAAACTATCTCCAATCATACTAAATTAATGCTTATCATGAAGTTACAGCAGTATGGCAGCAACATTTCTGCTTGTTCACAGGTCTTTCCTGCTTTTTCTTTCTACGTCCACAGTTTTTTTGGACATGTAAACAACAGAGATTGCATTGGATGTGGAACAAGCAAAATTGAAAAACTCAGTTGTTGAGTTTACTACTACTATTCTTTGCAGAATGCACCTCCAAACGGCTCTCCTGATAATCCCAACTACAACATCAACTTGACCCTTACCATGGGTAATTGAGCATCTATGTTAGAAGTGATTGACATACATTTAAATGCTAGCATGGTATTAATATGACAAGCATGGTCTCAGTAAAATATGAATTTGGTAACATTACATCTCTTGGATTCCAGCGTTTTTTTCAATCCCATGTGATATTATGGTGTTAACAGTTGAGTCAGAGTGGGTATTCAGGTTGCTTATGTTTTTGTCATACATATGTTGGGTTGCAAGATAAATGTTAAAAATATATCCCTGTAACCACAATTTTTATGCTACATCCGTTAGATGACTATGTTGCATCAGTTGCATCCCTTTCTGTAGTACTGCTTAAGGTAAACAAAATATTGTGATGACGAATAACTACAAATATTAGACAATGAGAACTTCTGTGACTGTGTTCCCAAGATCTCAGACTGTGCTGTTGTAATGTAAAAACATTGATAGAGATTGTAAAGGATGTAAAAAAGGAGAACAAAAGTATAATTGCCAAATTTTCTAAGCAGAATTTTTTGTGGATTAAAAGCATACTAAAGGTTAGACAAAATATCTAACGTTGCAGAGTCAGGAATTTCACAGCACTTCACTTGCACATTTTGTACTAATGGCACCTAAACATAGAGCGAATTTCTCCAGTCCCTAGCACTAGGGCCAGCTCCAGATTTTTGTGGACCCCGGGTGAAATAGTCTTAATGGCCCCTTTTACACTCTGCCCTTGCCCCTCCAAATAATATATGACACACACAACTCTGCTACATGCCCATAGACATAGAGGGCTCTGCTACATGCACATGTAGACACACACACAGGTTTGCTATATGCACACTACACATAGTACACACACAGCTCTGCTACATGCCCATAGACATAAATGGCTCTGCTACATGCACATGCAGACACACAGGTCTGCTACATGCACTCTACACATAGTACACACACAGCTCTTCTACATGAACATATAGATACAACACACACAGCACTGGTACATGCCCAATTCATGCACATACAGATGTACGCAGCTCTGCTACATGCACACTACACATAGACATACATGTCCATAGACATAGATGGCTCTGGTACACACACATGTAGACATACAGCTCTGCTACATGCACATTACACATAGACATACATGTCCATAGACATAGATGGCTCTGATACACACATATGTAAACACAAAGCTCTGCTACATGCACACTACACATAATACACACACACAGCTCTACTACATGAGATACACACACAACACTGGTACATGCCTAAAGCCCCGGTCTCACATAACGATGTGTCAGCGATGCCGACAACGATCAGCATCGTTGATGCATCGTTGACACATCGTTATCAGGTCGCTGGTGAGCTGTCACACTGACAGACTTCACCAGCGACCTCTGGGCAGCCAGATCGTTGGTACCCAGCGTCCGCTCGTTCCCTGCATCCTGGGAGCGGACGGACGCTGGTAACCATGGTAACAGCGGGTCTCTCCTGCACTTAGAGACCCGCTTGTTTACCATGGTTACCGGCACCCGCCCGCTTCCGGGTTGCGGGGAGCGAGCGGGTGCATCCTCTCCTATCCTGTCCCTCACTATTCTCATCTCTCCCTGCTATTTCCCTGTTCCCTACTCTATCCCCTATCCTAAACCCTAATCCTATCCCTCTCCTTGTTCTAAATAAAGAAATCCCCCCCCGAGGCTCACCGGCATCAGAGGCTCCCATACCGGCATCTCTGTAATGGAGATCTCAGGGGTAAAGGACCTGTAATGAGGTCACAGTCATGTGACCGGCCTATACTGTACAGTATAGGCCGGTCACATGATACTGACCTCATCATAGGTCCTTTACCCTGAGATCTCCATTACAGAGATGCCGGTATGGGAGCCTCTGATGCCGGTGAGCCTCGGGGGGGGGATTTCTTTATTTAGAACAAGGAGAGGGATAGGATTAGGGTTTAGGATAGGGGATAGAGTAGGGAACAGGGAAATAGCAGGGAGAGATGAGAATAGTGAGGGACAGGATAGGAGAGGATGCACCCGCTCGCTCCCCGCAACCCGGAAGCGGGCGGGTGCCGGTAACCATGGTAAACAAGCGGGTCTCTAAGCCCGCTTGTCACCCCGGATGTCATGTTACAGCGCTGCTGTGCGGCGCTGTGACATGGCGGGGGATCCTGACAGGTCGCTGATCGCTGCCCCCGCCGGTCACACACACCGATGTGTGGTGACCAGCGGGGGGGCCAACGACCAAAAAATGGTCAGGAGCCCTGTGCAACGATCAGCGACCTCACAGCAGGGGCCTGATCGCTGCTATCAGTCACACGCAACGATATCGGTAAGGATATCGTTCCTACGTCACAAATAGGACGATATCGTTACCAATATCGTTATGTGAGACCTAGGCCTAATTCATGCACATAGAGACACACGCAGCTCTGCTACATGCACACTACACATACACATGTGGCTCTGCTACATGGACACTACATACCCAGCTCTGCTACATGTACAATGCATGCACATACAGACACACACAGCTCTGCTCACGCATACCATACATGTACATACATATACACACAGCTCTGCTGCATGCACAATACATGCACATAGATATACACCCAGCTCTGCCACATGGACACTACATGCACATTACACACCTAGATCTGCTACATGTAAAATATATGTACATACAGATACACACACATCTCTGCTACATGAACACACAAACACATACAGCTCTGCTACATGCACATACAGATACATAAATACAGATACACACAAATAAACACACATACAAATATAGATACAGACAGATACATACAGACACAAACATACATACATAATCAGACATACAGACACACACAGATACACTCATACACATACAGACACACACACATATATTACCACATTCAGATGATCTTGATCCGTGCATCCGTGCAGAGCAGGAGAGGAGGCACTAGGAGCTGAACAGAGGCTGCAGAAGTTAAGCAGAAGCAGTTTCTTCTAGGACCTTGATTTCACTCATGTGATCAGTCACATGACTGGAACTGGAAGGTCCTTCAGCCTCCATTAAGCAGCTCCCGATAAGCTTTCTCTCCTGTTGTATACCAATCACCTAGATCAATAAAGAGCAGGAGAGAAGAGAGGGAGAGAGGGCAGCTGTCTGTGACCAGGTCTCTTCTGCTTCCGATCACAGACAGCTGTGGGGCCTCTCATTGCTTCAGGGCCCGGCATTTGCCCAGGTATACCAGGTGCTGGCGCCGGGCCTGCCAAGAACCCATGCCCATGTGCTCACAAAGGCCAAGATACCTGTCTGGTCATGTGATTTGGGGTTGCCAACATCACATTTTCAGTTCAATGTGTTAGTAATATGGGTAAGTTCAAATTTCTCAAAACTTTGGTAAATACATTTGGTGTCAGACTCCATTTTCCTCTCGAATGCATCAGTACTAAATGTAGTCTATGGACAAGAGCAGCATTGTTTATAGACAACAAATCATGATAGATCCTATAAAACATGTTTAAAAATGGATCTGGCTATCAAATATTATCAAAATAAATTAATGAATGATTGTACATACTAGATAGCACTCATTCGTCTAGAACTAATTAGGTCAGGTCTCTATTGTCACAAAGAAAAGCTCGGCACCAGCAGGAGAGGATAGTCACTAATATGGTATCTGTTGTTTCTAAAACACAGTATTTCAAGGCTATTTCCTGGCCTGAATATCTCTGTACTGTTAACATACGTCTAGATTCTGACATAGCCAATTAATCTTTTATTAGAACAGACACCACCCGGTGAAAAGCTTCTATGCTAAACCTTTATGGATGACACAGAAAGATCAATATTTGATATCTTGCAGCTATATTGAATCATTAGTAAATCTATTTTATCTCAGGTTAGGATGGTGATTGCATATAATTAAATACTTTGACATGTCAGAACAGTGAGGTCTAGCACAGTTAATTCTCCATGAGTATGAAACCCAGAATCAAGTGGGAGCCCAGGGTGCCAGTCACACCACACTTTTGCAACATGTTTGACATAGCATAAAGTCAGTAATGGCAAAGTATGTTTAACTGCCCAGGAATTTAATGAATCAGGGTCAAAATCTTCCTTTAACCATATGATTTACGAGCTAGAAAGATAATTTTTAAACAAAACTGAATTGAAGTTGTATCATTAGCAACTGTGTTTTATTTAATGTACAGCATATCAGAGGCTGGAGAATAATAATACATAAAGCCCTGCCCTGTTCTTTTAAACTGTTGAGTGTTCACCTTATTCACATAAGGAGAGGAGAGGTTGATTACTTCACCACTCAGTAGAGATGCAATCCTATGTAGCACAGTTCATTGATTATAGAGTATAGAATGAAAGGATGCACTCACCACAGGTGGATTTGAAATCTTTATTCTCAGTTACACACAGGTGACATGCAGGCAGGCTGCAAGGTGCAGGCTATGTCCACTGGGACAATGCACGTTTCGCTTGATTGAGCTTCTACGGGCTGAGTGGACCCGTAGAAGCTCAAATGAGCGAAGCGTGCGTTGTCCCAGTGGACGTTCCTGCTCAAAGCACGCAAAACGGTCACCGTCGTCCCTCCGTCCTCCCTTCCCTACACCCACCAATGTAAACTTCATGAAATAAAGCTGTTCTTGGTATAAAGGATCCCGTAGACCCGCTGTTTTTGTCCTAATTTCTTAATTGATCTCTGCATCTACAGGTGAGCAAGATAGATCCATGAATGCCTCTGCACGCAGGACTTCAATGCAACAAGGTCAGTGCCCAATTTCTCTTATCAACTAAGTGATAGCCTTCTTTTAATTTGCATAAAACTCAGGAAAAAAACATGCTAAAAAAGGCAGCAAAAAAGCAACATGTGAACATATCCTTACAGGTACATGTTTTAGTTTTAACACCCCTACCCAATAAATGTCAGTGTCACTACTGTGCCTGTCACAGTTGTCACACCTTAGGCTACATGAAATGTCACACGGGAAATTATCAGGTTAACAATATTACTCGCTAGACCACAAGTCTCAATAGGTGGGTTACTCAGTACCCTCAGCATTCTGACCATCTTCACTCTCTAAAGCGTTGCCTCAGTCCACACTTGGTACCATATGTTCACAAAGTAAGCGATAAATAATAAGTAATGGCTCACACAGATGATCTTGCTCCTAGTCTTTCTCTCTTGGCTGTATTACAACAGATCTTCTCTGGGGTCTGGTCTTGGGTCTTCTCTAAGATTTTGTCTAGGATCTTCTCTGGGTTCTAGTCTCAGAACGTCTCTTGAATATGGTCTCAGAACGTCTCTGGAATCTAGTCTCGGAACTTCTCTGGGGTCTGGTCTCAGGTCTTCCATTGGAAACTTGGTTGTTACAGGTCCAGGTGTTAAGTCTGCCCCTTTTTGGCTCTCCCATTGCTTTTATATTCAGTATCTTCACCACTGCCGTCACCTGACCCATTGTCTCCTTCAATCTTTCACTCAAGGAAACATGCACTTCATTTTTAAGCCCTTCAACCCTTGGTGATTTTCCATTTTCAGTTTTTCCCTCCCATTTTTCCAAGAGCCATAACTTTTTTTTTTCCATCAGTATAGACATATGAGGGCTTGTTATTTGTTGGTTGAGTTGCACTTTGAGTTGAACAGTGAAGCCCCTCGGACATCACTGGCAGGAAGTAAGTCATGACAGCATCAGGGGGCATCAGATGCTCTTTCGCTGTCATAGCAAGACATCGAAGACCTGTGATCGCATCATGAGCCACCGATGCTGGTGGGAAAAAGCACCATCCCTGCTGCAGTGCTTTAGGCTGCGCTCTCATTGACTTGACAGCTTGATCTAAAGGGTTGACAGTGCCGAACAGATCTCTGTTCTGATTAGTCCTGTTAGCTACACATGTCAGCTGATCAGATTAGATCACATGTACAGGAAATGATGATGCGAGCTCAGCGCATGATCTTATAGTGTATCAAAGGGAGGGAGGTGGCCAAGGGCATAGATATACGCCATTGGTCGAAGGGGTTAAGTTCCCGCCTGTCCATTTTTGACCAGCAAATGGCGATGTTTGCGTGCAGACACTATGAGGTAGTAACTGAGAGTGTCTTCTGCTTCATATACTGCATTACATTTGGACTAAGTAGTCACCTCACTCCTGGTATATCAATTTTAAAGGTAGTTGCATCCAAAAGATTTTGAATATAATGGTTGGGCAGGGAGCTGTTGGCTTCCTCTTACACCACTCAACAGGACAATTGTAATGATGAAGCTAAATCAAGTGCGATGCATGGAGCCTCACTCAATAAACATCACAGAGAACAGATTCACATTGAGGAAACAGGGCATCGTAAGTAGTTTTATTTTTATGTATTTTGGGGGTGGGGCGTTTTATCTATGTAGGTTCTGTGGTTGTGCATCATACTGTATGAGAGTGATTGGGACTATATATTGTGTGTGGATCTATGGGAGCATCATACTGTGTGGGGGCTGACTGGGACATTACTCTATACATGGAGGTATCATTCTGTGTGAGTGGGGGTCAATGGGGAACCATATCGTATTGAAGAGCTGTGAATGCATCACACTGGGTAGGAGAAGTAGTTGATCAGTGTACATTTAGCCTTATATATACTTAAGGATGAATAACAGGAGGAGTGTGTAAACAGCAATAAACCATATGATTCTGCTACTGATAAGAAGAATACAGGCTACTATAAGCCCTATATTAACATATAAATTAGCAGTAGCAGCTAGTCAACATACTTAATTCTGCTCAATATTAACTGATACAAATTAATTAATAATAATAAATATTAATGAGCAGATTTAAGCTCAAAACTGTTGGTTCGGCCCTCCAAAGCAGTCACAATCTCTCCTGTGGCCTCTTGGGAAAGTTAATTGCTCACTTCTGCTCTCGACTATGCAACCAATTTGTAAGTACAATTATTAAGGCTTAGCTGTCACAAGGATCGTAAGCAATTTAAATGCTTATTCTTACATTATATAGTGATGGACTATAACAGTGATGGCGAACCTATGGTGCACGTGCCAGGGAGGGCATGCAGCCCCCCTCATTGCTGGCATGCGACCTCACCTCTCACTGCCACTTTGAACTGCTGGAGTCATCGCACAAGCAATTCAAAGCTGTGTCGGAATGGAGGAGACATTTCTCCTCGCTCCGACACTCTCTACTAGGCTGGCATTGTCGCATGCATGATTTCATGTAACCATGCGGTCAAATGACCCCAGTGTCGCAGAGGACTTGAGCAGATGATCAGCAATGGAAGCGGGTGAGTATGATTTTTTTTTTAGCTGTAAATGGCAACCAGGATGAAGGCATCACTACAAGAGGACAAATATGGGGCATCACTGCATGATGGGGCATTACTACTGTATGGTGGCAGTATGGCACATTACTACACAATAGGGGCAGGATGGAGCATTACTACAAGACGGGGCAATACTACCAGATAGGGGCAGGAGGGGGCATTACTACATGATGGGAGCAGGATGGGACAATACTACAGGATGGGGACATTACTACAAGAAGAGGATCAGAATGGGCACATTACTACAAGAAGAGGATCAGAATGGGCACATTACTACAAGAAATGATCAGAATGGGGACATTACTACAAGAAGGGATCAGGATGGGGACAATACCACAAGAAAGGGGCCAGGATTGGGACATAACTTCTAGGAGAGGGTCAGAATGGATCATCAAGGTTTCAGGACTGCAAGCACTGTACAGGGAAGAGAGTTAGCATCTGATGGCTCTCCCCCTCTGCAGCGCTTGTGACGGCCACTTCAGTGATTTAGGTTAAATTACAATGTTGGAAAACAGGGTGAATTACCAGTGATCTGCGCTGCTGACAGGAATACCAGGACCCAAGAAGTCTAGTGCAATGGTGGAATAAAGTCACACCATTGCACCAGACTTCTTGGGTCCTGGTTTTCCTTTCAGCAGCGCAGATCACTGGCAATTCACCCTGTTTTCCAGGTTGCACGTGGAGGTGTGGATCCAGCGGCAGCTGTACGAGCGCTAATTCTGGTTGTGGGTTCACACAACCAGACCAGGCAAATTTCATCAGGCGATTGCCCCACTCTGCCTAGAGATAAGACCTTATGCACATTTTTTGTCCCACAATTATAGAAATTGCGATGTTGGGACTTCACTATACATACCGTAATTAGGTTTTGGGTTGGAGTTTGGGCACTCGGTCTTGGAAAGGTTCGCCATCACTGGACTATAGGATATGCCATTACTATCAGAACAGGTATAGACTCTGGGAACCCAGCTAATACTAGGACTGAAGAGCAAGAATCACTGATTTACAGATATTAATGTAAACAATATGAAAAACACTTTAACATATATTCGAAACTATAGCACAGGAACGTTTTAGTAAAATAAAGGAATTTGTATAAGAATTTATAGACTGATTGCAGATAAACGGTGAATCCAAAAAACGCAGAAAAGCCGTATGAATGTTGTGGTTCCAACCAAGATATATAAATAAATGTGAAAATCTGGTTCAGCTAATAGAGGGAGTTTAGGCGTTTACTGATAATGGTATACATGAAAAAAAGCACATTTGTGCTTTCATACAATACCAGTAGAAAAGCATGAACTTGATGCACTTATTGCCCACAATCACGTAAAGCTTCTTTTGGTGCACATATTATTCTAATGCATCAAGGAACTGTTCTGATTATGTTGCTCTGTAACTCTTTTTGAGCGAGCAGATCCTCTTTATCAGCACTTTGCTGCAAAGTGAATTAATGGAAGTACTAGTACCTTTAGTGCTGGCAAACATTGCTGCTGCCATTGCTCAATAATTTGTGTTACCCAAACTGAAAGCTCATGTCTTTTATGCCTGTATACAGCTTGACAACATCAAAATCAGGAGAAGCGAGACAAATACCTACCCTTATTTTCTCTTTATGACAGTTGATATTAAGTTGTCTGATTGACTATTTAATATAAAATATAAAACACTGTAATCTCCTAACAGCCATCATGTTTTATTTATTTTGAGGTTTAACCTCTATAATGATATAAGAAAACCTACTAAAACGTTCAAATTCAGGTGCTTTTACGTTAGCACTTTTTCTCATATTTAAACTTGATTATTATTAGCATTTGTGGGCTTATAGTATTAAAGGGATTCTGTCAACAGGTTTTTGCTACCTCATCTGACAGATACTAACATAGGCAAAGAAACCCTGATTCCAACGAGGTATCACATAGATTACTGGTTGAAGCCATTCTTTCACATTCAAAGTATTGAGTTTCACGTATACAGTATAGCTGAGCTGAGAGAGCTGTATGGGGGGGGGAGATGGACAGTAGACTCTACATATAGAAAGTGCATTTACAGTGAGGTGTCAGTCGCAGAAGGGGGAGTGTCAGTCTGCATTGTATGTGAAAAAGCAGTCCTGTAACAGTAAACACATGGTAAAGAAAGCCATTAGTTTAAGTAAACAATAGCACAGAGCCTGATAAAGGTGCTTTCACATTGCGATTTTCTGGCATTCGTGGCTGTCCATTGTAAAACGGACAGCCACGGATCAGACTTGGCCCCCATGTTTCCCTATGGGCAACGGATCTAATCGGATTTGGCCTTATTGCCATCCAATTTATGTCAGATCCGATTCTTTCCGATTTTTTGCTGTACTCACAATCGGAGACTTCTCCAATTTTGGGAACAGCGGACCAAATTGGACACAATCGGAGCCAACACGATCCGTGGCCATTAACATGGGGCCTATGGAGCACGGGTCCGAGAAAACAGCTGATCGTTTCTCGGACCCTATTTTAGTGTACTGAGCATGCTCAGTACACTAAAACTGCTCTTTACTGTCTAATTTCACTTCCGCAATGTATATACATACATTGCGGAAGTGAAATTAAGTAAAAGAAGTGTCAAAAATAAAAAATATATATTCTCACCTCTCTGGCGTGCCCCCTATGTGCACCATCTAGCTCAGTGATGGCGAACTCCAGGCCTCGAGTGCCACACACAGTCCAGGTTTTCAGGATTTCCATTGCATTTGACAGTTGGCAATCAAATTATTAACTGTCAAAGTCTAAGGAAATCCTGAAAACCTGGACTGTGTGCGGCACTCGAGGCCTGGAGTTCGCCATCACTGATCTAGCTCCTAGGTAGGACCTGGCATTGTGTGGCAACCCGATCAGCTGATCAGTCATGTGACCGATCAGCTGATCGGGTTGCCCCACAACGACAGGTCCTCAAGCCCTCTAGCAGCTACAAGGCACGCATCGGAGGTGGAGGTGGATGGAGCCGGCGGACGGGTGAAAAAATCCTCACTGAGGATTTTTTTTTCCATGCTGGAGGAGCAGGGAGACAGGAAAGATAGAGGAGCAGAAAGACAGGAGAGATGAAGGAGCGGAGAGAGGAGGAGAGGATCAATCAAAACGGATCCTGCAAAAAAATCAGAAACCGATACCTATTTGTCATCCGATTGCAGGCATCCATTTGGATCCGTTGCTGTCCGGGGGATCCTGAAAAAAAAAGGATCACCTCGGACAGCAAGAAAATCGCAATGTGAAAGCAGGCACAGTTGTTTATTAACTCCTACACCATGCTGTTCTCGGTTTACATAGCAAAACCCTGCTATGTGGGTAGATTTAGATATTTTTCCCTATTTTAGGTAATGATATAAGATTAATTACTCCTACATTTGCTGTTGCCCCTTTATGATTGTCTGGATATATGAGTCTATATTTTGCTAATTACATAGTATCCATTTGCCATTAATCGAAATGTACCATATATGAGTTATACTTATTTGGAGTCTACATACATACCGATTGTTAATTTGACTGCTCATGCCTTGATGAATTGCTATATTCCTTGTTGTTACTGTAGATTTGGCATTTATTTGTTCTGAATACTTTTCACCATATGGTAGCATTTACATATTGTATCTTTAATAAACATATAATTTTATTTACCTTTATGTGCTATATTTGAGTATTTTTTGCAGGTTTTGTAGTATAATTTTAGCGTGTTTACTGTAATGGTCAGGAGAACATGTTGCAGGTTGGCTCTATGAAGATATGATTAGGTACCCAAAAAACAAGAATTTCTGATTTAAATTTTTTATTTCAAAATAACATTATTATTATTATTTATTTATATAGCGCCATTAGATTCCATAGCGCTTTACATATAGAAAGGGCAGACGAGGACAAGTCCAATATATGGACAATCAAGTCGTACAGATACAGGTGGGGAGAGGACCCTGTCCTCGAGAGCTCACAGTCTAAGATCTTGAAAACATGAATCCCCTTCGAAATGCTGTCCATTAGATGATATACACTTGTTCCAATGGTTCTTCCACGTTCAAAGGATTTTTCTAAATTCTTCTAAACTAATGCTGCTAAGGCTGGCTTCACACTTGCAGATGCATCTGCAGCGTTTTGCAGATGCATCTGCAAGTATCAGCATGCAGACCGCGGCCCCTATGTTTATAATAGGGCGCACCGCGGTCTGAAAGCTCTCATTCATTGCTATATGTGAAGCGTCCGCAGGCGCATGCCTGCTGACAGATCACACTCTCCCGCCCGCACCATGGACGCTACATCTCGCGTCCATGGTGCGGGCGGGAGGTGTGATCTGTCAGCAGGCATGCGCCTGCGGACGCTTCACATATAGCAATGAATGAGAGCTTTCAGACCGCGGTGCGCCCTATTATAAACATAGGGGCCGCGGTCTGCATGCTGATACTTGCAGATGCATCTGCAAAACACTGCAGATGCATCTGCAAGTGTGAAGGCAGCCTAAGTGCCTTTAGCTACTTTTTTTAACCTCTTCCATGTCCTGAAACTCTTTCACTTTAGAGTTTTCTTCATTCTTGGGAATCAGAAGTCATCACAGGGGGCTAATTCAGGCAAGCAAAGGGGGTCAGAAACCGTTGTCATGATGGTTTTTACCAAAAACTGTTCTATTTGAACCCATGTGTGGGCAGGCGTGGTGTCATGATGGAGCAGCCAGTTCCCTGATAGCCACAATTCAGGTCTTTTTTTTTACATTGCCTCATGAAATAGCTTCAGCACTTGCACATAGTAATGTTGGTTTACTGTGCTGCCCTGAGGAACAAAATTGTATGTGAACGACTCATTTGATGTCTTAAATATAAGTCATCATGGACTTCACACATGGATTTACTTGCCGTGCTTTTTTTGGCCTGGCCGATGAAGCTGTTGTCCACTGGCAGGAAAACGGTTTTGTTTCAGAATCATAACAGAGTATTCGGACAGGCTTAAGAAAATATTCACTCTGTCTGCTGAGATGGTTTCTTATAAGTGCTACTTGGTTAACTCACCAGGGAGAGTGTCTAATAAGCGTACCTAGCGGGAGATGGCAGAATTGCCAATTCATGTAAAAAAAGACTTTGCCTATGTTCATAATTGCCAACCCATTTGCCTACAAAAAGAAATTCTCATTTTTTTGGGTACCATCTCATATATACATAGGAAGTAATGAGCACAGACTGACACATCTAAAATGACACAATGTTGAGGGCTCACATGTCCAATTTTGGCCATAACAATTGAATGTCAGTTGTTTCAATGAGCTGAACGATTATTTGTCTCCACTGCCCAACAGTGAAATTATGGTTATTGCTCAAAACACCAATCAGGCATATTGGATTTTTTACACCAATGATAATTACTCAATTATCATCAGCTGAGAAAAATCTAACAAGTTTGATGCGGTCTGAGATTTTTTTTCTTTTTACTATCAATGGTTTGTTGGCTCGTCATTGTATTCTGTGTTTGGGGCCTACACAAGGATGACATTCACTTATAGTTAATGGTTTGTAGAATACTACAAGATGACAATATTAATGTACATAAAAGGTTGCTAAGCAAAAAATGGCCGCCATGTATACCTATTGAAGTATTTCTACTGAACGCCACCTTTCAGTATGTTAGATCTTCTGCACCATTATTTATCTGAAGAATATCATGTCACATGGGGTTATATAAACAAGTCAACAGAAGCCAGAATGACCTTTCAAGTGTCCCTTTATAGTTTTCACCACCAGCCTCAGGAAGAAATGCCAATGTGAAGAATATTTCATGAAGTCATCCACAGCTCATTTAATTGACAGAGAACTAAGGCATTTTAAACAAGGTCACTGGTGGATGTGTTAATGCATTTACCTTCATACATACCCCTGGGTGTCTTGATTCAGCCTAAGGGGAGCAAAAATTTATCTGTATAACTCTGATTGCACTAAGAAATTATCACATCTTTGATGCCCAAATTTGCATCTTTTCTTCCCTATTCAGAATTAATCAGTTCAGTAACAAAGGCATTAGTCCAGATAGGATCAAAGCATAAACTTTACTGGTGCAGCATTCTACATGAATATTACATTAACTATATCACTACGAAACAAAATGAAGTAAACTTCAGGCCAATGATCTATTTTTCCCTTTACTATTTGATACATAGAATTGAAAGCACATTCTAGGCAACACTTTCAAAGAAACATGTATTTCATCTGAAATATAGTGAAAATCATTAATTAAAGAAGAACTAAATTTCACAGATATACAGCTAATGCAACAGGGCAAAGCTAAGAGACCTTGATTTTGGAAATACAAAATTGCTTCACAGCCTCCTAATGGTTTGCTACAAGACATCTGATCTGGTGGTAATCCCAATGTTATGCCTTGTTATGGCATGACAGCAAAAGCAGAAGGAAGGCTCTAAATCCATTTTAAAGGCAATCTGACAGTAGTTTTTTGCTATGTTAGCCGAGTACAGCATGCTGCAGGGGTTAAAAAACAAAAAAAACACTGTGCATCTTTGCAATTGTTTAGGTGAACTAATGACTTTAACACCTGGCGATTACCATTACAGGACTACTTTGTTATGCAACACTCCCCCTGCTGTGATTGACATCCTAGTTAATGCACAGTCTCTATTGAGGCTGGTTTCACACTGGCATTTGTGTCTGTATGTGTATGGCATGCAGACGCAAACGCAGTGCAAACACAGCCATATTAATGTGAACGCAGCGGAGAATCTCCGCATGCGTTCACATTAATATGCACCCCGGGCAGCCAATCAGCTGTCTCGAGGGCGGCCAGGAGGAGGAGATCAGCGGCAGAGATCTCCTCCTCCGGCCACAGCTGATCTCCCGCCGGTATCTGTGCGGGAGATTTGAAGACACAGCTGATCTGTCAGCTGTTTATATCTCCCGCACCGACACCGAATAGGGTAATATCGGTACAGGAAATATGAAACAGCTGATCGCTGCTTCAAATCTCCCGCGCCGACATCACCTATTCGGTGTCAGCGCGGGAGATTTAAACAGCTGTCAGATCAGCTGTTTCTCCCCGCTGACACCGGCGGGAGAGCCGCGGCGACTTTAGCTGATCTCCCGGTGGCTGCCGGGAAATATTTCAATGAGATCCGCAGCGTTCTCCTGCAGTGTCATGCAGAGGACACTGCGGATCCATTGACTTCTATGCGTGGATTGGGCGCTTGCTGATAAAACAAGCACCCGCGACCGCACAAAAACTGCAACAGGGCTGCGTCCAAAGTGCGCTCGGAGGGTGCACAAATTGTGCGCATCCGAGCGCAAACGCAACCGAACGCAGCCAAACACAGGCACATGCGTTCCCATCTTAAACATAGGAACGCATGTGCGCAAGCGTTTGGCTGCGTTCGGTGAGTGGTGTTTGCAAACGCCAGTGTGAAACCACTCTGAGAGCCTTGTGTGGTCAGGGGCAGCTATCTCAGCTCTATTCCAAAAAAAACAAAAATTCTTTGATTGTATTAGAAAGGCTTCAGCCAGTGATACATTGTTCGTTCAGGTTTTTTTTGCCTACATTATGTTGCAGTCAGTTGAGGTAGCAAAAATCTGCTAATAGATTTCATTATTATAAGACTGTGTTCACATTAATGCTGTCCATGGGAATAATTGAGAGCAATCAGACAAATGTTATTCAATAGGGTGTGAAAGAAATTGCATCATGCACTAGACTTTTCTATACTTCCGATGAGACTCACATATTCAAGTCTATGGGTGCCCCTCAAAAATGTCTCCCACATGGATCAATTGTCTAGCATCTACTTTTAACAAAGACATTATGTGAACAGCACATAAGAGCTGTAACATGTACTGATACCAGTGTATTTGTTGTGCTGCTGTGATTATATATGTGCCTTTGTACCCCCCCGCATAACACCAATTTTAGAAGTGATACACTTTTTTGCAAACAAAATAATTCACTTATAAGCAGAAAAAGAAACTCCTTTGTCTCCTTGTTTGCATTGCATATATGGAGTTTTTTGCTGTAGGCCATATTTGGCAGGGATATTTCTCCCTCTGGCCTTGAGTATGATTATATGAATATGATTGTGAACCATATGGAACTATTGTTTATACACTAGTAGCATAAGTTTTATTGACAGAGAAAAACTCAATTGCTTCTAATTGGAAACACGTACTCAATATCTATGAGCTCGTAGAAAGGATAACCACACAATACTTTGGAAACAAGACAAATATCATATAAAGTGGTCGGACTGGCTAAGGACCTTTACTCCAATTGATTCCTAACCCATTGGCATAGACAACATGTATCCTCAGGCTGGAGACATTAAGAAAAATAATACGGTAATACCAAATCTCTTGGCATAGATAGTAATGGTGTTTAGACATTAAGTTACTATAACTTATCATTCTGAAGGTAGATGATAGGGATTTAACTTACAAATAAAAGCTCGTGTCATTTTGGTTATTTGTTTTGTTCTATTTATTGCTCATTGCAGTACTCTATCTTAGAAGTAAGATTGTCAACTCATGTAACCTTATAATAGACTTGTATTATAATGCATTTGTGTGACTGGACAAATCAACTAACATCTACAATCTGTAATCTGTGATTTTCTTCCCTTTCTAAAATTCAATAAACAGATTTGAATAGGAAGTTTTCGGATGATGCAGGAACACAGCAGCCTAATCATAACTATAGTGCTGCAGCAGGGTCCTACTGATCCACTAACTATTCATATAAGTACAAGTGCCACAACTCAACTGGGGCCTGCTCACAAGAGCCATTACAAATACAGTACATTGAGGCAAAAAGATCTTATATATAAAACCCGAAGGCCACTTCCGCCCAAAATCCGCTCAACTTCCGTGATGGCCTCCGTCCTGTGTCAAACACCGGAACCGGAAGCACCAGACCCACAGAGCCCCAGCCACCGGCCTTGCACAGAGCCCCGTCTGCGCCCACCCACATCCGGCCCACAGCTCTGCAGCTCACCGCCCACTCTCCATCAGGGACCGCCATGCCGCCACTGGGTCCGCACACAGCCTGGTGTGCGCCCATCAACATGAGGGAACCGCCGGACCGGCCCACACTCCGGTGTGCGGCCTCCGCCGGCAACGCTCCCCCGCCACCTCGGGGGGCCACACAACCTCTGGGGGTACCCGCGCGCCTGGAGAGGAGGGAGGGTGGGACTTTCTGTCCTGCAACTCTGCCCGCCCCTCCTCTCCTCCTACACCCGACGCGCGGCGCGGTGAGTCTGCCCTCCAGCCTCCGCCTCAGCCTGTGCCCGCCGGCTCCGCTGCAGCCTGTGCTCCCTCCAGCCTGTGCCCCTTCCAGCCTGTGCCCCCTCCAGCCTGTGCCCCCTCCAGCCTGTGCCCCCTCCAGCCTGTGCCCCCTCCAGCCTGTCCTCCCTTTAGCCTCTGCCCCCTCCAGCCTGTGCCCCCTCCAGCCTGTGCCCCCTCCAGCCTGTGCCCCCTCCAGCCTGTGCCCCCTCCAGCATGTGCCCCCTCCAGCCTGTGCCTCCTCCAGCCTGTGCCCCCTCCAGCCTGTGCCCTGTGCCCCCTCCAGCCTGTGTCCTGTGCCCCCTCCAGCCTGTGCCCCCTCCAGCCTGTGTCCTGTGCCCCCTCCAGCCTGTGCCCCCTCCAGCCTGTGCCCCTTCCAGCCTGTGCCCGATCCAGCCTGTGCCCCTTCCAGCCTGTGCCCCTTCCAGCCTCTGCCCCCTCCAGCCTCTGCCCCCTCCAGCCTCTGCCCCCTCCAGCCTCTGCCCCCTCCAGCCTCTGCCCCCTCCAGCCTCTGCCCCCTCCAGCCTCCAGCCGTCCTCTGCCCCCTCCAGCCGTCCTCTGCCCCCTCCAGCCGTCCTCTGCCCCCTCCAGCCGTCCTCTGCCCCCTCCAGCCGTCCTCTGCCCCCTCCAGCCGTCCTCTGCCCCCTCCAGCCATCCTCTGCCCCCTCCAGCCGTCCTCTGCCCCCTCCAGCCGTCCTCTGCCCCCTCCAGCCGTCCTCTGCCCCCTCCAGCCGTCCTCTGCCCCCTCCAGCCGTCCTCTGCCCCCTCCAGCCGTCCCCTGCCCCCTCCAGCCGTCCCCTGCCCCCTCCAGTCGTCCGGGGGTGGCCACATGTTGACTCAGGATCCAGGCGCCGGAGAAGACGCAGGGTCGGTGGTAAGTATAGCGGTATGTGTGTGTGTGTGTGTTGTGTGTGCGTGTGTGTGTGTGTTGTATGTATGTGCCACTCTGCCCACGGCGCTGCGCTGACCACTCTGCCCACGCCGCTGCGCTGACCACTCTGCCCACGCCGCTGCGCTGACCACACTGCCCACGCCGCTGCGCTGACCACACTGCTCACGCCGCTGCACTGACCACACTGCCCACGCCTCTGCGCTGACCACTCTGCCTACACCGCTGCGCTCACCACTCTGCCCACGCCGCTGCGCTGACCAATCTCACCGCACTCACTGCTAACCACTGAGCCACCGCACTCACTGCTAGCCATTGAGCCACCATATACTCTGCTACCCACAGAGCCGCCTGTATACACACAATTAATTTCACCGCACTACCCTAACTATTCGTAAATAAACTATATATGGATTCTAGACTACCCGATTCTTTAGAATCGGGCTGCCATCTAGTTATTAATATTGTTGTCCCCATGCCGGATGCATATTGTCATCAGCACTTCTGATGTACTATCGATACCGATATTGTGCAATCACATCTAACAATTCCATCATTTGAGGAGAGCGCTCCCATCATCTCATGGGTGATCAGCGACAATTTTTAATGGGTCGACGGTTGGGAATCAGCATTTTTATGTTTGTTGGGATCTAATGACTGATGTATTACAACATGCAGTTAACACTGATTGAAAGCCACACAAATATACAAAATATAGATTTTGCAGGTTTTTTGTGTTTAACCATGTGCTGATTGTAATACACAGTTTTGTCTTTTGAATTTTAAAGGGAAACATAAGGTAAGTTATAATTATCTCAAAGATGAGGTGTGGGAATATCAGAGAAAACTAGAAAGAAGCCTTTAATCCCACTTAATGTGCACTATACGGAACAGATTGCTAAGTATAATGCAGCAAATAAAGCATGAAACACAGTTGATCCCTGTTCTGAAGATAGCTGTGGATTGTGCACCGCTACATCTGAAGAACAGAGGTGGGTAATAGCCCTTTAGTACATTCTTACTATGCTCCACTCATGCATGACCCACAAATCAATAAGGCCACAACAAAGGGGACTATTTTATGATAATCACAAGCTGCCTCAGTAACATTAGATACTACTCTATGCACAAGGCACAGTTTCTGCATCTGTCTTGTATTATGAAGTGGCCCACTTTTCAGATGAACACTGATTAAACAATTTCTTGACAATGACAAGACAAAGAGCGAGGCCTTCAATACTGCACAATAACAACAAATAGTGGAGATTTTTTGTAGAAAGGCAGCTTTTTATCATTAATGGTGTGATTCATGGACCATTTGCTTTAAAAGTTGCTTTCACAAAGGGCTCTTTAGATATGCAAGAGTGAGGAGGCTTTAGAACTGCTCAAATTATGGACTCAGAGCGCCTCTACAATCTGACCTCTTTTATCTGGTGCATGTAGCATTACTCCTGAACAATGATCCTGGTATACTTAGTTCTCTACACAATACACTCTTTTGTCACAAAATACAAAAATATTCTTTCTAAAATAATTATATAGTTGCATTTTTCATATTTGTATTTTTTTCTTTATTCTTTCAAGCTTTTGTTTGTTTGCAAGGTCTATTACAAATGTTGTGGTTTCAAAAGGTAGGCAAGTACATTTGTAGCAGGGAAAGCTTAATGAATTGCATCAATTAGTCTAAAAAGGTATAACTAATATTGGTAAAATGCATGAAATGATGGCCAGTAAAACTCTAACAAGAGTAATTTCTGCTTATCCCTTACACCACCTACAGGCCATGGTACCAAGTGCAGGGCATAAAGGGAACCTGTCAGCTCATTTTTACCCCCACATCTATCACTACCTGTCCCTGCACTTTGCTAGTACATCCCTAACCATCCCTGCCTGATCTAAAACTGTCCTATAATGTTTGTAAAAAAATGAATTTGATACTTACATCTCTGTATGGTAATTTGTCACCCCGGGCATTCTCCACCCTCACTGCTGGAATCACACTCCGGTGGGTGTTCTCCATGGCTGCATTCGCCCCCCCCTCGATGCTGGGATCACGCCCCAGTGAGCACAATGATTCAGTCAGGAGCGCGGTTCAGATTCAAAATTCTTTTTCTTCCTTCTGGTGATGATGCACCAACCGCGTGCCATTTCCGGTCCTGCGCAGTGTGTGGGGTGTATTGGCATACAGGCCGGCTCCGGAGCATGCACAGTGTCCATTCCAAGGTCGCCGTACACCTGATAATCCCCCACAATGGACCAGACTGGAAATGACACGCAGCTGGCAGCACATCATGCCCTGAAGGAGAAACAAGAATTTTTAATCGGGTGCATGCTCCTGACTGGATGATCCTGCTTCAGGATGAATGATCTCACCCACTGGGGCATGATCCCTGTTTTGAGGGGGGAGAATGCAGCGTGTAGACCTAGTCAGACTACATATGTAGTCTAGAGGACTAATTACCATATGACCATGTCAGTACACCAAGTATGACCAAGTACATATATAAGTATAACCATGTAAGTTTTTACAAACATAGGATAATTTTAGGTCAGACAGGGATGGTTAGGGATGTAGTAGCAAGGTACAGGGACAGGTAGTGATAGGTTTGGGGGTAAAAATGAGATGACAGGTTCCCTTTAATACTCATGGGGCAGAAACAACTAAGAAATAGCAAAAAACAGTGAACTTAACAGAAAGACATTTTTTTTTCCTGCAAGCTACAGGGAAAATCATGTATAATGCTATAAAAACATGTCATCATGTAAGTGTGCTACATCAGTACACTTTTTGAATGTTTATATATATGTACATGTTACCTAAAAAACTAGCAAACAAACATGACTAAACATGCCAAAATCACACCAATTCAAAATTGCAACATAGTTTATGGATCACATTTTAATCATGCCCCCCCTCAACATTTAACCTCGTTTATTAGGTTCATTTAGACGTCCATTGCCTTAGTGACTTTGTAAAGTTTCATCAGTGTTTCATTCATATTTGGTCTACGTTTCTCAGAAGAAACAACAAAAATTAGTTTCTCTACTATCTTCCTATTTAGCAGTCTGTAAAAAATGGACAGCACTTATATTACATACAAGGGCGGACGGATTTTTTTCATAGACCCATAGACTTGCATTGCCAATTTGGATCTGACACAGATCAATATCAGACATGCTTCTGCAATTTTATGTAGGCTACTTGGCTTGTAAAAAGAATCCAACATGTGAACTACCCCGTAAAATATACTAGAGTAGGAATTTTAACCATGAAAAACATGGACAGCACTGTTATGCATAAATTGTACATCTGAATGAGTGCTTAGGCTATCTTGATACATTGCAGTAATCGCAGTCATGTGACCTGATGACGCTCTGTGACATCATCACAGGTCCTGTAAGCACACAGACCTTGCTGGGAGGCAGCGTTGGATCGAGGATAGGTGAGCATATAGTGATTTTTTTATTTTTAACTCGTTCTTATATTTCACTTCTGCAATGTATATTATAAATTGAAGAAGTGAAAGTGCCCCACTGTGTCCGGATCCGTGATAATCACGGACCCATACACAGAATAGGTCACCCCCTGTGGTGTCCATTCCTGTCTGTGGGATCCTACAAAAAGTAGGATCCCACGGACAGGGAAAAAATCGTTATGTGAAAGCACCCTAAGGTTGTGTTGCTTTGCCGCAATTTTATCATGATTGAAGTGTAAATGTAATTTTATTGAGATAAAAAAATACAATACTGCACTGGTTGTTAATGATGGGTCACATAGCAACTAAGATAATGCTTTTTTGAGCTATATGACTTAATATTTCACATTTTTCTGTACTCTTTTAAAAACTGCATTTAATGGCTGTGTAAGCGTGGTCAGTGTCTGCCAGCACTATGTGTGTATTGCCACAGCTTCTGAGAGCAGATTGATAGTGAGCTGTGTGGGGAACCAGCAGACAAGGGGATAACAGAGATTGTGACTGAGCTGTGTGGAGCCAGATGAGAGATCTTTCCTTGGGACAAGCTTCTGAGGAGTTTGCACTGATCCTGATATTTTGACATTGTGCTGAAATCTGATACACTGTTTACTGACCAGATGCAGTAAGCAGTGTAGGACTCGTCCCCTTTATCGGTACATAGTTACATGCCCGGATTATCTGTGAAAACGGATCTGACTGAGAATGAAAATATGTCTGCTTCACAGGGCAGTCGGGACACCTTGTCGAAGGTTTATGAATGGTTTTCAACCAGAATTTTCTAATGAAGTATATTTAAAAGTTTATTAAAATCACTTGCTCTACATTATTATTAAATAAAAATTTAAATGGTGGTTACGCTATGAGGGAACAAAAACACACCAATGGTGAACAAACACTTATAGGGCATAGTTTACAATCAATGATAATGTACCAATTTTATTGCGTGACCTACTGCTCATAAAAGACAAATACAACACTGTATATGAATCTGTTAGGCTGGTCTCACACTTGCATTTGTGTCTGCATGCGGAGGGCATGCAGATGCAAATGCATGCAAATCTTCGTATGCGTTCACATCAGTATGCAGGCCGGCCAGCCAATCAGCTGTCTCTGCAGTGGCTGGGAGGCGGAGATCAGGGGCAGAGAGATCTCCTCCTCCTGGCCGCCACTGATCTCCCGCCAGTGTCGGTGGGGAGAAACAGCTGATATGACAGCTGTTTAAATCTCCCGCACCAACACCGAAGAGGAGATGTCAGCACAGGAGATTTAAACAGCTGTCAAATCAGCTGTTTCTCCCCGCCAACACTGCCGGGAGATTAGCGGCGGCCGGGAGAGGAGATCAGCAGCTGCTCCAGGTGAAAGCTGATGTCCCGGTAGATCAGCGGTGGCTACCAGGAGAGATTTCAATGAGATCCACAGCGTTCTCCTGCGCTGTCATGCGGAGGACACTGTGGATCCATTGACTCCCATGCATTGTTTGTGCGCTTGCGGGAGCTTGCAGATAAAACAAACTCCCTCAAACGCACAAAAAATGCAACAGGCTGCGTTCGGAGTGCGGAGGAGGGCGCATAAATTATGCGTATCCGAACGCAACCGCAACCAAACGCAGCCAAATGCATGTACTATGTGTTCCCATGTTAAACATAGGAACACAGTACGCATGCGTTTGGCTGCATTTGGTACGCTGCGTTTACATACGCAAGTGTGAAACCACCCTTATATGAGAGATTTGAAGTGCGACTACTTAAGGTGATTATCCATAACCTTTTAAAGTTTTTACTTTGGGCCCAAAAACTAACAGGCAGGTAGTTGCTGTCTACCTGCCTTATTCCACCCATTACTGATCTCTGATGACACATAGTGGTCATTGACTGCTCTTCTTTGCAATTCTGTGACTTCTGCTGACATAAGGTCTACAGAGCAGCTTCTCTTCCATAATGCTCTGTTGACGGGACATGATTGCCGATGTCATGCTGATTGACAGCCAGCTCCCAGCTGCAAAACTGTGGGAAATTTGCTGTAAGCATGTCATCAGCAGTCACCACAATAAACAGAGTAGCGTGGAGAAGAGGAGCTGTGCTGATGAGATGAAGTAGCAGACTTACCAGCAGGAGCGATCTGTGACCGCTCTGAGTCGGCACTGAAAAAAAGAGCCAGGCAGGCGGCTGATGGTAAAATAATAATTTTCTCCTGGATAACCTCCTTTAGCAATTTATAGACCCTACAGGAATACAAATATTTTTAATGATTTTGAGAAAAATTACAGATAATTACCGTACTTCGGTTTTAGCAGTTAAAGGTTACTTCTAGCAATGAAAGTAATTTTTAGACAGTCTCAGACATGACAAAATTAAGGATCTAAACATCATAAATTGCTGCTAAGAAAGTTAATCAGGAGGGTTAGCGATATGACCTGCAATTTGCTGAACCAGTTAAAATGAGCGAGCATCACAAATTATGTGGAAATTACAAAACAATGTATGTTTCCAAACCATACCAGTTTACCAAAACACATCCTTATAGCAACTCTGTTTCTAGCTATCGCCCCTTATCACTTCTCCCTTATGCCTCAAAACTGCTGGAACAGCATGTCCCTCTTGATCTGTCCACCCACCCCTCCTCCTGCTCCCTATTTGAACGCTGACAATCTGGTTTCCGAAATCATCACTCTACTGAAACTGCCCTAACTATAGTCACCAATGATCTACTAACTGCCAACAGCAAGCCACACTATTCTATCCTCCACCTGGACCTGTCTTCTGCCTTTGACAGTGTGGACCATTTGCTCTTGCAACAGATTCTCTCATCTCTTGGTATCACAGACTTGGCCCTCTCATGGATCTCCTCATATCTCACAGACCGGACATTCAGCGTCTCCCTCTTCAACACCACCTCCTCATCTCGCCCCCTGTCTGTCGGTGATCCCCAAGTCTCAGTTCTAGGACCCCTACTCTTCTCCATCTACACCTTTGCCCTAGGACAGCTCATAGAGTCCTACGGCTTTCAGTATCATCTCTACACTGAGATCTTCCTCTCTGGACCTGACATCTCCTTACTAACCAAAATCCCACATTGCCTGTCTGCTATTTCATCCTTCTTTTCTACTCGCTTTCTAAAACTGAACATGGACAAAACAAAATTTGTTATCTTTCCCCAATCTCACTCTATCACACCACCAGACTTATCCATCAAAGTCAATGGCTGTTCACTTTCCCCAGTCCTGCATGCTCGGTGCCTCAGGGTAATCATTGACTTTGCCCTCTCCTTCAGGCCACATATCCAAGCCTTTGCCACCTGCTGCCGACTCCAACTCAAAAACGTTTCCCAGATCCGTACATTCATTGACCAAGAAACTGCAAAAACATTTGTGCTCATCAACTCCCAACTTGATTTCTGCAGCCCCCTACTCTCTGGCCTCCCCTTTAGCACTCTTGCACCCCTCCAATCTATCCTAAACTCTGCTGCCCGACTAATCCACCTGTCTCTCCGTTATTCCCCACACTGGTCATGTGATCATTGGGTGTAGCTTTGCCATGCAGGCAGGAGACTGCATTTTCCCTGCACCTGGAGCTAATTATAGCACACCCAGTGAAAGGGAAAATCAGCAATAAAAAGAATGTATTAATACACTTACTGCCCCCCCCCCACCCCCAACATGTCTATTAAACCTTATTGGGGTGCAGTGTATGAAAACATGAGAAAATTTTTTTTAAAATAATAACAAATTAAACATGCAAATTGCAACACAATTTAAAATGTTTTTAGTGATGGTTTGTGGTCATAAAAAAAAATTGAATCCTTCTATATCAGAAAAAAGTATATAAAAATTATATGAAAGTTAAAGAACATCTGTCTCCATGAAAATTAAATCCAATCTGCAGTGATCATGTTAAAAATCAGGTGGAGAAGAGCAGATTGTTGCATAGTTTCAAAAAGGATTCAGTAAAATCGCTGTTTAAATTATTTAAATCTCTGCTTTTTCAATAATTTTTGGCCCAGTGGGCGGTCCTATCCTAGTGGTGATTGACAGCCGTCCAGGTATGCACATTTATACAGAAAGCTGTCAGTCACTCATAAGAACCGCTCACTGGACTAAAAGCTGTCAACAGAGCAGAGGATTAAATGAGCAAAACAAAGGTTAGTCTGATTTCAAACTTGGGTCCCATCCTGATCAGGCAAAAATGCATGGACCACCGTGTTGTTGTTTGCCTAATCAGTTACAGAATCAGGAAAAAAAACAATGCATTTGTATCAGTTTTAAAGCGAGAGAGAGAACCAGCACTATTCTGAGCATGCTCAGTGTACAATCCTGATTCGGCTTGGCCACATTCACCAGCGACTGGATGCAGCTTCATAGAGATCAATGCATTGTTTTGCTGCAGTGTGCCACATCTGGATGCATCAGGATTTTTGAAGCGCCGCGAAATCACAATATCATGCGGCCAGGGGTGCAGACACAATGTTGCATTCATCTGTATCCAGCAAAATCCTGATGCCACCAGATGTCCCTGCATCCCCATCTTAAGTACAGGGACGCATGCCTGATTTTTTGAACTGTTAAAAGAAAATGTACATTAAATAATGAAAACATGCCTCATCAATCAGCAATGGGGTAAATTGTCCGGTTTCTGGAATAACTACTCATCAATGACTGGTGTATAGAAAAGAAGGGGTTAAAATTGAGCTTTCATGGAAGTAGTACAGTGATATAGGGATCCTGGATTGTGGCTTATAAATAAACTAGCTGTAGTCCCCGATGTTGCCCAGGATAGCAACTAACTGTTCTTAGAATAAAATAGAAAAGTCTTGCTTCTCTCTGCTGAGATAAACAGGCTGGAAATGTAATACAGGTGCTTTATGTGGGCTCCTGGTGTAATACAGGGGTTATGTGTGGGCTCTCCGTGTAATACAGAGGCTATGTGTTGGCACAAGCTGTAAAACAGGGGGTTATATGTGAACTCCTATTCTAATACAGGGGGCTATGCGTGAGCTCCTGGTGTAATACAGAGACTATGTGAGGCCTCCTGGTTTAATACTGAAGGTTGTGTGTGGAGTCCTGCTGTAATACTTGTGGCTATGAATGGCCTCCTCTGTACAGAGGGACTATATGTGGGCTACTGCTGTATACTGGGGCTTTCCTGCTATATAATGTGTGTGCGTGGCCTGCTGCTGTATAAAAGGGTCAATATGCAGTCTCCTGCTGTATACTTGAGGTTGTCTGCGGCCTCCTGCTGTATACGAGGGGCAGTGTGTGGGCTCCTGCTGTATACTGTTGCTGTGTGGCCTCCTTCTGTATATTGGGGGCTGTGTGTGGCCTCCTGCTGTATACTGGGGCCTGTGGCAGCCTCCTACTGAATAAAGGGTTTGTGTGTGACCTCTTACTATATAGAGGGATTGTATGTGGCTTCCTGCTGTATACTGGGGGCTGTGTGCATGCTCCTGCTGTACACTGGAAGCTGTGTACTGGCTTCTGCCATATATTGAGGGCTGTGTGCAGGCTAAGTTTGTATACTGGGGGCTGTGTACGACCTCCAGCTGTATACTGTGGGCAGTGTGTGGTCTCCTGCTGTATACTGGGGGCAGCGTGTGATCTCCTGCTGTATACTAGGGGCAGTGTGTGGGCTCCTGCTGTATACTGGGGGTTGTGTGCTGGCTCCTGCTCTATACTGGGGGCTGTGTGGGCCCCTGCTGTATACTGGGGCTGTGTGGCTTCTTTTTGTATACTAAGGGCTGTGTGTGGCCTCCTGCTGTATGCTGTATGTGGGCTTTTAGTGTATACTGGGAGCTGTGTGAGGGAGGTTGTTAGATGAATAGCAAAGAGGTGTCTTAGTCAATTTGGGGTTTTGTGTGGCTGCTGATCACTGACAGCCATGTACGAGTGTGAGCCATTTTCCACAAATTCTTGACTTCGACAAGCTTTCCTGAATGTTTCACAGACATGCATAAGCAGTGTTATACTACGAACGTCTTTCTTTGACTATATAAACCAATCAGAAACTGAGCTGTTTTTGTTTGCTGTAGGCCACCTGATAAATATTCAAGCTAAGGGTTACGTCACACACAGTGATATCGCTAGCGATATCACTGAAATCAGCCACCTCGCCAGCAATATCACTGTGTGTGTAGCAGAGATCAGGCCCCTGCTGTGAGGTTGCTGATTGCTGCACATCCTTCAGGATCATTTTTTGGTCCTTGGTCTCCTGCTGGTTAGCGCGCATCGCTGTGTGTGACGGCGAGAGACCAGCGATCAGCGATCTCACAGGCTGGTAACCATAGTAAACACTGGGTAACTAAGCAGTGCGCGCTGCCTAGATACCCGCTGTTTATCATAGTTACCAGCATCCTCCCGTCAGCGATGTGGAGGTCGGTTCACTGGTCCCTGATCGCTGAGGAGATCTGCCTGTTTGACAGCTCCCCAGCGACCACACAGCGATGTTCCAGCGATCCTGGTCGTTGTCGGGATCACTGGAACATCGCTTTGTGTAACGGCGCTCTAAAGGCCATGTTGCACACACAGATATCTGTTCAGATATTGGTCACAGATCTCTGGTTGCAGTGAAATCATGGACATATTGCTCCATTTTGTACACAACCACAAAATGGAACAATGTGTCCATGATTTCACTGCAACCAAAGATCTGTGACCAATATCTGAACAGATATCTGTGTGTGTAACATGGCCTTTTCTGTTCTAACAGGCAAGACAGTTTCTATTATCTCATAGATACAATCTGTAAATAGGCTTTTCTTTTGGCAACTTTAATCTCCCGTCACACACAACGACGCAACAGTGATTCCGACAACGATAACGATCCTTATGGATCACTGGTGCGTCACTTTGGGTTCGCTGGTGAGATGTCAAACAGTCAGATCTCACCAGCGACTAGCAGGAGGAAATTAACTGTGTTCCTCCCAGTAGCCTCCGACTTTCAGTCATAGAAGTGTGGTTAGCACAGATTCAGTCACCGCTCAACCGCTCAGTACAATGTGAGCAGCGGCTGTAACCGCGCCCCCGACACTGACTGAAAGCTGGCGGCTCTGCACTGATACACTGTTGAGATGGCTGTCAGTCAGTGCTGGGCAACACCGAATCTATTAGTGAATGCCAGAGAATACCAGGAGGAAAAGCTAATTTCCTTCTGGTAGGCAGGCTCCCAGTGCAGTGGCTGGGCAGCTTTGACATTTTTTTATTCTGCTGATTAGCCCATATCTGAAGATACATAGCATTTTGGGACATGACAAGTTCCCTTTAATATAAAAGGTGAGGATAAGTGTGACATGACTGTGGAGTTTACGTCTGAGATAATGGACCCAGGACAGTCGCCACTTTTTTCTGTCAAATAATATGCAAGCAACATGGAAGACAAGTTCTCCAAAATGTTTAAAGTATATATTGAAATTTGAAAGATGTCAGGAGTTGTGATAATGAAGAAAACGGGCCATCTTGTAATGTGACTGCTACATGACTTCATACACATTTACTGACAGTCTCCATCAAGAAACACACACAATCCAGCTCTAGATACACATTCCTCAGTTTCTTACATACATGACTGCTTTAACTACAACCATTACTTACATAAAAATGAAGCTCAGTCCCTGTGGGATAACAGATAATGGAGACCACAGCTTTTACATCATTTAATACAGAAATTTTCCTCTGGGTAAATAACGTAAGAAATCATGAGTTGAACAAGCCCCTCCGGACGACACTCATCTGCACTGGAGCTGGTTGTATAATGTCACCCCAGGTGTTCACACGCATCCTGCAATGTAGTGAGATTTCATCTGGTTTTGTACTTCTTTTGACACAACACAGAACGTGTCCCCTGACCCTGCATCCTGTGTATCTGTGAACGCACTGGATACTTGCAGGTACCACACTATTACACTACACATTTTGTATAATACATCATTGTAGCTCTTTTATTCCTTCACATTGGTAAATGAGATGCTTAAAGCTAGAAGACAACTGCAGCACATGGTGCACCATCAATTCAACTAGTAGAAGTTCTTACCTCTTTAGTACGAACCCCTGTTTTGTCCAAAACTATAAATTCTCACATAAACTACACCTTATTATCTGTCCAATTACACTTCTAGGAAAACTCAATGGGAAAAAAAAAAATGAAAAGGAGTTTCCACTACTTGACAAACTCCAGAATAAAGGGGTGGTCCTGGACTTTTTAAAATGTTTTCACTATGTGCGTAGTATCTAACTGGCAGGTAGTTAGTAAGGCTGGCTTCACACCACGGCGATATCCGATCCGGGGCTGTCAGGGATGAACCTGACAGCCTCAGACCGGATCAGCACACAGGACCGAGGGCATGCGGATGCTTGCATACAAATCATACATTCTCGTCTGCACCATGAACACAACATGTTGCGTTCATGGTGCGGATGAGAATGTATGATTTGTACGCAAACATCCGCATGAGTACAAATCACACATACAGCCATGCGCACCCGAGCCCAAACACCGTGCGTCCCCATGTTAAACATAGGGACGTGCGGTGTATGCGATCGACTTGCACTCGCCCGCCGCAAAACGCAGCGGCGGGTAACGCAAGTGTGAAGCCACCCTAAGCCCTCTGTTACAGCATTCTAGAATGCTGTATACTCTATATGTCCCTAATGTACTTGTAGCCTTTATTATACTCACCTACAGGATGGACCAGTCTGATAGGCATCTCTAAACTTGATACTGCACATCTTTACTTAATGTTTTTGTGTCGCCCCTGCAGACCGGTCGCCACTAGATGGCACAGCACCTGGGATCGGTAAGTGAGCCACCCCAAACACACACCCAACACTCACTCTCGATCCCATGACTAAGGACTCTATGCCCAACAATGGGATGGCAAGAGGAGACAAATGGAGGGTGGGGAAGTTAGGACAGGACTCGGTCAGGGGAGGCAACAAAACTAGACAACACCAAGTTTAGTCAGCAGTTGAGGAGCAGCAGGTCCAGAGTCAAGTCCATAAGAAAGACTGGCGAGAACATCACTACACGATACTGAAAGGACTCGGACCCGGCAGCCTGCATCATTATGAGGCTTGTCCGGGTCCCAAGCTGCAGACCATAGGGAGAGACAGAAGGAGTCCCAGGTGTGCCCGGATTAGTGTAAACGCTGAGAGACTGGGCTGGAACCAGGGTGTTGGCTCTGTTTAAGTGGCCTGGACGCGTTATGCTCCAACCACAAAACCCGGCGGGGTGCAGGGTCTTTATGTCCAGAGACCCAACCTCCGGCTCAACAAAAAGAAGGCCGCTGTACTAGGACTAGGGAAACAGGCAGGTTACCCATTAAAAGCCCGTGGCAGGTGGATCATAGTTAGCATGAGGAATTAACTGAAAAGCACATGAAAGGAACAGAAAGGGGGTGACATGGATGAGCCATCCCGGCTGATGTCAATTATCGGAGCGGTCACTGCACTGTAAATTCAACATCTGCCGAGAAACAGAAGTAAACCCAATTGAAGCTCAGTTTGTGTGAGACTGTGATTCCTGCACCTGACGAGAGTAGATTTGTTCGCTGAGCACGGCAGCCTTACTGAGTGTGACTGTGAACTCTGGCAGCAGCACAGCCCCACTGGCTCCCCTATTCCCAAATCATCCTACACAAACTCTACGATTGCCCTAGGGAACCGCTCTTCCCGTGGAGAGCTGAAATGGATTAAGCTACTTACTTCACAGAGAAAATAGAAAACATTCATCAGTAAATCAACTCTCTACTTCAACTCGCTGTTACCCCTACCTCTCCACACATTTCCTCCGGATCACCCTCCACTTTTGACTCAGTCACAGAAGAAGAAGTCTCCAGGCTCCTCTCTTCCTCTCGTCCCACTACATGCACTGCTGACCCCATCCCCTCACACCTACTCCAATCTCTCTCTCCAGTGATCACCACTCACCTAACCATAATCTGCAATATCTCCCTCTCTTCTGGCATCTTCCCCTCCTCCTTCAAATACTCTGTCATGACTCCATTACTAAAGAAAACGTCTCTCGACCCATCCTGCACAAACAACTACAAACCAGTCTCCAATCTCCCCTTCATCTCTAAACTCCTGGAGCGCCTGGTCTACTCCCACCTCACTCATTGCCTCTCTACTCACTCTCTTCTAGACCCATTACAGTCTGGTTTCTGCCCCTTACATTCTACAGAAACTGCCCTCACCAAAGTGACCAATAACCTTCTGACAACAAAACATAATGGTGACCACTCTCTGCTTATTTTTCTTGATCTCTCTGGAGCCTTTGACACGGTTGACCACTATCTCCTACTCTCCATGCTGCACTCCATCGGCAACAAGGACACGGCTCTCTCCTGGTTCTCTTCCTATCTTTCTGACCGCTCCTTCAGTGTATCATTTGCTGGCTCCACTTCCTTCTTCCTCTCACATTGGAGTCCCTCAGGGTTCAGTCCTTGGACCTCTTTTATTCTCTCTGTACACAGCCCCGATTGGACAGACCATCAGCAGATTTGGCTTTTAGTACCATCTTTATACTGATGACACACAACTATACACTTCTTCCCCTGACCTTATTCCCATTTTAATAAAGAACACCAATGAGTGTCTAACCGCAGTTTCCAATATCATGTCCGCTCTCTATCTGAAACTCAACCTTTCCAAAACTGAACTACTTCTGCTCCCGCCCTCCACTAACTTCCCTAAATATGACATCTCTCTCAGTGTGCGGCACCACGATAACACCTAGTCAGCAGGCTCGCTGTCTGGGTGTTATGTTTGACTCTGATTTTTCCTTCACCCCATATATACAATCTCTCGTCCGCTCTTGCCGCTTGCACCTGAACAACATCTCTCGAATTCGCCCCTTTCTCACCTTGGAAACCACAAAAACCCTCACTGTGGCCCTAATTCACTCCAACCTTGACTATTGTAATTCTCTTTTAATTGGCCTTCCCCCTCACTAGACTTTCCCCTCTAAAGTGCATCCTTAATGCAGCAGCCAGAATCACCTATCTAGCTAACCGTTACTCAGATGCTTCTCCTCTATGCCAGTCATTGCACTGGCTGCCTATACACTATAGGAGCCAATTGAAACTGTTTGTTCTCACCCACAAAGCTCCTCACAGTGCAGTACCCCCTTACATCTCCTCCCTCATCTCTGTCTATCACCCCACCCATTCTCTTCACTCTGGAAGTGACTTTAAACTCACTTCTGCATTAACCCAAATCTCCCACTTCCGACTCCAAGACTTCTCCAGCGCTGCACCAATTCTCTGGAATACTCTACCCCAAGAAAGTATGTGTATCCACAATTTACATAGTTTCAGGCGATCCCTAAAAACACATCTTTTTAGGGCGGCCTACCATGATCTCTAGTCAAAGTCATCAATACATAGGTGGCCACTTATGCTGCTCCGATCTGTTCCCCAACTCCTCAAGTTGACTATACCATCATTGTCAGTTAATGAATGAGGCCACGTATAGACCTTTGAAACATGATCCCACAGAAAGTTACAAGAGTAAATTAAGATCGTTGCTACGTAAGTATGTGGAGTCTAATGTTATCTCTAAAAAACAGGCGGAGAAATTATTCCCCGAGTTCCCTATTAGACCACACTGGTACTGCCTCCCGAAGGTGCATAAAAGCACCATCGCACCTCCAGGCACACCCATAGTTTCCGCTATCGGTTCTCTGACTGAGCCACTCTCCAAGTACATCGACTGGTTCCTTCATCCATTTATGGCAAATCTGCCCTGCTTGGTGAAGGATACCGGTGATTTGGTGAAGAGGGTCGATCAGATAGATTGGCAAGATGGTCATCAGTTGGTCTCCGTAGATATTGAGAGCTTGTATACCCGCATACCACAAGGGTTAGGAGTAGAAGTCATCAAGGAGATCTTGGAAAGGCAGAAAATCGATCCATTGGTGGAGAGTTTTATATGCAAATCCCTGTCCTTTATACTGCAACACAACTCATTTACTTTTTTAGGTCAATGGTTTACCCAACTGACCGGTACGGCTATGGGGACGCCAGTCGCATGCACGTTCGCCAATCTATTCCTGGCGATATTCGAAGAGAAGTTTATGTTTTCATCTACCAATCCCTACCTGAAGTATATTAAACACTATATACGATATGTGGATGATATACTGATGGTGTGGGATGGAGATGGGGAGATATTCTCTGAGTTTATTGCCTATTTGAACGAAGTTAATACCTTTAACATGTTCTTTACAGCAGTTTTTGGAGGCGTCGAGTTAGAGTTCCTAGATATGAAGTTGAAAATCATTGAAGGATCTCTGGTGAGATCAGTGCATATAAAGGATACTGCGACTAACTCACTGCTTCACTATAAAAGTGCACATCCACTACACACGAAAGAAGGCCTACCATATAGTCAGTTTTTGAGGTTCTTCAGGATCAACAACACAGAGTCAGAATGGCGGTCACAGGCAGATGTTTTAGAACAGAAACTGCTTCGCAGGGGCTACCCGAAGCATATTCTAAAACGAGCAAGAAGTAGAGTGGCCATCTCTGGAGGTCAGAGTAAGGAGGTAGTGGCCAGCCATGTCTGGGAATCAGGGTAAAAAATTCTATTTCAGTTTCCGGCATGGACCGATGTTTAAAACCATTTCCGCTGCCATCAAACGCCATTGGCACGTGATTGCGGTGGATAAGGAACTGACTAAGAAGGGCACCCCAAGTTCTGTGGTGACCTATAGGCGGTGTAAGAACCTGGGCGACGTGTTGGTTAAGAAGCAGTTAATGGTCCTCCCTACAAAAAGTACCTGGCTTTCCTCTACTCCTGTGAAGGGCAACTATAAGTGTCTCCATTGTAATTGGTGTAAGTATTATCAGACTGGGCCTCGAATGAGGATTGGAGGCATAGATCATGTGGTTCCCTCCTTTCTTAATTGTAGTAGTTGGGTCGTATATGTGATTTTCTGCCCGTGTAATAGGTTTTATGTGGGGAAAACTATACGGCCCTTGTTCCATCGGTTCCGGAGCACTATAATTCTATCGGATCCGGAAAAGGGTCACCCAGGCTAATTGAGCACATGCTGAGTGCACACGGGGGGAACCCTGAACTGTAGCGCTTTGCGGGTGTTCAAAAAGTCACTGCAAACGAGAGAGGGGGCAATACCCATAAACGGCTATTGAGAGGTGGATCCTGAATACGGATGCTCAGGGAGCATTGGGTCTAAATGAGAAACTAGACCTTGCAGTGTTCCTATAGCCTTTAATCTAGGGGTTCTACACTGATCGACCTCTTCTTTGATATAGGTTTACGTTCCTAGCTTACTGCCCTCAGTTTCCTACCGGTATATCCCCCGTCTTCATCCCCACGTCGGTTTCCTCCAGTTTCAGGCCTCTGGATGATTACATACAGACCTATTGCCCATCAGATTGTGGGCGGCGTGATTTATTGGTATCTAATAATTTGTACGCCATGTTTACACGTACTTAGGCCATTGGTATTAATGACAAAATTGTTTTTTACTTTCTCAGTTTTTTCCTTTTCTCTTTGTATCTTATGATCATAAGTACCTTAGGTAATGAGTATACTTGCATACTATGGATTGTGGTAGCGTTGGTATCGCCGTGTGACGCCGCCTGTTTCTATTGCCGTCAGCTCAGTTTACTATTTTTGTTGAGAAGAAAAAAAAAAAAAAAGAGATTCCTTTTCCCCATTAGAGGTTGAGATCTCTTCATGAGCAAATCTTGCTTATTATATCTCTGATACTGCCCCCTGACTTTCCCCTTCGCTTCTTAGAGCAAGCGCCATGTTTTAAGGATTTCCTGATCAGCGTATGTCGTTTCTATAGCGATTCACTAGAGGTAATGGTATGCGATATCGGCGCTCTCCTACTCTGGTCTGGAGTGTTGGAGAGCAGTGGCGATTGGCTCTGAGGCTTGTCCTCAGCCATCGCCACGCCTCCACCCAGCCAGGATGAGCCGAGCGCCGATAACGCCAGGGGAGACAATGAGCTTACATGACGGCACAACAGTGTTGCGGGCCGGGTGATGCCAGCGTTCAGCGTCCATACATGCAGTGCTTTGCGTGTCTGTGAGTTTTTCTCAGTTTTTCTCCTTTTTACAGGTTATGCATTTGTATTTTTATGTCTTGTTTTTACTGATGTACCGTATGTAATGGTTTGACATTTGTTATTAAAGTTGTCCACTTCAAACATGGGGTTGGCCGGCGGAAGTGGGCGGGGCATAGTATGTATATAACATTGTGTCCCTCTTACTTCCACATACTCGGACCCGTAGAAGCGACACTCGTCGCGAAACGGCGTCGTAGTCCGTTGGCCCTTCGTGCCCCCTCCCTGCACCCTGTTTTTCCACGAGTTCTTGGAATAAAGGACTATCCTGTGTATTCCGGTGAGTGCCGCCTTTTCTTTTTTGCTTTTCAAATGCTGGTGCTTTGGCAGTGCACCGCCGGTTGGGAACATGCCATAACTGGAGGATTATCCGGACCTGACAGAGGTAACGCTTAGTGCCACTTTCATCTCACTTTTCACATCATTGTAAATGCACACCTGTAATTTGTGTCACCCCCACCACATTGTTAGATTGTAAGCTCTTATGAGAAGGGCTGTAATTATTTTACTCTAATTATTGTCTTGTATTATGCTTTTATTTTATTGTATTGTTTTTTGTATAGTATTGTATTGTATTTTCTGATAACTGTTTAATATGATTGTTTAAATATGAACCTCTGAATTGTGAAGCACTGCAGAATATGTTGGCGCTATATAAATAAAGATTATTATTATTATTACTTCCATCATCCCCAGAGGTCCAGACTGCAGCAGCGGCTATACTGGCCACACTCCACAGGTGGCATCACGACACAATCATTTTTGTTTTTATTTTACTTTATCAATTTTTCCAATACCCACTTTTTACTGATCGCCCGACGAGGGAATCATGGACCGGGTCATGCCACCATGACATCCCGCAGCCTCAGACGACAACGAGAGGGCCCGGCTTCAAGTACCCCACAGTCCCCGCCAGGGGCGAGTCATGTTTCAAGTCCTGCTTTCCTCCTTTGTGTCAATGACACACCCTTCATCATCCACAAAGGGTCGTCCATTGCGCTCCTGAGCAGGCGCACTTCTCTCTGCCCTGGTAAGGGCAGAACAAAGTACAGTAGGGTATAAGTGCAGGAAAAGGCAAAAGAGCACAACCACATGCACACCGCAATAATTTGCTGTGCCCTCAGCAATGAAGACAGAAGTGTGCCTGTGCAGGAGACCAATGGAGGAAGGAAAAACGAGGAGGCTTTAGATCAAGACCAGAGACGTCCATCAAAACAGACCTCCTATAACTGAATATAAGAAAGGTCTCTTTTTTTGCTTTGTGGAGTGGATTAGCAACATAAATACAGCATTCTAATATGCAGTTACAAAGGGCTTACAGGTGCTGGCCCTACTTAATATGGAGAAAACCTGATGACAATTTCCCTTTCAACAGTTTATGAGTGATTAAAATAAAAAACAACATTTACCCGCATCCTGCATTGCTGGAATGACACCACTGTACCTGAACAACATTATTTGTTATATAAGCCGCCAGCTGCAACCAATGAATGGCCCTTCGTCAGCTGAACTCATCAAGATTGTTATGGCGGACCTATGTTAAGATGAAATAGTGAAGGATAAAGCTCATGAACAACATCTCATTGATTGTAGCCTACACATTACACAACTATGGCTGGGATGGCATCACTGCATGGGGGTGAGTATACAGTGTGTGTATTTTAATTAGGGTCCTTAAGTAAACTGGGGTTGTACAGTAGTGGATAGTGGATAACCCTTTTAATTCTGATACACTCTCCAATTATTGCGTTTGTCTGCAACATACAACTGCTTTCTCAGACACTAAAACATGTGGCCTTAAGACTTATAAATATCACTTTTATCCCACTATAGTTACCTACAAGCTTATTCAATAAAACTGGAAATCAAACCTGGTATGAGTGGAAATTAATAGCAGCCACATCATGCTGCTACTGCACAAAAACGTATAACGGGAACTTCTTGCTGGTTAAAAAAAGGGGAAAAATCATTAGCAACAATATCAGATCAGAAGGAATAGATTATGTAATATCATTGTAATATGATCGTAATGCCACTAGAGGCCCCTTTGTTTCATCTTCAGTGACTTTTTAAATCCCCAAGTGGATGTGCCCTATAAGTACTGATTAGTAAAATGGCAGTAATTTCTATTAAAACTTACATGGGGATTTTGTAGTACTTTACTTTGCAGTAAATGGACATTTGTTCTTTTGATCTTTAATAAACAGCTGAATCAATAAAACAATGTGCAGAGACACAGTAGCCTGAAACAGACTGCATCCTCCATAACCTTTACTGCTTAGCAGCGTATATCAACAGTTAATTCCTGCAGCTCAATCAATCGGAGTTAAATTTATACATGTAATGGCGATATGCAGCTTAACACAACCTTGGAATTATTTTTGATGGAAAAAAGAAAACAGAAGGGTGTCAAATTTAAAATAACAATAAAAATGTAGTGCAAGTGGGCGGCTTGGCTTTTAATCCTGGCATCGTATTTTACAGAGGAATACATGCCATGCAGATGGCAGCAGGCTTATTACACAGAAAGCGTCTTTAAAGGCAATTCACAAAATTTATAATAAATTATGTGAAAAAGGAAAGAATATGTTGTTTAAGGACTAAATGAGAACTATGTATATATGAAATGCACAGTGTTTCCAGAATGAAGCCAGATGGAGAACACATTAAGATAAAAACAAAGTGTAGAAAATAACTTTTCACTGAAACAAAAGATGGAAAAGGATGAATGTAGATTTAGTAGGGGGTTATTTATATGTTAATATGCAATGACCTTGAGACACAAAAGGCCATATAATGATTCGGGGAGAAATGATGCAGCTGTGAACATTTTGTATACAAAACTGAATCTCTCATCTTCATATCTGGAGAAAATTACTATGCAGTGTCATGGAGCTGAAGCCTGATGAGTGGAGATCTATGATACATATAATACTGTAATCAGTTTTTTTATTCCTGGAAAGGTCAACAAATTTGCGCCAAGAGTGAAGCAGTCTATTTCTGGAGCAAAGAATTAGAGGAGTTAGGATAAAACTATTTAATGAAAGTAGATGAGAAAAGATTATTGGTCTAAAAGACGACAGACGTGGAAACAAAGACTGAAGTGGAAATAGAAGTGGGTTCACCAGAAGCTACAGGGAAAATGTAAATCTCAAGTATTACTGTAAAAGATGGCAATAAAATCTGAAATGTAAGTCTAAGGACCAACAAATCAATTTATGAACTGATGAAACATGTCAAGAACTTAACCCATGGGAACTACGTGGATTTCTAGTCCATATAACAATGTAGAACCATGCAACAGATTTGAGAGACACAATTAATTGTGGTCACATCCAAGACATATACCGTAATTAGAATAGTGAACATTAAAGGGATTGACCACCACTCTCATAACTCCTTCTCAATTGGCATGTTTGTCCCAAGTTAAATAACAACACATACACTCACCTCCGATGCCGGCGGCATTCTAGGGTAGTTGGCACGCACTCTCCCAGTGATCATATGACACTGTTATGTCATGCTAGCCCTGTGCCCAATCAGCTTTAGGTTCACTCTTTAAATGGAACATCAGGAGGAAATCAGAACTACAGATACTGCTCGCTTCTTCATGATGTTTGATAAGTCTAAAGGCGGGGAGAGGGAATCAAGCATTCCCTGGGAATACTGTCTGGTTTAAAAGTCTCCATATACTAATTTGTGGTTTTCACAAACAAAAAGTTAACATTATCTTTCTGACTAAGGCTAGTTTCACACTACGATTTTACTAAATCCGATGCTGTCCGATGAAAATCGGACAGCATCGGATCCAAACTGATCCCTGCAATTGGATGCCAAATAGTCATCCGATTCCGACATTTTGCAGGATCAGTTTGGGCTGTCACCTAGCTCCCCCTCCTCTCTGCCTCCTGTCATCTTTCTGTCTCCCTGTTGTCCCCTGCTGTCCCCCTGTTTTGCCCTGGTGTCCCCTGCTGTCCCCCTACTGTCCCCCTGCTGTCCCTCTACTCTCCCCCTACTGTCCCGCTGTTTTGCCTGATGTCCCCCTGCTGTTCCCCTCTCCTGTCCTCTCCTCTTGTCATTCCAACATAACAAATCTTTATTCTCACCTGCCAGCGCTCCCCCGGCGTCTCCATCAGCTCCCGATTGGGTGTACAGGACCTGCGATTATGTCAGAAGCGTCATCGGGTCACATGAGCGGTTACCGCGGTAATCGGTCATGTGACCCGATCAGCTGATCGGGTTGTGACATCATCACAGGTCCTGTTACAGAGCGGCTGCAGATGGAAACACCGGGGGAGCGCTGGCAGGTGAGAATAAAGATTTTTTATTTTAAATACATGATTTAACTTATATTTAACTTCCGCAATGTATGTATATACATTGCAGAAGTTAAATTAGGTGGCACACAATAGGTTTAGTGTACTGAGCATGTACTGAGCATACTCAGTACACTAAAATCGGGTCCGAGGAGATATCAGATGTTTCCTCAGACCCTGCTCCATAGGGCCTCATGTTACTTGAATCGGATCGGATCGGATTTGGCATTATTGCCATCCGATCTGTCAGATCCGATTCAAACCAGTTTTTGATTTGGATGCAAAAATCGGAGCAGTCTACGATTTTTGCTTCGGAAAGAAATTGGACAAAATCGGATCGGACGCGATTCATTTAGTGCACATCCGAATCGGTCCGATCCCCATAGGATCACATGGGGCCAAATTCGGATCCGATGCTGTCCGATTTCTATCGGACAGCATCGCATTTCACAAAATCGTAGTGTGAAACCAGCCTTACTGTGATCTTTCCTCATTCAGTTTCAGATTACACAATGAGACCAATACATTCAAGGACCTATGATAAAAAATTACTGTGCAAAAGTTTTAGGCAGGTGTAGAAAATATGCTGCAAAGTAACAATGTTTAAAAAAATAAGTGCTTTTCATTTGTTTGGATCAAGAAAATACAAAAGAGAAATCTAAATCAGAGCACTATTTGGTGTGATCACCCTTTGCCTTAAAAACAGTATCAATTCTTTTAGGTACATTTGAAAGAGTTTTTTTGTTTTTGTTTTTGTTTTTTTTTTTAAGAAATTCTGCCAATATGTTGTCCTAAAGATCTTGGAGAACGAACCCCTATGAGATGAGCGAATCAGTCAAAATTCACCTATTTGCACAGATCACCCCATGAAATCTGAAAAAGTTATTCTCTGCAAATTTGATATAATTTATTATGTTCTGTGGTATTTCTGGACCAGAGAGGTGAGCAGTAAGGTGAGCAAAGACTTCGTTTTTTTTAAGTCTTTGATGGCCCTTTACAGGTTAGAAAATTTGAGGCCAGCAGTAGTCATTTTGTTGAATTTGCATTGAAGTGAAATGCAAGAAATTCTGCATTTTGGTGGATGCGGATTTATGTAACATTTGTGTACAACTCAATTCCAATTGACTACGTTTACTCATCTATGCTAACCACCGATCTGGGGATGTACTCCTTGTCCTTTGGTGAACAAACGTTCTTCTCTTACAGAAAAATATTACTTTTTGGCCACAATACTTCCATGAAGATCACATAAGGGCTGACTTGAAAAAGTAGATTAGTTTGTCTGAGTTCCACTGGTGGATGCCACTTCTGAGCAGATGACACTGCTGGACATCTTCCAATTTAAAAAGGAAGTAAACACAATGTGTTTTTTATCTAGTGCACTACGTTTTCTTGGCCGACCATTACATCTACAGTTTCGCAACATTGCCTATTTCTTGCCGATTCTTCAATACAGTTTGAACAGCACATCATGAAACACCAATTTAAAATCTTTCTCTGCAAGTGTTTTTGCTGATGCAGTAAAAGTACCTTGTGCCTTGTCTTTCCGTGACCTATACCTTGAAACTCTCTTACCTCACCTCACCTTTTTAGCAGAGTTTAGCTATTCCTTAACAAATTGTAAGTCTTCCATTGATTTTCTTTCAGTTGATGACTGTGTTTTAAACTGCAAATAAAAATCTTGTGCCACTGCTCTTCTAGCACAATAATAGTTTGTCAGTGAGAAGTAATGCACTCCCCCAGTAATATCCTACTATAAAAAATTGGAGCCCGCCTCAACAAAACTGGTATTTTGGGTAGAAAATAAAAATTGATAGCACTCACCCTGGTTGTTGTTCACAGTGCAATTTCTTTATTCCATGCAATGGAGTGGGTTACATGCAGTTAGGGAGGGAGGGGGGTGCGGTGGAGGACGACGGGCGCACCGTTTCGCCTTACTCAGGCTTCTACCAGTCCAACGGCTGGTTTGAGCCGTAACAAAAGCCTCTAGTGCCCAGGTTTCTTGTTTATTTGAAAACTGGATTTTTCTTTTCTTTTTGAAAAGAAAGTAAAGTGCATACAAAAGAAAAATGTACATGTTCGACATGACCCAGTCGACGTGTTTTGACTGCACTAAGCAGTCTTACTATTATCCTTGATGTGAAGCCAGGGCGAGGCCGGTGTCTGAGCTCTAGGTGGATGAGCATAGAGCAACTGGGTGAGGAGGAATTAAGTTTCTAATATGCTATTATGGTGTTGAGCTCTGATAATTGTCTTACATACTTTCACAATCTGCAGCTGGAGGAAATTAAATATATTTTATTTTGTTACATTAACATCACTTGCAAGGTTAGCGCTGGTGTCTGAATGCCACTGGGAACTGAGACAATCTATGCAAGCTGGTGGGTTACCGGTTCTACAGATCTGAGCCAGTAACACAGAGCACACTCTCACTATACAAATCACACAATGACAGCACACAGGGACCAGAGCAGCTTCGTAAATGAGCATCTCTGATGATGCTTCCTTTCAGGAAGGGGACAGAGGCTGCTACAATTGCAGCAGCCTCTGCTCCCTGATGACTCTTCATTTGAGTATCCCATCATGCAGTGGGATTCTTAAACAAAGTATCATCGAACAGGAAGTAGGGAAAAAAATCAATAAAAGCTAGATAGTGTAGTCAGTGAAGGGTAGGGAAAATTTAATGCAGCCATACTAGAAATTAGTTTAGATTCTTTAGGTCAAAAAATACATTGAAATTTAGATGAAAATGTATTTAGTCTTTGTACCACCCCTTTAAAATTTGCTTTAGCGTTTAGGATGAAGAATGCGTTATACAGTAAATAGTCTACAGGTTTTTTATGGCTGTAGGGATGCAGATGGTATTTTGATTTCCATAGTTGTCCTTCTGTATTTGCAGATTACATCTGCTTGAAATGTGAGTGATTTTGCAAGTAAATACTATATTATAGTAAACCATTTCAATAAAACTTTAATTGAAGAAATTCTTTTGGAAACTATATTAATACTATATTTTTGTTGCAAAATTATTAAACCATGCCTTATTTTTGTAGCAGTATACTCTAGGACTGAGATATTGGAAATTAGCAGAATACAATGCGTAGTAAGAGTCACTAAGACAGATTATGGAATAGGACTAAACATATCTTTGAGGCATCAATCATGATAGATCCAGTACTTTCCTGAGATGCATCTAAAGGCCCCTTTACACACTAAGACTTTCCAGCGATCCCACCAGCGATCCGACCTGGCCGGGATCGCTGGAAAGTCTCTCTGCAGTCGCTGGTGAGCTGTCAAACAGGCAGACTCACCAGCGACCAGCCAGTAGTGACATCGCTGGTAACCAAAGTAAACAAAGGGTAACTAAGCAGTTCGAGCTGCTTAGTTACCCGGTGTTTACCCTGGTTACTAGTGTCCTCCTGCTTACAGGCTGGGCTAAGTGGGAGGACACTGGTAAACAGGGTAAACACCGGGTAACTATCAAAAAAATTATCAAAAAATGGTCCAGGCGACTCTGACACGACGAGCGATCTCAGCGAGGTCGTTGTTGCGTTGCAAATTTGTGACTTAGCAACGATCTCGGTAGCGATCTTGCTTAGTGTGACGGAGGCTTAAGGAAAAAGGTTTCCCTGTATGTAGAGTGACATGCCAGTATGAAAAGTCTTAAGCACCGTGCATGCTCATCTGGGAAATTAAATATGCAAGTTACTACTGGACCAAAGTCGATAAACTTAGAACACTGGCTGTGGGATTAAACATTATAGGTGCTGGGGGTTCATGTACAGTACAATGTGACATGTGAGGTTTTGTGGGACCAAATACATTTTTGCAATGGATATGCAAAACAAAATTCTTGTTTTTGAGAGAACTAGAGACATGATCTCCAATTTAGAAACTACCGAAACTTCCATCTTTTAAGTTCTAACTGTAAGTATACTTCTGAACAATGATAAATAGACATAGAAATCATGTGTTTCAAACTTTCAATTGCAAACTCTGCTCTGCTCCTATCTGTCCTTTCTGCATATTAACTTTGAATTGAAATTTTAATCAAATAGAGAAGAAAGGTCTTTTGCATGTAAATAGCTGAGAGTAGTGTATAATTCGATGAAGAAGACAGCAGACTTCACTTTGTTCTCTCCTTTAAACATCCAACTGCCTAATTAAATACTGTTTTCTTTACCTATTATTCCAGCCAGCATGTGCACATATTGTTTTTACTAAGTGATTGTCTGTTTCAATTAGGTGATTGTCTGCTCCTTCACTCATAGCTCCTTCCCACCTCCTGTTATTTTAACTGTCTCGTTGGCAGTGTTTTGTTGTATGGAGTAATAATAACTTCTCATTAGTGCTCTTGTTATTTTAGTTTTTTTTTTATTTCTTAGCAATACAATAACCTTATAGTATAAAAGAAAAAATGGAATGTCCCTCAAAATGATGACAAAAAGCTGTGTATTTTAACAAATGAAATCACTACTGATAGCCATATCAATATAATATGCTTCAATCAGCACTGTTGTGAAGTGTGGACTATCCTTGTGCTGTGTTATTCAGACAGTGATGTGTTTCCGGAGGACAAGACGTAGGGTTAACATAGAAGGTGCACACAAGTCTTGTTAAGTTTCAATTTCAACCTCTCTGCAGAATGTAACTTCTCCATCCCAGACTTGATGGGAATTTGTAAACATAGCAGACATGTAACTTGCACAACTTCTTTTACACCGCAGATCTCCCCAGACAAGCTGACTTGCTGTGAACCGTAAGATACGTTGTCATTTGGGAGATCTTTAAAGTCTACGCCAGTTTTAACATTGAGTTTGATGCAACGTGAGACAAACATGGCAGGCATCCCACTGAAACCTATGGGAGTCTATAGCATTTACTATTTATAATTAACACCTTGTGGTCTCATAACGTCATAAGTTGTCCTGAATAAAGGTGTCAGTTTTAAATGGAATCTGTCAGACGCTTATTAGTTATGTCATCTGACTGCAGCATGATGTAGGGGCAAATACACTGATTCCTCTGATGTGTCACTTTCTATTACACTTACTGCAGTTTCAATAAAAGCAGGGTTTGATCAGGAGGAGATAACTAGAGGACTAGTCATTTTATGAAATGTAGTCTGCTCTTGTAATCCCGCCCCACTGCCAATTTACAGTGTACAAAGAAAGCTGCCAATCAGTGGTGTGGGCAGAGTTATACAGAGCCAATCAGTGGTGTGGGCGGGGTTATTCACAGCTCTGCATTCTGAGCACTGATAGATCTGCAGCAGAGAACTGGGCTCTTATCAAAATGAAAGCAAGCAGAGGAGCAAGAGATAGCTCTGATGTAAGGACCTCTGACTCAAAATCATGCCTTTCTCAAATTATGTAACAAAAGCCTGGTGATAGAGTCCCTTTAAGGCCAGTGTCAGACGGCTGCAATAAAATGAACGACATGTGCTTTATAAAGCACAGAATGGCCGAGGCTCTCCTGACCCGAGTATGACAGCTTAATGAACTACTGAGCAGCTGTCATGGTCATGTGAGTGGAGTTGCCAGCTACTGCGTGCTTTACAATGCGAGTGTCATTCATGTTATATGGCCATGTGACCCCAACCTTACTGTAATGGTTACACCTTCACATGTTGATCAGTTATGAAAGTTGTGTACCACATATCAATTTTTAATACTATATTTGTCTATATTAAAAAATTAAATATATTGAGGGAGATTGTTCAATAGTGACATGCAATGCCCTGGTTCCTTGCTCTCGTATATAGCAAGAAGAAAAATGTTTAACTCCTCTGAAAAAGGAATGAGGTGGCTTCATAAATATGATTTAAAACTCGAAAACCATTGTAAATTCACTAATAAATTTACATTTATTTATTTTAATTGCCTAGATAGCACCATTATTTTATACAGCACTTGACAGACATCTTCATCACTGCCCCATTGAGGCTCACAATCTAAATTCCCTATCAGTATGGCTAGCATCACTGTGCTCACTTAAAGGGAATTTGTCAACAGGTAGGGACTGAGACAGTGATTTCAGTGATGTGCTGTGTGCTGCTGTTTCAATACAATGATTAAATTTATCAACAGATCATCACCACCGGAATAGCTGTCCCATGACTCCTGGTTCAATCACTCCACCAGCGGTGATTAGCAGCTTACTGTCAATAAACAATTTACTCAGAAAGCTACTATCAGTAGTGAGGCAAGCTTACTGAGCTCTGCTATATGCTACAATGTGATGGTATCACATCACAACATCTGCACCCAATAAACTAAGTGACACATCACTGGAATCAGGGTCTTTTTCCCTATATTATGCTGCTCTCAGATGAGGTAGTACAATCCTGGTGACAGATTCCCTTTAATATCAGTACTTGAAGATTACTATACATTAAAAAAAAAAATCAATCACTGGCAGAACCCTGCATGATGACAATGTGTGGAACAGGCTGCAGGGTCTTAATAACTCAGTTATATTCTGAGTCTTAGGCTATGTCTACACACATAAGGTTTTGCTACAGCAAAAACACAGCAAAACCTTAGGAGTTTCCAGTAACTGCTGATTTCTTGGCAGGAGAAAAACCTGCATTTTTTGCTGCATTTTGGTTTGCTCTGTTTTTGTCAATAGAACACTGCAAAAGCGCAGAAAACAATTGACATACTCATTCTTTTCAATATGCAGCAAAATCGTGCAGCTGCAGAGAAATTAAACCGATGTGTGGACTGCTTTCACCAGAATCACATGGGTTTTGCTGGGAATCAAATATGCAGGTTTAGATTAACACAAAACCATGTTAAAATGCAGCACGAAAACACAGCAAAAATGCAGTAAAACACTGACTGTGTGTGAACATAGTCTTAACCTCTTAAACACAAATTCTAGATATTCACAACATTATTGCTGGTTGCATGCAGTAGTAGTGAAAATGGTTTAGGAAATATACTAAGGAAGTATATGACTATTCTTACTGAATAATATATTTTTTCTATTGCCGCAATGTGATGCCTCCGGATGATTACCCTATAAAAATGTTTACATACGGCATACTGTTTTTTTCTTTCCCGATCTGAGCTATAAGCGAGTTACTAGCCAGGAAGAATAAAAGTCTCATATCTATAAATCCACCGCTGACTCCACATGCTGGAAACTGGACTCTACTTTACTCCCTCTATACAATAAGCAAACAGAGATATTAAATATGATTTTAATATTCTGCACAGAGCGGGCATTGCTCTGACCTGTGCTGTTCTGTGTAATTTTATCTGGGATTGGAGCTGCTGTAAAGAGGAGAATTATTGCACCACAGCTTTACAATCACCAGCCCTGACATGAAAGCTCTGTGAATTATAGGAGAATATTTTTAACGGATTACCTTCATCCGCAAGAAAAACCCATTCATTTCAGTTATGCTCTTTGTTTGCGGTTTACATTCTCTGAATAAAGGGAAGGGGACAATCAACGCAGGTGAAAACTGAAGCATGGAGGCTATGAAGGGTTAATAGACGATTCATTTTCGAGCTGTGTTTTTTAAGGAGAGCATTACTAGAAGATTCCCATTAGATGGTTTCCGATTAGAAATTATTTAATTAGAAAACAGGTCCTGCAAAATGATTCGAGACACAGGGCATTCAGCCTGGCACTGGGGCTGTTCACAGGAGGGGCTGTCTGTGCACAGCCACTGTTAGCTGCCTTTATAAGCGACAGCCATGGGCTGAGCACGCCTTCATTCTAACATTACCGACGACGAGATCTAATAAAATTATTTAATCACTGAAAGTCTCACAGAGGTATCTTAAAGGAAGCACCTCGTAATAGTGAATGAGCAGAAGATGGACCGCTGCTTTGTGCTTAGAACCAAGACAGCAGGTCAAGAATAGATACATCATTCAGACATCCTATCTAGACACATCGCTGCCGCCATATGGCAGGAGCTTTGAGATTCCCCGCAGCATCTTCTTTGTTGCCTTCACATATGTTCCAAATAGTTAAGGGGAAGGTATAAAAGGATGAATAGAACAAAGATTGAATGGTTACGAAGAAAGGTGAGTTATAAGACGAGAGAATAATCCACCAGCCAAAATCATTACTAGCTGAGGGACAACCTGGTATAAAGGTAATAGCTTGAACCCACGGAAAGGGCAAGATACATCTAGAGCTGAGAATTCACAATGGGGTTAAGTCTGGCAGCAGACACATTACTGGAGCAGCAGAGATCCAATATGCTCTACACTACTTGTATCATGTGGTAGGATTAAGAGGTAGAAAAAATCCATAGCCAAGATAAAAGAGAATACACTGCTTTCAACAAAATAGCCTTAATTGATAACATTAAGGTGGATCATGATAGAGATGCGACTCTCATTTATTGCTAGTATTCAGACTTCAGTCCAATAATTCCTTTGAAGAAAAAAAACAATTTTCTTTGCCTAGGTAGATGGTGTAGATATATTTTGTACATTGCATATATACATATTTTATATATGCACAAACTAAACAGAGCCACAATGCGGAAGACTTGAGCCATGTGCACACGACGAGTATTTGGTGAGTATTTTACCTAAGTATTTTTAAGCCAAATACTGGAGTGGAACAATCGGAAATAAAGTATAACAGAAACACGTCACCACTTCTGGATTTATTAACCATTCCTGGTTTTGACCCACAAATACTGAGGTAAAAAAAAACTCACCAAATACTCAACATGTCCACATGGCCTTAATAATATAATATTATTTATTTATTTAGTGCTATTAATTGCTTAGAACTTTACATACAGTACAGACCAAAAGTTTGGACACACCTTCTCATTCCAAGAGTTTCCTTTATTTTCATGACTATAAAAATTGTTTATTCACACTGAAAGCATCAAAACTATGAATTTAAAATATGTATAATTATATACTTAAAGTGTGAAACAACTGAAAATATGTCTTATATTCTAGGTTCTTCAAAGTAGCCACCTTTTTGCTTTATAATAATAATAATAATATTTATATAGCGCCAACATATTCCGCAGCGCTTTACAATACAGCTTTGCACACTCTTGCATTCTCTTGATGAGCTTCAAGAGGTAGTCACCGGAAATGGTCTTCTAACAGTCTTGAAGGAGTTCCCAGAGATGCTTAGCACTTGTTGGCCCTTTTGCCTTTACTCTGCGGTCCAGCTCACCCCAAACCATATCGATTGGGTTCATTTCTGGTGACTGTGGAGGCCAGGTCGTCTGGCGTAGCACCCCATCACCATCACACCTCCTCCTCCATGTTTCACAGTGGGAACCAGGCATATAGAGTCCATCCATTCACCTTTTCTGCATCACACAAAGACAAGGTGGTTGGAACCAAAGATCTCAAATTTGAACTCATCAGACCAAAGCAAAGATTTCTACTGGTCTAATGTCCATTCCTTGTGTTCTTTAGCCCAAACAAATCTCTTCTGCTTGTTGCCTGTCCTTAGCAGTGGTTTCCTAGCAGCTATTTTAACATGAAGGCCTGCTTCACAAAGTCTCCTCTTAACAGTTGTTGTAGAGATGTGCCTGCTACTAGAACTCTGTGTGGCATTGACCTGGTCTCTAATCTGAGCTGCTGTTAACCTGCGATTTCTGAGGCTGGTGACACAGATGAACTTATCCTCCACAGCAGAGGTGACTCTTGGTCTTCCTTTCCTGGGGCGGTCCTCATGTGAGCCAATTTCTTTGTACCGCTTGATGGTTTTTGCAACTGCACTTGGGGACACTTTCAAAGTTTTCCCAAGTTTTCGGACTGACTGACCTTCGTTTCTTAAAGTAATTATGGCCACTTGTTTTTCTTAACTTAGAATTTGTATTATTGCAAGAAAAAAGCAGCTAACAGTCTATTCAGTAGGACTAGGAGATGTGTATCCACCAGACCTCTGCACAACACAACTGATCGTCCAACCCCATATATAAGGCAAGAAATCCCACTTATTAAACCTGACAGGGCACACCTGTGAAGTGAAAACTATTTCCAGTGACTACCACTTGAAGCTCATCAAGAGAATGCGAAGAGTGTGCAAAGCAGTAATCACAGCAAAAGGTGGCTACTTTGAAGAACCTAGAATTTAAGACATATTTTCAGTTGTTTCACACTTTTTTGTTAAGTATATAATTCCACATGTGATAATTCATAGTTTTGATACCTTCAGTGTGAATCTACAATTTTCATAGTCATGAAAATAAAGAAAACTCTTTGAATGAGAAGGTGTGTCCAAACTTTGGGTCTGTATTGTACCACTGCAACATTGTCCCCATTGGGGCTCACAATCTAAAAATCCTATCAGCATGTCATTGAAATGTGGGAGGAAAGCCATGGAAGCACGGGCAAAACATACAAACTCCTTGCAGATGTCATTCTTGCTGGGATTTAAACCCAGGACCCAAGCGCTGTAAGGCAGCACTGCTAACCACTGAGCCACCATGCCGTACAGCCTTAGATAAGAATCTGAAACATGGTCCACAAGCTACGGCTATCTGCAAGTTCAGCATATCAGCACTCACTGGGTATAGCAGACAGGTGCAAGCCAGATGACGTGGAGGAGAACCCATCAAGAAGGTGAAGCTTAGTGATGCTGTGGCTGCCTCCTCATTGCTAGTTATACTATTCCCCTCAGCATCAAGCTTCCTACAACTCCTTCAAGCTTGTTCCCTTGCCATCTTCCAGAGCCATTTCCTGACTTTTTGCTTCCAAAGGTACACTCCTCTTTTCTCAGTAAAAGTACACATATGGCTCCCCATTGCTCCCTATTCCTACCCTCCTCCAGTGGGAGGTTTTTAGTGAGAGAAATGCAGGTCAAAATAATGACCATTATACATAATGATGTTCCCCAAACCCTTAGGAAAGGAACACATAGTATTTCTATACATCATAGGGTTCCTCTCAGAAGGGGTTAAATTTTGGTGCCATTATTCCTGGTTTTGGCCCAATGCTCTGGGCAAAGATTAGAGGATGGCCAGTCAACTCATGGTTTATTGCAGGGGAAGAAGTTCCTTTCTCTCCCAGCGATGGGCTGAGTTTGGTATAGATTATTTACATATAATGTAGGGGAGTTGGTAAAGGGGAGCTGCGCTGACAGACACTGTCAGTCTGTCAGCATTTCTCATCTGTGGATTGCCCCACCCTCCCTTACTTAATTTTGTTGTTCCTGCTAGTTTCATTACTTTTAGTCACAGTCTTGGGGTAAGTAGCTCAATTAGCGAAGGGATTCTGTTTTGGTTAAAGGTCTTGTGAGCAGGTCTTACCTAACGCAGTGTATATGGTATGGGAAGGTTTCATTTTAAAAGATTTTAAATTATTTTGGCATGTTAAACCTTTATAAAGGCCATGGATAATTTTATGCAACAGATTCAATGTGTCAGTCTTTAATTATTATATTTTAATGATTAGAAGGTTATTTGTATTATGTACTAGCATTATGATCAAATGATGATTCCAACTCTACTCGCTTTCATTTCTCAATGCAAGTGCTGCGTTACATCTACAGACACCTGCAGGGTTGCATGCATCGTTCTCTTCTTTTAAGATATGCACATGACATCTGCAGATGGCACATTCATCCCTGCATCTATCTGTAATGGCCCCTGGTACAGGTAACAGGTAATGTACAGGTAACAGGTTTTCCACAGGTAACTTACTGGTTGCAGTGAAATCATGGAGACAAGGTTCTATCTTGTTGCTGTGTACAAATGGAACTATGTCTCCATGATTTCACTGCAACCAGCAAGTTACCTGTGGAAAACCTGTCACCTGTAGCTGCGTGTAAAGGGGCCATAAATGTGGCATCACTGGCACCACGCACCTCTTAGCACAAAAAATGAGTGGATCAGGAATACTCCTTAAAAAATGAATTTAACTACCGTATATACTCGTGTATAAGCCGAGTTTTTCAGCCCAAAAATTGGGCTGAAAAGTCCCCCCCTCGGCTTATACACGGGTCAATACGGTATGCTGTGGGGGGGGGGAGCTGTGACCGGGGGCTGAAGGAGGCAGAAGGGGGCCGCGGTGACCGCAGGCGGTCACGTGGGGCCGCCTCATTAGTGCAATGAATATGCACGGCATCCCCCCGTCCATCAGCGGCGGGGGGATGCCGTGCATATTGCACTACATAGCCCCCTCTCCTTAGTATGCGTCCCCCAGAAGAAATAAACAGCCCCCCCCTCCTTATCATGTCCCCCCCTGCTGCGGCAGCTGTGAAAATACCAAAGAGTTTATACATCACCTTCCGGCGCAGCTCTCCGCTCCTCCGGTCCTCAGCATCTCCGCTCGCCGGCTTCTTCTTCCTTGTTGTGCCGGTGTCATGTGACCGGGCGCAGGAGATGACGTCATTTCCTGCGCGCGGTCACAAGCCGGCACATCAAGGAAGAAGAAGCAGCCGGCAAGCGGAGATGCTGAGGACCGGAGGAGCGGAGAGCTGCGCCGGAAGGTGATGTATAAACTGTTTGTTATTTTCACAGCTTCCGCAGCCAGGGGGGACGTGATAAGGAGGGGGGGGCTGTTTATTACTACTGGGGGACGCATATTAAGGAGGGGGGGCTGTGTACTACCACTGGGGCTGCTGGATACTACACTGGGGCTGTATATACCTCTGGGGCTGCTGTATACTACCACTGGGGCTGTATATACCACTGGGGCTGCTATATACTACCATTGGGGCTGTATATACCTGTGGGGCTGCTGTATACTACACTGGGGCTGTATATACCTCTGGGGCTGCTGTATACTACCACTGGGGCTGTATATACCTCTGGGGCTGCTGTATACTACCACTGGGGCTGTATATACCTCTGGGGCTGCTGTATACTAACTACTGGGGCTGTATATACCTGTGGGGCTGCTGTATACTACCACTGGGGCTGTATATACCTCTGGGGCTGCTGTATACTACCACTGGGGCTGTATATACCTCTGGGGCTGCTGTATACTACCACTGGGGCTGTATATACCTGTGGGCTGCTGTATACTACCACTGGGGCTGTATATACCTCTGGGGCTGCTGTATACTACCACTGGGGCTGTATATACCTCTGGGGCTGCTGTATACTACCACTGGGGCTGTATATACCTGTGGGGCTGCTGTATACTACCACTGGGGCTGTATATACCTGTGGGGCTGCTGTATAGTACACTGGGGCTGTATATACCTCCTGGGCTGCTGTATACTACACTGGGGCTGTATATACCTCTGGGGCTGCTGTATACTACCACTGGGGCTGTATATACCTCTGGGGCTGCTGTATACTACACTGGGGCTGTATATACCTCTGGGGCTGCTGTATACTACCACTGGGGCTGTATATACCTCTGGGGCTGCTGTATACTAACTACTGGGGCTGTATATACCTGTGGGGCTGCTGTATACTACCACTGGGGCTGTATATACCTCTGGGGCTGCTGTATACTACCACTGGGGCTGTATATACCTCTGGGGCTGCTGTATACTACCACTGGGGCTGTATATACCTGTGGGGCTGCTGTATACTACCACTGGGGCTGTATATACCTCTGGGGCTGCTGTATACTACCACTGGGGCTGTATATACCTCTGGGGCTGCTGTATACTACCACTGGGGCTGTATATACCTGTGGGGCTGCTGTATACTACCACTGGGGCTGTATATACCTGTGGGGCTGCTGTATAGTACACTGGGGCTGTATATACCTCCTGGGCTGCTGTATACTACACTGGGGCTGTATATACCTCTGGGGCTGCTGTATACTACCACTGGGGCTGTATATACCTCTGGGGCTGCTGTATACTACCACTGGGGCTGTATATACCTGTGGGGCTGCTGTATACTACCACTGGGGCTGTATATACCTCTGGGGCTGCTGTATACTACCACTGGGGCTGTATACTACCTCTGGGGCTGCTGTATACTACCACTGGGGCTGCTGTATACTACCTCTGGGGCTGCTGTATACTACCTCTGGGGATGCTGTATACTACCACTGGGGCTGTATATACCTCTGGGGATGCTGTATACTACCACTGGGGCTGTATATACCTCTGGGGCTGCTGTATACTAACTACTGGAGCTGCTGCTGTATATACCACTGGGGCTGCTGCTGTATACTACCACTGGGAGGCTGCTGTATACTACCATTGGGGGGCCTGTATACCACACTGCTGGGGGCTGTATACCTGTGCTGGAGTCCACCCTTGGCTTATACACGAGTCAATAGGTTTTCCCAGGTTTTGGGGGCAAAAGTAGGGGAGTCGGCTTATACACGGGTCGGCTTATACACGAGTATATACGGTATGTTGTAAATTCTGCAACCTTAACCCCATCACCATGAAACCTGATTTTTTTTCATGCTGTTTATCATGTGGTAAAATTAATCAAACAAATTTAATCTTTGAACGAAAAAGAGAAATCCAGTGTCCAGGAATTTTTCTTAAAAGAGTTCCAATCTTTATTAACAACTTTAAAACAAATCCATTTCAGTAGCAATGGAACCACAGGGGCAGAGATGACTCTATCCACGACTAAGTCTTTATCTGCCGAAACACGGCGGATTGGGCACCTCTGCACCTGCGGTTCTATTGCTATTGGCATGGATTTGTTTTAAAGTTGTTAATAAAAATTGGAACGCTCTTAAGAAAATTTCTCTGGACGCTGGATTTCTCTTTTTCATTCATGGACTTTCCCTGCTACAACCATGGCAGCATTTGTGCGGCAGCTATGATCCCCATGTGAGTTCATTCATTCAAGGTGTTCCAGACAGTGTGTATATGGAATTATAGTGTGGTCAATTATCTGACTTTACGGCCGAACAAGCTTAGATCGGCAATGGAGGCAAGCTCTAGAGACCCCTGGGATTCTACCTGAGGGACACCATACCAGCTTCTTTATCCGCATTAGCCCACTTTCAAAGTTGCACTGTTCTCTGCCTTACATTGGACCCACGGAGGACTTTACACAGAAGGGTGAGCTGATATCATTTTTTCATTTCTTTTCTAATTTATTCATTCGGTCAGTATGATTAGCGGGATACCACATTTATGTAGGTTTATGTTTCATCGCTTTTACACAATAAAACAAATTTATAGAAAAAAAGTGTTTTAATATCGCTATATTCTGAGAGCGATACCGTTTTTACTTTCCTCACAGATGGAGATGAGTGGTGGCTTTACTGCTTAAGGTACAAGATGATTTGTATTTACATTGAAATTTTTATCACATTTTATTCCACTTTCGCTTGGGTTGTATGATGAAAAAGCATTGTTTTTTTTTTACACTTTATTATTTTTTTTTTAATGGTGTTTACTAAAAGGGTTAATCAGTGTGACAATTTTATAGAGAGGGTCTCTGAATATGGCGATACCAGATATCTGTACTTTTTTTATTATTGTTTTTACATAAATATATTTATTGGTATATTATCTTCATTTTTTTGTTCTCTATTTTGTGATTTTTTTCAAAATATCTTTTTAATTTCTTTTTAAACTTTTTTGTTTGCCTAGTCCCAAGATGGTACATCAGGTTTCCGTGGTCGGTCTGATTGCTTATCTAATACTCTGCAATACTTTTACATTTTGTATTAGATCAGTGACTTGCACACATACAGTTAGGTGTGTCAGGTCCCACTCATGGCAGGGCCTTACAGTCATCCAAATGTGAATGACCCCGTGGCCATTTTACGGCCAGGGATCTCCATGGAGGTCATCAGGATGATGCAATCACAATCGTGTTGTGCTCATCAGAGCAGAGAGGGAGCTTTCTCCCTCTGTTCAGTAGATCGATGCCACTGTCACTATTGTCAAGCAGCATCAGACATGTTAAACGCCTGCAATCAGTGCTAGCACCAATCATTGGCATTACTGCAGGGTATCAGCTATGATACATAACTGATGGTGTTGGTTTTGCCAGCTCTGCTTGTGAACTACAAGTTCGCACATGTACAACTGCTTGAGAAATCACTTCCCATAGCGCTGTAGATGTACGTTGGGTGTCGTGAAGGGGTTCATGGATTATTTCAGCTCCAGTCACTGTATCTATAAGCGAGCAGTGCTGATGACATGGTGACATCAGATATATGGATGCCAGCTGAGTCACCTACTTCATCGGTGATATAATGCACTTGTCCTACTTAGTCCAGGACAAATAGAAAAGGTGATACTAAAGCCTTCAGAGTGGTGGGGATTGAACGGGTTAAAAACTTGGCCAGAGGCAGGGACATGAGACATAAACTGATGAATCGTGAGACCTGGTGGATGTATGTCCTCAAGACAAGATTCCCAGTAGGGGTTAACATTCACCAGGACCACATTTATCACTATTGACTTTCCACTTCCCAGACTGTCTCCTGAAAAATTTCTACCAAATGATGCATTTTTTCCTTCCCTCTATCCTCCTTCCTTTTTATTCTAGTGTGAACACTCTCATGTCTTTACCCTCTTCAGTAGCCGAGACCTAATTAAGCTGTGCTTACAGTGTTTGGTCCAAAAGTATTGACACCCCTGCAATTCTGTCAGATAATACTCAGTTTCTTCCTGAAAATGATTGCAATCACAAATTCTTTGGTATTATTATCTTCATTTAATTTGTCTTCAATGAAAAAACACAAAAAGAATTGTCCTAAAGCCAAATTGGATATAGTTCCACACCAAACATAAAAAAGGGGGTGGACAAAAGTATTGGCACTGTTAGAAAAATCATGTGATGCTTCTCTAATTTGTGTAATTAACAGCACCTGTATCTTACCTGTGACACCTAACAGGTGTTGGCAATAACTAAATCACACTTGCAGCCAGTTGACATGGATTAAAGTTGACTCAACCTCTGTCCTGTGTCCTTGTGTGTACCACATTGAGCATGGAGAAAAGAAAGAAGACCAAAGAACTGTCTGAGGACTTGAGAAACCAAGTTGTGAGGAAGCATGAGCAATTTCAAGGCTACAAGTCCATCTCCAAAGACCTGAATGTTCCTGTGTCTACCGTGCGCAGTGTCATCAAGAAGTTTAAAGCCCATGGCACTGTGGCTAATCTCCCTAGATGTGGACGGAAAAGAAAAATTGACAAGAGATTTCAACGCAAGATTGTGCGGATGGTGGATAAAGAACCTCGACAAAACATCCAAACAAGGTCAGGCTGCCCTGCAGTCCGAGAGTACAGCAGTGTCAACCGTACTATCCGTCGGCATCTGAATGAAAAGGGACTGTATGGTAGGAGACCCAGGAAGACCCCACTTCTTACCCCGAGACATAAAAAAGCCAGGCTGGAGTTTGCCAAAACTTACCTGAGAAAGCCTAAAACGTTTTGGAAGAATGTTCTCTCTTTTTGGGCAAAGGCATCAACATAGAGTTTACAGGAGAAAAAAAGAGACATTCAAAGAAAAGAACACATGTCAAACATGGCGGAGGTTCCCTGATGTTTTGGGGTTGCTTTGCTGCCTCTGGCACTGGGCTGCTTGACCGTGTGCATGGCATCATAAAGTCTGAATACTACCAACAAATTTTGCAGCATAATGTAGGGCCCAGTGGAGAAAGCTGGGTCTCCCTCAGAGGTCATGGGTCTTCCAGCAGGACAATGACCCAAAACACACTTCAAAAAGCACTAGAAAATGGTTTGAGAGAAAGCACTGGAGACTTCTAAGGTGGACCAGCAATGAGTGCAGACCTGAATCCCATAGAACACCTGTGGAGAGATCTAAAAATGGCAGTTGGAGAAAGGACCCTTCAAATATCAGGGACCTGGAGCAGTTTGCCAAAGAAGAAGTGGTCTAAAATTCCAGCAGAGCATTGTAAGAAATCCTTGATGGTTACTGGAAGGGTTGATCACAGTTATTTTGGCTAAAGGTTGTGCAACCAAGTATTAGGCGGAGGGTGCCAATACTTTTGTCTGGCCCATTTTTGGAGTTTTGTGTGAAATGATCAATGTGTTTGCTTTTTGCTTCATTCTCTTTTGTGTTTTTTCATTGAAGACAAATTAAATGAAGATAATACCAAATAATTTGTGATTTCAATCATTTTCAGGAAGAAACTGAGTATTATCTGACAGAATTGCAGAGGTGTCAATACTTTTGGCCAATACTGTATCTATATTGTCTGCAGCTGCATTCTGTGCAGAGGGATGTCCGGCCCTGACTATATGAGATGTTCAGATTTTAAATGTTTGTGTTCAATGACTAAAGGCCCTTTTACACGCTACAACTTTCCAGCGATCACAACCACGATTTGACCTGGCCAGGATTGCTGGTGCATCACTACGTGGTCGCTGGTGAGATGTCAAACAGTCAGATCTCAACAGCGATGCAGCAATGATACAGCGGTCAGGGGGAGCCTGTCACTCTCGGGCGTAGTATTGAGATCGTTGGTTGCTGTCCCTGTCAAACACAGCGATCCATGCTGCCCAGTGGGAGCACAACGACCTAGAAATGGTCCTGAACAATTTGCAATGATCAGCGATCTCACAGCGGGGGCCTGGCTGCTGCTATGTGTCACACATAGCGAGGTCGCTGTTACATCACAAAACCTGTGACATTCCAGCGATGTCGCTAGCGATGTTGCTGTATATGAAGTACCCTTTAGGCTACTTATTAGCAGAAACACGTCTGAAGACCTTTTTAATGATTTTTCTCAGATAGCTGCGACTATCTAGATGTTTTTTATTCTGCTCAACTCACCTGGGGTTTGGGGAATAGCTTTCTACCTTATGGAGAGAATCTGTCTGCCGCACAAATCCTAATACATATTAAAAGGCTTGTTAAAGAGCGATTATGACAATTTGCATATTTCCCATAGGAGCATTGTGGCTATAAGACTCCTTATCAACTTATCTCTCTCCTTATGACGACAGGCAGATTCCTCTCCATAAGGTAGAAAGCTAGTTCCCCAGACCTCATCTCACCCTCTCATACAGCCAGATCAGAACTCCCATACACTAAACTGATGAGGGGCAGTCACCCCGAAACGCAGAATCTGCAGTTTGGGGTTCTGATGTGGCACAAATGCTAAGTCATACTAAAAGTCTTGTTAAAAGCTGATTATGATTTTAAGGATGGCTACCCTTATGGGTGGCATTAGAGTTTCTCACTTCCTCACTGAAGTGACAATTAGAATTAATGTGTGGTTCAGCGGAGTCATACTTTCAACCAAATGTACTAAAGATAAGCTTTACTTTTTTGCTGAAAATATTTGTGCATGTGCATGCCAGCCATTAGATGCAGCAATATGCACCTCACCTATCTCCGACATCCAGATGCAACAATGACACAGAGAGGGTTGCTGCAGCAAATCTCTACTGTTAGTGGGTCACCACTCTGGTCAGTAACTAAGGTTGGTTTCACATTATGTTTGATATGCAGAGTATGGAAACGCAGGCAAATGCAGGCGTACCGCATTCCTGTTTAACATGAGGACGCAATGTACCATGTTTGCCTGTGTTTATCTGCATTGTGTTAGGCTGTGCATAATCTCTGCGATATACAAACGCATAATGTTGGATTTTTTGTGTGTCGCCATCTGAATTGTATTTCCGCAAGCAGCTGGACACGCACAAACAATGAATGTAGCTTAATGGGTACCCTCTGCCATCTGCCGGGCAGCGCAAGGAAAGCAGCATATGTGACGTAATCCACCGCTCCTCCCAGTGTATGTCCTGGTCTGGTATTCTCTCTCTCTCTGTTCCTTGCCGCTTTATACTGATTTCCAATGGGCGGCAATGCATTCCTATGGGTAAAATTCTCTGAACGCATGCAGACAATTCGACGCTGCGTTCACACAATTATGTCTGCGCTTTGGCATGCGTTTTTGCATGCGCATCATATGCTAAAGCCAAACGCTAAGTGACAGTAGCCTTACTGCAGTAATCTTCAACATTTTCAGAAAGATATAGAAACCAGTGGGGATCCAACATCTTTGTAAAGGGGGGAAGGAAGATGATTGCTCTTTAATTTTATGTGATTTTGAGCCTATTGTAAATATTTTTATAGTCAACTCTATGAGTGGATAAAATCATACATTTTCTAAAGTCAGTAAATTCTATAAAGTGAAATGATAAAAAATAATTAAAATATCAGAATAATGGTTAGCAACATAAAAAGTTTTATATCGGTGGCTAGGTTGACAATCACAGCACAAAGACACTGATTTTAAAGGTAAACTCTAGGCCTTGTGTCTCTACTGCACATATGCATATTACGGCTCCCACATTTTTCTTAAACGTAACCTGACACTTAATTTTTTTTTTAGTAAATTGCCCTAATGTCTTGTTAGTGATACAATATAGATGTCACAGACCCACTATGGCTTCAGAGCATGCACAGATAGTAAATGAAGCTGGGGATGAACACCCCAAATCAGAGCGCATGCTTGAGGAGCTGTTCTTCAGTGCACAAGCACAGGATTACCTTGGCAATTGGTCTGATGTTGGGGAACTCAAGATCATCAATCAGACTGTGTGAATATTATGAAGAAGACCTGTGACTGAAACCATCAAAAGCAACACCAATATGACTGAAAGATAAGGACTGCTCTATTACAATTGCCTACTAAAAAAGTACTTTCTTTACATGAATAATTGGACACTTAGCTTGAGAACAACATATGAGTGATGCACGTTGCATCTCTAACAAGACATTGGGTAGTTTAATATAGGAAAATGACACGACAGGTTCACTTTGAAGTTACAGAAATGTGGTTTTGTGAAATCTCATATCAGTTCATTTTAAGTAGGTATAAAAGTGCTGGCTCCAATTCAAGCAGATCTAACGTCACAAAATTACATGCAAGCTCAGTCAACAGTCTGCAACGGATTTCATTGCTAGCACACTTCACAAACCTTTATCTGGCAGATGAAAATATAAATGCTATTACCAGTGAGAATGGAGCATATGACACACAATTACGATGTAGCCTATAAACCAGCTGAATGCACATTGCAAATAATTAATATAAAAAAGGGTTTTATTGTAAGATAAAGTAGATAGGAAGAAAGACCTGTTCCAAGAAACTAAATCCTACTGGATAAGGGAAATGTGCAGGGCTTTCACTTTTGTCCATGTACATTGTTCTGCCGTGCAGAAATTCAATACTTTTGTCTTTGGCTTTTCCTGTGGATAGTTTGGGTTCATATGGTCTACTTTGGTATTCTGCCAGACTGCTTTACTGAAATGAAGGATTATTGAGTTAGACTTTAAAGGCAGTCTGTCATTTCTATGATAAAGGCAGTTTTACATGGAGGCTTGTGCACTGTGTATGACCCAAAAGATCTAAGTCATTCACTGCTCCCTCCTCCTAGGAGAGAGCAAGAAATACCTCAATGTCTTGTATGCTAATGCTAAACGCAGGCTGTGGGGAGCGACTCATGCTGACTCTGGCATGGAGTTTGCTTGCGGAGAAATAGTCCTACTTCTCAGCCAACATTCAGCATTTTTTTTAGATTATTGCTCTATTTATCTATAAACTGACTTTATAAAAGACTGGTAAGGCTTACGTTTTACATACACGCTAGCAGGAAAAATTTTGGATTGACAAATATGTTATATTTTCTGCCTTTTTTTATATTTTTTTTATCTAGGTACAAGTAGATTAACCAGTTAATACAGTAAGAAACTTTCAGAACTTTATTTGCTTTACCTACAGACATTGTAGGAAAATTAACTTCAAGCAAGATATTCAAGAAAAAGTTAAAAAAAAATCTTCTGTAGATGGAGATGTAACTGGTTTATAGAGAATCTATTCCTGACCGTATGGTGAGGCTCATCTAACTTTTCATAGTGATGTAATATGGGACTTCCTTCTAAGCTACTGGGCAGTGGCCAGTCCACCTCTGATAACCATCCAGCTATCTGGTAGTCTCTAATACATTCAAAACCTTGATTCATCATTGCTGTTGTTCCACCCTTATGGAGTAATTTGTACCTTTTAAGTTACTTTTGTACTTCCGTCTTATTCTCCACAAGTTTTGACTCAATATTTAAGTTTTTTATGCCTTTTTTATTTTACCGTGACAACTATGCTAATTCAGATGTTTTAGATAAATTTACAAATTGCTAAATCTTTTTGCATATCTCATTAAAGTCCCTGCCTGGAGTATGGTTTATATAGGATTTTTAATTTGGAAAATATTTTTTTTTTTTTTTATGAATATGCTACTAAAACTTTGCAAAAAAAAAAAATTAAAGACAAAAATAAAGCATTTTTAATTTTGTATCAAATTCTTGAACAGTTTGTGCCATTTTGAAGACTTAGGTGGAGAAAACATCAGCAAATTATTATTATTATTTATTTATAGAGCACCATTGATTCCATGGTGCTGTACATGTGAAAGGGATACATATAAATAAGCTAAAAATACAATGAACAAACTAACAGTGACAGACCGATACAGAGGGAAGAGAGGACCCTGCCCTTGCGGGCTTACATTCTACAGGGCAATGGGGAGGGAGACAGTAGGTTGGGTATACTCTGGTGGAGCACCGGGTCCAGTTGTGGTGAGGTGGCATTGTGGTCATTGCAGGCTGTAGGCTATTCTGAAGAGATGGGTTTTCAGGTTATGCTTGAAAGTTCCGAGTGTAGGGGATAGTTGGACGTTTTGGGGTGCAGAATTCCAGAGGATGGGGGATGATCGAGTGAAGTCTTGCAGGCGGCTAGATGAGAAACGTACAAGAGTACAGGAAAGAAGGAGGTCTTGGGAGGATCGAAGATTACGAGTTGAATGTCCCATCCATATATCTCTGAACTAATCTCCCAATATCAGATTGTGGACAGCTTTGTAAATCAATGTTAGTTTGAATTGGATACGCTGGTGAATTGGGAGCCAGTGGAAAGATTTGCAGAGGGGAGAAGTGGAGGAGCAACAAGTAGAGAGGTGGATTAGTTGAGCAGCAGAGTTAAGGACAGATTGGAGAGGTGCAAGAGTGTTAGCAAGAAGGTCATAGAGGAGGAGGTTGCAGTAGTTGAGACGGGAGATTATGAGGGCATGCACTAGTAGTTTAGTAGATTGAGGTTTGAGGAAGGGACGGATTATGGAAATATTTTTGAGTTGGAGGAGGCAGGAGGTAGCAAATACTACAAGACACAAAAGTGACTTCAATTAATTACAGATGATTAATTGGGCCCTTGGTGTCTAGTTTTGATGGTGTGTACTATACTCACTGTGGCTCACCCAAAGAGCCTCTTAGAAGAGAGAAACCTGGGTCTTTAGTGGCGCTCTTTGGAAATAGCCATGCTATAATCAATGTTGACCTTATAACCAACATTGCCCCATGCCAAACATTGCCAAATGAATTAATCTACGGTATTCAGCCAACTCAAAATCTTTATCACAAGGAAAATACCTCCATCTACGGATAGTTGTTTTGATGTTTCATGCAGTGCAGAGCAGAATTTTCTTGGATGGGTGATATGCCTTTGCCAGAGGTCCCCTACACTTCATATCTCTCTCACTCAGGCAACCAATATTCTACACTGCACTGATGAGAGGCAAAAAATCCAAAGCAGTTGTCTGCAGGTTTCTGTTCCAAAGATGCTGGTTTGGAAAGTCATGTGGAAAGGCTCATAATAAGGTCAATAATATAAAATATGTTGGCTGCCTTCAATGAATGGAACTAGAGGGCAAACATATCTTTTTGCAAGATCCCATTTTTATATCTTTTTTTTTTTTTCATATGTACCTCTTCCCGAAGTGGTGGCACTGTGAGGCCTTGCTTGACACTCAAGAACCTTCACCTCCTAGACCAGTAATGGAATTAGAAAACTCCTAACTATGGCTACAATTTCTATTCAGATAATGAACTGTTCAATACTCACCCTCCCCTGGTCTACAACTGAGTCTCTACTATTATTATGTCAATAATACTACAGCCAATTACTAGACTCAGTGCCTCTATCCGAAGTGGTGGCATTAGCTGCTGAGTTCACTTATTGGCTTCAGCACTCCTGACGTAATGTCTGTGCTGCTGACAATAGCAGACACCGAGAGCAACAGCAAAGACTCAGCGCTGGACTCAGCAAACAGAGCACAATTTGCTTTTTTATAACAATTGAAGTTGTGAATCAGCGGTTTTCCATAACCAGTACATCCCTTTAAATGTTTTTTATGGTATTATCAATATTGCCCCACTAGACTGTACATCGCAAAAATGGAACATAATTGCATGAAAAACAAGATACAGGAAATTATGCCCTTATTCATATGTTCTAGTGTCCTCGCCGCCATATCTGAAATTCATACAGCATTTACTGGGCAGTATTCTCATTCAGTTCAAATATATTATATCAAGTAAAGAGTTTTCTTCTCAGTTTCACTTGTGCACATTACCTCAAATTAGCTTTGACCATGAAATTCCTAAATCCATAGGAGTTCAGAAAGTACGCATCTGTAAGCCACTGTACACTTCCATTTAAATATAAGGTTATGCCAATTAATTAGATACACATGGCTTATTGGCAAAGGTCATATAAGTTCCAGGGATTGTGTTCTAAACGATCGTGTATGTAATTTCAGCATCAATACTGTAACTAGAAACGGATGTCTTATTTTTACCCATGTATAAAATAAACTGTACTCTACATTGCAAAAATATAATTCATTTTATCTATTTGCAGCTTAATGTTTCTTTCCAATTACTGTTGTAAGAAAAATGTGCAATGTATTGTCCTTATGGAGGCATTATTGGTTGTAAAAGGTGTATTTCTCTCTACATATAAAAGGGTGGGTAACATGAAATATTGTCTTGACTTACATTTTTCTTTTGTTCATCCACTTTGTATTTTGTTAATATCGTATATAAAAATAAGCTACCATATATACTCGAGTATAAGCTGAGTTTTTCAGCACACCTTTTGTGCTGAAACATGCCTCTTCCCCCCCCACCCCCACCCGGCTTATACTCGAGTCAGTGTTCAGTGTCAGTTAGGAGAGCAGCTTTCGAAGATGACTGGGAGCTGGAGGAGGCAGGAGGGGGCTGCAGAGACAGCGGGAGGTCACATGCCCCCGCTCATTAGTGTAATGTATTATGCACTGTATCCCCTGTGCATCACCTCAGCACAGAAAGTGGTGCTGAGAAGTGGGCGGGGCGACAGCGCACATTACAATACACTTAATGTACACACCCACCCCCACCACTGCGTGTGCCCCCCATCACTGTTTATGGCCCCCATGCAGCCGCACACAAGAACATAATAAATGATTTAACTTATCTATCCATCACTGTCCTGCAGCACCATCACTCCTCCGGTCTTCCTGTCTGTGCCATCATATATAAATATAGTGATGATAGGTTATATAACAGGATGGGGGCTATTTACCAAAATGGGGACAGTTATACCATGATAGTGGGCTGCTATATTTTCCACCCTAAGCATATACTTGAGTCAATATGTTTTCCCAGTTTTGTTTTGTGGTAAGATTAGGGGCCTCGGCTTATACTCGGGTCGGCTTATACTCAAGTATGTAGGGTATTTGGTGTAATCAACCTGTGCCTTTGAAAATCCGCAAGTTTTTTGTAGCAATATACCGTAATCAATTGTGTATACCAATTGTGTATATCAATTGTATCAATTGTCAGTAACCAATTATACCAAACAGGTGATAATGATCATCATTTTCAGATGTAAGTTAAAAAATAGTCATTAACGGAAAGAGAAACAGCTGTGTTGAAAGCTTAAGCCCCCGTCACACGGGGCGACAACGCCGCCCATTACAGAGGTGACGTAGGGGAGTGTCCTATCGCCGGCATCATTGCCCCTACATCGCCCCATGTAAAGGGGCGATTTTGCTGGTGCGGGGCAGTCGCCTGGTTTCAGAGCAGTGCTCTGAAACCAGGCGACCATCATGGGGCGATGTGCATATATCGCCCCATGTAACCGGGCACCGGCGACCTGTCAGGCGATGGGAGCCATAGGCTCTCATTGTCTTGCATCGCCACTGGGGTTTCCAGACACCCCGTCGGCAATGCCGCCTGACAGATCACTGGCGCGGGGCTGGTGGTGTCACCCTGTGTAAACGGGGGACAGAGACGCTGGTGGGGCCAAAATCGTGCACGCACTCGCCAGTCGCCGCCAACATCCCCAGCCCTATCGCCTGGTGTGACGGGGCCTTTACAGATATTGTGACGTAACAGTGATCCCGTTAGCAATTTCGTTATGTGTGACACGCACCAACGATCTGGCCCCTGCTGTGAGATCATTGATCGTTACACACTGCTCTGGGTCATTTATATGTCGTTGGGCTCCCGCTGGGAGCGCTACATCGTTGTGTTTGACAGGGACAATGCCCAGCGATCTAAACGCTACGCTATGGAGTGACAATTCCCAACGACCTCGGTATAATTCTAGATCGCTTGTGCATCGTTTGTCACATCGTTGGTGAGATACCTGTTTGAAATCTTACCAGCAATGTGAAAAACGTCGCACCAGCGATCTCTGCACATCGTTATCATTATCGGGATCGCTGGTGCGTCATCATGTGTGACTGGGCCTTTAGATTCCACAAAATACGGGAACATTAAGATCTCTGGGACTAGTTGTTTATCTTCCTGTTTACATGTATTCTGCTGTAGTGAGCTGTTTATCTGATGTAAATAGCTCTCTGCTAGCAGTCACAGGCAGGACTCCCTATATAAATCCTATCGAGCAGGCTCTGATAACCAGTTATAAGTTTTCTTTCATCTGATCCACACCTCCCTCTGTTCCTTGCTCTTGTAGTTTTTATGTTTATTCTGTTTTGGACCTCGGCATGTTACAAAGTATTCTTATGACTTATGATTTTGATCACCATAAATGCATGACAGCAGGAGTGTTAGGTAATTGCAAGAGATGGTACATTAAAAATTAGTTTATCATAAGTAATCAAAAAAGATCAAGTGTGAACAGGTAACATTGCAGACACCAGCTAATATAGTTTGTCAATACAGCATGCAGACATTTAAATACCATGTTAACACATGAACATAACCTAGCTATACTGAAAATTTGGAGTAATTTAAAAAAAAATAAAATTTTTTGAACTTTTCTTTTTGTGCTCCGATTTTGGGCACAGCGGATACACCCTGGACAGAATCTGATCCGACATGATCCGCGGCCAATAACATGGGGTCTATGGAGCACAGGTCCGAAGAAACACAGGATCGGTCCTTGGATCCGATTTTAGTGTACTGAGCATGCTCAGTACACTAAAATTGCTCCTTACCATCTAATTTCACTTTCGCAATGTATATACATACATTGCAGAAGTGACATTTAGTTAAAGAAAGGTTTAAAAGTAAAAAAAAAACATGCTTACCTCTCCGACGGTGTCCCGCGCTGTCTTGCTTGCTCCTGGGACTGAAGGACCTGTGGCTGCCTGGTGACCGGTCAGCTGATCGGGTTGTTACATGACCGCATGGTTTAAATCTCCCACCCGCCAAAATTGACCGGCGGGCAGGAGATTTAAACCGCGCGGTCATGTAACAATCTAATCAACTGAGCGGGCATTTGACCGATCAGCTGATCGGGTTGCCAGGCAACCACAGGTCCTTCAGTCCCAGGAGCAAGTGAGACAGCACGGGACACCTTTGGAGAGGTGAGCATGGATTTTATTTTATTTTTAACCCTTTGTTTACTCCCGCAAAGTATATATAGATACATTGCGGGAGTGAAAGTGCCCGGCTTGCCTGCACTTTGCAGGTTCGGGCTTTCTGTGTCCGGACCCATGAAAATCACGGACCCGGACTCAGAAATGGCATCCAGAGGTCTCCTCTGATGACATCCATTCCTGTCCGTGGGGTCCTACGGACAGGAAAAAATACATGATGTGAAAGCACCCTTATGCCAAGATCCCGGTGACAGTTGTGCAGGCACAGCATTGCACACCCCAAAAGTAAAGTATTGTACTTTTAATTAAGTTAAGTTTGCCAATATACTTAATATGCCTAATAGGACATAAATATATTCCGAAATCTAAGAAAAGGTAGTTTTGGAAATACATAGTAGTAAAAAAAAGGGCAACCAAAGAATGTGGAAACTGCCTACATGCTTGGACTTTTTAAAATTTGAAGCAGGTAATGTTGTTGTGTATGCCGAACGTAACACAATAACAATTGCATACAGCATTTATATGGCAGACGTAAATTGGGTCCTATTCACATAATTTTTCAGCTTTTCTTTACACATGTAAGAATGTTGTCTTATGTTTGACAATGTGTCAGAAGCTCTGATAGCATATACCGTATATACTCGTGTATAAGCCGACCCGTGTATAAGCCGACCCCCTTACTTTTGCCCCCAAAACCTGGGAAAACCTTTTGACTCATGTATAAGTCGAGGGTGGACCCCAGCACAGGTATACAGTCCCCAGCAGTGTGGTATACAAGCACCCCCAGTGGTATACAGGCCTCCCCAGTTGTATATACAGGCCCCAGCAGTATATACAGCAGCCCCAGTGGTATACAGCAGCCTCCCCAGTGGTATATACAGGCCCCAGCAGTATTACCGCAGCCTCCCCAGTGGTATATACAGGCCACAGCAGTATATACAGCAGCCCCAGTGGTATACAGCAGCCTCCCCAGTGGTATATACAGGCCTCAGTGGTATATACAGGCCCCAGCAGTATTACAGCAGCCTCCCCAGTGGTATATACAGGCCCCAGCAGTATATACAGCAGCCCCAGTGGTATACAGCAGCCTCCCCAGTGGTATATACAGGCCTCAGTGGTATATACAGGCCCCAGCAGTATTACAGCAGCCTCCCCAGTGGTATATACAGGCCCCAGCAGTATATACAGCAGCCCCAGTGGTATACAGCAGCCTCCCCAGTGGTATATACAGGCCCCAGTGGTATACAGGGCCCCCCTTGCTGCCGCACAGCTGTAAAGTAATACATCATTATACTTATCCCTGTCGCTGTCGCCGCTCTCTGACACCGCGCTCCTCCGGGTCTTCATGCTTCCTCCTCTGGCGCACAGACAATGACGTCATTGCCTGCGCCCGCTGGTCACAAGCAGGAAGAAGCATGAAGACCCGGAGGAGCGCGGTGTCAGAGCGGCGACAGCGACAGGGATAAGTATAATGATCTATTACTTTACAGGTGTGTGGCAGCAAGGGGGGGCCCTGTATACCACTGATGGGGGGAGGGGGCGCCTGTATATGACTCGTGTATAAGCCGAGGGGGGACTTTTCAGCACATTTTTTGTGCTGAAAAACTCGGCTTATACACGAGTATATACGGTATATGACATATATATGTATGACAGGCATAGGGCTCAAAAACAACAAGAACAGATTCTTAAAAAATGGTGTCGCTTCTTGTGTACATTTGTGCTGTGCAGCGCGTGCAATACCAGCTGAAAATTGCTTGTCACAAGACAGGCTTTATAAAGATATAATTTGAAAGTTTAATTTCCCCTTGTGTACCACTCATGCCTGATAAATCATTACAATACAGAAACATTGTCTGGGTCATCGAGGGCAATTCATTTTTCTTTTAAATGTATCTATTTCAGTCAAATAGTGAGGCTAAAAGAAGAATAACATTGCAATTGATCACTGCAAATCCAGCTCTCTAAATAACTGTATGAAGCAAACAAGCTGGAATTTCCCATTAAGAAATGTAATTGTTTTCTGCCTCTTGTTTTAACATCTACTTATCCGCGCTGTGATTTGGAGAAGCCACAGCTTATTCACCTTGGGGCTTTCTCATTTAGAACTCAAATGTGATCTCCAAAGGCAGAAAATAAAATCATCTTCTAGCCAAGAGTACAATGGGTAAGCTGAAATGATAGCCCAATTAATCTTTTCATGCCAGAACCATTGCAGAGGCTTATTAACCCATTCCCTCCAAAGTCAGTTTTCGCCTTCATGACGAGGCCAAATTTTCCAAATCTAACGTGATAATAACTCCAGAATGTTTGTACATATCCCAATGATTCTGGGAAGGATTTTTCGTTATACATTTCTCATTATGATTTAGGCCGATATGATTTACATTTATTTAAGAAAATAAGTAACATTTCACAAAATAGAAAAATGTGAAATTTTAGATTGTTGAATTTTTATGCCCTTTAAATAAGAAATAGGCAACCGCACAAAAGAGTGAATACATTTACCACATATCTACCTCGTCACGTTTATTTATTAATTGAATTTTTTTGCTGAATATTAGAAAGGTTAAATGTTTAACAGCAATTTTTCATATTTTTTTTACAGCAAAATTTATAAAAAACTCTTTTTCTTATAGACTACTTCACTTTTGAAACAATTTTAATGAGCCCATAATTCAGAAACTGGAAAATAATACACCACTTTAAAAATTCTAACCCTTTCAAAGTAGTCAAAACTGCATTTAAGAAGTTTCTTAACCCTTCAGGAGCTTCACAGGAGTTAGTGGAAGGTAGAATAGAAAAATGTAAAAATTACATTTTTCCATGAAAATGTTATTTTAAGACAATTTTTTTATTTCACAAGAGCACCAGGAGACAATTGAACCCACATGTTGTTGCGGAATTTCTCATGATTATATCAATACCCCAGTATTGATACCATATACATGGTAAGATACCACATACTGTTGGCATATGACAAGACTCAGATGGGAGGAGCCCACTCCTCAGAACCCTGTAAATGATCACTATTGACCATGGCATTTAAAAGGGTTTAAAGGGAACATGTCACCAGGTTTTACCACTATAAATTGTAGCCACCATCAGTAAGCCCTTATATACCGCATTCTAGAATGTGGTAAATAAGTCATGTGCATAACGTAAAAAATACATTTTCTTATACTCACCTGCCAGGGGTTTGGTCCGATGGGTGTCTCTGATCTTGATCCAGCACCATCTCTTGGCTTGTGATCACCGTCCTCCTTCCCTGCTTTGCGTGAATGACGCATCCTACGTCATGCATACAAAATCTTCCATTGTGCTCCTAGGCACATACTTCTCTCTGCCATACTGAGAGCAGAGTAAAGTATTGTAGTTGCACAGATGCAGGGAAAGATCAAAGAACGCCCACGCATACACTCTACAATACTTTGCTCTGCCTTCAGCAGAGCAGAAGGAAGTGTGCGTGTACAGGAGTGCCATAGTAGATATTGTATGGATTATGTAGGATGCATGCTCGACGTAAAGCAAAGATGGAGGATGGAAATTAAAATCAGAAAAGAGGAGCCGGATCAAGATCAAAGATACCCGTTGGACTGGACTGCCCTCTAAATGAGTATAATAAAAGGTATTTCATATTATATAGTTCGGCCTGGGGACTTATACATTCTAGAATACTGTATAAAAGAGCTTACTGGTGGTAACTGCAACCACTTTCTTTAAATCCCCCAAAGATTGCCTATGATGGTTCAAGTCAGGTGACTGTGATGATTTCCCAGATATCTTTCAGGATTTCTTCTAAAATCAAGCTTTTGTGGATTTTGTGGAATTTCTGGGATTATTGTCTTGTTGGAAGGTGGCTAGCAAGATCCAGATTCCTTAGAGAAGGCATGATATTCCCTCTCGATGGCATGATTCTTGAGAATCCATTTTACTCCTACATTCTGTGGGAAGCAAAGCAGCCCCAGACAGCATTACTGAGCCATAGCCATCCTTCACAGTCGGAAGGTTTGTTTTTGACCATGCTTTATTTTTCCTCCTCCAGACATACAGTACAGCCAATCAATAATCTTAAAAGAAGTTTCTATTTTTCTTTTCTCTGCACAGAACAGAACCCCCAAATCTATAGGGTTTACTTATATGGTTTTCCTCATATTGGAGCTGCCCTTTTTCATGTTTTTGAATGAAGAGAAACAGAGAGCGCACACATGAGAGGTACCTGGTGATGTAGTGGGGCTTTAGCCAAGGTGTGGGGGGATGGCTGCTCCCCTTGTTTGGTTGCGCACCCCTGCACAATCTCAGTGTTAAAATGATGGAATGCTGCTCTAGTCCGTCCATTGGCTTGCTTCCTGGTCCGTGTTACGTGGCAGAAGCATCCGATCATGTGACTCCTGTGTCACGGTGACATCATGGCAGGTTGTTCACTCGGGGAAAATCATCAACAGATGCCAGCAGCTCCAGCCACAAACCCCATAAGGGGATTATACAATGAAGGAAGAATGATTTTGTTCAATTGGTGGAGCGCTGGAAAATGATTGTGGTCAATCATGGCCCCCCTGTCACATTCTCCCTTGTCACAGTGCCTTAGCACTCCACCAATTGACCACAATCATACTTCCTTCTTTTTCATGTTTTTGAATCAGATATAAGTCATCCAGTGTTCAAGGTGTAAGTTTTCTCTTCATGGAGATTGACATGATTATAAGATTTATAAGCCATGCAATGCTCCTCTGGGAAATTAAATATGCATATTGACTGTTCAGAAAGGAAGTGGACTTGTGTCTACAAATTGAGATTCTGGTTTGGTTATCATCCAAAGTAATTTGGCATAGGTCGTTAAAGGGTCGATATTGACTTTTAGGATTGCTACTTCCAATATTGGTAGCACTAGAGTTGAAGTTTTCTTCTTCTTTGAAGAATTAATTTGCATATCTCAGTGTACAAACATTTAGCGTGCGCCTTGCTTTGAAAACAGGAATCCAAAAAGACAGTGTGTCACGATCTGCGCTGCTGTATATAAATGAAGAACACAAAGTGATCTATAAAGGTGTTTATTTCTTACTTCTCGATGCGTTTCAGAGCTATCCTCACTCCTTCCTCAGGAATACACCATGCAACAGAGCTACACGAGGCAAATTTTATATGTATACAGGAGGACCCCAAACAATTAAGCACATGATCATGACATGCTTCTGACGTAGGAGGAAACAATGACATCAAGGTGTAATATAATCCCGAAATACATAGAGCAAAAAAACATTATATTCTATACATAAATGGTTACAAATATTATGTAAAACAAAATGTTATGTACAGAATATATTTTTTTATGCTCTATGTGTTTTGGGATCATATTACACCTTGATGTAATTGTTTTCTCCTACGTCAGAAGCACGTCATGATCATGTGCTTAATTGTTTGGCGTCCTCCTGTATACATATAAGATTTGCCTTATGTAGCTCTGTTACATGGTGTATTCCTGAGGAAGGAGCGAGGAAAGCTCAGAAACGCTTAGAGAAGTAAGAAATAAACACCTTTATAGATCACTTCATGGTCTTCATTTTTATACAGCAGCGTGAACCATGACACACTGTCTTTTTGGATTCTCCACCATTGGATACGTGGAAGAATGGGTCCAGCAGCTGTACAAGTGCATATACAAGTTTTAGGTACCACAACCGAGCAAAGCGAGCAGTAAATATCCCTATTATGTTACATACTTCTGGAGACCCTATTTGTGCCTTTGCTTCACCTCATACAGGAAATTACTTTGCAAACAGATATCAAATTTTGGGGCGAAAAAAAATTGTTGTTGCCAAATTTTTTCACTTTTTAAGTACAAAGCAATAATCTCTTAACTTTCTTGACAACCCAAGAATATTAGAGAGCTTGAGGTCACTGGTCATAGGGAATTGGCTAAAATTCCTTAAGAAAACTTTCAGAAGCTGGTGTCTAGTTAAGTTTGCAGAAAGTCAAACAGTCCATAGTCAAAGGAAGCTCTACTAAGGGCTTGGACACACATCAGAGTTTGACGGACGAGACTCGGAACAGGCTGGAGCAGTAACTCTGAACGGCCTCTCCCTGTCTGGACGGGGAATGACAGCTGCTTGTGTTTCTGTTCAGCATCGCATTCCCCATCCAGAGAGAGAGAAGCCGTTTAGGGTCACTGCTCCAGCCTGTTCCGAGTCTCGTCCATCAAACTCAGATGAGTGTGTCCGAGCTCTAAGTACTAAAAATGCTTGTCAAGCTTGACTTGATATGGTAGTTGTCTTGAGCAATTAATTGCTCTTAAGGCCCAGTTACACACAAGATAATTGTGCAGAGATTGTTCGCAGATCTCTGGTTGCAGTGAAATCATAGACACATTGTTACATTTGTACACGGCCACAAAATGGAACAATGTGTCCATGATTTCACTGCAACCAGAGATCTGCAAACAATCTTAGCACAATTATCTGTGTGTGTAAACCGGCCTTTAGATTATTGCAAACAGCAGAAAGTTTGAACATTTTTGCAATGCAAAAACCCCATTTGTATTGTGCTTTTCTCTCAATGGACTCAAAGCATATTCAGCTGAGAAAATTCATCAGTTTGGTATAATGTCTGATGTAGAGAGCAAAATTGTGATGTGTTTTTAAATGCCAATCTGAAAAAATGCCTTTTCGGATTTGATTCAAGGATGATATCTCTCTTTTATCCAAGTAATGAGTCCTGGGGGAGTAGTGGATGCAAAAGGCTCTTCCTCCAAATGTGGCAAGCTGGATCCTTGGTTTAGACATGTTTTGCTGCTTGTTGATCTGTGTCCTCAGCAAGTAGTATAGGGCTTCAATATATTCCTTAAATTGCTGGGGCCTTGTTCATGATTTTAAGGGTCATTGGGCAAATTTATTTAGTCTTCATGTTAGCAGTAGCCAATGCAGTGTGCAGAGGTGTTATTGGAGAACGTCATGTTTGACTGGTTATTAGCCTAAGCTGTGGCATTTTGAACTATCTGAAGTGATATATTGTTTTGTCTGGGAGGCCTACATATATAGGGCATTACAATTGTTCAGCCAGGAGGTTATGTATCAGTGTTAAAATGTTTCAATTTTGAATGACAGTTCCCCACCAATAACCACACCTAAATTGCATACTGGTGTGAGTTTTGAAGGATTGTGTTTGTTAGACATAGTGGTGTTAAGGCCACTTCACACACACAGATATCTGAGTCCAATATCTGAACAGATCTCTGGTTGCAGTGAAATCATGGATACATTGCTCCATTTTGTGGCTGTGTACAACATGGAGCAATGTATCCATGATTTCACTGCAACCAGAGATCTGTTCAGATATTGGACTCAGATATCTGTGTGTGTGAAGTGGCCTTTAGGGCTGAAGTTGCAGTCCAGCTGAGCAGATATTAATTGTGGATGTTTCACTACCTGCAGGCTTGAATGTCAGATATAATTGTGTATCATGGACATAGCAGTGAGGTATGCCAGACATGCTTCTGGATTATTCTTTGCACTTTCGTCCAAGCTCCATGAGACTTGTTTTTATTTTTAGGGAGGAATACATGACATCGATGCTAGTGCATCTCAATGAATTAGAATATCATCAAAAATCAATGTAATATTGCCATGTTTCATGACGTTTCTGGGAGTCCTTAAACAAGTTGACTAATATATCAATATTATATTCACCCTTTGATGTCTCATGGAATACAGCAGCAAGGTTTTTAACCCTCCATCCTCCCAACTTGAATTTTAGGATACAATGACCTTTGGATTTTCATTGGCTGTAAGCCATAATCATCAACATTAACAGAAAAGAGCACTTGAAATACATTACTCTGTTTGTAATGAGTCTATATAATATATGCGTTTCACTTTTTACTGAAATAAATTAACTTTTTGATAACATTCTAATTCACGGAGATGCACTAGTAATAAACCTAATTTGGAAGCCAATCTTAGAAATTGTGCAGCAATGCAAACAAAATCTCACAGGATTTACCTTATTCATAATGGAATAAATGTTAATATATAATAAAGGAGCCCATGAAGAGGTAAGCATGTTTTGGCAGGTTACACCCTATTGTTGGCTAACAGCAGTGCTATTGAGCATCTAATATAATACTTACCAAATGGCGTCCGTCATCAACTTCCGTCTGGATGAGGCCATATTCCATAAGTCACCATGCCACCGGAAGCCACACCAGAACCCATATTGGCACAACTAACTGATGGTTGTGCAGTTATCGTGCCTGCTGGTGGTACCAGCCCCTTGCTTGGTACCGCCAGCAGGGACGCGACACACAACACCGATGCGAGACACTGACACGACACACACCAACACACCAAATGCTGTAGTTCACTGCAAACATCGACAACAGGATAATAGACAACAAAAAATGATTAACTGCACCTGTGTAAACTCAGTGCAGGCGCAGTTAATCAGACCGCCACCAATGGAGTAAATGAGACATCACTACAGGGCACATGGTGATGTCATGGTCATGTGATCATTCATGTGCACGGAAGAAGCCAGGTGATGTCACTGATCACATGACCATGATATTCCCACAGGTCCTGTAGTATTACAGACAGTGCTTCACAGCAATGACATGGACTACGGCCAAGAAATCAGAGAGAGTGCAGGGGAAGGGGTGGCAGAGAGAGTGCAAGGGAGGCAGAGGGCAGGGGGGTAGAGAGCAGGGGGGCAGAGAGAACAGAGGTGCCAGAGAGAGTTCAGAAAAGCCAGACAGGGCACACTGGGGGCAGAGAGTGCGCATGCATACTTATTCACGTGGCCGCCATCTTAGGACATTTGGATATAAAAAGATGGTGGTGGAGTGACACATTACACCGCAAGATTACAATAATTACCGGATTACATCGGAGGAGAGCTTGGTGGGAGCAAATAAAGTGGATAATGAGGTGTTTCTGTCTATTTTGTATTTGATAAAGGATTTATCTGTGTGTGTGTGTGTGTCTGACAATTTCAGCCCAAGCTGCCTGAGTTACCTCTGCTGACAATAGAAAATACAGCGAAGCCCCCGCCAATTTTTTAAATTATTTATTTCAATAACTAAAAAAAATAGGGCTCCCCTGTATTTTTTAATGCTAGCAAAAGTAACACCAGCCAGCGGGGTTTGGCAGCCAATAGCTGCTTTGATTACCTACGCTGCCAATAGAAAATACAGTGAAAACCTGCACATTTATACCAGGAAATTGAACCTTTATTAATAAAAAACACAGAAGCAGGTTTTTAAGTAAAAATAAATTTATTTACATACATTGGGAGAGAGCATGGCAGGGAGTGACACAGTGGACAGGGGAGAGAACGCACAGGGAGAAGCAGCCATGGCCCACATAACCTGCTCCCATCGTGATGTCACCGCTCTTCTGATGCAATAGCATCGGTCTCATATCTAGTAGATAAGAAATAATCTACTCAAAAATATAGGCCACTTATTTTAACCATGATGGACTAAATGCTATGTCATAAAGTCCAATGAATTCCAGTACTACCTGTACACTGATGACACTCAGATCTACCTCTCTGGCCCAGACGTCACCCTCTCTGATGTCCAGAATCCCAGAGTGTCTATCATCCATATCCTCCCTTCTTCTCCTCTCGTTTCCTTAAACTAAATGTAGACAAAACTAAACTCATCATCTTTCCCAATAAATGATATCACACTTTGCCCTGTACCTGAAGTCCGCTGCCTCGGAGTGATCTTTGATTCTGCCTTATCCTTCAGAACACACATTCAAACATTCACCTCCTCCTGCCTTCTCCAACTCAAAAATATTTCCAGAATCTGTCCCTTCCTCAACCCTCAATCTACTAAACTAGTAGTGCATGCCCTCATAATCTCCCATCTCAACTACTGCACACTCCTGCTCTGTGGCCTCCCTGCTAACACTCTTGCACCTCTCCAATCTGTCCTTAACTTTGCTGCCTGGCTAATCCACCTCTCTCCTCGCTGCTCCTCCACTTCTACCCTCTGCAAATCCCTCCACTGGCTCCCAATTCTTCAGCGTATCCAATTCAAACTACTAACACTGACTTACAAGCCATGCACAATCTGTCCCCCTCATATATCTCTGATCTAATCTCCCGATATCATACAACTCGTAATCTTCGATTCTCCTGAGACCTCCTCCTTTCCCCCACACTTGTACATTCCTCATCTAACCGCCTGCCAGACTTCACCCGAGTAACCCCCATCCTCTGGAATTCTGCACCTCAAAACGTCCAACTGTCCCATACACTCGGAACCTTCAAGCGGAACCTGAAAACCCATCTCTTCAGAACAGCCTACAGCCTACAATGACCACGGTGTCACCTCACCACCACCAAACCTGGTGCTCCACTACCACTCTCACAGACCCAACCTACTGTTCCCCTTTCCATTGCCTTGTAGAATGTAAGCCCTCAAGGGCAGGGTCCTCTCTCCCCTCTTTACCAGTCTGTCACTGTTAGTTTATTCACTGTATTTTCAACTTGTTTGTATGTATCACTTCCTCATGAACAGCATCATGGAATCAATGGTACTCAATAAATTAATAATAATAATAATAATAATAGAATTATCTCTGCATAGCTGGACTCTTTCTCAGTTTGATATTAAAAGGTCTGTATATCCAGGTAGATGTCCATGAACACCGAGTCTTCAACACCCTAAATGATTTTTGGGCATTTTCATAATTTTCAATGGGGGTTGGGTAATTTTAATTGATACTGTACTTTGCCAAACATCTATTTATAAAACAAACATATAGTGTCTGTGTTTTTTAAGCATTTCCTCACAGGATTGATAATGGGCAGGTCTCAGAGGTCAGACATTATCAATCTGGGCTTAATGGCAAGCTGCCATGTGAATGGGCTTCTATACACCTATGTAGATATTGCATTAAAAACCAGACGTTTGCACCTAGAATAGTCATTTACCACATTAACAATGTATAGAGAGTATTTCTGATTCATTTAATGTTAGCTTCATTGAAAAAAAATGTGCTTTCTTTCAAAGATAAGGAAATTTCTAAATGACTCCAAACCTTTGAATGGTAGTGTAGTAGTTTGAACCATCATGTTGGATGAATAGATGACTGAAAGACAACGTAATCAAAAATAATAATTTAATATATTATGGACCATTCACTAATTCACTCTTTACTGTAGTGCATACAATAAAGCTATGCTATGTAGAGTAAATGGAAATCACACTTTACAAGCCTCCCATAAAAATCCCTTAGGAGAAGAGAGCTGATCAATGTGCAGTGTCATTATCAGACAGATGACAATGATGATAAAGATGAAATGTAAATAAAGATGAGGTTCTCTCCAAAATGTATACATCAACAGTATACCTGAAGAAACAATTACACTTATAGAGACGTCTTAGTGCTGAACATAAGCCATTTCCTGCTTGACACGTAAGGAAGTTTCATACTACATCTTAAATAGCTTGGTGGAGTAGAACAATACCCCAGCAGAGCTGTGCACAGCGGCAGGCTGCTCTGTGCTGCACATTAGTATGACTTGCAGGTACTGGCTTCTCTCAGATTTTCTGATGCTATTGTATTAACTTTCAGCTCCTGTCTCCATGTGCAATTCAGTGGGGAACCAATCACTCACTCAGCATTTTCCCGCAGCCATTGGTGAATGTGCATATTTTGTGCTGATGTCACCCGCTCAGCCATCTGCAGAGGCAGCGTCAGGCTATCTGCCAGGAAGGCGGCAGCCGCCGTACCTATCTGGCACTCGCAGCAGAGAATGATTTACACTTTCATTTCAATCTCTTTAAAGCCGGGAGAGTGATCACCATCCAACACTTGCTCAACACACATCAATCACACCAAGTTTCAGGGATGCTGGGGTATGAAACATATTACTGATAAATAATTCAGCCTGCTGTCCTAACCTGTTCTTGTTGCAGCATGCAGAATACGACTTATACAGCAAAACTGCAATATATCCGCAGGCATTAACATGTGTGGGGCTAACTCGTCAGAAGATTGTGACATCTCCGCAACACTGAGGTGACCTTCCTATCTGGGGATTACAGTTATTAAAATCAAGAAAAACCTTTTAGAAAAAATTAAAATACAGATGAAATGTATCAGTGCAACATAACTTGGTCATGAATAGTTAGGCAATGATCTTTGTGAAATCACCATTATTTTAAATGTGACTGTAGTCTTGAAATAGTTAAAAATAAGACTAGAATAAAGTAGATGGGTTTCCAGAAATTTTGTAAAAGGTTCCAGTCTTTTAATGAAAAGATTAAATGTTGACATATAGTCTAATAAAGGAGTTGTGCAAAAATGAGTCATTCTACAAAAAAGGAATAAAGACCTAAAAAGTGTTGAACATTAACCCATTGCAACATCATTTTTCATTCCCAATTTTATACTCATGTTCTTGATCCCTGCCATTACTGCCATAACACTGCCCAGATATCTCACTTCTCTTGGTAACAATATCAATCTGCAGCAAATCACTAACCACAGCGGTCGGTACCCTATGTGTTACCGCTGCGATCAGTGATTGTCTGCAACAAGTGATTGGCCAAAACAGTATAGAATGTACAGAGCCACATTCTCTACATTCTGCGCCTGTCAAAAAGACATTGTGACCGAAAATAATTGTAAAGTGTGAAGGTGGAGGAGCCAGGCGCCTTAAGTAGAGGAACTAATCAGAGCCACCCCCCCCCCCCCTTCCCATCCAAAAATAACATGACAGTCTGTAGAAATAGGGACTCCATAAAAAAATGTTAAGTCCTGGATAGAATTCTACAGATTACTTTGACTGTAAGTGTTATTATATTACATTATACAGTGAAATCAGCTCATGTCTTCATATCAGAACGATGGACTTGAATCACTTGTAACCTAAATGATTTGCAGAATCAAGTTGGCAACCCTAGACCAAATAGGATCACTATCTCTATTTTGCTTTGTAACAATTTTTAAAAAAAGATGCAGACTAATTTCAAGGCACAGATTTGTTTTTAGAACCAAAGGTTTTTATTATTCTATTGATGTGCAAGTATTAAGAACATTTTTTGTGAGATGAGATGTATTTTTTTCTTAAATACCATCAGTTTAGTGTGCATAACTTGTTGATAACATATATCATATGCCCAGACAATCCCCAGTACCATACTTCATAACATCATTGTAACATCACTGAAAAATTGTTTCACTAAAGATGAAATGTCACCAAAGATAAAATTGGATAGTGTGGTTATATTAGGAAAAAACACATTAATGATGGTGATTCGGAGGAGGAGGGGCTGGGGAGGGAGTCTTTCATTAAATTGCCTTTCCAGCATAGGAATTTATTGACCCTCCCAAGGTAAGGCAGAGTCTTTGCTGCCACTTCTGTCATTGTCATTAGTCTGTAGCACCGATGTGAAGTCGACAACGCTGCAGCCAATCACTCAGGTGAGTGGCTTGTGCGCTCTATATCAGCAAAGTAACAGCACTCAGGTGAGTGACTGCTGCACTGCCTACATGATATTAGCGTTGTAAAACACACAATAAACTCTGGGGGCAGCAGTGGACACTCTGAGTCAGAGCTTATCTGAAACTTGAAAATTATTTTAATTAATAATAACAAGCCACAGCAGTTTGGACATTGCAATAATGAATATAAATGTCTCTTTGCTCTCAATTTTAGGACTATAACATTTGTAATGTCAATCGAGTGTTATCAGAGCTTGTTTTTATGATCCTTGTGGTCGTTTTAATCATCAATCATTTTGGGCACATTACAACGTGCTATTCCTTATTTGTGGGAAATGAACCATTCAAAAAACAGCTACTGTATTCTGCCATTTCTTTTTTTTGTTTACAATATAGGATAAATATTATAACGTTAATAGTTTGGAAAGTTCCTCATGATGTGATAACAAAGATGCATTATACAAATATTTTAGGTTTTATTTACATTCCAGAAAAAGGAAGACAATATGAACTTTCTATATTTTGCTGTCCTTTTTTTTTTTAAACAGGTGTACATTTTTTTATGAGGGGACTTGAACTTGCAATGTTTTGATTGCTCGCACTGTAATATAACAGTGTATTGTAAAATTGCCTATCTTATCGAAGCACAGCCATCAACATGGCAGACATGGGGGCTTTCATTAAGATTCTATTGACACAAGGCAAACCTGTTAGGGCTGGACCCTATTTTCAGCCTGTTATATACCGGTATCAAGATTGATGGTGGCAACTAAGAGGTTAAACTGCTGTAATAAGCGCAAGATCTGATCTTACCAGGTAAATACGGGAGCCAGCTGTATAAGACAGCCTGTACCCATGCTACATGCAGCAATATATACATAGTGCACACATCCATATACGTACAGTATATATGTTGAAACCTGACATCATGATCACCCAAGGTACACTCAGCATTGGCATTTAGAATGGTGTGTCTAGTGCTGATGCGAGCCCTGAGAAAATAATATATATACATATATATATAATATAACATAATAAACAAAAGATCAATATTTTCTTGTGCTGGTTAATTCATGTAGCTAATATAGCAACTAGCTAGTGGAAAAGCCTACAAAAATTTTCTCAGTCCTACAGTCATATTAAAGTCCTCTGTTGGGTATAAAGTGGTACACAATACTATGCTTTTTTTATGCAACAGCTTCTAGTAGAAAAACCATATCTATATATATATATATATATATATATATATATATATATATATATATATAAAAGTAGCCCTTCTAATTCTTACTTCCGATGAGAGGCTTATACACAACCTGAAATGACCTTGAGAACACTTGAATTTTTCTCTTTCTTAGTAGAAACAGTAGGAACTGTGAAATCATGTCCAGATATTCATTAAGGTGGAAAATGTAAAAGGGAATGGGTCATCAGCTAGTGGCCTATTCTTTAAATAAGAATTTTATATTAAGTGCATTGAAAAAAAAATAGTGAAACATTTTTCTAGAATGTTCGGAACAGCAGCCACATGGGCATCGGTGGAAAAGCCTAAGTTGCCTTGGAAGACCTTGATTTGTATTGAGCAGGCATCCAAGAATATATTCAAAAGAGAAGCTTAGCCGCTTGGAGCAACCTCTTTACAGTATTAGTATCTCAAAAAAAAGATGAGGAAAATGAAGACAATCATATAATGCTAATTTTCTCAGTCAGATCTCATATTAATACTGCCCGCAGCACTTTTCTTCAATATATCCAAAAATATCCTTTTTTCATTTAGACCCTTGTCTTTCAACCATGTACAAACAATGCATGATTTATATTAAAACAAATGTAATATCTACAGTTCATTGTCAGATGGGCAAGTATAAAATATTCAACAACGTAATAAAAACTTGAAATGTATAATAATGTGGAAATAAAAGATACGAGCTTAAATGTGGGCGATGAGTGCAGCGCTCGTTTATTCCCAAATGAGAACAATCAAGGAGAGACTATTATTAAATAGAAAAGAACATTTAATACTAACTACCTTTTAGCCTTCCTAGAATTATTTACCTTTTTATAGCTAAAAATTATGTTTTACCTACATATTGTGCAGTTTAATATACGGATGTATATAATAACTGGTCACATAACTAAAATCATAAAGAGAACAACATGATTTTTATAAATGTCATGTAAAAAAAGATCCCAATAATATCTGCTGTGACGATCCTGCAGTGTCAGATTTTGTCATATTGACCTAATGCAGTACATACAGAAAAAAAATCAAAAATCTATCCTCCCTTATATGTTACAGAACTGGCCACTGAAGTCATAAGCTCTAGAGAAGGGCGAACCCACAGATATTTGGGTTCGGCAGATCTAGCAGGAAGCAACTGCGGTCCTCTGTAAGTATAATGATGCAGTTAATCAATGTTTTGCTCATCTTTACAGACCTTCAGACCAACCTGAACAATAACATGGACTCTCAAGGTACGGTCACACGCGGCAATTTTGCAAGCAATTTCACTGGCAATTTGCTGGTTGCAGTGAAATCATGGATACATGGTTCTGTTTTGTTGCCGTGTAGAAATGGAACCATGTATCCATGATTTCACTGCAACCAGCAAATTGCCAGTGAAATTGCTTGCACAATTGTCGCGTGTGACGGTACCTTTAGGGAAGTCCGTGCCCGAACACTAGTTGTTCGGCATGGACCCCGAAACTTATAGTTCGGGTTCACCCATCACTAATAAGCTCTTTTACTACAAATGTATCTCTTTGCAAAATTCCCCACTATGTTTTCTTCTTTCAGTGCTAAGATCATTGTGGACTTTGACAAAGAATAGACTTAAGCCAAAGAAGGAGCATCTACAATATCACTATTCTTCTCTCATTGTCATCACCAGGAATATGATCCCAGTACATTTAAATAAATGTTACAGTAATGATTTCAATTATTATGATACTTGAATAAAATCTTAGCATTCAAAGTGCTTTACAAAATAAGTAGATTATTATGAGATATAAAAAGGAGATTCTTATTCTTCAGCCTACACTGGAGAACGATAGCCAAGAAAATAAGCCTAAAGCCAGGAAGCGCACATTATGAATAGTGATGAGCGAGCATGCTCGGCGCTACTTGTTACTCGCACGAGTATCTCGGTACTCGGGATGCTCGGAGAGCACCGAGTACCGCCGAAATGCTCAGACTCCTCGCTAATAATTATCGATCTGACAGAAATACACAGCTCCCTTCAGTGCACACAGTGAGCTGGCACCTCACAGAGAGCAGATTGATTGTTAGGGTCCCTCTGGAGGGCACAGCAAGGTGTTGTATGTTGCGACGATTTGAAAAAGCCCACCCTCCCACCCTTTCCCAGAAACACTTGTTTTATAGCCGGAAGTCTGTGGGTGGAGCCTGTCACAAATTGACTTACTCGGCCAGAGCAACGAGCCCAATGTACACGAGCATTTTTGGATGCTCGGCCAGAGCTTCGAGCACCCGAGCATTTTAGTACTCGCTCATCTCTAATTACGAACCCCTGACTAGCTCCACATACAACACACTAATCAGATGAGGGGCAGCTGCACTGATAGTGCAAAATCATATCACAGCTATGAGGACCTTTCCTGGAGGACCCAAAGCCTTGACACCTACAGTTATGGTTACCCATTATTTTCGATGGCTGTCATATGATCTATCCATAATGCCATCATGTGAATATGGCTTAGTTGGGTTTCTGGTATACAACAACATGGTTGAAGATGCCACCAGTCAGCAGCCTCCAAACTCCTGTCACTTGCTTCATCCTTTGCCCTCTTTCAATGGTCCTCCACAACCACACACAGATGGACATACACTGGACCTCATCTTTACCCGCCTCTGTCCCCTAGCTAACCCCACAACCTCCCCTCTCTCCTATCTGACCACCATCTACTTACCTTCTCATCTTTGTCCTCCTCACCTGCCACTCATGTCCACCAACTCAAACACTCTCACAGATACCTCACAAACGTTGACACTCACATACTCTCTGACACTATTCTACCACTATCCTCCATGTCCTCATTCCATGACACATATAATGCCTAAGCTTTCTACAACTCTACACTCACAGCCGTGATTGATGCAGCTGCCCCTCTGATTCAAGGCAGAACACGAAGAATCAACAGACAACCTTGGCACACAGACACCAATAAAAATCTGTGGTGAGCATCTAGGGTTGTTGAACGGTGCTGGAAGAAAACACATTTGCAAAAAGACTACACAGCATTCAAACAAGCACTTCTCAAATTCAAGTCAGCACTCACCACCACTAAACAGAATTACTTCATTACCCTCATATCCTCTTTATCCCACAACCCCAGGCAGTTATTCAACACATTAAACTCTCTCCTTTGCCCCCCACTGCCCCCCCACTTCTCATATCTCTGCAGAAGACTTCACAACACACTTCACCAACAAGATCGATCAGATCAGACAAGTCTTTGCTACCCAACCATCACAACCCCTATGTATATCAGACCACTCCTCTCCCCCACTAACCCTCCTCCCCTCCATCACTGAAGGAGAACTTGCACACCTCCTCTCCAAATCGCACCTCACCACTTGTGCATCGGACCCCATCCCATCCCACTTCCTCCCCAACCTCACCACTACGCTTATCCCAGCCCTAACCCACCTCTTCAATCTATCACTAACCTGCGGTACCTTTCCTTCTGCTTTCAAACATGCAGCAATTACACCTGTCTTGAAGAAGCCATCTCTCGACCTGACCTCCACATCCAGCTACCATTCCATATCGTTGCTCCCGTACACCTCCAAACTTCTTGAAAAGCATGTCCACACAGTACTCTCATCCAACTCTCTCTTTGACAACCAAATCTGGCTTCCGCCCCACCACTCCACTGAAACCGCCTTAACCAAAATTACTAATGACCTACTTACCGCCAAAGCTAATGGACACTTCTCCAGCCTCCTCCTTCTTGATCTGTCCTCTGGATTCGACACAGTCAACCACTGCCTCATATTACAGATCCTCTCTTCCATAGGTATCACTGACCTTGCCCTCTCCTGGATCTCCTACTACCTTTCCAACCACACATTTAGTGTCTCCCACTCCAACACTACCTCCTCAACCCATCCCCTCTCTGTTGGGGTCCCTCAAGGCTTTGTCCTGGGACCCCTTCTTTTTTCTATCTATACCCTTGGCCTAGGACAACTCAAAGTTCCATGGATTCCAGTACCACCTGTATGCTGATGACACTCATTTCTACCTCTCTGGCCCAGACGTCACCTCTCTGCTGTCCAGAATCCCAGAGTGTCTATCTGCCATATCCTCCTTCTGCTCTCGCTTCCTTAAACTAAATGTAGACAAAACTGAACTCATCATCTTTCATCCATCTCATGCACCTCTCTTACCTGATCTACAGTGCCTACAAGTAGTCTTCAACCCCCTGCAGATTTAGATGGTTTGATAAGATGCAAATGAGTTAGAGCCTTCAAACTGCAAACGAGAGTAGGATTTATTAACAAAAGCATAAATCTTACAAACCAAAAAGTTATGTTGCTCAGTTGAATTTTAATAAATTTTAAACATTAAAGTGTGGGTCAATTATTATTCAACCCCTAGGTTTAATATTTTGTGGAATAACCCTTGTTTGCAATTACAGCTAATAATCGTCTTTTATAAGACCTGATCAGGCCGGCACAGGTCTCTGGAGTTATCTTGGCCCACTCCTCCATGCAGATCTTCTCCAAGTAATCTAGGTCAGGAGACTGACTAAGCCACTCCAACACCTTAATTTTTTCCCTCTTGAACCTCTTGAACCAGGCCTTGGTTTTCTTGGCTGTGTGCTTTGGGTCGTTGTCTTGTTGGAAGATGAAATTACGACCCATCTTAAGATCCTTGATGGAGGAGCGGAGGTTCTTGGCCAAAATCTCCAGGTAGGCCGTGCTATCCGTCTTCCCATGGATGCGGACCAGATGGCCAGGCCCCTTGGCTGAGAAACAGCCCCACAGCATGATGCTGCCACCACCACGCTTGACTGTAGGGATGGTATTCTTGGGGTCGTATGCAGTGCCATCCAGTCTCCAAACGTCACGTGTGTGGTTGGCACCAAAGATCTCGATCTTGGTCTCATCAGACCATAGAACCTTGAACCAGTCTGTCTCAGAGTCCTCCAAGTGATCATGAGCAAACTGTAGACGAGCCTTGACATGACGCTTTGAAAGTAAAGGTACCTTATGGGCTCGTCTGGAACGGAGACCATTGCGGTGGAGTATGTTACTTATGGTATTGACTGAAACCAATGTCCCCACTGCCATGAGATCTTCCTGGAGCTCCTTCCTTGTTGTCCTTGGGTTAGCCTTGACTCTTCGGACAAGCCTGGCTTCGGCACGGGAGGAAACTTTCAAAGGCTGTCCAGGCCGTGGAAGGCTAACAGTAGTTCCATAAGCCTTCCACTTCCGGATGATTGTCCCAACAATGGAGACAGGTATGCCCAACTCCTTGGAAAGGGTTTTGTACCCCTTGCCAGCCTTGTGACCCTCCCCGATCTTGTCTCTGATGGCCTTGGAATGCTCCTTTGTCTTTCCCATGTTGACCATGTATGAGGGCTGTTCACAAGTTTGGGAGGGTCTTAAATAGTCAGAAAAGGCTGGCAAAAGAGATAATTAATCCACACATGTGAAGCTCATTGTTCTTTGTGCCTGAACTACTTCTTAATACTTTAGGGGGACCAAACAGAATGCTGGTGGTTTGAGGGGTTGAATAATAAATGACCCTCTGAATTAACTTTTAACGCTTTAAAAAAAAAAAAAAAAAATTTTTAAATCTTTTTGGCTGCAGTGCATTTCCCACTTCCAGGCTGATCTACAGTCCAAATGTCACAATGCCAAGTTAATTCTGCATGTGTCAACCAGCTAAATCTGCAGGGGGTTGAAGACTACTTGTAGGCACTGTATCTATCACAATAAATAATATCACACTTTGCCCTGTACCCGAAGTCCGCTGCCTCTGAGTGGTCCTTGACTCTGCCTTATCCTTCAGACCACACATTCAAGCTCTCGCCTCCTCTTGCCGCCTCCAACTCAAAAATATTTCCAGAAGCCGTCCCTTCCTCAACCCTCAATCTATTAAGCTACTATTGCATGCCCTCATCATCACCCGCCTCGACTACTAACATTGATTTACAAAGCTGTCCACAATCTGTCCATCCCATATATCTCTGAACTAATCTCCCAATATCATCCAAATCGTAATCTTTGATCCTTCCCTTCCAAGACCTCCTCCTTTCCTCCACACTTGTACGTTCCTTATCTAACCGCCTGCAAGACTTCGCCTGAGCATCCTCCATCCTCTGGAATTCTGCACCTCAAAACGTCCGACTGTCCCCTACACTCGGAACCTTCAGGCAGAACCTCAAAACCATCTCTTCAGAACAGCCCACAGCTTACAATGACCACGGTGCCACCTCACCACCTCTAGACCCGGTGCTCCACCACCACTGGACTGGGCGCTACACGACCACCTGAGCAGACCCAACCTACTGTTTCCCTCCCCATTGTCCTGTAGAATGTAAGCCCGCAAAGAGAGAGCTCTCTCTCCCATCTGTACCAGTCTGTCACTGTTAGTTTGTTCATTGTTTTTTCATTGCTTTTGTATGTATCCCTTTCTCATATACAGCACCATGGAATCAATGGTGCTCTATAAATAATAATAATAATAATAATAATTAGACTAAAATGCCCGAGAATGCAGTTATGATACTGGAAGTAACGGATTTAATGATGCAGTAGATTGCACAAAGGTTAGGGGATGCTAAAAATAGTGCCTCATATGATGGGAGCATTAAAGGGAATCTGTCAGGTCAAAAATCCATATGTAACTGCTATAATTTTCTAATTCCTCCCTCTAAGCTCGCTCTATTGATGTACTTCTTTTATTTATATTTCCCTCCTATCCTCTGTAAACTGAAAATAACGAGATTCATTCCATATGTCAATCACAGTGAGTGATAATTTTCTTCTCTTCTGTCCACTCCCCATAGGATCTTATCTAGATCAGGCAGATATGTGCTTGTAATCTCACCCTCCCTCCACCTCCTCATCAGAAGCTCCTAAATGAAACTGAAACATGACAGGTACAGCAAAGGGAGGAGGGAGGAGAGAGCTGCCTGAGGAGTGAAAAATAAATTAACTAGCCGGACTAATTGGCTGTGAAAGTAATGAACAGGAATAATGCAGCTGCTGCCTGCAGGGTGTGAAAATGCTTACAGCAAGGAAACTACAAAAGGTACAATAATGATTTTACATGTTTTTAAAAGTTCTGCCCAAGGATAAAATCAGTATCATACTGAAAAATGACCTGACAGAGTCACTTTAATGAAACAATGCTAATTACATTTATTTTGGGTATTAAGCAAATGGGCATATATTTTATTGCTCACAAATACCGTATCTACTCCGGCAACAGCAAGATATGACCAACGGACGGCAGCAGCCCCGCACACTGATTATTGGCTGTTATCGTGTATTTCACTTATTCTCCTTTTTACTTTCAGTCTTTGTAGCTATAAGATTATAATGGATCTATCTCATGCAAAGTATTGAAGATATGGTGTAAAACTGTATTTAAATTGCAGTATGAAGCACAGTATATAAGCAATCTCTTGTCATTAATGTGACATGTGAATAGGTAGAACAAAAAATATACTATAACACAACACCACATGTGAGCAGCTTTACTGTCACATGGTTAATTATACTTCAATTTTCATTATCATGCACTCAGAATATTTGTGAAGCTCTTGTGATTCAAGAGGTAGCTATTGAAAGCAGACAATACAGATAATAGACTCAGCATGAGTAGAAGGGAGGTGCGCGAGAAACGGGAGCCACACTATTAAGAGGCAGGATGGCAAGACAGTGCTCAGTAGTACACCACCTAATGAAAAGATGACGGAGGCGTAGTGAATGATTCCCATACTATATGATAGTAAAAGCAATGTAAATGGCACAGTACTGTATACATACACAGAGACTTCTGTGAGAAAAAGTTAGAAATGGTGACAGGATGTACAGCCTTCATTTCAACCTGAGTTGTAAAGTTACAAAAGACCTAATGCACATTATTTTTCTGAGGGATGAAAGATACTTTATAGGGCTCATACTGGAAATGTTAACTAAAAGAAATTGTACCCACCCTCACTGATCGCCCAAAGCTGCCATTCTGGCACATATGCATTTCAGCGGGTGTCTACTTTTTGATGCTGTCTTCACTAAAGATCAGTCTCACCTTTGAAGTTCGGTTTCAGGAGTTGCAGACAAACTTTTTGGCACACAGTTCATGTCCCCGACTTGATCCAAACCTCATTGCAAGTCACTGATTGGCAGTTCAGCTCTCTGCCCACTTACAGTCAGCCATATGTAAAACACTTTTGGTGGTGGGAGGGCGGGGTTGTGTTTTTTTTTTTTTTTAATTAATTTTGGACACACACTACACCCAAAAACTGCGTTTAAGCCCAGTGCGAGCCGATCAAACACTTCATGTGGCTTGCACTGGGCCGAGCACCAACTGAACCCAACCACAGTGATGCTTGCTCCTGTGCTTTGCAAATTTAAAGCACCCAAGCTCCAAACCTGAACAGCTTTGTTCAACACCGGAAGTTCGACGACCCCAACCGAACGGAACCTTGAAAGGTTTGATCATCTCTTGTCTTCACACACCAAAATAGAAAGAAATGGCGGCTCGGTCAGGTACTGGCAGCAGCTATGACCTGCTTCATCCAGGGATTGACTGAGTAGGCCTATTCAGTCATTTTCTATGTGTGAGACTATTAATCAGAGATTATTAGGCAATTGTTAAGTGCTCTATGGTGGAATATTGTCACAAAAGTCCAATTACAATGTGAAAATAATTGTACCGTCACATATTTTTAAAGTTTTAATTAAATATATCTCTTAATGGTTAAAAAAACAACTTAGTATTCTAATGCTAATTTCTACAGAGAATACTTAGAAGATTTGAATGACAAACACACACATTAGTATAACAGTTTTTAAGAAAGGCATGTTAACAATTTAATTCCTATTACATAGACATTTCCCCTAAAAGCAATTACCGGTATTGGAGAAGAATTTCTTTAGAATTCAGCATTTATTAGAACATGGCACGATGTTTTTACTGTTTGAATCAAAGCTGCAAAAAACATCCTTATGAGTCCAAGCAAAATTAAATGTAAAACAAAAGGTATAGAAGCGTGATGTGTGAAGGTAGTCTCTGGGGTTAACAGATTGCACACCAATTGGCCACTCACCTGGGGGGTTGTGCATTCGTGCACAACACTGGTATATGCCTGGAAGCAGAGGAGCCCCCTCTAGGGAACTGCACAATAAGCTGGCCTGTAGTACTGCCTCAGCCACTGTGAATCCAGGAGGTCACATGATCCAGGCTGGATGTGACATCATCGCAGGTCCTACCGCTGTTATTGTAGTTAAGATACTTCCCAGGTTCTCAAAGAGGAGGATTTAGAAAACACCCTGGCCCAGAGCAGCTCCACCAGTGATTCCAAAATGGGATTATAACATAAACAAAGGGAAAATGGATACTGGAGTATATGAGCGCTAAGGCACAAAGCAAAGGGATTGTATTAACAGATTCTCAAATCTTTTATTATTAGCTCCTTGTATGGGCCACAACGCGTTTCAATAGCACGCAGGCTATCTTCATCAGGTGGTGAAGATAACCTGTGTGCTATTGAAACGCGTTCTGGCCCATACAAGGAGCTAATAATAAAAGATTTGAGAATCTGTTAATACAATCCCTTTGCTTTGTGCCTTAGCACTCAAACTCCAATATCCATTTCTCTTTGTTCAAACAAAATTAAAGTTAGTTAGATGAAAAGAGGACCCCCAAAAACTTATTTAAACATCATACTACATTTAAGTACAATTCAAACTAGCATTAGGTGTACATTAGTATTAAGAATTTTAGAAGGGGAAATTAAAAAAAATATAAAATAAAATATTAAACTTATTTATTTTAACTGGTACACTTGTCATTTTCAATTTCTCAATTCCAAATGAGTTGATAGATTAGATAAGTATTCGTAGAATAACTTTAACCTAGGAGGCTGTGCATTAAAATGCTTGTTTTACAAGTCGTAGGTAAGTTGCTCAAAATAAAAAATGGAATAGAACAATGAGGAAGAAAGATAATTACACTCGAGGTTAACATTAAATGGACCTCAATAAACTGGAGACTGACTTATTTTTTAATCAGGGACCAAGTGATTGAAAATTTAATTTAAAGGGTGATTGAATCTCTCTTAGGAAGACAATTACATTGATAAGTTCTATCATTCTTGTGGAGCTCAACCTAGGGTGACTATTCAAGCTTTGTGAGAAGCCACACTACACCACAGATAATACTGACCCAAGTACCATAGATGAGGGTGCCTTCATCACCAACAAAGAAACTAGATAATTTAATGCAATATAGAGTCATTTTTGTTTTTTGTCTTAAGTGGAGACCTATACAAACTTCTGATGTATTATTTAAAAAAAAAATGAAATTATATATATTTTCAATATAATTTAGTAAGAGATTGAAGAATCAATAAAAATATACATTCTACAGAAAGGAAAATTTTAATAATTTTCATATAACAACAACACAAAATTAGATACAGTGGGTAAAATAAGTATTAAAGGGATTCAGTCACCTCCGAAACACCACCTAAGCTAGCAAAACATGTCCCTGCACCATCCTATCACTAATCTCACACTTCTTTTGTCTCTTAAAAGCATCCTGTGAAAGTGGATAAAAACGTTTTAATACTCACTCATTAGTGATTATAATTAGCAGGGGCTATATTCTTTAGCCCTTACGGCGTGTATGTTCTTTGCCCTGTTCGTCAGTAGATCACGCCTTAATGGGCGTGATCTACTATTCATTTTGTAGGCAGGCCCTCCTGGAAATGCCGCGAATCGCGTCATTTCATGACCGCTCGGCGTCCTGTAAACAAAGGAGGGCCTGCCTACAAAATGAATAGTAGATCACGCCCATTAAGGCGTGATCTACTCACGAACAGGGCAAAGAACATACACGCCCGTAAGGGCTAAAGAATATAGCCCCTGGTAATTATAATACCTAATGAGTAAGTATTAAAACGTTTTTATCCACTTTCACAGGATGCTTTTAAGAGACAAAAGAAGTGTGAGATTAGTGATAGGATGCTGCAGGGACATGTTTTACTAGTTTAGGTGGTGTTTTGGAGGTGACAGGATCCCTTTAAACAAATCCCCAATTTTCCAATTAAATATTTTTATAAAGGTGCTATTGACATGAATTTATGATCAAATGTCAGTAACAACCTGTCTAATCCACCAGACAAAGATATCACACTTTAGATGTCTTAAATTAAATCATGTATAATAAGAAGGAATAGCACAAGGAAAAAATATTGAATACACATACTGAAAAAAAAATATAATACTTAATACAAAAGCCACTGTTGGTGATAACAGATTCAGGACGCCTTCGATATGGAGAAACTAGTCACCTGCATTGCTCAAGTGTGATTTTGTCAATTTCTTACACGTAAAAACTCTTGAAATCTGAAGGCTTTGTAGGCTCCTTCTATGAACTCTGAGCTTTAGTTCACATCACGGTCACATCATTGGCTGGAACATTCTAGTAGCTTTAATTTCTTTCTCTGAAACCTACTGAAAGTCTCCTTGGCTGTGTGTTTGGGATCAATGCAAATTGTCTCTTCAGGGAGAAATAGATGAACTCTAGTGCCACCTGTTGAAAGTAGCAATCCTAAAAGTCAAAATTGACTCTTTAATAAGTCTTGTCATACAATTTAGGATTTATGCCATATCAGAACTTCCAATTTGCAGATACTGCTTTCGGGGTGATTGCCCTCATCAGTGAAAGTATGGGATCTGATATACAGTAGCTGTATGAGGGGATATGATAATGTCAAGTGAATAGCTACTTTCCTTATGGAGATTAATCCTGCATGCTAACAGTGAAGAGACTATTAGCCACAATGCTCCTCTGGGAAATATGCACATCATCTCTTCAGGGAGGAAGTAGACAAACTCTAGTGCCACCTATTAAAACTAGCACCTAAAAGTAAAGATTGACTCTAATGAGCTTTTCAATAGGATGTAGGATTTATGCCATATCAGGACCCAATTCTGTTGCTGCATTTCAGGGTGACTGCCCTCATCAGTGCAAAGTATGGGAACTGATATGACTGTAGAGTGACAATAAACCCCAAAATGCAGCATCTGCAGATTGGGGTTCTAATATGGCAAAAATCCTAAGACCATATAGTCATATAAGGCTCGTTAAAGAGTCAATTTTGACTTTTATGATTGCTACTTTTAATAGGTGGCACTAGAGTTCATCTACTTCTTCCATGAAGAGACAACTTGCATATTTCCCAGAGGAGCATTGCTGCTAAAATTCTCATCGCTCCTAGCATGCACCTTTGTGATCAATGTCTTGCAGAAATGTCCACCCTTGTTTCATATTCTTCATCTGTACAAATCGCAGTAGATTTTTATCAATACCGTCTTGGTACATTTGTCCATTCATTCTGCATTTAAGTATGTGATGTTTGCCAGTGTGGAAAAACAGGCCTACACCATGTTAATACCACCTCCAAGCTTCAAAGTTGGTATTGGGTTAAAGACATCCAAACATAGTGTGTATTACGGCATCAATTCAATGGTGTATCTGATCAGACTATTTTCCCTCAGTATTTCACAGGCTTGTCTAAACGTGTAGAGCAAACTTTAAATGTGCTTGAACATGCTTTGCTTTTTGTTTAGCAATGGAGTCTTGTATGGTGAGCGTGCATACAGGCCATGGAGGTTGAGGGCATTACTTATTGTTTTCTTTGCAACAGTTATACCTGCTGACTCCAGGTCACTGTGTAGCTCTCCACAGGTGGGTCTTGGCTCTCGGACAATTCTTATGATAATTCTTTTCACTCTTCTGTCTGAAATCTTGCGGAGTACTTGGTCGTGGCTGGTTTATGGTGAAATGATGTTCTTTCCAATTTCGGACTATGGTCCCCAACAGTTCTCACTGCAACCTTCAGAAATTCTTCAGGAACCAATGTCATCAGTAAGTTTTACAACATGCTGCAAAAATCTTGAAACCAGCTCACTGGTTTTACCCATATAAAATGTTTCTTGTGTGGCACTTTGGTAATGAGACACCTTTTTATAGGCCATCGGTTGAACCAGCTGATATTACTTTCACTAGATTTCAGAATTGCTTTCTAATTACTGATAGATTTCAGCTCGTGTAATGACTTTTCATGTTATTTTCACATTTCTTTCTGCATGTGTTCAATACTTTTTCCCTGTGTCATTTTTTATTATTACACATAACTTCATTTATGGACATATATTGTTTGAACTATTTCTCTGTGCGGATTAGATGGGTTGTTACCAAAATCTTGTGAGCAATTCATGCCAATAGCTTTGGAAATTGGTGATATGTTCAATACTTATTTCACTTGTTGTAGATACCTTTCAAAATATATAAATTTGCTTGATGTTGCTATTTATTCATTGGGAAGGAAACCACTCACTATAACTATGGTTTTAGAGATTTTAATCAAAGACTAGTTGCTAGATTTCTATAACATTTCTTATCACCCCTGACATCATGTTTCAGGAGACATTCAAGATGCCCTTATACACATTAATTGGTTAGCAGATTTAATCTTGGGGCTGCCCATGTGGTCACCAAAAGTATATAGACCCAATGATAGCTTAGTTGCTAGTTCACATGGGTTATGTTTCACATGGCCCTCAGTAGGTGCTATTTTGCTCCAATTTACAGATCATAGCAGTGCTGGTAAATAGCATGCAGCTCCTGCACGCACATGGGTAGCAATTTACAGACATGACTAGACACAATCTGTCAGCAAGTATGCTAAAAATTTAAGATCAGCAAAGGTGACCTTTTATAAACCTTTACCTTGTTAGTTCCTTTCTGACAGCTGCAGCATTCTAGAAAAGATATAGTATACACTCTATTCCTGCAGAGTCTTCCTTTAAATGCCGTGCAGTTACGGTATATTCTTAACGGAGATAACACTCCACTACTATATTGTTGCTGCTTTTGAAAAATTGCTTATTTTTTCAGCTGATATAGGACACTAACTATTCTGTCGAAAGTTGAAAAAAAGACATTTGTCCACTCAGCAATCTGCTTCTTCATTGTCTTTTACCAATCCATTTAATCCAATTCAGCCCTCAGTATCTAAGCATGGTGGAAGATTTATGATGATACAATGAGTGCAAGATAAGAGGCTGAACTTCAAAGTAGTTTGTTCTCTCTGGTTCAAACGGCATTCAAACAAAGTAATAAATTATTAGATATTAGAAATGATGAGATCCTTCGATTCTAGGGAATCATGTGACATAATAATAAATGACACACACATGCAGGGAATGTGAATAGATTAACTGTAAATCAGAAAGTGACACACAAGTATTTTGTTGCCATGAAGATAATGATAGTGAGCATTGATAGAATACCAAAATAAGGGACATGTTATATCTAGACACGATCATAAGGCGCAGACTGTCCATTGTTATAGTAATTATTGCTGATATTTGACAAATGATTGTGGTGAATCGGCCTCCGAACCTGGCAGCTCCACAGCGCCTCCTGTTAAACCCAGGTCAGTCAGAGAACTGCCTGAGGATAAAGAAGGGCCGCAGCTGCCTTGCCTGTGCTGGTTTATTAAGGCACCTCTCAGTGAGTGTGGTATATGCCTTCTAGCCCGCAGCTAGAAGCACATATAATCAATCTCCTCCACCCAATCACTGATAGAGACCCTGAATAACACAAGCACAAATGCTGCCACCAGCTTCTCGTTTAATATAAGTCCGGTCCGTGGTCGGGCTTATATTGGGTCAGAAACCAACCCAGGTAGCGTTATATGAGCACACGGACGTGGGAATCGTGATCAAGATAAAAAGAGCAACTCAAGATTAAATTTATATATTTAATCACCCTAATGGTACACTAGATATTAATATTTACAGTTATTATTCAAATGTTACAAATATTACAGTCAGATATGCCAATAAAAGGAGGAATGGAATACACAGAATTACACACACATGTGAGCAGTTACCTTAGTGCTGATGGCACCACAAGGGCGGCGTGGCACCAATCTGTTCCTTGGGGAATCTCTGGCTTTGGTGGAATAATGCCCATTCAGAAGAAATACGAGGTGGAGATGGGGCAGATGAGTTTTATACATTATGGGCTGACCCCTGTCTCCACCCATCTCACACCTCTGGGATGTCTCACAATTCCCACCCCTCTGAGGGGAGATATGGACACCCAGATTCCATAAGCTGACCTAGCCGTGTCCGTGGGCATCGCAGACGGAAGATAATACTTTCATATTTTTAATTATGATTTTATCTTCGTCTGGATGTGAAACATGGCTACTCTGAGAACACCCTACTAGCCAATATCATGTTTACATGGCTTACAGTCATCCTACATTCATGTGAATACCAGCCTTGGCACCGTCTAGATATGTAGAGTTCACTTTTATATTCGATAGCATCACAGGGTGGACGGCTTATGAGATATTAATAGTATAGTCACGGCTCCGTCCAGTCTCCTCTCTCCTGGCCTCACAGTGATATGGGACATGTCACCTTTTGGTAAAACCCGATTTCTTAGGAAGCCCCATAAACCTACCTGATTGCATATCAAAGGTGAGGATGAGCTCCTTTTGTGTGGCCTTGTTGGATGGCAGCTAGGTGCTAATTACTCTACTGCTTGCCAGATGACTGACTTCTGCCTTGCAAGGGTGGGGGCTTATCTCTTTATGAGTGAGATGTGCCTTATTAATTGCTTTCTGGGAGGAATGGAATATGGGGAATATGGCAATATTCCTTACCATTATTCATCACATGATCATAAATAATAGCAATGATTGACATGCATGCTTATACAAATATATGAATCATTATCTGAATTGTATATGAGTTGGGCCGGCAGGGAAGGGGTTACTCGGATACCGGGACGGTGGCTTCGATGGGGATCACGGCTGGTCGGGTCCCGGTTCCGTGCCATAGGCACTCAATTGGCTGATGGGGGTGATGGTTGGGGAACTTGGGGATAGGGGAACATAACGCCACTTGTGGTACCTGGTAATGTGGTTACCAGCGCTGCAGCCGGCCGCTGAGGTGATGGTGAAGCAGTTTTGGTAGTACAGCTCCCCACAGGCAGAGCGTTTACCTCAGGGCAGCGGGGTGGATGAGAGGAGTCATAGTCCTTTCCTCTTTGGTGCTGTAGGAGCCTCCCAGGCGACGAATAATTGATACAGAGACCAGATTAGCTCAAACAGTTCCTTACTGATACCAGATGATAAGGGTACACGGTATAGTCGGATTCACCGGGGGTTGTAGTTGAGCATTTTGGAGGCTTTTCCAGAGTCTGTCAGAGGTGTCTCTACAATAACTTTCTTGGTGTGCGTTTTGCTTTAGCTCCCTTGTTAACCACACTAAAGAGCCCGATCGCCGATTCCCAGGTCTGTTACTAAAAGGTACTTCTGACCCCTTTCAGGTACGGATGGGAGCGATGAGAAGACAATCCTCCCACCACCGGTATTTAGTCATTTCTCTTGTTAGTGTCTTGGACCCACTTTGGGACAGAGGTGGGATTTAGCCTTGTGGTGCTGTGGCTCCTAATTTTAGGCCCACAGCCTGCCGGTCTACGGTTTGGGATAAACCGTTAACTAACTGCCTCGGTTCCGGTTTACCGGTGTTGTCCTGGACTCTCCAGCCGGCTCCAACCAGTCCTGGAGTGTCCCCTTCGTTGTCTGGGTCACCTCTCAGTTTAGAGGTGCCCTCCTGTCACGACCGCAGGGTCCCCTGCATCCATCTCTGCTGCTCTTCTGTCACTGTGTGACTGACTTGTCTCTGACACTCACTCGCTTCTAGGCTCCACCCCCTGGGACCTACTGAATACCAGTCCCCTGTGCTAAGGTGTCCTATGAGTGTGTTTTAGGTGCAGACTCTGTATTTTCCTCCCTCATCTGCGACTACAGAGATACTACACCTTCTGTTTGGGTGCAGGACCTCCCTGTCGCATCCTGCCACAGGGGCGCAACATATATTTTCCTGATAGTGATTGCTCTTATTGCCACTATTGCAGTGTGTCAATCTCACTATGGAAAATTAAGTACCGTAAAATAGATTAGATAGTCTAGTGAGACTACCCCTTAAGATTTGATCATGTATGTGCTGCCGCTGGTGCCAATTTGGTAGAGACATGAGGTCCCTACAAACTGTCTTCAATATAATGGCATCGATAACCCCGGTATGCACATGTGCCAACCCCAGCATCATTTGTTTTAAACCAGATACATTTTTATTGAAAAAGAAAATTTTCAATAACAATAAACATATCAAATACCATATTCAACAATTGTATCCTGTATTTATTCCCCCCCCCGCCCTACCCCTAGCACCATTTTATTAAAGACAGTTGAACCACAGAAGCACACTGCATAATTCATTGCTCCCCATGATGATATTCCTGTCAACCTCTCAGCACTGGCTTCAGTGCAGATAGGTGGGAAGGAGATTATGAGTGTGGCGAGCAGTGAACATGCAATTCTGGCTATCCAGCATTAAGGTCAATAGAGCCAGATTATTGACTTCAATTGTGTCGAATAATTAGTTAATCTGGCACCACTGAAGTCTATAATCTGGCACCACTGAACTCAATGCCAGATTAACGGAATTTAATTCAATGAGTTCACTTCAGGTGAGGTCACAGCTAGGATACTGTGGGAACTGCGCCAGCTGTGACCTCAGATGAAATCTCTGATATCACTACTCTCACTGCTGCAACTGCCAAGGCCATCAGTGTGAGAGTGCTGTTGGCACTGATAAGTCACTTTAAATGTCACTGCTCACCGTGATGTAGCAGATCCAGGCAGCATCATCTTGGGAACACGTGTTGTAAATTTAGCATCAACGCTGGGCATGTTTGCGGTTAATAAATGGGTAAAAGAGAGTGTCTGTATTTCAAATAATTTTTTCTATGTGTCTGTGTTTTTTAACAATTAATTTTAAGGATTGGTAATGTGGGGGTTTAATAGACCTGAACATCACCAATCCATGGCTTGAAGAAGCTGTCAATTCTCAGCTGTCATTAACCTCTACTATTTCTCCGATTGCCACCACACCAGGGCAATCGGGATGAGGTGGGTAAGCACCATAATTTGGCAAATCTATTGGATGTGCCAAATTCTGGGGTGCCTACAGGCTGCTATTCTTAGCCTGTAGGGCAATAACTATGTGCATCCTCAAGGTGAGAATACCAACCACCAGCCATGTTCCTTACCTTAACTGAGTATCAAAATTAGGGGTACCCCTCATATTTTTTTACACTATTAAAATAATTTAAAAAAACCTGCATGGGGTCCTCAACATAATGCACACACCTGGGGGCTTCAGCTCACAGCTGTGTGCTTTATCTGTGTTGTGTATCACAATATACTGGGGACCCAACACACTTTTTTTGTAATTATTTATTTTAAACACATATGATGGCAGATTTGTTGACAAGCACTAATGTGTATGGCAACCAATTACAGACACTAGCACAGGTTGTGGGGGTGCAGTCTGATTGTCTCTACCAATCTCAGATGCTGTCATAGACGCTGTCACATACAGTGGGTGGGGTTATGTAGTGAATAAACATGAGGCTTAATGAGTGGACCCGGAAACAAGGGTGAATGCAGCAGGGGACTGGTAGGTATAATTCTCCAGCTTTAATCACCATTTTGCTTTCTTTTATAGCCCTCTAGCCCTAAAGGCCCCGTCACACCTGGCGACGGGGCTGGAGATGTCGGCGTCGACTGGCGGGTGTGCGCACGTTTTTGGCGCCCCGCCAACATCGCCGTCCCCCATTTACATGGGGCGACATCTCCAGCCCCGCGCCGGTGAGCTGACAAGCGGCATCGCCGCTGGGGGTTTCTGAAAACCCCAGCGGCGATGCAGGACAATGGGAGCCTATGGCTCCCATCGCCTGACAGGTCGCCGGCGGCCAGTTACATGGGGCGATGTGTGCACATCGCCCCAGATCAGTCGCCTGGTTTCAGAGCACTGCTCTGAAACCAGGCGACCTCCCGGTGCCACCGACATCGCCCCTTTACATGAGGCGACGTAGGGGCGATGTCGCCGCCGATAGGCCACGCCCCTACGTCGCCTATGTAACTGGCGGCAATGTCGCCCCGTGTGACAGGGCCTTTACTGACACCATTTTATAGCACTAAAGTTCGGGATCCCATAGACTTATATGGGGTTCATTGTTCAGACTCAAATTTGTGTCAAGTTCGGTCCCAAACCCAGACTTTTTTTTAAAAGTCAAGCCAAATCCGCCGATTACAAACATCGGACCCGTAGAAGCAATTTTTTGCGAAACGGCGTCGTCGTCCGCTCTCCGTGGTCACCTCCCTGCACCCTGTCATGAATCCTTAAACATGCTGGATTAAAGAGACCACTGCTGCACAATACTGGTGAGTGCTGCCTCTTTCTTTATATATCTATCACAAACATCTGTGGGTTTGCTCATCTCTATTATTATGGTGTGCTAGATGTAGGTAATGTGTCAATGAAAACAATAAAACTGAATGTGATGAAAGACATCATCACTGTGTATAAAAATGTGTCAAGAGAAGAGCTATATCCAAAGTCTTGGTTTCATATTAATAAAATGCAGGAAAGAACAATCACAATAATAGAGGTAATTGCAAAATAAATAAGTATAAAACAGTTAATTTTGGGGGATTTTTGTTGCACAACGATTCATATGTCTGGAATCTTATTTATGGGTTCTCCATAGGACTGGATAAACCTATTGAAATATGTCAGTTTTCTTTTTTTTTCTTTTTAAGCAGGACAACGATGTGCCTACACCCTTTTCATTTGTTCAGCGAACGTTTACAGGTAATATCTAAGAATGGATATAACTCATTAGGAGATGACAGTTGGAGCTCATAGAGAACTGTATCCATCAATGCAGGATAACTTGCATCAGAATGTCTGTGTCTCTGACTCCACCCTCATTAACCCCCCCTCCACAGAATTTTAGAAGCACCAACTGTCATCTTCTATCCCGTAATGGGAAAATCTTCACTAATTACAAATATTACAAATGAATTGAAAGTGAAATATTAGTCCAGGAGAAGACAGAAGTAGATGTCAGTGATAACATGCATTACAAAGTTGATCATTTTTATGTGCACTATTGATTTATGAAATAAAATTACTGTTATTATTTTTACTCTTTAAATCAATTAAGTTAGTGTTTTAAAGTGCATCCGTTTTTCATCATTTTGAGATAAATCCAAATTTATTGTTTCCTGGATTTGTTTAAAATAAAATATTACTAGACATGTGAACTCAGCCTTAAGCCGGCCATACACATTGGATGGCTGTCGGCTGAACAGTGCTCTCACTGTTTGTTTCGTTAAAAAGCATTACAGTGGGCTCTCCCATAGATATTGGCATGTGTTTGACTGAGTGCTCTTGTGTTTTTTATGAGAAAACCACAAAAGGACATAAAGACTGGCGGCTTATTTCCAGGAGAGCAATTCGATCGGCAATCCGAGATTGACCTCTCACTCGTCATCTGGCACTGCCATACACACTATAGACTGTAGACCAAAGAGATCCATATAGTTGGGTTCCACCTGATTAGTCTAATATGTCGGAGGGTCGTAAGTGAGCTATCACAGTGTACATACAAAGCAGCTCTACTTTGTCTGCATTTGTATTGTTTTACAGCGGATACAGAACACATCATTTCTTGTGAAAAACATCATGCCTGCCTGCCTTTCCCTCCTTCTAGCTGAAGAAAGATGAATGTACAGTTCCTTTATCAACATTGAATCTGTTTCATCACATTCTACATCAGTATAGGCACATCTCTCTATTAATTCGCTCATAACTTTTCTTCCATCTTAAATATATTTGGAGCCTTCCCTTCAGATGCTCAACTTTGTAAGCAACTATGCTTTAAAAAAATATATATTATATGTAATGTATTCCAGCCTTCACACTGCTCGGCTTAATGGAAGTCAATATCTGTATATTATACTATCCACTCTGCAATTCCATTACAGACTCCACACCGCCGGTCATAAAAAGTATCATTCTGAGCACAAGCCCATAACAGTAATGATAAAAAAGGGCCATTTCTCTTCCCCAACTAGAATGAAACATTTAAATCACCGTCGCTCTTTGCTCTAAGGAAAATTGGCAAATTAACAGGGCTAAAAAAGGATAAAATATTCATGACCGGTGTAAAAGGAGAAGTAAATAATTGAAAACAAATTGTCTAACTGTGAAAATTCAGAATCGTAGAAAATTAGTCAAAAGATTATACTACTCTGACACAGATATAAGAGCTTGGACAGAACGAGGAACTCACCTATAAATATGTATGACTACATTATTTATTTTTCCCTTTCTGTATTTCAGCAGCCATATATTATATTTTTTTATCAATCATCTTTTATTTTCATCACTTTTATAGAACAGACGGCACTCACCAGTGTGATTTTCGTGCGTTTATTTCAGACGGCACATTGCTTGATGCAGGGAGGGGAGGGAGTGCAGAGGAGACGACGGCACCGTTTCGCGCTTACAATGCGCTTCCACGGGTCACCCGTGGAAGCGCATTGTAAGCGCGAAACGGTGCCGTCGTCTCCTCTGCACTCCCTCCCCTCCCTGCATCAAGCAATGTGCCGTCTGAAATAAACGCACGAAAATCACACTGGTGAGTGCCGTCTGTTCTATAAAATTGAACTTTCATGTTGTGCTGATTGGCAGGCACCGCCGTGCGTCTGGACTGTTATCTCCACCATCTACTGCCGCTCCCGGGAGCTGTTACGCTCCGGTGCCCTGTTCCTACTGTCTACATTTTATTTTCATCACTGTTTGGGGGCACAAGTAACTTACTTAATTGCTGTGTAATTGATAGCTAATTACCAAGGTTATTGGCCACCCTGCATTCTCATACTGACCAGGTACCTAGGTTAGGAATGAATGCTGCTTGCAGGCTTAACGCTGTAGAGCCTGCTTGTGCTGCTCTATGCTGTAGAACCTGCCTGTGCTGATCTATGCAATGGAGCCTGATTGTGCTGCTCTATGCTGCAGAGCATGCCTGTGGTGTGCTGTAGAGCCTACCTGAACTGCTCTATGCTGTAGAGCCTGATTGTACTGCTCTATGCTGTAGAGCCTGCCTGCACGGCTCTATGCTGTAGAACCTGCCTGTGCTGATCTATGCAATGGAGCCTGATTGTGCTGCTCTATGCTGCAGAGCCTGCCTGAGCTGCTCTGTGCTGTGGAGCCTGATTGTGTTGATCTATGCTGTAGAACCTACCTGCTCTATTCTGTAGAGCCTGTCTGCGCTGCTCTATGCTGTAGACTCTGCTTGCACTGCCCATTGCTGTAGAGCCTGCCCACACTACTCTATGTTGCACAGCCTGATTGTGCTGCTCTATGCTGCAGAACCTGATTATGCGGCTCTATGCTGTAGAGTCTGCTTGTGTTGCTCTATGCTCAAGAGTCTGCCTGCATTGCTCTATGCTGTAGAGCCTGTTTGTTCTGCTCTATGCTGTAGAGCATGCCTGTGGTGTGCTGTAGAGCCTGCCTGCACTGCTCTATGCTGTAGAGCCTGATTGTACTGCTCTATGCTGTAGAGCCTGCCTGCCTGCACTGTTCTATGCTGTAGAGCCTGCCTGCACTGCTCTATGCTGTAGAGCCTGCTTGTGCTGCTCTATGCTGTAGAGCCTGCCTACACTGTTCTATGCTGTAGAGCCTGCCTGTGCTGTGCTATGCTGTAGAGCCTGCCTGCACTGCTCTATGCTGTAGAACCTGATTGTACTGCTCTATGCTGTAGAGCCTGCCTGCACTGCTGTATGCTGTAGAGCCTGCCTGTGCTGTGCTATAGAGCCTTCCTGCACTGCTCTGTGCTGTAGAATTTGTTTGTGCTGCTCTGTGCTGTAGAACCTGCCTGCACTGCTCTGTGCTGTAAAGCATGCTTGCAATGCTCTGTGCTGTAGAGCCTGCCTGCGATGCTCTGTGCTGTACAGCCTGCCTGCGCTGCTCTATGCTGTAGAGCCTGCTACTGATGCTCTCACACTTTGTGGATCCCTTTATCCGACCAGCCTCAAGTTCCCCTACACTTCTCCCAAGCTTTCTATCAAAGTGATGAAAACATCACCGATTCGAGAATCTAAAGCCAAAAAGGTTTATTATAAATCATTTAAAAAGATGCACATGCTATTTGTCACACTGGGCGTAGGGAGATACCCAGCGCAGGATGACAAGGGGGCAAGGGGGGTAGGAGTCCCTGACACTAAGGGCAAAGGGTAGATGGTGACCCCCTAGATAAACCTGGCTCACCTAACAACCCTATACAGTCTCGGCAACTGTCACTGACCAGAATACCTCTACCTGACTATCCCTGAACTAAAGGGGGTGTCACACGCGTCAATGTCGTCAGCGATCTGATCGCTGACGACATTGACGGCTGATTGCTGGTGAGCTGTCACACAGACAGACTCACCAGCGATCAATTGACCAGTGACATCATGGAAACGATTTAAATATCGTTTCCACGATGTCCTGCTCCCGCTGCCAGCCTGCTGGAAGCGGGAGCAGCCTGGTCTCCAAGGTACACTGCGGGTAACTAGGCAGCGCGCGCTGCCTAGATACCCGACGTGTACCTTAGTTACCAGCCTCCTCCGCTCACCCGGTGAGCGGAGGAGGCTGGTAACTAAGGTACACAGTCGGGTATCTAGGCAGCGCGCGCTGCCTAGTTACCCGCAGTGTACCTTAGTTACCAGCCTCCTCCGCTCACCGGGTGAGCGGAGGAGGCTGGTAACTAAGGTACACGTCGGGTATCTAGGCAGCGCGCGCTGCCTAGTTACCCGCAGTGTACCTTGGAGACCAGCTCCCAGCGCTTGTGACAGGCGCTGGGAGCTGGAATATCGCTCGCTCCCGGTGTCACACGCAGCGATGCTGCGTGTCCACCGGGCGACAATCGCCAGGTTTCAGAGCTGGTTCTGAAACCTGGCGATCATCAACCAGCGATTTATCGCTGGTTGATGCAGTATGTCACACGCGTCAATATCGCTGCAACGTCACGTGCAGTCGATATCGTGCAGGCGATATTGACGCGTGTGACACCCCCTTAAGACTACTCAGGGATCAGATAGGGTGATCCCTAGACAACCCAGCTAATAACTAAAGAAACACACTAGGAAAACATACAAAGGGAGTAGGGAGAAACATTTAGCTGAAAGGGGATCTAGACAGCAATCAACACAGGAAGTCCCAGATTCACTGCTGAGCTAGGGAGTGCCCCCAAAACACCAGACAAGCTATCATCAGCAATGCATCGTGGGAGCCAAGGGGATATAAATAGACACTTAAAACACAACACCTAAATCCACCACTTGAACTGTTATGTCCTATGAAATTATTTCTCCATTATAAGGTATAACGACTAAACATGACATTCTTAGTTATCAGTAGCTGGAACATTCAAGGATTTAATGCTTCAGCTTTTGGGTCCTAAATAAATGACCCAGACTTCTAGCAAAGGCTAAAGAACATTGACATTCAGATCCTCCTGGAGACATGGGCCTGAGCAGAGGAGGAATCCTTGGCACCGCTGGGATACAGGGAATTATCTGTCTTTGCCTAGAAAACCAATAACACCAAACAGGGCCGCTGCTTAGGGGGCATACTAACATGGTACAAGGAAGAGATCAAAGAGCACATCAAGGCAATGAAAAGAGGAGACAGCCATATCTGGATAAGGATAAGCAGCTCCATCCTCACCTCTCAGCAGGAGATCTACCTGTGGGCAGCTAACATCCCTCCATTAGAATCCCCATACTTTAAAGGAGTTGTCCGTCTTTTTCTATAATTTACATGTATATCTAGGCTGCAAAATGTTGACAGTTTGTAATATGCATCTTGTCAATATTTTGCAGGGTTACCTAGATATCACTGATTTGTGTCAGCCAGAGAACGTCCACGGGGCATGTGTGTGGTGGACCTGCATGTAAATGAAGAACTGATCATTTACTCCCAGTCTCCAACACGCTGCCCCGTTTTCCCAGTCTACAGTATGGCCAGCCACCCCCAGAAGGCTACAGTCCACCCCACTCCCAAGCATGACCACCCACCGCTTCTGCACATAATGGATTATCTCCTCCTCTGGCACAATATATCGAATCTGCAGTTCTGTGCCCGGCTCTGTGAGCTGCAGAGTCAGCACATTGAGTCAGTGTAGGAGCTGAGGGCTGTGGGCAATCCTGTGTGCCCTCAGCTTGTGTTTGCCTTTGAACACTGTACAAAAAGCAGAGCCAATGCTCCTCCTCTCTCCCCAGCTGCCGGCTCTGTACCTCGCTGTGTGCAGGAGATACAGAGGAGGACTGGATCACCTGCACACTCCACAGAGCGGCCACAGGGGAGCACGAGCTGAGGACACAGGATTGCACACAGCTCTCGGCTCCTACACTGTCCCAGTGTGCTAAATCTGCAACTCAAAGAAAGGTACATAGAGCTGCAGATTCGGTACATTGTGCTAGAGGAGGTAACACACTGTGTGCAGAAGTGGTGGGTGGTCATGCTTGGGACTGGGGCGGTGCAGGATCCCACCACCCACTACACTCCATGGCAGCATTTACTGTCAAAAGGAGAGACCTCCCACGTTAATGTGAGATCTTGTCCGCATTACTTATACAGCAGTGAACAATCAGTTTTATCAATGTAACTCTTTGTAAGGGTGCTTTCACACTACCATTTTTAGGGAGCCGATGCTGTCCGATATAAATCGGACAGCATCAGCTGCCTTCTGATGCCTGGAATCGGGTGCCAAATAGGCATCCGATTCCGGCATAAAATCGTAGCCTCCGGGCTGAAAAAAAGAAAAAAAAAAAAAACCTTATGGTCACCTCTCCCCGAGCCCCCGCCGTCTCCCGCCGTCTTCCTGAAGGTTCCCGGTGGCTCCCGCGGGCTGCAGAGGTCTTCTTCATGTGTTCAGGACCTGCGGTGATGTCACAGTCACGTGACTGCGGGTTCCACCATGGTAAACCGCGGTCACATGACTGTGACATCACCGCAGGTCCTGTAGACATGAAGAAGACCTCTGCAGCCTGCGGGAGCCACCGGGAACCTTCAGGAAGAAGGCGGGGGCTCGGGGAGAGTGAGCATAAGTTTATTTTTTTGTTTTTTTTTAACCCTTGTGCTCCCAGTTAGGAGCAGTTTTACTGTACTGAGCATGCTCAGTACAGTAAAATCGGGTCCGAGGAGACATCAGATGCCTTCTCCATAGGGCCCCATGTTATAGGGATCGGGTCAGATCGGATGTGCACTAAATGCCATCCGATTTAGTCCGATCCGAATCTGTCAGATTTTATTTTCGGTGCAAAAATCGAAGCAGGCTCCGATTTTTGCACCGATAATAAAATCGGACAGAATCGGATCGGACCAAATCGGATGGCATTTAGTGCACATCCGATCTGACCCGATCCCCATAAAGATGCATGGGGTCCGAAAATCGGTCCGATGCTGTCCGATTTTTATCGGGCAGCATCGGAGAAGGAAAATTCGTAGTGTGAAAGCACCCTAACTCTTGTGTAAAAAACACAACCGTCTTTTTTTTCCCCTTGTATTGAATCCTCCTCTATCAGCATGGAAAGCTGTATAAAACATGCAGTTCTCATATTGATGAATACAGTCCATAAATGTATTACGAGAAAGGACATTCTTTTGCTTCTTTCATTCATTTCCAACATAATGACTGCTGCAGGGAAAATTAGTAGCCAAATGCAATTTCCCGTGTCAAAATCAGCTGTTTGCTGAGAGGTTCAGGAGTGATGAACCAATAAGCAATCCTCTTCCTATTGCATACTTGGTCACATTTTACTTTCAATACAAAAAAAGACAACTAAAGGAAACAGGTGATGTTTGAAAATGATGTTTAACTTGCAGAGATAGTGTTATTCTGATGGTTAATAGTGTTTGATGGTAGCCCGTTCGACAAACACTGCTTCTGGGGAAAAATAACTTTATTCCTCTAATGAACTACCGGCTTTCAGCCATAGAGGCATGCTAGCACGGTGTAGTAGTCGATCAAAGCATGGTGAGTGGCAGCTATAAGTACACCCTGGAACTTAGATTGACAACTAGCTTTGTAGTGCATTAGTGCAAAACAAGATGTCAGTCAAAGTGCCAGGGCATGCTTAAAGTTGCCACCCACAATGCTGTTATCGGTTACTATACCGTGCTGGCATGCCTCTAAAACTAAAAATACTCTGTTAAAGCATCTTCAAGAAAATGGGGGACACAATAGGTAAAAAGTGCTTGTGTCCCCCACCCCCATTTCCTTATAGTTTGTAAGCTTGTGAGCAGTCCTCATTCCTCCTGTAGTTGGTGAACTATCACTTTGTAATATTTCATATTGTCTGTACACATCTCTACCTAATTATAAAGTGCTGTGGTCAGTGGCGTAACTTAAAGCTCATGGGCCCCAATATGAAAGGTCCAATAGGACCCTTAATGATTGCAAATCTTTAAAGGCATAGTTTTTTTTCTATAGGCCAAAGTGACTTTTGGGGCCTCCTAGGCCGTGTGCAATTGCAATCCCTGCACCCATTGTAGTCACGCCCCTGGCTGTGGAATATGTTGGTGCTAAATAAATATAAAAATAAGAATTCTAATAATAATTAATATTAATAATAATTAATATCTCTTTTTTTATTATTTTATTAAATAAAGTAAATGACAAACAAATCAGGAAAACACCACCTGCATAGCACTGATTGAAAAGACAAGTCAAAAGAATCTCCGGCAGCGTTTGTGGTTTATAGCACAAAGTGAGTACGGGGCGATTAACTTTGAACATACACAAACATAAAATATTTCACTAGCTGTGTATCTTGGGATGCCTCATTAGACAAAACTGCCCTGGCACACTGTTGAGTAACCTGACCAGAAGCGAGTTGAGTCAATATTTAAATAATGATTCAGCTTTGAGTAAATGATCAGATTGCCGAGATAACGGCCATGAAAAATAGACCCTGCAAGTTAGTTCACAAAATGAACATTACAAAAGAGCTGTCAGAAGAACGCTACTAACCATAGGACTATGTTCTTAAACACAAGGTAATTTATAGGGTACTTAAAAAGAACTAAAAACAAAAAACTGTGGTTTACATGAGGCAGATTGTTACATGGTCACTGCACAGCAGAATATTTACACCTCAACAGCTATATTACACAGTATAACCTCTGGGCATCATGAAGCCTTACTTCAATTGCTTTGAATGCAATTCTAATAGTACTGGCAGGATTCATTGCCACCTTCCTGAAAGCAGGTATTAAAAGCAAATAACTAGAAGTTACAAAATAGCACTGCAGTGTTTCAGAGAAATCCGTTTTACATGGAGCGAGGGTACAGGGACAGGGTCTTCTGGGGGGCGCCCCTCTGACTGCAAACCATCAAGGTTGACTGATAGCACCACAAATAGTGAATCGCCTGTCAATCAAACCGCGTGGAGATGCCCATTGGATACGTCTGCCCAAGCCTAGTGTTCTGTAGAAACTAGATTTTTTTTATTACTATTTGCAAACGTTATGTGATATAACAATTAGCAATTATGGACCATGACATATTAACTAGTCATTGTTAAGAGCAATGGCAATATTACATCTGAACCACATCTACAGCTACCTGAGAAATATTTTTTGTATAGATAAGTCCATGAATCTGTCTTCTCATTTGACCGTCAAGTCATTTCTTTATGTTCAATTACACTAATGAAAACCTTGTGCTAAATGGTGTCCCTAGACCATGCACACTCATCCAGCTGAGTTTAGCAGCATTTTTAAGAGACACAAACTGCCAGTTGCACTAGGCCTAGGGAATCTGAAAAATATTGGAATCTGAAAGTCCTCATTGGTTGATACCTTTTAATGGCTAATTGAAAAGATGATAAACAAAGCAAGCTTTCCAGGCTACTCAGGCCTCTTCATCAGGCTAGTAATGACAAATTCTTAACAGATACACATATACACAAATGGAGGGTTGGATAATGCAGTACATAAGACAGGTGAGGTGAAGTAGAACATAGTGGTTAGTGTAAGGAGGGGGGAAAGAGCAGCTGGGGCAGTAAATATCAGCATTCAGAGATAAGAAGCAGATAGTTTAATTGTCCTTTGATTAGCGGTTGGTCCAAGATTTAAAGATTCCTCAATTGATGTAAACATACATAAATCCATGTGTGTCATGATGGTCTCTCTTTACTGGTAGACTTGTGACTGGTTTGGGACCTCTCTCTCCATTTACATTGGCTCTCCTCCTCAGTGCAATTAGCTGATAACACGGGGCAGAAATATGAATAAAGGAGTCTCACATGACCTGACTGCACTGCAGACAGCTTTAGCTCACACTGTCCCTGCATGAAACCTGGGACACTGATAAACTGTAAAAGCTGTTTAGGCCCAGCCCCCCCACCCACCATATGTCAGTTTTAGAATCAGCTGAGGGAAGACATCTTCTGCAAGGATTTTAAATGGTTTTCTATCAGAATTATCTTGTGAAGTATATTTGAAAGAAGGAAGTGACAATTTAAAAGGAAGTGCACCAATAGACGGGGAAAGCCAATTAAGTAAATAGCACTTACCCCCTTAAAGTGTTAGGTGCAGAGAAAATAAAAACCCAACGCAGAAAAAAATATTTTTATTAGAAATAAAACCAATAAAAATATTTATAGACTCCATCTTTATCATAAAAAAATCTTTAGTCCGACGTAGTCCACAAGGGTAAGTCTGCTACATCGCCCTGTATAGACAAGCGCCTACACAGAGCAAGAAGCAGGATGAGACTGACAGTGACAGTCGGAGTTCAATCCAGTTCAAAGCAGAGCTATGAACTCAGGTGAACCCTGACGTTACCGCGAACATGGCTGGAAAAAGCCGAGTGATGAGCAGTGGAGTGCATAACCCGGAAGTTAATGAGCGGCCCCAGAAGCAAAAGCAGCCAGGAGATAATGGAACTGCAGAACGCGTTGTGGGATCAGTAGGAATAATCATAATGTTTATTATTAACTATATTCTTTATTTTACAGTCACCCCCCGCCCCGTCCCATAACTGTAAAGTCCAAGCCTGGGGTTCGGACGCAAGTTCGAGTTGTCTCCAGCCCCGAGCTCGAACTTTACAAAAAGCGTGGGTGAACCCGCCAATCCCGAGCATCAGGAAGTTCACCCATCACTATTTATTACTGTTTAAATTCTACAGGGCAGGAATCAATGAAGCCTTTGAGCCCTGCTTTACCCATTTATGTTCCGCGTTTCCCCGAAAATAAGACTGTGTCTTATATTTTTTTGGGCGCCAAAAGTGGCACCCTGTCTTATTTTCGGGGGGGGGGGGTCTTACATTGGCAGCCCCAGCCACTGCAGCCTCCCATCCACACACACCTACCCACCCATACACTTACAAAAACACACACACACACACATATACACACACATACACATATACACAAATACACATACACATACACTCACACATACACACCACTTCTTACCGGCTCCCCTGGCCTTCGCTGTCGCTCCCTGCTGTCCTCGCTGTCCTCCGGTGTGTCCAGGCTCCTCCAGTGTCCTCGGTATCCCCCAGGTGCAGCCGCGCTGGAGCAGATGGGGTTAATCACAGCCTAACTTGCAGTGTGCCCCTGCTCATCTCTGCCCAGCCTGATGTCACTGCAGCCCGGCTCGAGCTCTGATTGGCTCCCAGGAAGCAGCGGGCGCGGCCAGATGACGAGCCAATCAGAGCTCACAATGTCATCTGGCCGCGCCCGCTGCTTCCTGGGAGCCAATCAGAGCTCGAGCCGGGCTGCAGTGAGTGACATCAGGCTGGGCAGAGATGAGCAGGGGCACACAGCAAGTTAGGCTGTGATTAACCCCATCTGCTCCAGCGCGGCTGCACCTGCAGGACACTGGAGGAACCTGGACACACTGGAGGAGCCTGGACACACCGGAGGAGCCTGGACACACCGGGGGACAGGTACCAGGAGGCGGCGGCCTTATATTCCCCAGAGCCCCCCAAGGTGGTCTTACTTTCGGGGGGGGGGAGCCTTATATTAGCAGACTCCCCCGTTCCCCCTACCCTGTCTTACTTTCGGGGGGGGGTCTTAAAATCAGGGAAAGACGGTATATTTATACCAATAGCCTCAAAAGAATGGATGAAAACAGATATTCTTCTGCCACCTACTGGAAGTAGCAATATTAAAAGACAATATTGGGCATTTAAAGGGTTTTCCAACATGACTTAGGTTAAAAGCCAAACCATAATCTTCATTTGCATAAATATGTTTCTGGATGTGTGCCCCTCATCAGTGCTATATAGGAGTACTGGTCTGACTGAGAAGTCTCTAACAGGAGGTCTAATATTCTCTTGAAATTCTGTGTGGCCCAATGAGGTATGTCTGATGTTTTAGAATGGTTTCACACCACAGTTTTTTTCCCTGATCAGGTTCCATCCGGTTTGTGTGTCAAAACCAGGAGTGTCTCCAAAACTCAGAACAGGGGTCAATCTTTCAATTATAGTTTTTCCCAGCAAGTTCCTCTCCTGGTTCCTCTCCTGGTTTTGACACAAAACCTGATTGAACCTGATCAGGGAAAAAACTGCAGTATGAAACCAGGGGGTATGTGCCCACAGGAAGGTTTTGTTACGTTTGAGATCAGGTTTTGCCTTGGTTTTATGTAAATCTATGCTAATCTAATCCTGAGTTTTTGGTTTCCATCAAAACCTATGTGATCAGAGAAAAGCTTTCATATACACACTGTGTTTTCTCTACAGAAATAGAAATACCACAGGTGTTTCCACTTTAGCAAAAGTGCAGCAAAGAATTGACATGCTCATTCTTTCTAAAACACAGCAAAACCTGAGGTGTTTCCACTTTCTTCACCAAACAAAAACCAATGTGTTGGGACAGCTAATCCAAGAATCACATAGGGTTTGCTGGAAAACAAAAATGCAGCAAATCCTGTGGTGTTTACACTGTCTCCAGAGAACAAAAACCAATGTGTGTGAAAGCTTTTCCCTAATAACATAGGTTTTGCTGGAAACCAAAAACTCAGGATTAGATTAGCATAGATTTACATAAAACCAAGGCAAAACCTGATCTCAAATACGGCAAAACCTTCCTGTGGGCACATACCTTTACATGCCAATTTTAAAAACCATTTTTTTAACAGGCATGTGTGCTCCACAAACTGAGATCTATAGTAATAATTTATGATTTATACCAATCTCTGACAAAATTATAATAAAATGGACAGAGAATGTCTTACCGAATCCTTTGCAGTTATTTTAAGTGGAGACGGTAACAGAAAAATGGTAAAAAACATTTTCCATAGTAAGAGGACTGTACTTGATATTATGAATTAAATGTGATTGATTCCTAGTAGTATTCCCCGACATACTGTCCCCTCCCCTGTGTCCTGTAGAATGTAAGCCCACAAGGGCAGGGTCCTCTTCGCTCTGTACCAGTCTATCACTGTTAATCATAATTAGTTCATTGTAAGCTATATCATTTTGTAAGTAACCCCTTCTAATATACATCACCATGGAATTAATGATGTTGTACGAATAAATAATAATAGTAGTAGCATTACCTCAGCATTGCTCCAAAACCTTTTTTCTTGGCTTTCTTCTCTTGCTCTTCACTTTCCTCTTTCTTTTTCTTGTCTTTTCCTTTTGATTTGCCCTTTTCCTTTTCTTTTTTCTTATCCTTCTTTTTCTTGTCTTTCTTTGCTTTGTCAGCATCATCTACCTCTGAGTTTCCCAGTGGGTTTGGCTCACTGTTTGGAGTTTCTCTATCAGAGTGGGAACTCACATCAGAAAGGCCATCTGTCGATAAAAGTGGAAAATCAATAAAGTACAACATACTCAGGACCACTCGATGAAATCAGCAAGCTTTAATCATGAAGTTCACACGGGAAGCAGTGCATCTCTACAGCTGGTCAATGGCACAATACACATGCTGTATGTCATATGCATGGTGACTAAAAGCCTTCATTACCTTGTGCATGACCGTATTGCAAAAGGCAAAATCACAAATCCTTCTCATGTTCCTGAATATGTACAATTCTACAAATGTGTTCAATACAATCAATATAGCAAAGATAATGTAAATATTCCAGATGGTGCCCCATGCAAAGGTAACTGCGTAAATCATTAAAAATATACATATGTATACAGGGTAGGCCATTTATATGGATGCACCTAAATAAAATGAGAATGGTTGGTGATATCAACTTCCTGTTTGTGGCACATTAGTATATGAGAAGGGGATAACTTTTCCAGATGGGTGGTGACCATAATGGCCATTTTAAAGTCAGCCATTTTGGATTCAACTTGTTTTTTTACAATGGAAAGAGGGTCATGTGACACATCAAACATTTTGAGACTTCATAAGAAAAACAATGGTGTGCTTGGTTTTAACGTAACTGTATTCTTTCATGAGTTATTTACTAGTTTATGACCACTTATAAAATGTGTTCAAAATGCTGCCCATTGTGTTGGATTGTCAATGCAACCCTATTCTCCCACTCTTTTTTTTAAATCAGTTGATTTTTATTAATTATTAGCAAATATACAAACATTGGGGGTAAATGCCCCCGAAAGGAGAAAGGAACAAATAGTTAAAAAATAATAGGGGGGAGGGGAAGGGAAGGAGAAGAGGGGGAAGGGAAGGTCCATTCATCAATGGTGATAATAATAAAGAATCCCATGTTATAAGTAGAAGACATACCATTAGTAAGCAAGCACAGTATGAGCATATAGTTCAACAATAATATAGAAAGGCAAACAAATAACAGAAGTAATGAAATAAGCCAAACACAACCATTTGGAAGTCCATGAGCCTCCAAAAGAGAATCAGGTCAGGTAGGGTCAGGACCGAGAGGGGAAGTTAACCAGGGGTCCCACCAACCTAGTCCTTTAGATTTGATGGCCAGGTCGTGGGCCAGAACAGTCTCGTGTTGGAGATGCAACTGAATTCTCAACACTAGTTCCGGCCTAGAGGGGGTAGTGGGTAGTTTCCAATGTTTGGTCAAACAAAATCTAGCCGCTATTAATATATTAGTTACAATAGGGTGGACCAGTCTGGGGACACCCTCCAAACCCAGGCCCAGCAACGCCATGGGGCCATCCAAGGTGAACGAGAACCCAATTACCTCAACAATTAGTGATTCAACCATATTCCAGAATCCCTGAACCCGGGGGACAGAGCCACCACACATGTTCCATAGACCCCGTTTCCAGGCGGCACTTCCAGCATAATGAATCTGAAGATTGTTGAAACTGTGCAAGTCGGAGGGGGGTCATGTACCAGTTTTTTTCGCCTGGATTTTTTTGTCGCCTGTTCTAGATGCAGGATACAGGATGAAAATTTGTAAGTGTGGGTTGCGGCCCTGAGCCAAGAGTCCAGAGGAGACGAGAAAGAGAGCCTGCGCTCCCAGATTGTCATATATGGTAATTTATGCTGGTCGACAGGAACTAGCAAAGCTCTGTATGCAATCGACACTCCATGAGTAGCAGAGCATTGGGGCTTAAAATATCTCTGTAAAGGTTCATGTATGGGGTATTCGTCCCAAGACGGTAAATGGCATTGGGAAAGGAAGTGACGAATCTGGAGGTATTGGTAGAATACTATGTGTGGGAGAGCAAAGAGGTTGTGTAGGTCGGAGAAGGAGCGAAGTACCGAGCCGGAAAAAAGGTCATACAGAGTCCGTATATTTAGGGTCTTAAAGCGGGAAAGGGATAAATCGGGTATGGCATGTTCCAATGCATCAAGAGAGATGAACCTGAATAAAAAGGTGAAGTGGGAATGGCCCACTGGAAACCAAATTTTTTATAATGCAATCATAGATCTCAGAAGGCCACCAGGGAGAGAGGTCCGGAACAAGCCCAGTTCCAACAGGATGCGAAGAGATCCAGAGGGGGCGTGATGCGCCTTGATCTGTAACCAAGGAATCGGGAGAATAGTCCCGGACCACCAGATCTTCGCATACTCCAGGTGGGCTGCTTTATAATATGTTAGTACATCCGGGACTCCCAAACCCCCTGTGGCACTTGGGAGAATCATCACCTTGTGGGCAATGCGTGGGGGTTTCTTATTCCAAATAAAGGAGTTAATTAAGCGTTGAAAGCTGGAGATACATGTGCGGGGGAATAGTAAAGGGAGGCAACGTAAGAGGTATATTAATTTCGGGAGAATAATAATTTTAGTGATATGAATGCAGGCGGTCCAGGAGAGAACCAGCGGGGACATCCTGTCTAGTTCCCGCGAGATCTCTCGGTATAGTCTATCAAAATTTTGTTTAACTATAGAATGTAAATGGCTAACATAGATCCCAAGGTACACAAAGCCTCCAGAGGACCAAGAGAATGAAAATTGTTGTTGGAGATGGGCCCGGACACAAGAGGGTATATTAACAGGGAACAGTATGGACATATTAAGCTTATAGAAGGACACCTCAGAGAATTCTGCAAGCAGGGACATGATTTCATTCAATGAGGCTGAGACGTTTGTGCATGAGAAAACCACGTCGTCAGCGTATAGTCCGATTTTGTGTTCCTGCCCACCGATGATGACGCCGTGGATGTTAGGATTGGCCCTTACAGATGCAGCCAGAGGCTCCATTCCTAGCGCAAATATTATGGGGGTAAAAGGGCAGCCCTGCCGTGTCCCGTTAGCAATATTGAAGCTGCTAGAGAGGAATCCCGAGGCTCGGACGGAAGCAGAGGGAAGAGAATATAGGCCCATAATGGCCGCCTTGACCCGGCCCGTTATGCCAAATTTGTCAAGTACTCTCCAATGTACCCCCAGTGGACTCTGTCAAATGCCTTTTCGGCATCGAGTGACAGGAATGCCCTGGGGGCCCCAGACCTTTACAGAACGTCCAAGATATTAATCAAACGTCTGGTTCCGTCACGAGACTACCCGGGACAAAGCCAACCTGATCGGGGCCTATAAGTGCCGGTAGCACCCCCAGGAGCCTATTTGTCCATATTTTGGCATATATTTTCGTGTCGCAATTCAATAACGCTATCGGGCGGAAATTTCCGGGAGAGTCAGGGGATTTCCCCGGCTTAGGCAGTGTGGTGATAATTGCTTCCAGGTCCTCCCAACTCACATTTCCCCTGGACCGCCAGCACTCAAAGAGCCTTAATAAGTATGGTGAAAGAACGGGGGAAAATTGATCATAGTAGGAGAATGGAAAACCATCGGGGCCAGGAGCAGAGTGTTTTTTTAGCGGATCTGATTACCTGCGTTATTTCTGGGAGGGTTATAGGGGTGTCTAGAAGAGATAGGTGCTGCTGTGACAATTTAGGGAGACTGACCTTATTAAGAAATGCTGAAATAAGTTCAGAGTTGGGTTGTGGTGTATCGGGGTCCGTATTTAGATTATAGAGGGATTCGTAGAAGTGACGGAATTCCTCCACTATTTTAATGGGATGATGGATCTGTCGGCCAGAGGGTCCGATGAGATGTGAGATCCTAGATTGTCCCATCTTTTTCCTTTCCTATCTTCCATACCGTAAGATTTAGCGTGAAGAATCTTAAGGTGCTTTTCAGTCTTATGGAGGAGCAGAGTGCGGAGATGATCCCTCACCTCAAGGAGTGATGATAAGACTGCGGGGGAAGGGGACTTTTTGTGCTGTTCCTCTAGGGACTGCAAAGATCGCAGAGCTGCATCAAGCTCCGCTGTGTGTCGCTTTTTTTAACAAATGAAGCCGTTATAATTAGCAGGCCCCGGAGCACAGCCTTATGGGGAAACCATAAGGTGTCTTCCTGCACTGCCCCATCATCATTGAGGGAGAAAAACTCCGTCAGTTGGCTGGTAATATCATCTGAAATTTGAGGGTCTTTTAAGAGGTGAGCATTAGACCTCCAGAGGAAGGGAGACCTGATCGCCGATGGGTCAGCAACCTGTAGGGAGGTGGGTGCGTGGTCCGACCATGTAATACTATTTATGGAGGCAGCAGTACATTCCTGTAACACAGCATCCTTAACCAATAGATAATCGATTCTACTATATGTCCTATATTGAGGAGACAGAAAAGTATAATCCCGCTCCATACCATGAAAGTACCGCCAAACGTCATGAAGGCCATATTCCGTCATTAGAGAGCCCATCTCACCTCTCGGGGCAGACATATCAGAACAGTCAAGGGACTTGTTCATAGGCATGTTAAAGTCACCAACAATTATTGTGCGACAGCGGCCAAATGGCTCAAGCCAATCCAGGAGTGAGGTCAGGAAGGACTTTTGTCCCACATTGGGGGCGTATAATGAGACTAAGATATAGGGAACATTATTAATCGAGCATGAAAGGATTAGGTATCTCCCCTCTGTGTCTGAGATGGAGTTGGTTAACTGGAAGGAAGCCGACTGTTTGATGAGTATCGCTACTCCCCGCTTTTTTTAAGGGGCCATTGGCATAAAATTGAATGGGAAAGATTTTATTTTGTAATCTAAAATTATCTACAGCAAGCATGTGAGTTTCCTGAATAAAGATTACATCACTCCTGGATCTGTCAAACTGCAGTAAGGCCATCGACCGTTTAACGGGCGAATTACGACCATTAACATTTAAAGATAGGATGTTAATACTCATAATAACAGAATGTACAATTTCAGCAGAGATGGTCTGGCTCGCACCAGCCAAACATAGGACAAAAAGCAATAGATGGACCTAGAAGATGGGGTGAAGGAAGGGAGGGGAGAATGAGAAAAGGGTAACGTGGACAGAACCCCAGCCATAGTAGCCAGAACCCAATAAGGCTAGGGCATGGGGTTAAAAGGAAAAGAAAAAAAGAAAAAAGTAAAAAACTAAAGAACCACAGAAAGAGAAAACCGAACATTCAAGTCCAGAGGCTTTACGCCTGTGAAGAGTGACCAAAACACACTCAGGGGGCAAAGTTCTCAGTCCAAAAATAAAGAAAAACAAAAAGAGACTGGTGAAGTCCAAAACCAAGGACTAGATCCGGGCCCTAAGAGCCACAACCACCGGGCATTGCAGGGTAGTTAAAGTCACACAGCCTTCTCCCACTCCTTGGAGACTGTACGAGGTGCTTTGTTAGGGCTGGAGCGTGGGGGGATGCGCCAGAATCCAAGCAGAGACCCCAATCCTTAAGGGCCTTCCCAAGGCGGCTGGGAGAACGGAAAATCTGCGCCGAACCCTTGTAGCGGAACCTGACGTGGACTGGTGAGCCCCAAGAATACATAATGCCACGATCCCGTAGGGTTTTGCAATAAGGGGCGAACTCCCGCCGCCTAGCAAGGGTGCAGGCAGAAAGATCCGGAAAAATAGAGATTCCTCTAAAAGGAGGATTCAATGTAGGGTTCTTTCGCATAGCCTGTAGAGCCGCATCAGCAATGGCGGGCCTGGTGAATTGGACTAGAATGTCTCTGGGAAGCGCCTTATTAACATGCGTGGGCTTAGGAATCCTGAAGACCCTGTCGACCTCCGTCTCCCCTCTCTGTATATCTGGCAGCAGTTGAGGGAGTAATGTGTGGATTAACTCCTGTAAGTCCTCCTGACCCTGAGCCTCTGGAATCCCACAGATCCTGATGTTACCCCTTCTGGATTTATCCTCCAAACTGCAGATCCTGAGCTGGGCCTGTTTTAGATCGTCTGCCATCAGGCTGTAATCAGAGGCTAGTTCGTTGTGAGCGTCTGCGTACTCAGCCATTTTGACTTCAATGTGATCTGTTCTCTCTCCTAAGGACAAGAGATCTTTGCGCATCTCCTCCATTATGCCCCGCATGTCGTCATGAAGAGAACGCCTGAGCGACCCCAAAAAGTCTCTGAGCTCCCGTCGGGACACAGGAGCGTCGTCATCAGCGTCGCTACCAGCGTTCCCCTCGTAGCTGCGAGAGGAGCGGGAGGGGAGCTAGGAGCCGATGCCATCTTGGGCTGGGAGTGCTGAGGTAGATCAGGGCCGAAAAAGTCTGTGACCTTTTTTGCAGAAGCCTGCTGCCTGGAGGAATTCCTGGGCATACCTAGGGGAGCAGGAGAGGTTCCGCCAGCGGAGTGAGCAGGAATGGAGGCCGTGGGACCGCTTTAAAGTGCCGTTAGCCCGGTGTGTTGCAGGAGCTCAGGGAGACATGTCTGGCACCATGAGCTCTCAGGCCACGCCCCCTCTTCTCCCACTCTTGACAAACTGATAGCAACAACGCAGAGGAAGTACAGGCTTCCAATATCCGTTGCTTCAGATGCTGCACATCTCGTATCTTCACAGCATAGATAATTGCCTTCAGATGAGTGATGAGACAAACTTATTTGTGAATGGTGAAGTTAAACAAAACCACCTCTATTGGTCTGACACTAACCCACAGTGGATAGATCTCTCCAAGACTGTTGGAACACAAAAAGTGATGGTATGGTGTGGTATATGGGGTACGAAGATAGTGGGGCCATTCTTCATTAATGGAAACCTCAATGCCACTGAATATCTGAAACTGCTACATGAGGTTTTCTAATTGTCCAAGGTCAAAAATGGAATGCCTAGATAAACAGGTAAATTCTCACACTGGCTCCCAGAATAGTGATTTAGTGGACTTCAAAAATGCAGAAATATAAGGAAATATACAGAGAACGACTGAAAATGCAGAGCAGACTTGCAAGTATATAGAGGCAAGCTCAGTACAATTTCAAGGGCCCAATACAGTTTTGTGGGGGATAATCCACCAAGATTGTGATAACTGCTATACGCAAATATAGGTAATAAAACTTGTATTGTATAGAGAAGACCTCAGAGTCCAGCATAGTCAAGGGTTGCAAGAATATAGACAGAACATTTTATCAATTAAACAGTGCTGTGCAAACTTACAATAGAAAGCAGGCTGTGGATCACAATCGGTTGAATACCCAAGGAGAGGAGAAGACATCAGGAGGAGTCAGGAAAGGATTAATGATGAGGAAGTTGGAGCCTAGCTGCGACTGGGGGGCCCTTCATTAGGGAGTGGTGCCAAGATTGAGTGGACTGGTCTTTATATATGTAGACATAACAGGTTTATGATAATCACCCCTCCCAAACAACAGGAGATTATCATAAACCTGTTATATCTATATATATATAAAGACCAGACCACTTAATCTGGGCACCACACCCTGATGAAGGGCCCCCCAGGTGCAGCTGGGCTCAAACTTCCTGATCAGTAATCCTTCCCGGACTACTTTTGAGGTCTTCTCCTCTCCTTGGGTATTCAACTGATTGTGATCCACAGCCTACTTTCTATTGTAAGTTTGCACAGCACTGTTTCATTGGTAAAATCCTCGGCCCATGTTCTTGCAACCTTTGCTCTGCATTTCCAGTCTGTATATTTATACTAGCTGTAATACCCGGCTTGGCCCGGGTTAATAACTGCTGTTAACAAAATAGAATTCGGCACTGATGATATTGTCAATTTTGGTAGGCTGTATTTTTTGCTTCAGTCAGATCAAGATGTGTGTGTGAGGAAGGCCTCTTTTTTGCTATTCAACTGAATACATCCAGAACTGCGTCTCACCATAAATATGTGATTTTGTGATGAGATTAGTCATTTTTGAAAGTTTCTGTTTGAAAACCCGAGCAATAAGGTCTTGGCGATTCACTGTTTTTTGACCTGGCAACAGGTGCCCTCCAATTTCCTCCTAGACAGGATTGCAAGTAAAGGTGATGAAAAGATCTGGACGGCCATACTTTCTCACATAAGTCATTGCATCCTGTGTATTCATGCATGTGCCGTGGGCTTCCAGTGACAGTTGATGGAAGAATAACTATTTTCCCCAACTCTTTTGGATCAGCATCATTTGCAACAGCATCTCTAAGGTGAATATATTCCTCTGCCCTGAGCTTCTTTTGATTTAGTCGGATATATAAAAGACGTTCACTCTCAATCTTTGCATACATGTCAACAATAAATTGGTGGAAGAGGTGTTTGCATTTCAAGATGTGATTTTCCTCTGCAAATCTTGTCATGATCCTACATGCATAGAAGTCCATGCCAGACACTTTTTTACCTGAATGGTTGCCTGTTGTAGGATCTGTCTGAGGTATTCCAAAGTGATAGCCATCCTGTCCCTGCCAAAAGATGATTGGATATTGCAGAGCATCATAGGACCTGTGAGTTTCTGCTACTTTTTGCAAACTATTGTTCCTTTTCTGAAGCACAATGTCACGGCTTTGAAAATCATTACCTACAATCAAGATGGCTACCTCATCAAATGTGGGAGCATTGAAACGTCGCTGATGTTCACCTCGTGGTGTTTTGTCAGCTCGAATGACAACCTTGTAATCATGATTTGGCATGCATTCAAGTGCAGTCTTGAAAAGTTGAACATATGGATTGTTGGAGTGAAGGAACTGCTGCAAAATAGTGACAATATCAAGGCGAGTATTATGAATTAAAGAGTCTCTGCTTCTGCATCTCCCATGAAGAAGAGTTGAAGAAATTGAGGTTATTCTCCTTGTAATGGAAGCAGTGACCCAATTGAGTGGTAAACCTGTCCTTGAACTTTAAATGTTGACATAAATCCTGTTTTAAACATTTATTTTGTTGCACCAAATGATGTCATTTGGAAGCAGGAGTTGTACTTCCTAATGTTTTCCAAGAAATGCTTTGATATTGTACTGGTACCTGTCATTAGAGACTTTAGGGCATCTGGTGGTAACAGGAGAGGTGGAAGTTTTATCTTGCCATTTGCACAGCATAAACCTGGCTGTTCATCTTTCCATTTCAGGGCACTGCAGTACATGCAGACCACATCCATTGTTCCTATCTGAACTTTAGGATTATCCTGATAGTTTTTGTCTGACTGGTAACAAAAGGCAGCATGTTTCAAATCTCAAACCATTTCCTGTGCCCTGGTGGAAGAAATAGCAATTCTCTTAGTGGCAATTCGGCCTTCTCTCTGCTGAGATGACTCATTGGCCCCTGAGTAAGCAGCTCTTCTTCTCTTATCTGCAAGCCTTGCTCTCCTCAGAAAGTTCATTGGCTCTTGAGGAAGCAGCTCTTGTTTTCATGTCTGCAAGCCTTGCTTCCCTCTCCTCAGAAAATTCATTGGCCCTTGAGGAAGCAGCTCTTGTTCTCTTGTCTGCAAGCCTCGCTTCCCTCTCCTCAGAAAGTTCATTGGCCCTTAAGGAAGCAGCTGCTGTTCTCATGTGTGTCAGCCTTGTTTCTCGGTCTTCACATTTTTCATTGGCCCGTAATGTAGCTTTTCTTTTCGCATCATCTGACATTGGTGCCAAGGAATTCCTTTTCTTATGAGGCATTATTGTGGTAAAAATAATATGTAACTGGCAGTTTCTATATCCTCTCACATAGAGGTAATGTGATTGACATCAGCCTTTCCACCAACACACCCTAACTGACATCCTATTACCTCACACAAGCTTTGTTATACTGAGAATGTCCTATATTAACCAATCAGAGCTCAGATTAATTAACTGTAGCAAAATAGAAGCTGAGCTGTGATTGGTTGCTATTGGCAGCCTGATAAATCCCCAGGCAACAGGAAGCCCACATAATAGACAGGTCATGTGACTGACAGCTGTCATATTTCCTACATGAAGTAAGGTGATTCCCTGTAGGGTATATATAAAAAACAAACATGCGGCGCCAATCTCAGCGCGTTACCAATGTAACTCTCTGGTGCCCTTTTAATGAAGTTTTATGCACTCACCTCTTGCCATAAAACTTCAAGCATATGGTTTTTCCAAAGCCTCCTCACGCTTTGGATATTTTATCCGGGTCTGCTGCTCGCCTTGAATTGATCCTGTATTGGGTCCTGCCACGGATTCCCACAGGCATAAAGGTTCAATAGGAAGTGATCCAATTCTATAGTGGCCGCGCTCCCCGTGGTAATGATTTTAAGAACTTCTTGTCCACAAAAAATTTTATTCCTCAAAACATGCGAGAATATAAAAAACGGATACAACGCGTTTCGGCGGAGACAACCGCCTTCCTCAGGTATCTAAATAAAAATACATCTTCCACTTTGCTTTATAGGTAAAAGATAATTACAGCTTGCTAGGTAATGACATGAGGGTGTGGGTATAACCACACCTGTCCAATCAGTCTCATTGTCCGCTTCAGCTATAGTGCTTCATTACATAGTAAAAACAAACACCCACAAACAGCAATCACTACGCTAAAAAACTACTAAGAACATTTATCAATAAAATTACTAGTCACAAAAATCTTAAATTACATAAAAGTTAACAAAAAACAAGAAAAAAAAAATTTAAAATTGCAATGTTTTTAAAAATGCAATGTTTTTAAAAAGTGCTTTTTTTTTTTTTTTTTTTTTTTTTCTCTTTCCTTCTTTGTTCTGTTTTTTGTTTTAAAAGGGATCATATTCATATACTGAATACTAAATACTAAATTCTTTCCACAATATCATTGAGACCATTGGGATGCAATGTTTGAAGGTGGTAAATCCAATATGTCTCTTTGCGATTAAGCAGAGAATTTCTATTGATTGTTTCCACAGGTATTTGTTCTAGAGGTGTCACCATTATATTAAAATTCTTATTGTGCTTGAGTAATAAATGTCTCGACAGGCTATGTTTTAAAAACCCATTTTTTGCTCTATTTCTGTGCCCATTCATGCGAGCACGTAAAGTCTCTTAACCTACTTGGGGCTATTTGACTTTTTATCGTTTTCCCTCTTCTAAATGTTATACCTGGTTCCTCAGGCAGACATTTTCCCAAAATCGGATCACGTTTTAAAATATACCAGTACTTTTTCAGAATCATGCGTATCGTTTTATTCCCCCTGTTATAAGTTGTGATAAAATTAAATTTCCACCTGCCTCCTTCTCTAAAAAAAAAAAAAGATCTGCAAAAAATGGAAAAAGTAAAGATCATGAGATTGGAGTTTTTAGATGCAGTTCCAGGAAATGTCATACATGTGGGATTCTGAACCATGGTGCGAAACAGATTGCAAGCAAAAGTACAGGTGAATTAATTGAAATAAAACAGAATCTGAGATGCGATAGCGATTATATTGTTTACGTTATTGATTGTAGCTGTGGGTTACAGTACGTGGGGCGTACAACGCAGACTTTACGTGCTCGCATGAATGGGCACAGAAATAGAGCAAAAAATGGGTTTTTAAAACATAGCCTGTCGAGACATTTATTACTCAAGCACAATAAGAATTTTAATATAATGGTGACACCTCTAGAACAAATACCTGTGGAAACAATCAATAGAAATTCTCTGCTTAATCGCAAAGAGACATATTGGATTTACCGCCTTCAAACATTGCATCCCAATGGTCTCAATGATATTGTGGAAAGAATTTAGTATTTAGTATTCAGTATATGAATATGATCCCTTTTAAAACAAAAAACAGAACAAAGAAGGAAAGAGAAAAAAAAAAAAAAAAAAAAAAAAGCACTTTTTAAAAACATTGCATTTTTAAAAACATTGCAATTTTAAATTTTTTTTTTTCTTGTTTTTTGTTAACTTTTATGTAATTTAAGATTTTTGTGACTAGTAATTTTATTGATAAATGTTCTTAGTAGTTTTTTAGCGTAGTGATTGCTGTTTGTGGGTGTTTGTTTTTACTATGTAATGAAGCACTATAGCTGAAGCGGACAATGAGACTGATTGGACAGGTGTGGTTATACCCACACCCTCATGTCATTACCTAGCAAGCTGTAATTATCTTTTACCTATAAAGCAAAGTGTCAGATGTATTTTTATTTAGATACCTGAGGAAGGCGGTTGTCTCCGCCGAAACGCGTTGTATCCGTTTTTTATATTCTCGCATGTTTTGAGGAATAAAATTTTTTGTGGACAAGAAGTTCTTAAAATCATTACCACGGGGAGCGCGGCCACTATAGAATTGGATCACTTCCTATTGAATATTTCCTACATGGTACATTTGTTGTAGCTTGTAGTTTGGCTGCTTATTAATCAGATTTATATTTTTGAAGGATAATACCAGACTTGTGTGTGTTTTAGAGCAATTATGTGGCGAGGTTGGTGTATGCGTGGTGAAATGTGTGCTGAAGGTGGTACATGTATTCAAGCACGTGGTAGTGTGTGGCACATTTTGTGTGTGTGTTCACATCCCCGTGTGTGGTGAGTATCCCATGTTGGGGCCCCACCTTAGCAACTGTACGGTATATACTCTTTGGCGCCATCGCTCTCATTCTTTAAGTCCCCCTTGTTCACATCTGGCAGCTGTCAATTTGCCTCCAACACTTTTCCGTTCACTTTTTCCACATTATATAGATAGGGGCAAAATTATTTGGTGAATTAGAATGTGCAGGGTTAAAAATCTTGCCTCACAACATAGCCTATGACGCTCTCGGGGTCCAGACGTGTGACTGTGCAAAATTTTGTGGCTGTAGCTGTGACAGTGCAGATGCCAATTCCGAACATACATACATACATACACACACACACACATTCAGCTTTATATATTAGACTAGCTGTAGTATCCGGCTACGCCCAGGTTAATAAATAACTGATGTTGGCTATAACAAAAAAGAATTTGAATATGTCATATTAATGACCTGTAAGAAAATAGAAGCTGAGCTGTGATTGATTGCTATAGGCAGCCTAATAAATCTCCAGCCAACAGTAAACCCTCCCCCTGGCCGGGCAGTATATGTTACCTCACACATACACATAATAGACAGCTCATGTGACTGACATCTGCCTTAATTCCCTATATGGCACATGTGTTGCACATTGGCTGTTTTTAATCAGATGTTTATGTTTGGAAAATAAAGATACCACACGTATGAGGCGAGTTTTGTGAGGTGATTTGTGCACATCTGTGTCTGTCTGTGTGGTGTGTGTGTCCCTATAGGGTGTGCATGTGTGTGTGTCCCTGTGGGGGGGGTGTCTGTGTGGGGTGTGTGTGTCTCTGTGTTGTGTGTGTCTCTTTGTGGTGTGTGTGTGTCCCTGTGGGGTGAGTGCATGTGTCCCTATAGGGTGTGTATGTGTGTGTGTGTCCCTGTGGGGGGGGGGGGTCTGTGTGGTGTGTGTGTGCATTTTACAGTACAAGCAAAGTGGATGGATTAATAAAAATCTCATGCCCACTGAGCTTCTTTTTTATGCAGTGTAAACTGACATGATGCGTAGTTTCTTGAACTGCAGCATGTCAATTTATGCTTGCGGAGGCACTAGTGTACTCAGTGGGTGAATATAGAAAATAATTAGAATAATGATCCTGAGCACGTTCACTGTGTTCTCCCACTGAGAACACTAGCATTTAGGCAAGAGGAATGATGCTGTGTCCAGAATGCAGCGTCTCCTGATTGTGGCTTCTTACCCTAAATGTTTGGTTCTTATTGCCAAAAGACCATCCAATAGCATCAACTAAAAAGAGAAGGATCCGCAACCTTCAGGTTTTGTCACATGATTTCACAACACATACTGAATACATTATTAAACAAATCTCGTAGATTTGATGAGACTTTTGTACTGTTTTTGAAAATCCACATCAAAATGGCTGTATAATTGATGCACCCCAGGGCCGTGGGTAACTCGGAACAAGGCTGTTTAGCACTTCTGGGGAGTCACAAGGGTGTAGGGTGGTTTAAAAGGAAAGTTATTTGTGACGCCACCTGTGCTTTGTGGCTATAAGTGGCCACTGTTGCTGCAGAACCTCTGGGGACAATGAATAGGCAGCTGGGATGAAGAGGCTCCCCACGGGCAGAGCGGATCCCCAGGACAGTGGATGTTGCAAGGTGTAAGGTGCAGGATGGAGGGTGCGTATTAACAGACAGACTCACATTTTGTTGGTTCCTCAAATCCTTTACTGGCAATACTGGTTCAACCACAGATGCTGTTGCTGTGAGTCAGTGTAACCTGGGAGCAACTCTGGGTTTTCCTCACCCGGCAAGTTCTGAGGCCTCCCTGCTGCGCTTTCTCTTGTGAGACCCTGCTGCTGCTTGAAGCTGAGCTGTGGCCATCTCTCTCCCTCTCTCTCCTGCGTGTGCTAGTATGACAGGCAGCTTGACTCCTTTATTAGCCCCACTTCACGGGCGGCTGTTCCTGGGCTCCTAATGGTGCTTTGCCTCCGGGCACTTGGTGTGAATGGGGAAGTTGGAATTCCCCACCCTCTGGTATTGGCTGCCTGGTGTTAGGCCCTGCACAGCCTCAGACTCCAGTGTCCATTTCTTGGTGCTTACTCCTCTGGGGTGAGCTCGACACTTCTCTGCTCCCAGGGTTCTCCTCCACTTCCTCAGGCCCTTGTCTTCGGTCCCTCAGCTAGGCTTAGCTGTCCTTGGACGAGCTTAGCACTGCTCAAGTCCACAGGATGTCTTCCTCAGTACTGCTCCATACTGAACTAAGTTCGCCCCAGACCAGAAATCATAGGGGACCTACCCTCAACCCGGGTTTTAGAGCTCCCCCTTCCGGCCTGGAAGCAGAAAGGTGTTGTGTGCTTAGGTTTTGCCTGGTGTAGATTCCCTCGGTTGCTCTTAGTTATGACACTACCCCCGAGGGAGATAATGACAGAATGGCATCCAAACTCTAGGGTGCCACATAATGTTCATATTAAAATAAAGATTATATAAGCCAAGTTGTACCTTGAATATTTAAAGCTCATCTTAAGGTTAGGCAGGGAAACTAAATCAATTGATTATAAAATTATTCTTACATTGATTGTCAAAGTAGTTATACTACATTATTTCTAAGAAATCTATTCAATAATAAAAGCATTTTATATAGTAAGTCTTTTCTTTGGTGAGTACTTTATAATATATTTTGGCAAGTTCTGTTTTATCACGTATGATGACTTTGCGTCATGTAAGTATATGAGTACTGTCACAGGTGTGTCAGGAGGCATGGATGAGACTGTAGAGGCCACTCGCAGAAGGTCCCAGCATTTGGCCAAACAGTCAAAATCCTAAGAAAATGTTTCTGTCGCTTTCAGAGGCATTCCTCTTTTAGTTAAAGCTGGAGGTCACTAGGACCCAGCTGATTCCTTACCTTGAGCTGCTTATATATTCCCCTTGACTCCCAGGATGCACTGCTGGTTATAGCTGTTCAGGTGTTCCGGTTGCATCCTAGCTCAAAGCAGTGCTTCCTGGAGTTTGTTGGTTTGCTGCTTGGATCTACTCAAGCTAAGTGTATCTCTTCCCTCTTTGTTTGTCTCCATTGTGTGTTTATCTAGTTTCTAGCCAGACTGACTAGTGATCACCCGCTTTGATCCCTGTGTAATGGTAATCCAGGGACAGTCAGGGAATAGGTATCCTTGTGGCGACAGTTGCGGAAACTGTATAAGGATGTTAGGGGAGCCAGGTGTCAGTGCTAGTTGTTCTAGGGGTCACCATCTTCCCCTTTTTGCCCTTAGCATCAGGGACTACTTTCCCCCTCCCTGTCGTTGTCCAGCGTTGGGTGTCTCCCTACACCCAGCATGACAAGTACATGAGATAGAATTGACAGATTTACCTTCTTCACTCTCTGGTCCATCATAAGATTTATCTATAGCAGCCCGAAAGCTTTCATTGCAGCCTCTGCCACGAACCATATTTGGTCTTGGTCTATAAAAGGGAAGCTCATTCTTCTTCACCTGTGCTACGGCTGTCTGCAGACTTTCCAATGAACTCGATTTTTTCAGGCCCAAACGTGGACCAAGATCTTTTCCAGGAGAAACTGTAATTGACAAAAGTTATTTTTAGAGATCAAAAAGTTACATTAATTTGGTAAATGTTACATTATTTTTTTTTTTCCATATTTTGCAACTACTAGAATCTAATAACGATCTGGCACACAAAATTGTCATAAAAAATAAGCATTATTAACTTGGCAAGCAACAATCTGTGCATCTTACAGAAAAACACTTCACATAACAGTGTTTTCATATTGCTGTGTGAATAGTAAAACTACAATGTTCTTCTTTCTCCTTCTAGTCACTAATAGTATTATTTTATATGACAAATCAGACACCTTTTTATATTAACTGATTTTCACTCACTTGTGCTTTCCAGGTGACATGAAATAGGGGTTCGTCAGCCTTCATAAGCAAAAAAGTGTATCAAATTATCCCCATAAGGGAAGAAAAACGATCATGTGGTCATTTATGTGAAAAATATAAATATTTATTATTATTCAAAAAGACTACACGGTACAGGGGGTGAGAGTAAGGTAGTAATTCCACTGATACAATTAGTTATATAGATTATATTATACCATATGCATACTTCCAAAATTTATAAACATTCATTTCTTAATATATCAAAAGTATACATACTTCTATTTAGGGTATTGAACCTTCACAGTCTAAAATAGATGTCCAAGCAAAAAGGACCTTTATGCTTCACTGTAGTATATATCATATATCTCCATGAAACCATAGTTTCTAGATTTTATAAATGTATACATATTTTTTTCATAATTATGTAGATATAAGTTGGGTCAAGAGTGACATTTGTTGTTTGTGATGTCATACATATTTTACTCTCATTATCGTGTCATATAGATATAGTGTCTACATATCATTAAGATTAATGTCTAGTGTATATTCACTTGCAGACAACAGTTTATATTATTCCTCAGATTTCTAAAAGGAATTATTAGATATCACAATATGAGAGTACCACATGTATTGCATATAATCACTATTTAGAGTGCAGCTGTGTAACCCATATGTTATCCAGGATCTAAAACACATACAGAGGCACTGCACAAAAAAGCCTATGCCCGCAGCATTAATCAGCCTCTCAAAGGAGGACATGTGCTGCAGCCATCTCCCGAGCCCATACAGGCTCCAGTATACACTACAGTTAGAGAAATCACATAGTTATTCAATCAAGGTTCAATACCTGTTTAGATTTGGGAATAGTATCAGGCGTGCGCCCTAAGCAAAAAAGTGGAAGAGGACCAGGCAACAGCGAGTTGGGAAAACTAGGTTCTTTTATAGGGCGTTGATCCAGGGAATTAAGGCCCAGTTACACAGCACAACATCGTCAACCACATCGCTGATACGTCACGGGTTTGGAGGCGTTTCAGCAACGTCAATGCGACATTGTTGCGTGTGACTCTGGCAAGTTGCTACGATAAATCGTTGGATCGGAGTTGACAGGTTTACCAATATGTTGGAAAACCTGACGATCTCAACTCCAGCAACCTGCTGCATCGTTCTGTGTGACACTGCGATAACGAGGACGACTTCGCCCATTCACAGCAATGAGCAGGGATCGTTTGCGGGGTTTGCGAACGATCCCTACTCACAACATCATTGGTAAGTTGTCCATGATATCTAGACGTGTGAAATCTCACCAGCAATGTTGAAATGATGTCAAAAACGACCGCGCATCCCCATGATCATTGTCAACATCGTTTCAACGTTGTGCCTTTAGTCTGATTGCCTTATGTGGAGTCGGGGAGGGAATTTTCCCCAATGAGGAGCTTAGTATTTGCCACATAGAATTTTTACCTTCCTCTGAATTAACATCTTTGGCTATGGATTTAACTCGATGGACTTAAAGTTTACCTTCAACCCTAAAAACTATTAAATAGTCATGCTCCCCATATCTGGGGTGTAAGCATGTAACCTCTCCCTTGCATATGCCATAATCTAAATAAACTTTTCTCTGTATACATCAGCTTAAGATAAAAAGGTTTATTATTAATTGAATGTCTTCTGCAAAAATTATTTGTTGTTTCTGTCTTTTCATTGTTCATCCTCCTTCTTCCGAGACCCATAACTTTATTTTTTCCTTCGACAAGGCAGTTTTAATGGTTTGCTTTTTACATGAATTTTAGTTTTGAACACCAGATTTTACAATGGGGGAGAAAAATCCAAATGCAGTGGTGAAAATAATGCAATTTTATATTTTCATTGTTTATTTTGCTATTAAGGTGTTCATTTTGCGATGAAATGACCTGACAACACTTTTTTAGGCGAGTATTACTTTAGTGATATTTAGCTTGAACAGTTATTCTGTACAGTGGTGAAAAAAATAAAAAATTGCATTTTGGTTTTGTTTCTCTTTATGGTGTTTATGGTATGGATTAATTAACTTCATATTTTAATATAAAGGACTTTATAGACATTGATATACCAAACATGATTATTTTACTTATTTTTAAAGAAGAAAAAAGTTAAGATATGAATCTTATTTGTCTTAATATCTTTAAAAACTTTTTTTTATTTTTATAATCTCCTTAGGGGATTGGTTCATTTTCTATACAGTTCAATACTACAATTTACTAAATTATAGTAAAAAATGTAAATATCTTTTTCAGACATACCATAGTTTTCACTTTATAAGAGTCACCGCAAATTTGGTGAAGGAAACGAGAAAATTTTTTATTTATGTTAAATGGGGTCCATCTTATAATGCCAGTGTCCATCTTACAATTCCTATATAGGTTCCCTACATGATGGTATATATATATTCCCCATCCTGGTACATATAGCTCCCCCATGTTGGTACATATTCCCCCATCCTGGGATATAGCCCCCCATGCTGGATATGGCCCACTTATCCTGCATATACCCCCTCTTCCTGGATATGGGCCCTCCATCCTACATATGGCCCCCATCCTACATATGGCCCCTCCATCTTACATATGTCCTTCCATCCTTTATATGGCCCCCATCCTGGATATAGCCCCCCGTCACTCTATATGGCCCCCTGCTGGTGTGCACACTAAAATAATAAACGGCTGATAATTTACCATCTGGCACTCCCCGCCTGCAGCATTGCTGCCATCTTCCTGTGTTTGTGCTTAGCATCCGATTATATGACAGGGGCACACAGAGATTATGTCAATGTGCTGTGCTGGTTACATGATCGGATGCCAAGCACAGACACAGGAAGATGGCGGCGATGCTGCAGGCACCGAGCGATGGAGGGAAAGTTATCAGCCATTTATTTGTTTAGTGTGTGCATGCCAGCATGGGGGCTTATAGAGTGATGGGGGGCCATATACAGGATGGGGGGTGAGTGCCGGCTCATATAATATGTGCCACTCCCACTGCCCACATCTCAGAGCTGAAATCAGCAATGAGGTGATGGACAGCGAGATCCAGTGCATATTATATGAGGCTAATGAGTGGAGGCTCATGATCACGGGCTGCAGCTGCAGCCTATACCAGCCTCCTCCAGCCCCTGGACACAGGTCCAGAGCTGACCCCCACCACTACAGCACAGCATGTATTCGGACTATAAGACACACACCCTACTTTCCCCCAGAATTTGGGGGAACAAAAGTGCGTCTTATAATCCGAAAAATACGCAACTAGCGTCTGTGGAGCCTCGTTTAGGAGTCTCAACACAGGACTAGGTCCTTCCCTGGAGGGATATCTGGCTAGTCCTGTGTTGAGACTCCTAAACAAGGCTCCACAAATGCTATTTGCATATTCATAATTCCAAGGGGGCAATGAGCCTAGGAATTCACTGTGTTGAACGCTTTAGGAGGCTGCCCGCAGTGTTCTCTTGGACTGATCTCGCTCAGATCAGTGATTGCTTCATGTTATTGGTCTACTAGGCATTGCTCCCACCTCGCCAGAATCCTACTCCACATTGATGAGGGGCAACAGCTCAAAACAGCTGTCTGTGGATGGATACCTGGCCTTGGTATTCCCTTGTCATATCTTTAAGCTCGTAAAGAGCTGGATATTGACTCAAAGGGCCACTTAATATGGTGGTTATGGTGTTCTCCTCAAAGAGCCACCCCTTAGCTAGATCCTTCCCTGGAGGGATATCTGGCTAGTCCTGTGTTGAGACTCCTAAACAAGGTTCCACAGACGCCATTTACATATTCGTAATTCGTAATTCCCAGGGGGCAATGCGCCTAGGAATTCACTGTATTGACCGCTTTAGCCGGCTGCCCCAATTAATCCGAAAAATACAGCATATCTGTTCTTTCTCTTTGGATCACTCTGATATTCTGACAATGTGAGGAGATTGAACTTGATCACTTATAATTGTGTGTGGTTTCATGGTTTACTAAATGAGTGCTAGGTATATATGCCTAAAATGTTTTCTAACAATTTGTGTCTGTATATTTGTCTAATATAGATTTGTTTGGGTTACTTCTAGTGTGCATAACCTATTGTATGTAGGCTCTTGTTCTACTTTTTTGTGTTGATTAGTAAATGACAGTGGCACTTGAATTGTTAAACAATAGCAATTGGAGCAAGCTCTGGTCTCTTTAGTTACAGGCAGATGTTGAGTAATGGTGTGTATACTGTACATGGCAACCCGATGTACAACATATTATGTTGTACTAGATGGTGACCCGATTCTAACGCATTGGGTATTCTAAAATATGTATGTAGTTTATTTTTGAAGATTTAAGAAAAATGGAATGAATACACGATACCTATCTATCATCTACCTATGTGTCTATCATGTCTATAGAATATTCTCCTGGGCTTGCCTTAGTTGATAAAGCATTCGTGTTGTATGAATGGCGCAAACATGTTGTTGCCTGTTTGCCCTGTCTTCTGGAGATTCATTCAGCCTACAAGGTCTATGAGATTCGGCTTGTCTGGCAGCAGTTTGTTGTGGTGTCTCCTGTTGCTGACGACGTCTGTGAGATGACGCATCCTGGGCTTGTCTCACGGCAGTTTGTTGTGGTGTCCCTTGGTGTCGATGTTGTCGTCACCTTGCTGCTTCTGCAGCTTTTCTGTCATTGTCATTGGCATATTTGTGCTTACCACCAATTAAACCCATTGAATAAACGTGACTGAAGTAGTTCAGATTGTCACTGACACAACGTGTGAAGTAAATGTGACTGAAGAACAGCACACTATGACTGACAGACCTTGTAAACAGGAGTGAAGTGTGTCTCACTATGACTGACAGCCTTGTAAATAGGAGTGAAATGTGTCACACTATGAGTGGCAGATCTTGTAAACAGGAGTGAAGTGCATCACACTGAGTGGCAGACCTTGTAAACAGGAGTGAACTGCGTCACACTATGACTGACAGCCTTGTACACAGGAGTGAAGTGCGTCACACTATGAGTGGCAGACCTTGTAAACAAAAGTGAAGTGCGTCACACTATGACTGACAGCCTTGTAAACAGGAGTGAAGTGCGTCACACTATGACTGACAGCCTTGTAAACAGGAGTGAAGTGCGTCACATTATGACTGACAGCCTTGTAAACAGTAGTGAAGTGCATCACACTATGACTGACAGCCTTGTAAATAGCAGTGAAGTGTATCACACTATGACAGCCATGTAAACAGGAGTGAAGTGCGTCACACTATGACTTACAGACTTGTAAACAGGAGTGAAGTGCGTCACACTATGACTGACAGCCTTGTAAACAGGAGTGAAGTACGTCACACTATGACTGACAGCCTTGTAAACAGTAGTGAAGTGCATCACACTATGACTGACAGACTTGTAAACAGGAGTGAAGTGCGTCACACTATGACTGGCAGCCTTGTAAATAGCAGTGAAGTGTATCACACTATGACAGCCTTGTAAACAGGAGTGAAGTGCGTCACACTATGACTTACAGACTTGTAAACAGGAGTGAAGTGTGTCACACTATGACTGACAGCCTTGTAAATAGCAGTGAAGTGCATCACACTTTGAGCAGCAGTTCAAATTGCGTGCCAATATACCAAGCCGTGCTCCGCTTCGCTGATTGGTTGCCGCCAGCGCGGCGACCAATCAGCGCACTTGTCACGGTGTTTTAAAAGACGCTTCGCTGATCAATCAGTGAAGCATGTTTTAAAACACGCACCAAGTGCGCTGATTGGTCTCTGCCAGTCGCGGCGACCAATCAGCGAAGCGGAGCATGGCTTGGCAGGGGTTTTGAATCCCGCGCTGCTGATTGGTCACCGCTGAGAGTGGAGACCAATCAGCGGCGCGGGATTCATATTTCCCGCCAAGCCGTGTCGCTTTGCTGATTGGTTGCCGCCGGCCGCAGCGACCAATCAGTGAAGCGTGTTTTAAAACACGCGCCAAGTGCGCTGACTGGTTGCCGCAGCTGCCAGCGACCAAGCAGTGAAGCAACACGGCTTGGCAGGGGTTTTGAATCCTTACATCTTGAAGTCTTACATCTGGGCAAGAAAAATGAAAAAAATGTATACAGATTGGAAGGAACAGGGCTGAGCAACAGCACAAGTGAAAAATACTTGGGTATACTAATAGACACAGACCGAACACGAGCCAACGGCGTGATGCAGCAGCTAAAAAGGCAAACACAATTCTGGGATGTATTAACAGAAGAATACAGTCTAGATCCAATGTAGTTCTTATAGCCCTCTACTTCTCTTTGGCTAGACCTCTTGTTGAATACTGTGTCTAGTTCTGGGCACCATATTTTAAAATACAATAAAAAAAAAAAAGACATCAACAAACTGGAGCAAGTTAGAGAACAACCAGAATGGTAACTGGTCTGCAAACCATAACCTATGAGGAACAGTTAAAGGATTTGGGAATCTTTAGCTTGCACAAGAGAAGACTGAGAGGAGACTTAATAGCTCTCTAAAATATATCAAGGGCTGACACACTGTAGAGGGATCAGCTTTATTCTCAGTTTCACCAGGAAAGACTAGAAGCAATGGGATCAACTGAATGGGAGGAGATACAGATTAGATATTAGAAAAAAAAATTTGACAGTGAATGGTGATCAATGACTGCGACAGGCTGCCACAAAAGATGGTGAGTTCCACTTTAATGGAAGACTACAAACAGAAGTTGGACAGACATCTGTCTGGGTAATTTTGTGAATACTGCTTTGAGCTGGAGGTTGGACCAGATGATGCAGGACCCCTCTAACTCTATAATTCTATGATTCTATGAACAGAGGTTTAAGAGAATGCCACTTCAGTTCATTTGTGATTACTGTTTCTAGGTTTTAGGTATGTGGAAGCCTGGCATGTCTTAATAATCCTCCCATGGACAGGTTTTGTTCAAGCCACACCATGTAATGAATCCCTTGCCTCATCCATTACCCATCCATTATACAAGAATTTGGAATTATGCAGGGTCGCCAGGTTAAGTCTACAGAGAGGCTGCTTACCAATGGAACAAGTTTCAAAGAAGGGTCATATAGCCAGGTTTTAACTAGAGAGGACAAATTAAGGGTTAAAATCAGAATAGAGGGACACATTCAGCATAATCAGCAACACTAGAAAAACCAGGAGGAGAGAGTCAGGGTCAGAATCGTTAAGCAAGCAAAGGGTTAAGTTGGTCCAAAATTGGCAAAAAATTTTAGAAGCAAGTCAGACAGGCGAATATCTCAATAGACATGGGTCAGAATAAACTGATAAGGCTGGCTTCACACCACGGCGCAGTCTGGTCCGGGGTTGTCAGGCATGAACCTGACAGCCCCGGACCGGATCAGCACACAGTACCGGAGGGCCAAATGTGCCCTCTGGTCCTGTGTGCAGTCGGATGCAGCTACAGCTGCTAATGATTTAGGACTGCGGCTCGCAGGGAGCTAGCCGCGGTCCTGAAATCACAGCGGCATGCATCTGCCGGTGTCTGGTTCCCGGATCGTCCTGGAACGGGGCAATCCGGCCCTATAGGCTCCCATATTAGGGAGCGCCGGATTGCCCCGGATCCGAGAGGATCCGGGAGAATCCAGGCGAATCCAGGATATGGGTTTTTGGGGAGAATTTTCTCCCAGGACACAAAAACATTTCAAGCAACGTTTTTGTGTCCAGTGAGAATAATCCGAATTCTCCCGGATTCATCCGTAGAGATGGAAAAAGGATGGCCTAGAGCTGCCATCCGGCTCCATAGGCTACTATGGGGCCAAAGACCAGTTCGGGGCTGTCTGGTTTACACCGGATAGCCTTGGACCGGACTGCGCCGTGGTGTGAAGCCAGCCTAACTAAGAGCTTGTAGCAGACTGCTGCAGAGTTTAAACAGGGTGTGGTCCCACCCAAGCGTTCAGCAGGGAGTTAATAACAACTGACAATAAAACTCAATAATTCACACAATCTACTTGACTAATCACAACTAAAAGTCCCATCAATATTAATGTCATATGGTAGTGTGCTTACACTGCTCAGATGTAATAGAAAGCTTCTTTGTGCTTTTATTGACTGAACATGAACTTAAGCAGTGTCTTATTTATTTTAAAATAAAATGCAAGGAAAGTGACTTTTTATAACTTAATGTCTAAATTTATACTACTCTCTAACTCTTAAGGTACCGTCACACAGGGACATATCTCCGGCGATGTTGCCGGCGATCGCGGGAGCGCGCATCCCTGACAACATCGCCGGTGAGATGTCACACTGAGCAACTTACCGGCGATGTCGCCGGCTAGTTGCCGCGGCTATCGCTCGCTGAGTTGCCCAGCAACCCAGCGAGCGATAACCCGCAATGTTGTAGATAGGCGGAATCGCCCGTAACATTGCGGGTTGCCGCGTTACACAGGGCGATCAGGCAGGATCGCCTGAGCAACATCGTCAGGTTTCCCAACATTGTTGGGAAACCTGGCGATGTGACTCAGGCGATTCATCGCCTGATTATCGCCCTGTCACACGAGGAAATTTGCCGGCGATGTCGCCGCAACCTGACCACGCCCCTCAGTTGCCGGCAACATCGCCGGCGATATCTCCCCGTGTGACGGTACCTTTACTGCCTGATTATTTATTTTATGCTGCAAGAAGTAAATATCACCAAATTGAGGCTGTAAAAAAAAAAGTTAGCAACATTTTTCCCAAATGCATTCAAATCTCATCAAGTAGAGCAGAAGGGAGACATGGTTGCTAGGTCACACTTTGCTCCTTTGTTCATTAATTACTATTCCAAAACCTACTATTATTCTGAAATTAGCAAGTGCGGGAATGGATTTAGAAACTTGATTTGCACAGGACAGGAAGATTTTTACTTTATCAGACAGTTCATGAAGCATATCCTGTTTTTATACCTGAATACTGTGAAAAGTCATGAAAAGTGTCACTGCTAGATTTATAAAGTAAATGCTGACATAAACATTTACAATTTAATTGCCCATCTCACAACTTTTAACCAACAAACCATCACACTCAAATAATTAAACAACATGCTCCTTAAAGGGAAATTATTATCAGAAAATAAACCATTATTTAAATCAGGCTTTGGTGTTAAATGTATTTTTTTCTTTATTTTTTGGGCACAAATTCTTTCTTTTTAAATATACAATCTGTATTTAAAATAAAACATAGGAACACGTATAAGGGAGATGGAACAGCGTAGTAGGATTTTATCTAATAACAGATTTGTGATACAATAGGTTTCTCCTCACCTGACGTGGTTGTGTGCTAAACTACTGCAAGATATATAGCGGCTGCTTCAGACCCACGGGTGATAACTCCAGAGACAGGTAAATGGGAATAAATGTGGCTACTCTCCACTGCCATAAATGACCAGATAAGATGAGTGTAGGATCATAAATATTCTGTATGGTTTAAATATTATGACGTATGACCGGCATGATAACCTTGGCCGGTATACATCACATGGGCCCTGAGCCATACACACAAGGTTAACGGTATCTGTTGTTAAATTTGTCTTTATTGCATTTTTATAACAACAAGAATAAACATTGTCACAAAGAAAATAAATTTTAACATCTATAAGTGTGGAGCGGGGGGAGGCTGGGTATCACAGAATGGAATATGAAATATCACCTCCCCTGTACTCCAGTACAGCATCACCATAACTGTCATATAGAAAACACGAGAATTGGGAGTGCAAAGCTATGTTTGGGACTCTCCATTCGGAAAGTCTATGGAGAAAGTTCTCAGTCCCCTGTCAAAAGCGCAGGGGGAAGGTAAAAAAAAACGTACACAACCTATTGGCCTTCCAGGAGGGTGGGGGGTGTTGAGGGAGGGGATAGGTATAGGAAGGAAAGGGCTGGGCGAAAAGGGGGTCGAGATGAAAAATAGAATATAAGAACGCATGGATCACGCATCAGCTGGTCCGGAAAGTGAGTTGGGTAGAGAGAAGTTCCCCAAGTCTGGTAGTGTTCAAGAGAACAGCTCTCTAAAGAGGATCCACTCAGACCAAACAAAAGTGAACTGAGGCAGAGTCTGCGCGAGCCCGGCCGATCCCTCCTCAAGTCTACACAGAGATTCCATTTCATTATACCATTCAAAAATTGAAGGTGGGGTCTAATCTTTCCAGTGGCGAGGAATTACCATCCGGGCCGCACAGACGCAAAATCTAATGATGTCTTTCTTTTGGGCCCTCAGCGAGCAAGGGAGCAAAAAGAGCAGGGCCACCTCAGGAGAGCCTTCTACTTGTCTGCCGGTGACCAAACCGTAATTCCGGAAACCCCTGATCAGGGAGCAGCCCCACCAGACGTGTATCAGAGTTCCCTCCTTGGATCCACAGCGCCAACAGAGGTTAGAGGTGGTAGGAAAACAACTATGCAACCTGTCTGGAGTGAGGTACCAATGGAAACATAGCTAGAAGCATTTTTCCAAAGCGTCGCCTGAACCGGACGTCTTCTGAGCTATAAGGAAGCACCTCTCCCATTCGACAATCGAAATAGCCCTTCCCAAGTCCTTCTCCCAAGACAAACCGTAACTGTGAGTCTCGGTATTTATTGCTGCGGACAGGACGTGATGAATAACTGATATCCCTCAGGCGGATGCCGCATCCCCAGTAAAAACCTGTTCCATGGGGGTTAAGCAGATATTCGGGCCTCGCAGAAAGGCAGCCGAATTGAGGAAGGACCTTAACTGTAGGTACTCCCACCATTTCAAATTCAAATCCGGAGATGCATTTTGCAGAACATTGAATGAGGGTAGTTCACCATCCTGTAAAACCTGACCAACATGGGTGTCGTCCCGAGCTGTCCACAGCAAGAGAGTAGAGCTAGACATCCCTGGGGAGAAGGCCGGGTTACAAAACAGTGGGGCCAGGGAACTCACCGACGGAATGTCGGGTAAGTCTCTAAGGGCCACTCGCCATGTCCTTGGCGTTTCCACAGTAAGAAGAGCGAGGCATCTAGTGTGGCCTACGGCTTGTGTGGGAATCCAATGGAGGAAGTGCAAAGGTACGTCCAGACCCGCCTGTTCGATCTGAACCCACTGTTTGGCCACGGCCCTGAATTTCCAGTCCAAGAGTCTCACCAGGACCGCAGAAAGGCAGTATCTGCGGAGATCAGGGAGTCCCGCCCCTCCCGCACTCCGAGGAGATGATAGAAGCCTAGGTTTCATACCATTCCCTATAAACCTGGAGATCAAGGAGTGGAGTGTGTGGAAAAATGTGCTATGTGGTCAGATGGGTATGGTTTGGAAAATATACAGGAATCTTGGTAATATATCCATCGTAATAACGCGGATTCTGCCTAGCAAGGACAACTTCAGAGGTCTGTATGAACCCAGGAGGGCCCCCACTTTGTCTAGTAAGGCCCAATGGTTCAGATGGAAGGCCCTAGTCAGGTCATCGGGAAGGCACACTCCTAGAAAGGATAAGTGGCCCTGTTTCCAACCAAAGAAAAAATCCCTGATCAGGGAGGAAACCTCTGTAAGTGGTAAGGAAACATTCATTGCCTCAGATTTGGTGTAATTTACTTTAAAATAACTGAGGCCTCCGAATGTCTCAAATTCCCTCAGCAACACCGGGAATGTAGTGATTGGGTTTGTGACATACAGGAGGACGTCGTCCGCGAATAGAGCTGCCTTATGGTGGGTGTTCCCAACTATCAGCCTCTGGATATCGTTGTTATCTCTAATGGCTTTAGCCAAGTGCACCATAACAATAGTATAGAGCAGGGGGGAGAGCGGACACCCTTGCCTCGTCCCATACTTTACAGGAAAAGGACCGGACAGATTCCCATTTATTCTTACCCTGGTGGATGGTCGGGAATATAGCGACAAGACCCCATTTAAAAATCTGCGCCCTAGGCCTATGTGCTCCAATGCCTCCCATAAAAAACTCCAGTGGACCCTGTCAAAGGTCTTCTCTGAGTCGATTGACAACAGACATAGAGGAGACTTTCACACCTTCTCAATAAGTAGGAGGGATCTAATAATGTTGTCCTGCGCCTCTCGGCCCCTGACAAAGCCCTGTTGGTTTAAATGAATGATGGAGGGGAGCATCAGGGAAAGCCTGTCAGCCAAAATTTTGGCGAACAGTTTGACAACCACATTTATCAAGGAGATGGGTCGGTAACTTGCTGCCTCAGAAGGGTCCTTACTAGGTTTGGGGATCACACAAATATGCGCCTTTAAGGCCTGAGGAGTAAACGTGTCTCCCTCAAAAATTGCCTTAAATGTCAGGAGCACATGAGGCAACAAGTCACCGAGCAGGGTCTTGTAAAATATGGACGTAGAACCATCGGGCCTAGTGCACTTAGATGTCAGAGTGGCCCCAACTGCAGCAGACAATTCCTCCTCCGTAATGTCCCCCTCAAGAGAGAGTATATCCTCGTCAGATAAAGACAGGATCCGTACTTTGGAGATATATGAACGAATTTTGGCTTTCAGGGTAATAGGGTCCATATCAGTGAATTTCCCTTTTAGATTATATAACTCTGAGTAGAATCTTTGGAAAACTCCAGAAATTTCCTCACTACTATGAACCATCCCACCCGTGGGCGATTTAATGGAAGAGATATAAGTGGGGCCCCTCCTAGGGTGCAACAGCCTCGCCAAGGGTCTCCCGCAAGTGTTCAACCTGTAAACGTGAGATAAATGCACATAGAAAAATCTGCCCAGTTAACTCTTTGTTTCCTGGTGATTCCTGGTGGCAGCACGGGCATTCCGACATTTTGACCCATTCCAGCATTCCAGCAAGTGTTGGCCTTTTTATAAAAGAATCCTCTCGTCCGCTCCTTATTTCTCTGGTACTGGTCATTAAGTAATTCTTGAGTTCTAGCCTTTTAGTGGTCAGGTCTATCATCATCTCATGGGAGAGGGAGAATTTATGTTTAGCTTCCAGACAGCGAATTTGCATCAGCAAGTCACAAATCCGTTCATTCCAGATTTTATTCAATCTAGCCCCATGTTTAATCAACATACCTGTCAGGAGGCATTTGAGTGCTTCCCATTTAAAGGGGGGAGAAGTAGGGTCCGATGCATGCGGGTGGGTGAATGTCACTATGTCCACCCTCAGTTCCTCCAGACAGGTGGCATCGCTCAGCAGGTTACCATTTAATCTCCACAACCTCTGTTTCCCAGCCAGACCGGGGATCTCAAAGGAAAGGAAAATAGGACTATGATCTGACAAAGTAATATTGCCAATTGCAGCTTCAGGTTTCCATGAGAGAACCCCGTGGCTGACTAGGAACATGTCAATTCTGCTGTAAGAACCATGGACCCCAGAAAGGAATGTGTAATCCCTACCCTTAGGGGTTAGGATCCTTCAAATATCGACTAACCTAAGCTCATGAAGCAGTCTCTGGAGTGCCTTTGCTCCCGCTCCCCGACCAGAAGTGGAGTCAACAGAGGGGTCAAAGACAAAGTTAAAATTACCTCCGACAACAACCTGGCCCTCCACAAAGTCTGCCAACTTTAGTAAGAGAGACCTACACACCCTGGTTTGCAGTCTGTTTGGGAGGTACCAATTCACTAGGGTTAGCAGATTATCGGTCAGATTATCTTTAAAGAAAGATAAAATGAGCCCCAACATCAACCACCTTCTCCAGTAGGGTATATGGTAAATTCTTATGCAGAGTAATAGAAACTCCGTTAGATCTAGTGTCGGGATTCGTCTGTGGATCCACTCAAAAAAATGCCTATCTCTAATGGACGGTACGTGATCTGTTTTAAAGTGTGTTTCTTGTAGGAACACCACCTGCGCCCCCCTCTTGTGCATGTCTAAAAGGATGTGGGTCCTCTTCTGGGGTGTATTGAATCCCCGTACATTCAGCGAACCTACCTTCAGGGAGCCCATGTCAATAAATTTGCGGCCCAAGCCTGACTCGTTGGCTGCCAAAAGAAAAGAAAAAAAAAAGGGGGGGGGGTGCTCTCCGGGGACTCTCCGGAGGGGAAAAGAGAAGAAGAAGGGTAAGAGGGGTCGGACTCCTGGACAACCAATCAAACTATATACACAGAGTATTCGTGGGTATATTCTTAAAGAGAAACACCTCTCTCCCAAGTGGAGAATGGTATCCCCAGTGAGAAGCATCTATTCCACGCAGGGAGAAGAACACCAATACATATAAAAAAAAGAGAAAAAACCCTGGAAAAAATTATCAAAAAGCAAAAAACAGAGTAGAATAAAAAACGACTTGAAGAGTGTATACTCCCCGCCGAATGCCTTTGTAATGACAACTGAAATTATAACTAAAGACTGAAGCACAAAAAACATAGGCAAACAAACGTGAAAAAATACTCTGTTGTAAACAAAAACATTAAAAAGCAAGTGCTGGTAAAAAAGTAGTAAAAACAGGATATTTAGTTGATACGTTTTTTGCAAAAAATGTATGCTAAGCTGCTCTACCTCTCCACTGTAACCCTTGTCAGAGCAGTCCCTATCTGATGTATTCAAAAAACCTGACCATGTGTATTAGTACCTACATGAGCAGGGTCCAGACAGGTCCAAGGTCTGACATGGACAGAATGCAGAAAACAGCTTTTCATGTGCAGGGCTCATGGGGGAAGGGCGATGGCTTCCTCAATCTTGCAGAGGCAAGAAACACAATAGGCAAAAAACTACTAATGAGCCATGCACACAGTGAACGTGTCTGTAGGACAGCATTCACACCACCAAAAGACTGAAGCACAAAAAACATAGTCAAACAGACGTGAAAAAATACTCTGTTGTAAAGAAAAACATTAAAAAGCAAGTGGTGGTGTAAACGCTGTCCTACAGACACGTTCACTGTGTGCATGGCTCATTAGTTAGTTTTTTGCCTATTGTGTCTGAGATGCCATTATATCTTCAAGCGACTGAACCCTCCTGGATAGACTTTCTACGGAAGAGTCGGTCTGGGACACCATATGAGATATGTCCTGAACCTCCTCCCTTATAGCCGCGGTCTCAGTCTTTAGTGAGGACTCCAATTTAGACACAAACTCCATCATCTCCTCCTTGGTCGGCATGTTGAGGATACGGGCTTTAAAAGAATCCCACATATCACCACTTGGAGCTGGAATGTCATAATTGGCGTCTGGTTGAATGGAGTAGGTGCCTGTAGCTGAAGGATCATAGCCCTGTCCACCTCTCAGGACACTAGGATCATCCTTGAAGATTGTGCTGTTTCCCTTGGTGGTGGTTACATTAAGGCCTGGTCCAGGGTATTTATTGGACAGCACCACTGCTGCTGGTTGCCACCCCAGGAATTGTGCATCCCTCTCAAGGAGGTTGGTCTGAGCTTTATGTCCATAGGGGTGAAGGGGACCACCTGACCCTTGCATCTCAGCATTTCCCCCTGCAGCGCCGTCTTCCATGTGTACAATCTGAGAGGTGCTAGGGTGCCCTCTTCTCATCTCCCCCACCAACCACTCCTCCATACCTCCGCCGCTGTTTGCATGCCCAGCAGCTCCAAAGCCTCCTACCCCAGCTCCTTCCGTAGAGGGTGCCCTCCATCTCCTCACCGCCTCCGGCCTGTGCGGTCAGCACCTCACCGCCTCTCCCAGCCACGGCGTGGAGATGTGCAGCCGCGTCCGCGCCAGCTTGCTGAGAGAAGCGCAGTCCTCCGCCTGCCATATTCTCCGTGCACACAGGAGGAGAGGCGGGATCCGCCATCTTAGGTGCAGCTGCGGCTCCTGGGGGCCTTCTGGAGCTTCTAAGGTACCGGGAGATGCTTCTTTCCTGCGGGTCAAGGGGTCTAGTGCCGGTAGCAGAGCGGCTTCCCTTCTTTCTCGCCGACATAGGGCAACTTTTGGTCAGGTTGCAGGCCTTTGGGCAGGCTTTTAACAGGCCAGGGAGCAGGAGCTCTGAGACTAGTGTCCTTCTCCCCTCATGGCCAGGCCAAGCCCCCTAACCTGTATGTATGAATGCTTTTCTGTCGGTGTGGCAGGCAGGTTAATAGCTGCCTGATGCTGAAATTCAGGAGAGACCAGACATGATCTTCTGAGGGAGAGGACGTGTCTCAGAGGGGTCCCGTCCCCTTTGGGGGATGAGGCAGGATGCCTGGCTCTCCCTGCCGGAGACGCCAGTCCCTCTGAGCCGTATGAAGCCTGTGGTCAGACTGAGAGGTTAGTAGACCACCTGAGTGTATGGGGGTCCGGGTTCAACTTGTAGGGGGCTCACTCTGACCATGTTGGTGAGGCTGCCTTCGGGATCTCTAGAAAGAAGAATGTGGCCCAGCTTCCGTTTGATGAATATCGACAATTCTTTATTAACTTCCCAGCACCTTCCAAATTACAACATGGTTACATGGATCAGCAGGTAGATGACATGGCAGGTGGGTGCGGGCGTCTGGTGGGCGACGCGTTTTGGACAAAGTGTGCTTTCTCAAGCATTGAGAAAGGACACTTTGTCTGACACGCGTCGCCTACCAGATGCACCCACCTGCCATGTCATTTACCTGCTGATCCATGTAACCATGGTGTAATTTGGAAGGTGCTGGGAAATTAATAAAGAATTGTTGATATTCATCAAACGGAAGCTGGGCCACCTTCTTCTTTCTACTAATCCTTGGCTGTCTAGGACGCCAGCCCGTGCACGCCATGCCTTTGTGTGGTGAGCTGAATTCCTGTTTTTTAACCTTACTTCAGGGATCTCTGCTTGTCTTGGCAGAGCTTGGAGGCAGCTTGGCATCATGTGCAGGGTGAGGAGACCTTGGGTGACGCTTTGACTGCCCTGGAGCTCAGGTGGCTCACAATCTGGTCTGGGCGGAGGACTGAAGTCCATGCCGGACTGTATGTATGTGTGAGTGGGTCCTGTGATGCGTTGGAGCCCACGAAGGCCAGGAGGCCGTAACCGCCATTCGGACCGACCGTAGAGTCGTAATATGGTCCTGTTGACTGAATGCTGTGTAGCATGAGTGAGATGGAGGATGTCTCTGAGGCCAGGCAGCTGTAACCGCCATTGGGACCAACTGTGAGAGACTCCCATTGACTGACTTTATGCTGTGAGCAGAGAGATGCAGCCAGATTACGTGAGATGAGTGGAACCATGAGGTTAGAGGGCTGAGGGTTTGCAGCACCTGCAGTTGGGAATACTGACTGAGCCTGGAGGAGCTCATGATGGCATGTTTGGTGCAGCCACTGTCCTGGAGGTCTGGGCCTGTGACGGCAGACTTGGAAGTGGCTGGTGATCTGGTAGACACGTGCTGAGGAGTCCTCGGGGATGCTTGACTTGCCCTGGAGCTTAGGTGGTTGGACCCAGCTCTGGGCCTGGTTCTGACCAGCATCATGGACAAAGGCCAGTACGTGAGAGACTGGTATGGTCTCCGGTGTTCCATAAGGTAGGGACATGTACAATGTATTGTCGGGCGGGCAAAGCCGCTGTTTAGAACCAGACGGGGTCTGTAAGGGTCGGTAAGCGATGCCTTAATGTTCAGCTAAGTATGTATATTATGTATAACCTGTAAAGTGTATATACTGCTAGGTGGCCATGACCGCCAAAAAAGAGCTACGGTTAGTGCTCCTGGTCCTCGATGGAGCTGTCATTAGTGCTCCAGTGTACATAACAAATGTGAACTGTGTTTAATGGTCGTATGACATGTGAATAGTGTATGACTGTAAACTGTAAGATTTACGTTGTATGATATGTGAGTAATAAGCAGGTTTATGCCAATAAATAATAAACCGCTGTTTATGTTATGATAAACATGTTTGTTGGTGTCATGTATGCTGCCAAGCGAAACCCCAGGCGTACGTTACCTCACAATATCAATACATTTCAAAACACACATGCCTCTTCATCAGATAAAAAACATAATCATGTTTATTCCTGATTAAGAAGTGTTTGCCTTTCAATGTGTTGACGAATAAACCATACAGAATATTTATGATCCTGGACTCATCTTATTTGGTCATTTATGGCAGTGGAGAGGAACCACATTTATTGCCATTAAAATAAAACAGAAATCTTTGCCCACTTGCTACTTGAAACAAATGGAAATCGTCACAATTGACAGATCCCGACCCTGTGCAAAAATAATTGTGAAGGAAGGGGGAGCAGGGTCAGGTGTGACCTCACCTACTGTGATGGGTGGATCATGTGTTACAGGTATGCAGACTGGTGCTACTTGTTACTGTAATTCTTCCCCTGATAATATTGGGGCTTAAGTCTAAAAAAAGGCCAGTGGCTACTGTGAAAACTGCAATATTCTTTTTTTTTTTTTTTTTTTTTTTTTTAAATAAAGATCATAATATGGCAACAAAACACATTGTCCAAAACCATAACTGAAACAACTAGATGTGGGCCGGATGCTATCACATCAGGTGTGCAGTGACATCACAATGGGATAGGCTCTGTGATACTGGGGGCAGCGGCTATCTCTCCCTCTGTGTGGTCTCTCCTCCTGTCCCTTGTTTTCGCCTTCTCACTCTCTGCCTCCTTTTGTGCACCCTCTCTGGCCCTCCTGTGTTCGCTCTCATGTGGCAGTGGCATAAGGAACAGGAACAGTTTCTCATTTGGCAGGTTGTGGGGTGAGTAGGATGTGGGGTGAGTGGGCTGAATGGGCTGTAGGGTAAGCAGGCTGTGGAATGAGCAGGCTCCGGGGTGTGGGGTGAGTGGGCTGCAAGGTGAGAGTGGACAGAGCAGTGTGAGAGCAGGCAGAGCAAGGTGAGAGCAGGCAGAGCAAGGTGAGAGCAGGCAGAGCAAGGTGAGAGCAGGCAGAGCAAGGTGAGAGCAGCAGAGCATGGTGAGAGCAGCAGAGCAGGTGAGAGCAGGCAGAGCAAGGTAAGAGCAGGCAGAGTGGGGTGAGAGCAGGCAGAGCAGGAGGGAGATCAGGCAGAACAGTGTGAGTGGGGAGAGTGGGCTGTGAGTACATATCTGGTCTCTTTGTGTTACATGAAATTTGGTGTCACGTTCATGTGATCAGTCACATGACCATGACATCACTACAGGTCCTATTAGGTCAGAGTGCAGATACTCATCGGCGCATGAAATGGGGGGTGTTCAGGGATGGGAGCAGGTGCGTTTGTATGTGAAAGTGGCATCGGTTGTAGGTAGGCCTTGTTGTGGTCACTTTGGTGTGACATGGCTAGTGGTATAGTGCAAGGGACCAATACCACTAGTGGGTGCCATATTTCCATATCTATCACCTGGGTGTGGAAATATGGCAGCTGGCCCGGAAGTCGAATGCGCGTGAAAGGAGGACACTAGGATGGATGTCAGCGACGGACGAGACAGAGCGATTATGTAAGGCTGGTTTCATACTGCAGTTTTTTCCCCTGATCAGGTTCGATCAGGTTTGTGTGCCAAACCAGGAGTGTCTCCAAAACTCAGAACAGATGTCAATCTTTCAATTATACTTTTTCTCTGCAAGTTCCTCTCCTGGGTCCTCTCCTGGCTTTGGCACAAAAACCGGATGATCAGGGAAAAAACTGCAGTGTGAAACCAGCCTAAGGGTATGTGCACATCTGACGTTTCTGCTTCTTAGCAGACCGTCCTAAAACCGGTGGTGAATGGCAGAAACTGAGTTTTCTGACCTCAGCAGTGTCCATGGTTTTTTCAGCGTTTTTTGAGCTTTTTCCGACCGGTTTTATAGCGTTTATACAGCGTTTTGTCGGCGGTTTTCTGGCGGTTTTTCTGAGCGTTTTTAGGCCGGTTTTTTGGGGCACTTGTAAGCTAGAACCGCTGGAAAAACGCTCAAAAGAAGTCACTTGCTCTATCTTTGAAAACCGGTGGAAAACCGGTGAAAAAACTCAAAACGACCAGGAAAAAAACGTTCTAATGAAGACAGCGTTTTCTAAACTCCATTGAGTATCATGTTAATCCAGCCGGTGGCTAGGATTAACATAAATTAACATAAAACTGAGCGGAAAACGCCGACGGAAACGGTAAAAAGCAGCCCACAAAACGACTGATGTGCACTTACCCTAAGTAGATAGGTCATATTATGATAGCTTTCCTTTAAAGAAACTTATCACCTAATCACAAGTGTATAACTTGCAATCTTGTTACCAGCACTTCAAGTTATTTTTTTCTTAGTTGCAATTCTTTTTGGTGAAGATACATGAAGTCTTTCATTACACTTACCTCACTGTCACCAAACTTTTCAAGAATTGAAAATGACTTTAAAATGGCAGTAGGGGATACATTATTTTATCAATAAGAAGATTTGAGCATTTAAAAGGCCTTTCTTTTCTATAGTGACCACAGAGAAGGTGCAGATGTTGTGTTGAAAGGTGTATCTAAAGGTACCGTTACACGCTTCAAGGTCGTAACAATCTCATCAACAATCTCACGGGAGCGCGGTCGTTAGGACATCTTTTTGACATCGTTGGTGAGATGTCACACGTCTAGATATCGTGGACAATGCACCAACGATGTAGCAAGCAGCTATCGTTTGCACAACCCAGGGAACGATACTTGTTCACTGTTGTGAATAGGCGAAGTCGTTACCGACATCGATATCGTCACACGCAACGATGCAGCAGGTTGGCTGATCGAGGATCATTTAATTTGAGACCATGTTCTCAAATCTGCGATCAACGATCCAACGATTTATCTCAGGATACCGTTATACGACGCAATTTTGCTAGCAATTTCACTGGCAATTTGCTGGTTGCAGTGAAATCATGAACACATTGTTACATTTGTACACAGCACAAAATAGAACAATGTGTCCATGATTTCACTGCAACCAGCAAATTGCCAGTGAAATTGCATGCAATATTGAGTCGTGTAATGGTACCCTGTGTTACACGCAACGACGTCCTAACAATGTCGTTTGAACGACTCGAAACCCATGATGTTTGAGCGATATTGTTCATGATCTCGTATCATGTAACAGGGCCTTTAATCAATAGTAAAAGGCTAAGCTAGGCTATGGGTCTTGTTCTACTCGTTGTTAAAGATCATGTCCTAGTGTCTGATCCATGCTTTTGAAACTGCACTGGAAGTCATAACAAACCTTCATGAGATTGCATATATAAATGTCCCATTGTGGAAAAACTGTCCTTCCTGTACAATCTAAATGTGATGCAGCTATCACCTTATGATGTCAATAGTGACAATAAAATAGCAAAATGTAAAACTAAAGAACAAACAGTCAGGAAAGATTAGGATAAAATTATTGCCTGAGGCCACTACTTGCAAAACTGTTTTCTTATTTTGATGGGAGTCATCTTGTTTCCTTTCCAATGCACCTGTTGTCACTTTAATTTGCAAAAAAAAACTGGTGAATTATATTCAACTCACAGACTTGGGTTGCTGCCTTCCAATAAGTGTGTTTCTAATATCAGAGTTAGGGCCCTTTCACATCAGCGTTTTTTTTCAAATCGCGGCAGATGCGGTGAAAAAAACCGCATCTGCCGCGATTACCGCATACCGGGGCTGCATTGCGGCATCGGTTGCGGTGCGGTTGCGGTTAAACGCCATACAAGGTATAGGCGAACTTGCGGCAGGTGCGGCAAGTGCGGTTTTGGCACTTGCGGCAGGTGCGGCCGCGAAAAAAAATGCTGTCAGCCGCGGTTTTTTTCGCGGCCGCACCTGCCGCAAGTGCCAAAACCGCACTTGCCGCACCTGCCGCAAGTCCGCCTATACCTTGTATAGTTGCTATCAGCTGAAAGTAGAGGGAGTAGGGCACAGCCAATCTGTAAATCGCTAGATATAACCCACAGAGCGTGCGATTCCTATATACGGCGGTGCAAGTGTGCGTGTTCAAACAACAAAGTCTTGTACGGCAATGAGATAGAAAACACGGCACTCACCATAGGTAGACTCTTCAAGGCTTTATTCCATGCGATTTATCATAGATAAGCAGGGAGGGAAGGGGGTGCTGAGACTCGGTAAACCGAGTCTCAGCACCCCTTCCCTCCCTGCTTATCTATGATAAATCGCATGGAATAAAGCCTTGAAGAGTCTACCTATGGTGAGTGCCGTGTTTTCTATCTCATTGCCGTACTATACCTTGTATAGAGTTTGCCGCAACCGCGCCGCAACCGTGCCGCAAGTGCAGCCGGTATGCGGTAATCGAGGCAGATGCGGTTTTTTCACCGCATCTGCCGCGATTTGAAAAAAACGCTGATGTGAAAGGGCCCTTAGATTCACAGCTATTCTGCTCAGTTATGCGGAGATCACAGTTAAGATTTAAAGGGAACCTGTCAGCTACTTTATATCCCCAAACCTATCACTACCTGTCCCTGTAGCTTCCTGGTGTATCCTTAAACTTCACTGTGTGTCCTAAATGTGCAGTATAATGGTTGAAATAACGCTTTTTATAATTTACATTTTCCCCCTATTGTCTAGACGTGTGGGCGTTCTCTAAGGCTCTATGTCCCTCCTCACTCCGTTGTTATCACACCCCAGTGGGCATGATAATTAATTCAGAAGTGTGATCCCAAATTTGAAATCCATGGGCCTCCTTCCTAGTATGATGTGTGGCTGCACATCATTTCTGGTCTAGTGCATTGTGGGGAGTAATTGGGTAAACTGGCTGGCTCCAGAGCATGCGCAGTGTGCATTCTTTAGGTTAGTCTAAGGGTATGTGCCCACAGGAAGGTTTAACGTCGGTTTAGCAGCGAAAACCGCCGGCAGTTTAGCATAGGTTTTATTTAAATTTATGTAAATCCTAAGCAGCGTTAGGACTTACAAGTAACCCTATGTAATTTAGAAACCGCTGTGCACACAGTCGGTTTATGTGAGCGGATCTGCCCGCGGTTGAGCGGTTTCCCAGTGGTTTAGCAGCATACAGCATGTCAGTTCTTCTCAGCGGTTTTTGATCGGTTCCATGAACAAAATCCTCCATAGAAAACCGCCGGAAAAAACACTGGAAAAACCAACTGAAAAACGCTGTGCACACGCTGAAAAAACCGCTGGGAAACCGGTGGAAAACAGCTGGAGATTTCAGAGCTCAGAACTGATAATTTCCAGCGGTTTACTGATGGTTTGAACGCCATTAAACCTTCCTGTGGGCACATACCCTAAAGGTCAGTCTGAAATCACGGTAAATTAGTGCACACAGGATAATTTGTTGAGCTCACTAATACTGATTACTACTAGCTAAAGGTTTTTGGTTGAGTGTGCACCCACAACTTACAGGAATGGCTGGTTCCTGTAGTGCATCTCTGACATCTGCATATCAACTTTCTACTCGAATATAAAGAAAAAATAAAAGGCTGTCAACTTTTATATCAGAGTAACTTGGACACTTGTTCTCTAATATACTGAATTTTACATAAGAGTCCTTGTATAATACAAAGAAATTACTGTCTGAGATATTATTGTACATGTCATAGGGGAATAATTACCATATCTTGTGTTTCAAATAAAAGGTAAAAAGCACAAAAAGAACACTCAGTGGATTTCAGTTTTTCCATTTAATTAAATGAATGATTGCAAGTCATTTTAACCAAGTCATCTAGAAGGAAGCTGGGGTTAAATGTTCAGAATATAACCACCACCTAGAAAGCCATATTTAGCACCCTAAACGCTGATGTAGATTTATCCTAATCATACCTTTATCAAACATCATGGAATGCCTTATTATTCAATAAGTATACTACAGACTCTGAGTTAAAACACTTTAATAATATAATCAATAGTATTATTAATTCAGAGAATTAGGGTGCATCTATACATCCTAAAGTTATCAATTTCTCATTGATATTTCATGCTGGGACTAGACAAAATGTACTAATACTTTCAGTGTGGCCTTAAGGTTAGAAGCTTTTAATTTTTAATAATATTATATTGTTCTCAATGACAATTAGTTCGAGTTTAGCCACTGATATGTTTTTTTCTGATTGGTGGGAAGTGCATAGTATAGGACTTAGGACTGTAGAATATGCTATGGTCTTCTCCCAAAAATGGATATAATAATTCAGGTTTGTAGGATGATTGTTATTCTCAATGCAATTGTGGCCTTAAAGGGAACCTGTCAGATAGTTCTATGCCCCTCCAGTATCACTGCCTGTCCCTGCACCTTTCTAACTGATCCCTAACCATCCCTGTCTGATCTAAAAGGGCCCTATAAAGATTGAGAAAAATGATGTATACAGTCACATTCTGTCTCCATCTGGGTTGCATTCTCCCCTCCTCGCTGACTTTAAGGACACCTCGCTGGGCATCATCCTTCTGTGTCTTGTTCTCCCCCTGCTTGAAATTCCTGCCTCCTCCGATTATGTAACGCATGGCCAAAATGTCATATCCGGTCTGGTGCATTGTGGGGGCTGATCACATGGTATAGCCCGATTTCGGAGCATGCGCAGTTGAAGGATGCACCAAATTCAATTGGAGGGGTAAACATCTTATTCCAGAACACACTTCATCAAAACTGGCTTCTGAAATGTCCATCTCAATATATCAGGACCATAATGTGTAAGAAATGTCTAAATAATTATATGTTTTGTGCAAACAATGGCTCGATTTGTATTAGGATTCCATCACATCTTGCCAAGTGAATATCTCTCACTCTCTCAGTTGTATTACGGAATTATGGACTTTTTAATCATAAGCACTAATAAGAAATATGTATTTGCAAGTCTGTTACCCACCACAAATTACTTAGTTGAAAGAAAAAAATTCACATTCCAAGGATCACAAAAAACTCTTGAATACATGTTGAAGTTTTCTGAAACATTTTGCTAACATGTCACAAGAATGTGCTCACTATTCAGTATGTGCCAACAAAATGGGCATTAACATTTTGCAAAATGTCCATAAAATAATAAAGATGATAATCATGGCGGAGTAAACATTCAGGAAGTGTGATGGAAATCCCTGGTTACCACCTCACAGTTGGTGACTGCTGCCCCACTTAATTGTTTCTTGATGCTGTATGTTAAACACAGTGTAGATTGCTTTGCTCTGCTGCTCATTCATACAGATGTAGTGGAGAAGAACAGATTGGAAAAACGGCAGATTACAAAACATGTCTCCCGAGAGGGCTCTGCCAGTTTTCTAATTGATCGGTCTCAAATGAAAGAGCAGTAAACATTCCACTAACGGGTGATTACTTTTGTCTTAAATTTGTCTCTTTCTACTAAGATCCTATATAGATTTTGTTTTGCTTAATTAGATATGGAAATAGGATACTGTGAGAGAATAGGAATATAAATTGGACTCTGGTTTCTACAGCACTTGGAAGGATCCCCTTTCTTATATTAACAGATATCTTGCATACTAGAGAGGTGATATGCCAAAGGGCAAAACATGGCATTCAATGTAATTGCTATAAATGGGAACTCATCTCTCATTATGCCTTGGAGGAGGAGTGCTTCTCACCATCTCAGCAAACAATGGCGCTGACCTCCAGCCAGTCCCTTTATCTCCACTTTCTCCACATTGAATAATCGGCACAAATAAAATTAATTATGTTGCATCCAAATACATTTTGCGGCTTATTATATTTAATTTCTTCATTAGTGATAAAAAACATGTGGAAAAGAAAGAATGGGTTTTTGCTTTTGACCCCAGTATCTGATTACTTATGTGCGTAAACAAAATGATTAACGTAACAGGTAAAAGATTGGGTCCACCAAATAAGGCAACAAAGGTTTCATGTTAACCAGTGGAAATAAAAATTGTCCATATAGAAAGTGGAAATTATGGTGATTAAAAGAATATAACCACAGAATAACATTCTGAAAAAGTACCAGTGTGATCTATATACTTATGAGTCATGCATTACAGGTCATCACTGCTGTGATGTAAACATATAGATTTTTTATTATTATTTCAGTATGAATGTATGTACCATACTTATTTATGTATTTCTTTTATCTATACTTAAAGAAAGGCTAAACCCAATAGAAAAAAAAACACAAAATGAACATACACCCTATACTAATGCAAACAAGTAAATAGTAGTACATTTAAATAACATAGGGCACTTGGTTAACACAGTTTAATCAAAGAGCATAAAAGCCATTCTACCTCAAAACTCATTCTACCCATCAGTAAAGTCCTACTCTAGTATTAAAACCTTACATTGTGTCACTGACATCAGCATAATTAAAGGCAGAGAAGGACAAGGCTTGACTTGTCTTGACCTGTAGCCACTTGTCCTGGGAAGGGGTCCTCCTTATCCTGATGGGATGAGTCCCTGAGATCAGTGAGAGCTTTGTGATGTTGGTCTACCAGGCATTGCTCCCACCTAGCCAGAATCCTACTCCACACTGATGAGGGGCAATACCGCGAAACAGCTGTATGTTGATTGATACCTGGCTGCGGTAATTCCCTTGTCATATCCTTAAGCTCGTAACTGAGTGTGATAGTGACTGAAAGGGCCACATAATATGTTGGTTATGGTGGTCTCCGCAAGGGGTCCACCCCAGGGCTAGGTCTTTCCCTGGAGGGATATCTGGCTAGTCCCGTGTTTGAGACTCCTAAACAAGGCTCCACCGATTTCATTTGCATATCAGTATAATTAAAGGCAGAGAAGGACAAGGCTTGACTTGTCTTGACCTGTAGCCACCTGTCCTAGGAAGGGGTACTCCTTATCGTGATGGGATAAGTTTTACGCTTTTTAGGTTATTTAATTGTACTATGATTATTTACTTGTTGGCTGTATTATAAGGTATATGCTCATTTTGTGTTTTTCTCTTGAGTTTTGTCTATGAAATGGCCACAGTGTAAACATGCTCCTATTGCACATATACAAATTTATACTCTGACTCATTATTTTTTGTACAAAAGTCTATGGATCCAAAAGAGCAGAGTATACTTAATGAAAGAAGATTAAAAGGAACCTCTCACCTCCAAAAATGAGATTTACCAGCAGAAATAGTGGTAGTCTGCAGTAAACTAGCATTTACAGTAAGTGCGATTACTTCCTGTAGTCACTCCCTTTCAGAACTCTGGGTGGTGTTGAGTGTTCACTGTTCATTATAAAATGAATGTATTATGATTACTTCCCATGCACACTGATTTACAGCCTGCTCTGTACACAATTAATGGCTGTCAATTAATGTACAGGAATGTGATTACAGCGGTGCATACTGTATAGTCAGCAGTGACTGTAACCGCTCCCTTTACAGGCTCAAAGACTGGAAATGAATAGCTGCAGAGGGAACAAAACTTCATTTTTTCCCTGAAGCTGCACTTCGATTAAGCCTGACAGACATTATTTAAATGCTAATTTATCTGCAGATTAGCTCTATATCCGCAGGAAAGCAACATTTCTGGAGGTGACAGGTTTCCATTAAATCTCTTAAAGCACCACTCCAGTGTATTTTTTTTATTATTTAAACCCTCCATTATCACTAATGTATGTTCCCAGCCTGTACTCCTTCCAGGTGCTGCTCTACCATTCTTCTGACCGTGTAAAGAAGTGGGAACAGCAGAAGATGCACTTGATTAGATTTTACAGTGTTTGTGGAAGTGGAGAAGAAAAAAAGTTTTGGTACCATGCTAGCCAGTTGAGAAAATGTTGATTGCTCTCAGTGGGAGAAACAAGATAATAAAATGGCCCCATTAATTAGAATGGGAAGCCATCATGAGGCAATAGGCACTATGGCAATGAAAGGGTTAAATGAGTTGCTATTCTGACAGAACATCTGGTCAGAACTGGTTTCAGCTGGCTTGTTGCCCGCCTAAATCCTAGGGGACAGATTGGTTGGTAAAGGTCAGGTGTCACTGACCTGGGTGTATATAAGTAAGTCCCTAGGGCTCAGCTGGTCAGTCAGAAGTCGTCACCTGAAGAGATCCTGAGAAGATTCTGAGGAGTTTCTGAGGAGTTCGGCTGGATGGAGCGTCTGATCGAGCAGCTGCTAGCCAGGGCAGCGGAGAGAGGCAGTGAAGATTGGCTGCGGAGGTGCTTGGAGGAGACGGAGGCCAGTCAGCAGAGAGGCGGATGTGGTGCCCAGGAGAGCGGTGCCTGGCCCCTCTGTCACCGCGGACTTGCGGCGGAGCCAGAGTCCAAAGAAGATCCGCAGGGAAGCATATTCCCCTCCGGTTCCCAGCAGAGAGGGGTCGGGTGCTAGAAAGAGGCCGGCGGCGTCATGTGAAGACAGCTCAGCCCCGCGCAGTCTGCATAGCAGAGCTAGGTCTCCAGACTTAGCTAGCAGAGCGCCGACCCAGGAGGGCAGAGTGAGGAGACCGGCGCCATCTGCTGCTACAGCTGCGGTGACATCAGCTGTGGCGGCGGCGTCCACCTTGCCACAGAGCTCCAGAGACTGGAGCGTTGCTGCACAGCCCATGCAACAGAGCTCCCATAGGGCGGCAGCGACGCTTCAGGTCTGGGGCCTTTCAGAGGAAAATGAGGCAGCGCCAGCCGTCTGCGGGCTGTCAGTCGGGGAGCCCATTCCAGTGGTGTCCCCTCCACAGAGACCAGCTGTGGAAGACCAGAGCATCCAGGAGCCGGGGTCGACATCCGGAACAGGTGAGATGACTGTACTGTCCCATAGTACCATTAATGATTTAGTTGCCTCTGCTGTGTCTGCAGCATTGAGGGCAGTCGGTTCACAGGGTACAGGTAGCTTGGGGATAACTTCCCGGGCCGGGGACGTACAGGGATTGCCAGGGGCATGTTTTAAGGAGGCATTAGCCTGTGACATGTCCCCTCTGGGTTATCACTTGCCCCTTGCAATTAAGGACAAGATATGGGCAGGTGAATTCATAGATGTATTTAGTCTTCTCCCAGCTAGGGAATTGAGCAGATGGGAGAGGAAGGACGAAAAACATGACGATGATAAAAAGAGGGTGTATAGATCCTTCTCTTTATGGCTGCAATGTTTCTGTATTTATGCAGCAGTGCTGGGGGAAAAGTCCCCCGATCTGTGCTGTGAGCTATTCCAACACGTCAATTGCGTGTTGGAAGCTTACAGACATTTTGGTGGCACTGCATGGCTGGCGTATGACGAGGCTTATCGTCAGAAGCTGGCCGTGCAGTCATCTCTTAAATGGGGATCAAAGGATGTAGGATTATGGCTTCATATGATGATCCCCCAGAGGCAGAATACACAGCGCAGCTCTGCTCAGCCCCTTCGCAAGTGGCTGTGCTTTGCCTTTAACGAGTCTGTATGCAAATGGGCACAAAATTGCAAGTATAGACATGAATGTTCTTTCTGTAATGGCGCCCATTCGGCGGCTAAATGTTTCAAGAAGCTTAGCCAGACGTCTGTGCCTTCTCGGGAGTCGTTTCTCAAAAGCGGCGACCCCGGTGAGGCTCAGAGAAATGCTGCCATGGTTAAGCAAATATCCAGATCGGGAGAAGGCAGCTCTAATTGAAGCTGTTTTTTCCAGAGGATTCTTTGTTCCTCCTTTTGAAGGGTCGGGCTGTGTAGTAGTTTCGAACTTGCCATCGGTTGTGCGTTTTCCTCAGGTTGTAGAAGAGAACATTTTTAAGGAAATTCAAATGGGGCGCTGTGCCGGTCCTTTTTCAGCTCCCCCATTTGTTAATTTCCGGATCTCTCCACTGGGAGTAGTTCCTAAAAAGGAGGTGGGATCTTTTCACATGATTCACCATCTGTCCTACCCGCCTGGTGCATTCCTTAACAATCAAATTGACGCTTCCTGTGCCTCGGTAAAGTATGCGTCTTTTGATATGGCCATTGATTTGTTGCGCCAGGCGGGCAGGAACGCTCTTCTAGCTAAAACTGATATACAATCAGCTTTCCGTTTGCTCCCAGTAGATCCGATAGGATTCAATTCGTTGGGATTTACGTTTAAGGGATCGTATTTTTTTGACAAAGCATTGCCTATGGGCTTTGCGATGTCATGCTTTTACTTTGAGGTTTTTTCCTCCTTTTTGCAGTGGAGCATACAATCTGTTTTTCCTGGTAGTCTGATGACTCACTATTTGGACGATTTCCTTTTTATAGGTCCATCTCAGTCAGACGAATGTTTTTTGCTTTTGTCAACCTTTTTGCGTCGCATGTCCGATTTTGGGGTTCCTATAGCTGCGGAAAAAACGGTGCACCCTTGTACTTCTTTGGAATATCTCGGTATAGTCATTGACTCGCAAAAAATGGAGTGTCAGTTATCCCAGGACAAAATTAGTTCTCTTCTGACAATGGTCAGATGTTTTTTGTCTCGGGATGAGGCGACCTTGAAAGAATTCCAGTCACTATTAGGGAGCCTGAATTTTGCCCTTAGAGTGATTCCGATGGGTAGACCTTTCTTACGGAATTTATATGACGCCATTAGAGGGTACTCTGTTCCCTCAGATAGGATTCCTGTTTCTTCTGTTCTGAAATGGGATCTGTCTGTGTGGAACGAATTTTTTCAGGATTTTAATGGTGTCACATGTTGGCAGTCCCAGTTTGTGTCTTCTACATCCATTCCTGTTCATTTTTCGGCTGACGCTGTGGGTTTTAGGGCCAAATTTGCAAGTCGTCAGATGGCTTCCTTTTGGCCTACAAATTTGTTATCAATTTTTCGCGACAATCTGTCCCTCAGGGAAGTTTTTTTCGATTACTGCTGTTTTTTCAGTATGGGGTACCTTTTTGCGGGATAAGAGAATTTTATTGGAGGTCAGTAACAGAGGAGCTTGTATAGCCATTAATATGTTATCTTCCAAATCGATAGTGGTTAGCAGGGTGTTACAGCGCTTAGTAGTGGTCACGCTTAAATGCAATATTTGGCTTAAAGCTCGTGTTCGTTCTGAAGTCTCAGCAGATTATAGCAGCGTTGTTTCTTTTTATTCTCCGCAGCTAGAACTCTGCTCGGCTTCGGATGAATCTCAGGACATTCTCAGTTGCCCAGCTCATCTTTGGGCCTTGGTCTCTAATTAGTTCCCTCTTTTATCATTAACTCGCTGGCTCCCTGTACTTGGTCTTGTTATTCTGCAGCCTGGGCTAGATGGGTGCAATTTTGCCAAGCATTTCATTTCCCTTGCCATGCACCTTCTTCGGAAGTCGCTTTACTGTTTTTGGAACAATCTGCAGGTTCCGGTGTGTCGTACACTGCTCTTAATAGAATGGTATCAGGCATTTCATTTTTCCTGCGGTTACGAGGGGTTCGTCCTTTAGCTGACGTTTTTGCTGTGCGTCAATTTTTGAAAGGATATCGACGTGCGTTTTTTCGCCCTGATAGGAGAGTTCCAATAACATTAGACGTTCTTGGTCGTTTGTGGGCTATTTTGCCTCAGGTTTGTTTTAATTCGTACGAAACGGCGATGTTCAGAACGATTTTTTGTGTAACGTTTTTTGCAGCTCTTCGGGTGAGTGAGGTGGTTTCGGTAAGTAAACTCAATTCTTCTGGGCTTCAATTTTCGGACGTGTCGTTTCAGGATGATATTTTGTTTTTACGACTGTGGCAGTCAAAGACTGATCAGATAGGGAGAGTTTTTTCCATTCGCTTGTTTCCAATCGGGTCGTCTAATCTTTGTCCAGTGGATAACATGCGTTGTTGGTTTTCGGTTAGGGGGAGTTGTTTTGGCCCTTTATTTTTGCACGTTGATAAATCTCCAACTACGGTTTTTCAGTTTAATGCGGTGTTGAAGAAATGTGTCTCTTTATTGGATTTGAGTAGAAATTGTTTAAGCGGTCCTTCGGTAGAGCGCTGAGATTACACGAACACAATTATCTCCAATCTCTATCTTTATTCTTTAAAAGATGATGCTCCAAACTCCAACCCACAACATGTTTCGACGTGGCAAACACGTCTTCCTCAAGCGGAAGATCCGGCCTGGCCTTGGAGTGAGCATTTGATCGGCACATGATCTGAAGCTGAAAGGATCTAGGACACGGAAGAGATACAGGTCCGAGGCTGGCGGCCTGAGCCTTAACACACGCCCACATTCTGGTTGTGCGGAACTGGCACAACCATAAAAGGTTAGTTGATCCCTAAGTGCAACCTTATAATAGCAGGCAACACATTTTTTTCTTTTCTTTATTGGATTTGTCTCATCTTCATATTACTTCACATTCTTTCAGGATTGGAGCGGCTACCTTAGCCGCTTCTGAGGGTTTAGCTCCTAATTCAATTAAGCGTATTGGCAGGTGGATATCAAATGCTTTTAAACTTTATGTTCGCCCAAATGATATTGATCACCTTTAATTTATCTTTATAGGGACTAAGGTTATATGGATCATCGGCCATTCATTTATTTTCTGGGCCCAGAAAAGAGCAGCGAGGAGAAACTATTCAGAGAATCTTTCCTTTAATGGTGAAGAAGTTATTATTTACTGGCATGGGGTAAGGGGTCTTCGTTGGGGTAATGTTAGCACTGTTATAGTGGAGCTAGAGCGACGATTTCCACCACCAGACGCGATCATTGTTCATGCTGCCGGCAACGATTTGGGAAAAGTCAAGTCTATTGACTTATTATGGCTCATGAAACATGATTTCTGCTGGTTAGTGGGCAAGTGTCCTAGTACCTTTCTTATTTTTTCCGAGATCATCTCAAGGCTTGTATGGCGTTTGGAGGGTTTGATGTTTTTGGAAAAAATTCGCAAGTAAATTAATAGGGAAATTTCAAGTTTTTTACCTAAAATTGGTGGGTTCTCTTACTGCCATGTGGATTTGGAGGGTGGTGTGCCAGGACTTTACAGGGCTGATTCAGTCCATCTCTCTGAGATCGGGCTCGATATTTTTAACGTAGGCATTCAGAACGTTGTTGAGGCATGCTTTCGTTGTTGGTGGGGGGGGGGTCCTCGCCTCTGGAAGACTCAGACTAATGGGTCGCTCAGGGTTCCTGGGTGGACCGTTTTAATAAGTTGATGATGGACGATTGGCTATTTATTATATGTATTGGTGGATAAATTATCTAAGTGGTTATTTATATTTGGAAAAACCTTAATAAAGTACCAACAACATTTTTAGCCCACAACGTTCTGAAGAGTCTTTATTTATTTAATTTAAGATATATTTAAGTGAAGGTATATTTATTATAGAATATTTGTGCCTTATCGTCTCATAATCTTGTAGTTGAGAATCTGTTAAATGGCTAACAAAAATAAAATAAGTCATATTAGGCTGCCTTCAGATTTGCAGATGCCTCCGCAGCATTTTGCGGAGGCATCTGCAAGCATCTGCATGCAGACGGCAGCCCCTATGTTTATAATGGAGCGCACGGGGGTCTGCAGATGCTTGCAGACCGCCGTGCGCACCCATTCACTCCTACATGTGATCTGTGCGCAGGCGGATGCCTGCGCACAAATCACACACTCTCGCCCGCACCAGGGACGCAACATGTCGCGTCCCTGGTGCGGACGAGAGTGTGTGATCTGTACGCAGGCATCCGCCTGCGCACAGATCACATATAGGAGTGAATGGGTGCGCACGGCGGTCTGCAAGCATCTGCAAATCTGCGGAGGCATCTGCAAATCTGCAGGCAGCCTTACAAGGCGAGCTTTCGAGACATCTCAGGTCTCTTCATCAGGCATGGCATCACAAAACATTGTAAGAAACTCAAATATATACATGAACAACTAAAGCAGACGGAGGTATAATGAATGGACATTTAACTAAATAAACAAAACAAAGCCTGGAGCAGATCCAGGCATAGTGATGTCAATGTTTTTTTAACCCTGATTTATATGTAAACCTGGTGTCTTAAAACTTCAGTGTCTTTGAAAAACATTATTCAGATGTTATAATGAACCATAAATCCATCAGATAGGTTGAACCGCTTTGGATGCAGTCAAAAGTTCTAATGAATCTGGATTCACAGACCTTTTGATGTTTTTGTGATTTGAAATTACCTCTCAAAATTGCAACTCTTATATTTCCAATGTTACGTTCTTGACCAGAAAAATGTATGGCTACTGGTAAATGGATTTTTTTGTCTGTAATTGTGTGATGACGAGACCTTATCCTTACACTTATGTCATTGTCCTGTCTTCGCAACATAAAAAGTCCCCACAGGACATATAGTGCACATAATTGAACAACATTGAAAGAAGAGCACGTGAATGTCCCAGGAATCTTATAATCCTGCTGTGTGTTGGGGATCCGTGTCCTGTCTTTGGTCTCTATGTGAGCACAGGTCACTTGCTGCTCTTCACATTGCATGGATATGTTCCTCTTGGTGTATCTGAGGGCATCGAACTTCAGACCATGATGTTTCTTAAACCTGAGAGGCTGCCTGTGGCCTAGCAAGGGAGGGTCTTTGAATATTATTTTTAGTTGGTTATCCTTGTGTAGGATATGGTAAGGGGTGGACTGGCCCAGGTGGCAGGGGGGCACCTGCCCCCCAGGCCGGTGGTATAGTCCCTGTGTAAGGCCGCCCACAGCAGTGATAGCGGTCGTGCTTTGCGGCCGCTGCTGCCGCTCTATGCCCCCTCCCCTGCTCTTCACTAGGCTCTTACTGCTAGCACCCCCACCCCCCACCCCCGCTTCTCACTTCGGCTCTGAGCTGCAATAAGCAGAGTGCCACCCAGGGTATTGTCCCTCAGCCAGCCCCTGGATATGGTGAAATTTCTTGGCAGTTTTCATCAGTACTTCAAGCTGTGGGTTGTAGGTCACCACCAGAGATACACAATGGTTTTCTTTTTTTTCTCTGTATTGGAGTGCTTGACGTCTAGGGATCCTTGTGGACTTAATGATCTGATCATCAATGGAGGTGGGTAAGTGTGGGGAAGTGGAGAAAAACTGAATAGGAGATATGTACATTAACTGCAGCAAGCAGACATACACTTAGCATGTATTGCTAACAGTGGCTTGCTGCAGTTAATGTACATATATGCAGTTTTTCTGTACCATACTATATTATATAAATTTGACTGTATGTATTGGTTGGGTTTGCTTCCCAACCTACTATTTTCGCTCCCTCCCCTTAGCACTTTCTCCCCTCTTGTTATCCCCAATTTTTCTCACTATCATTCATTAGTTATTTATAATTTTTGATGTTTCTTTTGTATATATAACTGTTCACATATGTATTTATATGTAACTACTGTTCTATATTTATTGTATATCCCAAACAACCTTGAAAAAGACCAGTTTGTGGTTGAAATGTTGGGCTGTGTTGATTTGGTGCCAGAATTACCTTCACAATAAAAAAAGCATTTTTTCAGCATGAACTTGCTATTTTCATTTTCTTGGTGCTGATCTACCACTATATTATAGGATTTGCAATCCTTTCCCCAAGCATGAGCATATATCACTGCAGAGTGCCAACCTTGATCAATATATCAGTGTTTATGTGTTCATGGAATCCATCTGCTGGTGAGAGATGATCACCAAACAACAAAACAGTTTTCTCGAGAGAAGAGATTGGGAGAGATGCCAAGTCAGGTGGCAGTTGTGGTGTAGCTAATAAGTATAATAACCTGAGATGTCATAGAAGGGGAGGAGTTGACACCAAAACCGGGAAGGAAGCAAACAAGTGAGCAGTGTTCTGGACCTTGAACAGAAGATTGGGTCCAGCGTTAACAGACAACAGACCAGACCAATTTGAAAATCAGAAGCTGAATTGACTCAAGAAGGAACCTGAAGACCGAACAACGAAAATCAACTCCAAAAGTAAGTAAAAGACCAAATAACGCCAGTAGATGCCCTATGTTAACTGACCATTGCTTCCTGTTCAAACTTATGGTACTTAGTGGGAGAAAGCTAACCAATAATATTGGACTTGTTGCTTAGTAGATTACCTTATAGTTCTGTTCATGCTAGCATGTTAATAGGTTGATTTATTAGATAAATGGGATTGTGATTGAGGCTGAGGAGACTGTGACACTTCCAAGACAAAAAGACTCTGACTAATTGACTGGTTAATTCTAGAAGAATGCATTACCAAGTATGATAAAAAAAAACCTCATTGTATATAATCCCATTTAGAGTTTACGTAGCACATACAGTATCTAATGTTCATTTAGATTTGATTGGAACGCATTGTACTGCTCTCTGATTGAACTTTATTGTTTTCTCCTGTGATATGTATGTAATAAATCATGGTGGTGGTGAGTCACCATTGTGATGCCTTTCCCTATGTCATTGCATCCTTGTAACCTGTTTTTCAACTGCAGCTCCTGACTAGCTGGAAGTCACAACTACCACTCACAGCCTCTCAATGCAAGTCTGTGGGAGTCTCTTTCTTGCTCTCATAGACTTATATTAAGAAGTGACCCCCCAGCAAACACTGGAGTGATTTAGCAGGACACAACTAGCACCAAGTGGCACCAAGAACAGCAAAACATGGAGACCAGTAAATGTTGTACAACTGGCAGGGAACATATATTAGTGATACCACACCACGAGTAAAATTAAAAAAAAAGAAAACAAAAAGCACCAGAATAGTGCTTTTAAAACCAGGACTAAGTTGGCCTTAGTGTCCACACTTTTTTTTTCAATCAATATCACATTCCAGAAGCCAAAACTTATTTATAATGGGTAATTATGCATATAGTCCTTACGACTCGTTCACAATCCTGAAAGCAATGACCTATTGGTAAAGACCATAAAAATTACCAGAAAATAAAAAGCTCCATATCTCTGAAACCTTATAGCGGATATAAAAATGAATTAAAAAAATAAAATAAAATACAAAGGAGCCACAGAATTAAAGCATAAGTAAAAAGTGTCTAATTGTGAACGGATGAGAGGTCCTCTTTAATATTCAACAAACGTATTCTCAGTAAATATCGGTGGACAGTCAGAAGAACCACACAGAGTAAAATGCTGGCATTTCTGACTAGCTAGACAGACAGACTGAAAGGTTATAGATGAGTTTATTTTATTTATACAATCGAAGAAAAAAAAAATGAGAATGCAGTAATTTTATAAAATGAATATACCCCTATATTTATAAGCAAACGCAAAAGAACTGTCTTCTATAAGCATTAAAGGAAAAAGATCATAATTCAAATTGAAATATGAAGCTTCAAGAAATGCTAATATAGTTTCAGAACGAAGTGGGTACATGAAATAAGCTTCCAACAAAAGTGTCAGAGGTTAATACAGTGGGGAATTATAATATACTTAGGATACTGCTATGCTGAACATAAAATAATGCAGAAGATCAAAGACTGTCTTGAGTCTTCAAGCAAGTACTAAAATGAGCAGAAATAACTGGCTTATATTTACATCTGGTGAACCGAAGAATCAAAATGAGAAAAACCGAACCATCATTGGGAAAAGGCATCTCTAAAAGCAGAACTATGTGCCTTACACTCAACTTATTATGGTCTTTTTATGGCAAACAAATTCTGAAGAGGTAGCAAGTGTGGGGCTTTACATTGCAGGCTACAAATTTAACATATCTTAATTTTCAGACTATCAAGGCACACTTATAAAGACACTGGGGTGCGTCTCACAGTCTGAATAAACTTTCCTTTGCTTGTTTGTGGGGGGGCGGTGGTGAACAGGGGTCACAGGGGGTGGAGCAGGGTTGCTGCTGCTTAAACAAACAGTGGCAAAAGTAGGGTGATACTGCAGGTGCTGGTCTAGGAAAGGGTGGTCCTGGCGGTGCAAACTATGGAAGGCAGGAACGGAGTCTCCATGATTGCTGTAGCATCCAGACGTTAACCTCCCAGCAGGCTTCAGGAAAATGGCACACTGGAGGCGCAAGTGCGGTTCTTAGCCATGGGTGGCACTTGTGAAGATTGATTCCGGTGCAGAATTTTAAACAGCCATGAAGATACTTTTACCATATGCAGCTGAGGGGTCATGGCCTGATCCTGATGACAAGTTCTTTCTAGCATAGGCAAATTTCACTGCAAGACTACTACCGTGTTTCCCCGATAGTAAGACCCCCCCGAAAGTAAGACAGGGTGGGGGGGACGGGGGGTCTGCTAATGTAAGACTCCCCCCGAATGTAAGGCAGGGTAGGGGGAGGGGGTGTCTTACTATCGGGGAAACACGGGGGGGGTGTACATACATACATACACACATACAGACACAAGCATACACATATATACACACCACACACACAGTCACACACACACATAGCACTGCTTCTTACCGGGTCCGGTGTGGGGTCCCCGATGGTCCTGTGCGGTCCTCTGTGCTCCGGTCCGGTCCCCGAGATGATCCGCTGCCGTCCGCCGTGTTCCGGTGCCATTTTTCACCGGTATTGCCGGTCCTAGGCTCCATGGTCCCTGCTCTTCCGGAGTTCAGGCCGCAGCTCCGCCCAGGTCATAGTGTGGGCCAATCAGCATAGCGGCGCTGACATCAGAAGCAAGCGTCATTGGGAGCTTGCCTCTGACGTCAGCGCCGCTGTGCTGATTGGCCCACACTATGACCTGGGCGGAGCATCGGCCTGAACTCCGGAAGAGCAGGGACCATGGAGCCTAGGACCAGCAATACCGGTGCAAAACGGCACCGGAACACGGCGGACGGCAGCGGATCATCTCGGGGACCGGACCGGAGCACAGAGGACCGCACAGGACCATCGGGGACCCCACACCGGACCCGGTAAGAAGCGGTGCTATGTGTGTGTGTGACTGTGTGTGTGGTGTGTATGCATGTGTCTGTATGTGTGGAAATGTGTGGATGGATGGCTGCAGTGTGTGGATGGATGGATGGTGGGGCCTCCAATGTAAGGCCCCCCCCCCCCCCGAAAGTAAGACAGGGGGCCACTTTTGGCCAGAAAAAGAATGTAAGACCCGGTCTTACTTTCGGGAAACACGGTATCTGTCAATGTGGTCCTGCAGCTTATACAAACCTGCAACTCCCATCATGCTTGGACATGTTGGGATAATAGCAGCTGTAGATTGGTAACAGCTGCAGAGCCACACAGGTTATGCAAACTGCTATCCCCATACAAGAGTGTAGCTGATCTCTTCTCACATGGTTATGGATCTCCCCCATGACAGTGTCAGCAGCAGATCCCCCCATAACTGTCAGAAAACCAATGCTTGTTAACGGTGCTGTTGAGTTATGTTTACATTTAAATTGCTGAAATATTACAGTAAATATTTTAATACATTTTCTTGCTTTAAACAATATTTCTACATGTTCCTTATCTAAAATCTGTTGTGTCTTATAGTCTTATCTGATTTATAGTCCAAAAATATGGTATGTTTATATCTACAGAAGTCATTCTCGAACATTGATGACAGCAAATATACAAAAAAAAGTCAGTTCCCCATTGGCCTATAATAGAAGGCCGGACAACACATTTAGAGCTGACCAATGCAAGATTTTCTAGGTTTAGAATCCATATAATTCTGTAAAAACAAAGATCCTTTTTTGACATAGGATGGTTTTCACACAGGAGCAAGTACACACAATCTACCATATTACAGTATGTATTAAAGCCACACAAAGTGATGTTGCATCCATTATACAAAGAGCTAAAATGCTGTTACATTACTACTTTAGTAGCTTTTTATTAAAATTATAAAATTATTAGTATAAAAATGTAAAATAACACACATATATTATATGTACATATTGTATGTATTGGTTTAACCCTTTCATTCAGTCAAATCAGATACTGAAAGTAAACCTCCTGTTACCAGATTGTTTTTTTTGTTTGTTTTTTTAATTTGCATATAAGCTGCGGCCATCATCAGTAAGGCCTTATATACAGTAGTCTGGATTGCTGTATATAAGTCCCCAGGCCAATCCGTATAATGCAAAAAAACAGCTTTTATTATACTTACCTGGATGTCATTTAGTCTGATAGGTGTCACATGTTTCTGCCCAGCGCCTCTTTTCTTATTCTGAATATCATCCTCTTCTCTGCTTCAGAGGGTGACGTGCCCTACGTCACCCACATAGAGTCCTCCCTTGCACTACCATGCATGCATTCTTTGGTATGCCCTGCTGAGGGCAAAGGTAAGTGTTGTACTTACTGAACAGGTGTGGGGTAAGGTCAAGGAACGCCTGTGCATGTGTACTACATTGGTATTCTTTGCCCTTTCCCCGCACCTGCGCTGTACAATACCTTCCCTCTACCCTTTGCAGGGCACAGTGAAGTACATGTTCGCAGGAATGCAATAGAGCAGACTGTGTGTGTGGGTGATGTAGGATGAGTCACCCGCTAATGTAGATAAGAGGACAACATTCAGAGAAAAAAAAGGAGGCATGAACAGAAAACTGCGACACCAATTTGATCGGATCGCCCACCTAGGTACGTAAAATAATGGGTATTTTTTACACTATACAGATCGGCCTGGGGACTTTTATACAACATTCCAGAATGTCTTACTGGTGGGCAGTTTATATGCATAAAAACTAGTGACATGTTCACTTTAAAATGTTAGTATTAAGGATAGCACTCTCTCTGGTTCTCAGCTTATTTTTTTGTCTGCTCTTAGGCTGCCTTCACACTTGCAGATGCATCTGCAGCGTTTTGCAGATGCATCTGCAAGTATCAGCATGCAGACCGCGGCCCCTATGTTTATAATAGGGCGCACCGCGGTCTGAAAGCTCTCATTCATTCTTGTATGTGAAGCGTCCGCAGGCGGATGCCTGCTTACAGATCACACTCTCCCGCCCGCACCATGGACGCGAGATGTCGCGTCCATGGTGCGGCCGGGAGAGTGTGATCTGTAAGCAGGCATCCGCCTGCGGACGCTTCACATACAAGAATGAATGAGAGCTTTCAGACCGCGGCCGCGGTCTGCATGCTGATACTTGCAGATGCATCTGCAAAACGCTGCAGATGCATCTGCAAGTGTGAAGCCAGCCTTAGTGTCTCATTTGCTGGCGTTTCTTCATTTACTTACTGTACAGTCAGGGTTCCTCAGTGTTCAGTCCTAGGTTTGTCCCTCTATTATCTCTATGCAGCCCTTACTGAATAAACTAGCTATTAGCAGATATCTGGAGCATATAACAATTTCAAATATCCAGTGGCATTGAGGATTCCATTGATGAAAAATGTCCCCACTATCTTTGTACCCCATATATCACACCATACCATCAATTTTTGTGTTCCAACAGTCTTGGAGGAATCCTATCCACTGTGGGTTAGTGTCAGACCAATAGCGATGGTTTTGTTTGTTAACTTCACCATTCACAAAAAAGTTGTCTCTGAAGGCAATTATCTATGCTGTGAAGATATGAGATGTGCAGCATCTGATACAATGTATTCTGGAAGCCTTTGCTAGCATTTCTTCTGTAGTGTTGCTATCAGTGTGTCAAGAGCAGGAGAAGAGGGTTGCATTGACAATCCAACACAATGGGCAGCACTTTGAATACATTTTATAAGTGGCCATAAACTTGTAAATAACTCATGAAAGAATAAAGTTACGTCAAAACCAAGCACACCATTGCTTTTCTTATGAAATTCTCAATACGTTTGATGCGTCACATGACCCTCTTCCCATTGAAAAAAATTAAGTTGGATCCAAAATGGCCAATTTGAAAATGGCCGCCATGGTCACCACGCATCTGTAAAATATTCCCCCTCCCATATACTAATGTGTCACAAACAGGAAGTTGATATCACCAACCATTCCCATTTTATTTAGGTGCATCCATATCAATGGCCCACCCTGTACTGCACTACATCACTGCTGCTGATTACATATAGCACTTTTGTATACTGCAGGAAGGGGGATTTCTGTATAGAATAGTTTAATTGAGCTTTGTTTTTGTTTGCTGTGATATAAAAACTCAAATGCTGCTTTATTAATGCATATTGCAGAAGAGTAGGCTGTGTTCACACATTGCATATTTTGCGCGCACTTTTCAAAATATACAATGTGCCTTTTGTCTGCAGGCAAAGTGGATGGGAAATTCACTTTGCCGTGCAGACAGTGCGTAAAAATGCGCTGCACTTTTATAGGAAAAAGCGCTGCATAAAAAGAATGACCCTGTAAATTCTGTACGCAGCAGTGACGGCGCTTTTTCCTATAAGGGCGGGCGCTGCTGCATCTGATGTCACAGAGGGGAGGAAAAATCCTGCTTCCTCCTCCCCTGTGAGACATATGTGAATGCCCCCTTTAGATTTCGCAGTGTATTAATATACACTGGAAAATCAAAATGAAAGTAAATGAAAAACAATGAACAGAGATACTTACCCTACGGCGGGTGGAAGGCGGGTGTTCAGAAGCCAGGAGCAAGTGAAGATTTGGAGTGGGAAAGACCTGTCGTGATGTCAGAGGGTGTTCCGGGCGCTGATTGGCCGCTCGTGGCATATCAGCGCCCGGAACGCACTCTGACATCACGACAGGTCTTTTTCCACTCAGAATCTGCGGCTGCTCACAGGTCCTCCGGCAGGTGGATTGCGGGTGTTCGGGAGCCAGGACCCGTGAGCAGCCGCAGATTCTGAGTGGAAAAAGACTTGTCGTGATGTCAGAGTGCGTTCCGGGCGCTGATATGCCGCGAGCGGCCAATCAGCGCCCGGAACACCCTCTGACATCACGACAGGTCTTTCCCACTCCGAATCTTCACTTGCTCCCGGCTTCTGAACACCCGCCATCCACCCGCCAGAGGGTAAGTATCCATGTTTATTATTTTAAACACCTCTGGCTTTATTAAATTTAGATTTCACAGTGTATATTAATACACTGTGAAATCTTTAGGGGGTGAGCACAGATGTGACAGAGGGGAGAAGGAAGCAGGATTCTTCCTCCACTGCAGCACACAAAAGTGTGGTGTGTGAATGCACCCACGCATTTTGTTGCACAACAAAAAATGCAAATGTGTGAACGTAGCCTATCTTCTGTTATATGCATCAACACAGCAGCATTTACAGTTTCACAACACTGATCTGTCTGCAGCTGGATACAAACACAACTTTGCACTGACATTATAGAGCAGTATAGGACATTTGAGTTCTGCAGAACCAGTTAGTGATGTAAAACCACACAGGCAGCTATATTGATGTAGATGGCAGGACATGAAATTGATCAGGCAGACTATAGTACAGGAGTATAAGGTGAATTATACATGTAGATTAATTTGATCATTCTGAGAGGTGGGGCAAAACAGCAGACATAGGAGAAGGGAAGGGTCCCGAAGCACTGAGGAAAAGTAAGTGCTACTGGGAATTGTAGTTTAAGCAAATAAGAATAGGACTGCCTATTCTGCATTGTGAAGCTGGTAGCACACTTCAGCAGATCGAGCTGAAAAAAGACAAAGGTACTATAAAGAAACCTTATATTGAGCTATGTCTGCATATTAACAGTCAGGAGGTTTTTACTTCACATTATGAAGAATAATGCGAGTATGAGAATAACCCTTTAGGTAAGCATTTATCACTTTACCAATTTTCGAAAGTTATAGATACAGCAAAGAAAAAACTATTTGGTTAAGATTGACAAGAACACAAAGCATTCACTGATCTCAGGGAGACCAGTCCAAGAAAACAATGCGGGCAGCTGGCTAAAGCGCTCAACACCGTGAATTCCTAGGCGCATTGCCCCTGGGAATTCCGAATATGCAAATAGCGTCTGTGGAACCTTGTTTAGGAGTCTCTAAACAGGACTAGCCAGCATATTCATAATTCCCAGGGGGCAATGTGCCTAGGAATTCACTGTGTTGAGCCCTTTAGCCTGCTGCCCATAGTGTTTTCTTGGACTGGTCTCTCTGAGATCAGTGAATACTTTGTGATGTTGGCCTACTAGGCCTTGCTTCCACCTAGCCAGAATCCTACTCCACACTGATGAGGGGCAGCGCCCCGAAACAGCTGTCTGTGGATGGATACCTGACGTTGGTATTCCCTTGTCATATCTCTAAGCTTGTAAAACAGCTGGATATTGACTAAAAGGGCCACTTAATATGGTGGTTATGGTGTTCTCTGCAAGGAGCCACCCCTTGGCTGGTTCCTTCCCTGGAGGGATATCTGGCTAGTCCTGTGTTTGAGACTCCTAACCGAGGCTCCACAGACTTTATTTGCATATTCATTAAAGATTGACAAGAAGCATTCTCTTCTATGACTCTGTATAACCTCATGGAAAATATTCTAGCGATTGGTGAATGTCCCAGTGGCCGGGTGTTACCTGATCTGTTTTTCCCTATTCAATGGTTAGGTGATTGGTTCTCTTTCATGGGGTAACACCTATCATTGGAAAACAGTGCTCAATCTGAGAATACTAAAACTCAAAAAGCTCATGTGAATTGAATTATGCACACCCAAATATAAGAAAATATATAAGTTTTATTATATCAAAAGGGCAAGAACAAACCACACAGTTAAAAACTATTTAAAACCAGGTAGGTCCCATAACCCAAGTTGCACATATCAGACAAATGAAGCATGTTCAAATGGCGTTCTGGGACAAGGGTCTAATGAGGAACCACTTATACAAAGCAGAGCACAATCCAAAACCACAGATCGGTATAATACAAGCATATCTCAGAGACATTGCATATATCAATGGAATACCTAATGTTTGTTCTTGTATTGAACCTGTTGCTCATCTAACCTTGACCCATAATTATACAGTAGTACTGCCCATACTATGTGAAGGCTACAACCTGGGTGTCTGGGGGCCCCACGTGTTCCGCTGCACTAGGCAATCTGAGAACACAGCATAACGGAGTACATTGCTTTAGAAAAAGTCAGAATTTGAGATATTTTGAAAATCATTGATAACTCCAATCATTCTCGGACTCCTGCCAATAACAGGCAATTTCTCTCTATTAGATCTATGGGGAAAAATCTATCAACATGCTGAAAGGTTCCTTTTGACCTTGCCCTACTGGAATGAGTATTATTGCTTCTCCGATCAACTACATTGCAAAGTTAATTAATTTTTTCTTTAGCAAGACTCACTCAGTATCTCAAGCTATTACCTTTATTTCTTGAATTTGGAAATGTCTAACACATCTCATATAACAATGTAGATGCTATAAAGCAGTAACAAAGCATTTTTATTAAGATGCATTGATAAATAACTAAGCTATTTCAGCAAAGGGGGCACTGGCAAAAAAAAGCAAATTTTTTTAAGTATCTAATTCTGTCCTTCACATTGCTGTATATCTTCAGACCTTAGACTTGGTCAGCCACTTTACCGAAGAACTTGAGCGTGAAATGAAAATCTCAAAGACAGGGTCACGAAAGTGGAAATCTATATCTCACTTCCAGAGATTTAACCTCAAGTTGCTTATAGAAAAAAAAAAACCAGGGAAAGCTGCAACAATGAGAACTATTTTATTCTTCTCCATAAATTAGTCACAATCAGAAAAGTCAATCTCCGAATCCAACAAGACAGAAACAGAAGAAATCCCTTTTCTTAGCTCAGTGCATTTCCTGTATTTTTCTGCTCAGTGTAATCACACCTTCTATCGGTTATCAGACCGCCATCGACATCTCCTGTTCCTACTGTTCAACAGTCACTCCAACGTAGACAACGCTAATCATTGTTGCTATTGGAAACACAATGCCAGCATGCACAGAAACAGTGAAGAACTCTACTAATAAAAAGCTTTTCACAGAATTCCCAGGTAGGTTCCAATTTATAGGCTTTAAAATACTGTGTCTGGAGAAGGTCAGGTTAAGCAGTTCCCAGTAATAAAAGAAATCAATAAGAACCAGCAATGCTCGGCAGCCAGAAAATGGAATAAACACTTCATCTAAATCCACTTGTCCCTGAATTAAGCGAGCATAAAATTCTGTGTTTACTTTCTGTGCCCCAGTTGTAGTCAATAATTCACAAAGCCTGAACCCAAGAACTCCAGGAAGGAAGCACTGCAGAAAACGTTTGTTGACCAAGAGGCAATTAAAAGGGATTTGAAGTGTCTGAGTAATTATGTAAGCTTTAACCTTATCAGGGCGACTACTTGTAGATCAGAGACCAGTCCAAACATTGTAAACACTCAAAGGGACAGGAGACAATGCTCTTACATTTAAGAGACTCTCTAAATGCAAACAAATTGGCATTTTTTTTCTCATAAATAAGGAAATTAAATGGTTGTTACATTAGAGGATTTATTATTTTAATTATCCAGGTGTTCAAGACTTTACAACACAATTCTTTAATGAGTGGTCTCTAATACATTTGGCTAAAGCTTTGGCCTCACTGGGTTTCATGTGCAGGTGTAATTATAAAGATTTAATAATTACCAATAATGGAAATTCAGAGAAATCCAAGAACGCGAGTACATTTTAAAAATGTAATACAACCTTTACAGAATTAATAAGATATGTTGTATCCTTAAATTGCTTTACCATGAGGCAAAAAAAGCAAAAGATAATATAAGGAAACATACACATATTAGGTGTGCTGTAACTGGAATCACGCTTAAAGGGGTTTTATCACAAACAAAGTTAGTTTTAACCAACAGATATTAGAAGAATAATCTTCACAATTGGATGTGTTTAATTTGTTTTTTTCCTGTGCTGAGATAATCTTATATATGTGTCTCTTTTATGTAGTAATAGATGTGTCTGACCACACAGGGACATGGTCTGATCATACCACATCTCCTGTGCTGAGACAATCTTATATATGTGTCCCTGCTATGTACTGTGTAATAGATGTGTCTGACCACACAGGAACATGGTCTGATCATAACACATCTCCTGTGCTGAGACAATCTTATATATGTGTCCCTGCTATGTACTGTGTAATAGATGTGTCTGACCACACAGGGACATGGTCTGATCATACCACATCTCCTGTGCTGAGACAATCTTATATATGTGTCCCTGCTATGTACTGTGTAATAGATGTGTCTGACCACACAGGAACATGGTCTGATCATACCACATCTCCTGTGCTGAGACAATCTTATATATGTGTCCCTGCTATGTACTGTGTAATAGATGTGTCTGACCACACAGGGACATGGTCTGATCATACCACATCTCCTGTGCTGAGACAATCTTATATATGTGTCCCTGCTATGTACTGTGTAATAGATGTGTCTGACCACACAGGAACATGATCTGATCATACCACATCTCCTGTGCTGAGACAATCTTATATATGTGTCCCTGCTATGTACTGTGTAATAGATGTGTCTGACCACACAGGGACATGGTCTGATCATACCACATCTCCTGTGCTGAGACAATCTTATATATGTGTCCCTGCTATGTACTGTGTAATAGATGTGTCTGACCACACAGGCACATGGTCTGATCATACCACATCTCCTGTGCTGAGACAATCTTATATATGTGTCTCTGCTATGTACTGTGCACGGCTGGTTTCACATCACGGGAAGATTAGGTCCGGGCTGCCCGATGTGAACCAGACAGCCTCGGATACAATTTTGCTGTAATGCAGCCCTATGAGGCCAGATGGAGCCTGATGGCAGCTAGTGCACATCCGGTTTCCATCTGTCTGGGAGGATCTGGGACAATTCAGATTTTTCTCCTGGGCACAAAAACGTTGCAAGCAACATTTTTGTGTCTTGGGAAAAATTGGACAAAATCAGAACCGACACCCCTAACATGGAGGTTTATCGCACCGGGTCCGACATAAAATCGAAGCCGGGAGCCGGAAGCTGGGTGCGAGCGCTGCTAAACTTCAGCACTATCAGCTGTCCCCTGCAGAGATTTCAGGACCACAGCTAGCTCCCCGCTAGCTGCGATCTTGACATTTCAGCAGTTGCTGCTGCGATCTGAGGATCCAGATGCAAACCGGACCGGAGAGCATATTTGCTCTCCAGTTCTGTTTGCAAATCGGGTCCGGGGCTGTCAAGTTTACACCGGACAGCCTCGTACCTGATCTTCCCGTGATGTGAAACCAGCCTAATGGATGTGTCTGATCATCAGGGACATGGTCTGATCATACCACATCTCCTGTGCTGAGATAATCTTACATATGTGTCCCTATGTACTATGTAATGGATGTGTCTGACCTTACAGGGACATGGTTTGATCATACCACATCCCCTGTGCTGAGATAATCTTATATATGTGTCCCTGCTATGCACTGTGTAATGGATGTGTCTGACCATACAGGTGTGTGTGATCATACCACATCTCTGGGCAGGAGGTAGCAAAAGAGTATACAGACATTACAACATGGGGTCATAGATGATTCTTTCTTTGAGGTAAAATGTTTTTTTAAAAACAAGCAGGGAAATGTTTTACCCTCATAAAAAGATGTAGCTGCAATCCCATGCTGTAATACTGTATACTTTTTTACTTCCTCCCCTGCCCAGGGGATTTGGTATAATTAGACCATGTCCCTATATGGTCAGACACATCCATTACACAGTACATAGCAGGGACACACATATGAGATTATCTCAGCACAGGAGATGTGGTATGATCAAACCATGTCCCTGTACAGTAAGATACAGCCATTACACAGTACATAGCAGAGGCACATATATAAGGTTATCTCAGCACAGGAGATGTGGTATGATCAGACCATGACCCTGTAGGGCAGACACGGCCATTACACAGTACATAGCAGGGACACATATATAAGATTATCTCAGGACAGGAGATGTTGTACATGATCAGACCATGTTCCTGTACGGTCAGACACAGCCATTACACAGTACATAGCAGAGGCACATTTAAGTAATTACCTCATCACAGGAACATTTTTTTTAACACATTCAACTGTGGAACTTATTAATATTCCAAGATCTACTGATTAAAATAAAGTTTGTGGAAAATCCTCTTTAACACAAAAGTAGTTTTTGTTGGTTCTCTGTATACAACAGCTTGAAATATGGCAGCATTTTGTGAAAAATTCTGGCAGCTCCACCTACTTTTTGAAAAATGGGCAGCATTAATTTGGTACCACATGGACAAGAATGGTTGACAAAGTAGTTCTGATAAAGACCAAAAAATGAGCTTAAATTCAAACAGAATTTACTCCAGACAATGGTGCTCAGCAGATGAAAGATGAGATAAATTAATTAAGAGGTGCATACTTCATAAGGAATAACAACTTACTACGTGATGTTAATTATTTAGCAGGCACTTGAGTTGCCCGCAGATCGGTGGGGTCTATATAATTGGAAGTCTATATCCTGAGATCCCCACCATTCATTCAGTAGGTCTCTAAGAGCACTCAGCTCTTGTCTAAGCTCATGTATAGACCGGAATATGGATTCAATACAAAGCATAGGTTCTGTGTGTATGCTGTGCACTCTTGTTTGGTGAGCCTTGCACCTCTGTTATCTATTGAATGCACCAAATGTTGGCCCTCCACCGATCTGCAGGAAGTCAAATGTTTTTATAAATATTAATAGTCAAGCAGAACAGTTTTTCATGCTACATTATGTACAAATTATTTCCTTATCATTCCAGGCAGGATTACAATGACAGGCAAAACCTCTATAGAGACCTGATAACACAGGATCCTCCAATCACAATAGAAATGTCATACTCTTCACTATGACCTTTGTACATGCTCATTAAATGCTTCAATACAAAAGATAGGGTCAGGTTCTGTTCATTGATCCTAATGTACACTAAATGTGGATTTTGTGAAACAACAGGAAGTTACGGTCTAAACAACTTTAGTGGCCATTGTTATAAATGCAAGATTTCTATTTTTCTTAAATAAATATTGTGATACAAGGGAAAAAACAAGGTGGGATAAAAAAAATTAATGAAACACAAAAACGTGATTTAAACAATCATCTGATGACACTCATGACATGCTGCGTGACGACACGGTGAACTATGATGTCAGAGGCCTAGTCAGAGATGGAAGCTACAGCTTGGAGGGCAGAAGCTGAAGAGAATACACAAAACAGGGAAGAAACAAAGAAGACGCACACCAGGACCATACAGCAGGCTGATGAGTTAGCACCACAGGACCATTCAGCATGCTGATAGAGTAGCACACAGGAACCATACAGCAGGCTTTTGGCGTAGCACACAGACCATACAGCAGGCTGATGTGAGTAGCACACAGGACCTACAGCAAGACACTGATGGATGTAGAGCACAGGATCATATCAGCAGCTGATGGATGTAGCACACAGGACCAAACAGCAGGCTGATGAAGTAGTACACAGGACCATACAGCAGGCTGTTGGGTAGCACCATGGACCAGTACAGCAGGCTGATGGAGTAAGCACACAGGACCATACAGCAGGCTGAGGAGTAGCACACAGGACCATTCAGCAGGCTGATGAAGCAGCACACAGGACCATACAGCAGGCTGATGGAGTAGCACACAGGACCATACAGCAGGCTGTATGGCGTAGCACACAGGACCATACAGCAGGCTGATGGAGTAGCACACAGGACCATACAGCAGGCTGATGGAGTAGCACACAGGACCATTCAGCAGGCTGATGGAGTAGCACACAGGACCATTCAGCAGGCTGATGGAGTAGCACACAGGACCATACAGCAGGCTGATGGAGTAGCACACAGGACCATTCAGCAGGCTGATGGAGTAGCACACAGGACCATACAGCAGGCTGATGGAGTAGCACACAGGACCATACAGCAGGCTGATGGAGTAGCACACAGGACCATACAGCAGGCTGTGGAGTAGCACACAGGACCATACAGCAGGCTGATGGAGTAGCACACAGGACCATACAGCAGGCTGATGGAGTAGCACACAGGACCATACAGCAGGCTGATGGAGTAGCAGGACAGGTGAGTGGTGCTTGTGCTCAGTTTTAGCTGGCCATGGTGAGTTGTTTTATGATTTTTTTCTGTGGTTTAATAATTAAAGACTTGCAAGCGTGGGGTCCCTTTATGCATGAGTGTCAAGCTTCATTATTTTTGCCAAAATATCAACCAATATCTCATATTGTTCAAGCACATTTTATACATTTTTTTCCAGAGTGTAGAGGGGCTTTCTGAGTTTAGATGGTGGACTGGTGAGTCAGTCTTGTGAGATACACTCATATAGTGTTAACGATCCCACCACACTGGGCGTATCTAATAGGCTCCTGTTGAGACATTGCGTATATCTCACCTATCCAAAAGACAGACTCCCTATGCAGCATCATTAGTGTGCGTTATGCAAGCAGCTGCTCACCTTTAAATTAAAAGGCTGAGAGTGGCTGTTCCATCTGCATGATGCACCAGCACTGCCCCCATCTCCATCTTGGCAAGTTCTCTGCACCCAGCTTGTGCATATGTGGCGCCCTGCTCACGCAGGTAACCACAGATCTCTCTAATGCGCAGCTGGGTTTCCACAGCAGGTATCTACTATGGTGATCAGTGCTGCGTTTAGGCCCGAGACAGTGACCCGGAGTGGCCCATCGGCGTCCCACAAGCCAAAGTAGGACTGAAGGCAGGGAGCCCAGAGCAGAGAAGGGAGCAAAGAGCCAGAGGGAGTTTGCCCTTGTAAGATCTGGAGGGAGTTCGTCCCAGGCGAGATGCCGGATATTGGGGATCCGCACCTTTGAGGAACTATAGGCTCACAGAAAACCCTGTCAGACCGTGGAAGCTACAGCTACCCGGTCTCCCAGGAGGGTTAAGACAGGGAGCCAGGAACAGCAGACCAACCTGGAGTGTCCAGAGAGGGTTATCCCGGAGACCGCACAGGAGAGAGGAAACAGACAAGGAAGAGAGTGGAGGCAAGTCAGGCTACAGCAGACTGTGCTTCAACAAATACACAAGCAGAGGAGGCCTTATACCCACTTGCTGTGGGAACCCACTGCGCAACCCTGTCACCAGTCAGTGCCCTGGACGTTTTACCTGCTGAAGACATCAGTAAAAGGTAAAAGAAACTTCTCAGCGTGTGTACATTCTTCCCTTCTGCTCCTTGTATCCTCTATAGACTACCTCAGCTCTCCCCAAACAATCTCAGCTCCACTACAACCTGTCCCTTCACACTACACTGCCTCGAAGGTCCAGTCCTGCCTGTGGAGGACTACACCATCATTGCCGCAATACCATCGACCACTGGAGGACTGTGGTGGCGCTGGTGAACATAACCAGGTACTGCAGGTGGTGTCACGACATCTATAACCTGTAAATACTCCCCTGTATATAACCCCTTTTCAAGAGAGCATGCGCGGCCACCATTCCCTATGACACAGTTAACCCTTTTGCTGCCTGATTCCCAAGTACCCCATACCCTGGGGCGACACACATACTATTAGGTGACCATGGTGAGTGGTTTTTTGAATGTTTTCTGTGGTTTAATGAGTAGTGAGGTGGGTATTATGCAATTATTTTTAATGATCTTCCTGGCACTCTATAGCTCAAAAAAATGGCAGCCACTGCTCAATTCACATGGGCAAATAGCAAAAAATCCCTTCACTGAAAAACACTAATTAAATTTCACTTCAATTTAAGTTAATCCAAACTGAGTAAACAATGTACTTTGAAAAATATAATGAAAGGACAGGTTTTTGAGTTTTATTGAGTAACAGGTCAAGGTTCTTCATTTAATAATCTCCACTGTGAAACACCTTAAAGGGATCCTGTCACCCCCAGAACACCTCAAAAGCTATTAAAAGCTGTCCCTAAAGCATAGTAACCTTACCTACACTCCTTTTAGCTCCTAAATGCATATATTGAAAGTGAAGATAAACGTTATAAAACTACCTCATTAGCCATGTTAATTAGTGACTATTGTATGCATAGTCACCCTGGCAGGCTCTCCCTATTCCTAATATCACGCCTCAATAGGGCTGATCTTCTACTCACATTCAAATGTGCGCCTCCCCGCTCTCCTATGCCAGCCGGACCGCTGCATTGTGCGGCTGTATGACGCAAATCGCGTCATTTCCGGCGCCGGGTGACGTATGTACACCCGTGCCGCTGTTAGCTTCAAGACCCGCTCCTTGCATGCGCATGCGCAGTGCGCGTCTTGAAGCTAACATAGCGGCGCGGGTGTACATACCGTCACCCGGCGCCGGAAATGACGCGATTTGCGTCATACAGCCGCACAATGCAGCGGTCCGGCTGGCATAGGAGAGCGGGGAGGCGCACATTTGAATCTGATTTGAAGATCACGCCTATTGAGGCGTGATATCATGAAGGGGAGAGCCTGCCAGGGTGACTATGCATACAATAGTCACTAATTAACATGGCTAATGAGGTAGTGTAATAACGTTTATCTTCATTCTCAATAGATGCTTTAGGAGCTAAAAGGAGTGTAGGGTAAGTGTTACTATGATCTAGGGACAGCTTTTAATAGCTTTTGAGGTGTTTTGGGGGTGACAGGATCCCTTTAACAATAAATCATGTGCAGAGTTACAAAAGATGGGTGACTGATTAGAAGGAATATTCCTCTACTTACGTTTTGTACAATTGCTTTCAAAAGATCACAAAGATTAATATTTAGTTTTTGTAATGGGTAACAACAGGATGATTATGGCAACAAAAAAAACAGTTCAAAATATTGCATCTGAAAGAACAGAATATGAGGGTTCTAAATCTATACTTTATCAAGACAAGTATTACAGATCTTCATATAAGGGGTTCAATTAGTACAATACAAAAATTACCCTAATCTATTTAGACTTCTTCCTTAAAAGAATTGTCCAGTCTAAAAGGAAAGTCTACAGTCTCTCTGTTTCTCACTCAGACTGCAGACTTGTAAATCATGCGGATTGTGTGCTGTGAGGATTTTCTGGTGTCAGTGCTGGGAATGGTGAACATATTACCGCAAGTATACAAGATGCATAATCCCAGCCAGAATCTTATAATAGTGTTTCCAATATGCTCATTCCTAGTGTATCGTGAGAGGCCAGAAACAGTCTAGTCGAATTCTGGCTGGGAATATGCATATTGCATCCTTGCATTCATATGACCGCTGTACCTGGAGCTGACACTGAGAATCCTCACAGTGTACAGTGCATGTGATGTGAGGATTTACATGCCTGCAGTCACATAAAGTGCTAAATCGAGTGACTGCAGACTTGTTGCTTTGGGCTGGAAAACCCCTTTAACCACTTCATGACCAGGACATTTTTCATTTTAGTTTTTTGCTCCCCTGCTTCCAAGAGCCATATCTTTTTTATTTTTCCATCAATGTAGACATATTATGCCTGATCTTTTGCAGGACAAGTTGTACTTTCAGATGCAATCATTTATTTTACCATATAGTGTACAGGGAAATGGGAAAAAAAATCCAAGTGCAGTGAAATTGCAAAAATAGTGCAATTATACATTTGTTTTTTGGATTTTTTTAGTCGTCATGTTCAATGTATGGTAAAACTGACATGATGGTGTGATGCCTCAAGTCAGTACGAGTTTGTAGATACCAAATATTTACTGGTATCTAAGTGGTGAAAAAAATAAATAAAAAAATTGCATTTTTTGCACCATGTTCTGCAACCCGTAGCATTCCCATTTTCCAGGATCTGGGGATGTGTGATGGCTTATTTTTTGCATCTTGAGCTGATGTTTCTAATGATACCATTTTTGGGTGGATGCGCTGTTTTCATTGCCTGTTATTGCATTTTACAGAATGTTGCGGCGACCAAAAAAACGTAATTTTGGCGTTTGGCCCTTTTTACCGTTACATAGTTTACAGCTCTCATTAACGGATTTTATATATTGATAGATCGGGCGATTCTGGACGTGGCGATTCCAAATATGTTAATTTTTATTTGTTAATTCTTTGTTTTACACAGCCCCATAGGGAGGCACACTGCTGCAGGGTACGATCGCTTGTGACAGGTCCCGATGAGCTGCAGCTCATCAGGACCTGTCACAAATGCGCACTGTGAGTGGTTGGCAGCGCTTGCCAAGCACTCACAAAAAGTGGAGCCTGATAGTCTGGGGTCCTGCACCAGAGATCTAACGATATTATCGCGAGATCTCCAGTGCAGGCGGGGAACAGCACGTTCCCCGCAGCGGTGGCTTTGGATCAGCTGAGATGTCGGGTATTTGATGTGAGCTCCACGCTGGAGCTCACATCAAATCCCGGTAACCGGCCCATGACGTTGTACGGCATCATGGGTCAGGAAGGGGTTTTAATCATCACAGCAACACATAGGCATGACAAATCAAATTTGAGGTATTGTATAATAACTTTTTTTGATGAAAAGAGGAAGATAAAATATTGCTATGAGATCACAGAGATGATGTAACGTGAACATTTGGTGCATTAGATCTATATGACTCCTTTCAAATCAGCAGCACCATGTTTATATCTCATCAGCCACAATAACATCATCCCTCATGTTATATAATGAAGCCTATTTCAGCTTTAAATGTCCTTGGTTCAATCTCAAGCAGCAATAAACAGTTGGAGTCTTACAGGCTCTATTGCTCTCCAGCCTCTTTCCTATTTCTCGCTGATATGCGTCTCTCAACAGTCTCTAAATGTGTCCACTGATTTCAACACATCAACTTTCAGCTGCTATGCTTGGGTGTCTCCTGGTGTTTGACCTCAAACCTTTTCTCAAAGCTATAACATTTCATCAGAAAATCACAATTTCCTTTTGCTGGTGATTTCTAATCATCACACCACCAGCCAACCTCTCTTATCAACAGGCGTTTGGCTTTCTGTTACTCAGCATCAAAACATTAGCTTCCTTTTGATGTTTTCACAACATGTGGGTAATTGTGATAATTATTCCTGTTATGATTAGACATTTTTTTAGGCTAATAGCTAGTAACCTGAGCCAATGTCAGATACCTATGAAGTTACAGCGGCAAGTGTTACTTTGACATTTTTGTTACTAATTATATTTCAAGTATTGTGAATTTTGCCAGTCTGTAGCAAAATCAAACAATTTGTGATTCAATTATGAATCTAAAAAAATAAAGCCTCTCACCATTTAACAAATTGCATCATTCATAGAAGTCTGACATGAGCAGAGGCTTTCCCATAATGCCTTGCAGTTTTCAACTGTATTGCTCAGCCAATCACAAGGGACTTTCACAACTTGTGTATAAAAGCCTAAACAGGAAGCGTAGCAAACATTTTATGACAGTGAGAGTACATCAAAGCTCACTGAATTGAAATACAATTGTTTGGAGTCTTTTAATACTGGTTGTGTGTGACAAACCCTCTAAGGGGAGCAGTTTCATCTCAGCCTACCTGTCACCATTTTTTATCAGATAAGACCCTGTTGAGCTTTCTATCCCACAGTTATTCATTCACTGAATTGCAATACAGTCAGGAGAAAAAACCCTTTAACTGTGGACATACTCCAGACATAATAAGCTGAATAACTGCAGCAGTTTAAGACAAAAGTAGTAGTCTGCAAATAATACAGAGATTGTATTGATAGGGGGGATGAGTAAGGGCCCCTTTACACGCTGAGATTTTCCAGCGATCCCACCAGCGATTAGACCTGGGATCGCTGGAAAGTCTCTCTGTCAGTCGCTGGTGAGCTGTCAAACAGGCAGACTCACCAGCGAAAATCAGCAGTGAGATCGCTGGTAACCAGGGTAAATATGGGGTTGATAAGCAGCGCGTTCTGCTTACTTACCCGTTGTTTACTCTGGTTACCAGCGTCCTCCCGCTTACAGGCTGGGCTAAGCGGGAGGACGCTGGTAACCAGGGTAAACAGCGGGTAACTAAGCAGAGCGTGCTGCTTAGCTACGCGATATTTACCCTGGCTACCAGTGCCCAGCATCTAATGTGCGGCGCTGGGCATTGTCTGGGAGGTTGTTGATCGTTGTTCTCTTGCTGTCACACATGCCAATGCATGCGGACCAGCGGGAGACTAAGGACCAAAAAATGGTCCTGAACGATTTGTAGCGATCAGCGACCTCACAACAGGGACAAGTTCGCTGATGCGCATAACACACTGCAACATCGCTGGAGAAGTCACTGTTACGTCACAAAACCTGTGACGTTTCAGCGACATCAGCTAGCGATGTTACAGTGTGTGAAGTACCCTTAAGATGCCATCAGCAGTGCCAGTGTGATTGATCAGGAATTAGGTGTGCTGGCATCTGTCCTGCTGCATTTGAATTACAATTGCACGTATGTTTCTCCATTTGGTATGCTTTAAAAAGCAGAAGCAGGCCAGCCCAATAATTTTACAGAATAAGAAATCTGTGATTAGTGTGAGACAGTGTACTAAACTGAGTGTTTGAATTTGTGCAATAGTTATTGTGAAGGGGGGATATACATACCAAACTAACACAGTTACTCTATTGTAGATGCAGTTTATTTGGTCATGTATCTACCTAATAATAATAATATACTCAAATTGTTTATTTATATAGCGCCAACATATTTTTCAGCACTTCACAATTCAGAGGGGACATGTCCAGAAAATATGACACAATACAGAGTAAGACGAATTTAACATATACCAAAAGGCCCCATCTCCGAAGCATACAATCTATGAGGAAAGGCAAAATATGAGAGGTTAATGGTAAAAATGCTTTCCATACATGGTCTAGCCATCAATATAATAAATAGTGTATTCACATAATGCTGCATGAACCGGTCACCAGCCAGGATCTGTACAAGATTAAAAGAGATAAATGGTGACTACTCTAAATGAAAGTTCAGTTCTAGTGAAGGGAACCAATGGATCATACATCAATAGAGAAATATAAATCACTAAACTCAGAATATCTTTTTACTTTCCTCAAGGTGAAAAGTTTATTTGGATACACCAATTTCTGTGAGTGCATGGAGAGTGTGTAAGCAGATGATAGAAAAAACAGATTTGGAAGAAAATATTGTAATGGAAGAATGGGCATAGTTAGTTAAGTGAGGCTAGTATAAAGAAATATATTTTTAGGACACACTTAATACTGTGGATATTTAGAATAAATTGAATTGATCTTGGCAGTGTGTTCCAGAGTATTGGCTCAGCTTGCAAGATATCTTGGAGACAGGAGTGAGGGATTAGGAGTATAGAGGATGTCATACTTAAGTCATTAGCAAACTGAGGACATGGGTAGAGTGATAGACAGAGATGAGGGAGGAGATGTAGGGTGCTGCAGAACTGTGGATCACTTTGTTTATTAGAATGATAGAGTTGTACAAAATCTATTGTAAAAAAAAAAAGTGGCAATGGAAAAAAAAAAAAACTTACTATGGCTGAGAATGTGAGAGCTGTCAGCAACAAAAGAAGCACCACCACTAGTGATGAGCGAATGTAATCGTTACTATTCGCTACTTGCAAGGATAGTACAGTATTCATGATACTCATTACTCGGCAAGTAACACTGGAGCTCGTGAGTGATGAGACTATCATGAATGATCTGACACATATTGCAGACTCCCTTCAGTACACAGCTGGCAACTCAGTGAGAGCAGATTGAATGGTAATCTCTCTCTAAAGGGCACAACAGGGTTTTGTATGCAGTGAAAACCCAAAAACAACCAACCTCCCACTCTGTTCCGGAAATACTAATTTTATAGCTGGATGTGTGTTGGTAGAGCCTATCACTAATTGACTAACACTGGACTCTCTAGCCAGACAAATATGTGAGTATTAAAAACTACTCATTACGAGTATAGCGATTACGAATATTTTGCTATTCGCTCATCATTAACCACCTCGAATACCACTGGGCGTAGTTCTATCAAACGTAGGTCACAGCCGACTTCCTATTCCTCTGTGCAAAACATTAGAGGGCAGTAAGCACTGGGTGTTATAGAATATTTGTCACATTTATTTATTAACATACTCACCCTAAAATAAATCTTTATACAAAGTCTGCTGAGTTTGATACATTTGCTTTTCAAAGTATTCGATCATCTCTAATCATATTATGTCATCAGATATAAATCTGCTAAATTTCACACATTACTAAATTGCAATGGCCTGATAACTCCAGAAAATCATACTTGGAAACCAAAAGAAATCAGACAGAGGTTACTTATGTCAAACCTAGTACATCTGAAATATCAGATTTTCAGTGGTTTGAAAGAGTTCGCCAGGTATCAGACGTTTACATTCACTTCTTATTGATTAAAGGAAATCTGTCAGGCTCAATAACACCATTAACTTGCAGGTATAAGGCTACCCTGCACATTAATATCATTATGAAGGCTCCCGGCTGCTGTACTGATGGTGTGGCACCCAGGAGAAAATTAGTTTTACTTTTCCTGGGAGCCGCTGGCTTTGAGTCATGCAGGAGTGTCCGACGCATATACAGTCCACGGCATTGAGAGTGGCAGCTGTAAGCACAGCCCGGCACTGATTGCTAACCATCTCTGCAGTGCATCAGCACACATCTTCCAAGTGTCACACTTTCAGTATGGCAAACCGACATCTTCTTAACACTATTGACCTGCAGAATAACCCTAAAACTGCAGGCTAATGGCATTATTGGACACTACATATTCCATTTAAGGCCCCCCTGTTAACATTAGATAAGTCAGCCAAATGATTGTTTGTCTGACAGCTAACTCACCCATCTCCACCATACACAGGAACACTAGGTTATTGCAGCAGCTCATCGCCCATAGAATACAAAAAATATCCACTGAAATTCAGCAGTCTAAATCCTCTCCCTCATAAAAGAGACTATTGGTGGGTTCAGTGACTTGAATTAAATGTGTTTGGGGATTTTTTTCTCAAAAACAAATTATTTGCATGCATCAAATTCAAAAACGTTTAAAACAAATGCATTGACAGATGTGAAGTTTACACCTACTCTACACTCAACTGAAAAAGTAACTTGTTTCTAAGACTATAACTGTATGTGCCACCAGTAACACCCTAAATCTGGAAATCCATGATTCTAAAATAATCAGAAGGATTCACAGTGATGAATATGCACTTAAATAGGATATTTGGGGAAATGTTCTTTGCTTTATAGAAGTGTATATATTGATCCATCTAATATATACAGTAATGTTATGCAAACTTAAATATTACAGCAGTAACTTCAAGTATAACTTGAGAACAAATATAATCTTAGAGGAATCACTTGCTGAATGTCCATTTAGTATTTGACAAATTTGTCTAGCGTCAAGTCACCTATATCAAACAATCAGTTTTTGGCAGCTCATGTGAGGTGAACTCCAACACAACCCCTTCTCTGTTTGATCAGCTTGTGAGCTCAACATCCTCATTGAAGCATCGGAGATAACATAACTCTAAAGGGAGATTAGCACTTTGGAATTAGTCATTATAGATTCTCGTTACACATAAACTATTCTCTTTTCACTCCAAATAATCAGATAGACGCATATTAAGATAATGGATACCAATTAAATGAATAATAGGTTGAAGCTTAATCCAAGTTACTTTTTCTTCCATTTTCCTTTGTCCAAACCAGACATAAGGTACCTTTACACGCAGCTACAACAGGATGGATACAACCCGCTACTTCATGTGCACGAGCACGCCCAAACGGTTACAAACGGGAAACGCACCACCTTTACACGCCGCCACAAGGTGCGCTACGCTACGTTACATCTACAGCTAGATACATCGCCGGGTGTCTCAAGTAGCCATCTGTAGCTTACCTTACCTCATTTACACACCGCTACAACCAGCTAATATGGGAGGACCTGGTGCAGCAGGGACAGCACATAGGCGTGCCACAATTGTGGAGTACGAGACGTCCGTACGCTGATAGGACAAAGCAAGAACATCATGATTGGGCAGGCATCGCAGGAGGCTGATTAATACATGACGCTCGAGCAATTGTGTAGTGTGACTGGTCAGCTCCTTAAATATGCCGCCCTGTGCAGCGACAACCAATCGCAACGCAGGAGCTTCCTCCAATGATCGCTGAAGGGGGTGCGGTAACCCGGAGCCTGTGTCACGCCCCAGCTACATAGCATGGTGTAGAAACAACCCTTCTGTTCTTTCTTTACACGCCGTTACAGCTCGCTGCAATCGGCTTTGTAGCCACCTGTTTCAGAGCAGTGCTCGGAAACAAATGTATCTGTTGCCGGCTGCCTCCTACCGTCTTCACACGCCGCTACTACGGGCAATATTGACGACGCAAGCTACAATCGTAGCCTGTAGCGGGTTGTATCCATCCTGTTGTAGCGGCGTGTAAAGGTACCTATAGACTTACAGGTGACAAATATCTGTCTTGATAGTTAGTAATGATGGTCTATGGTAACAAAATAATTATTTAAAATCAACAACTTTTTCTATCAGCTAAAGAATTTATTGCAAATTCTAAGAAGTGACATTTCCAATACAGAATTATCTGTAGCTCTGCATAGATTACTAATATATGATTGTGATCGTTATCCAAGTCATAATTACTACAATTTTCTATCTAACTAAACCAATAATACATGAACAGTGGTAACATTCAAGTCTTTTGATGAACACACTGAATAAAGAGCCACATTGCAAGGAGAAAAAGGTAAGTTAATTAACACAGAAATAGATGGCACTCACTAGATGCATGTGCAGGTGATTCTGTTATTCCAAGTTGGAGGTGTTACATGGTGCGGGGAGTGGGTAGCAGAGCGGTCGATGGCACCGTTTCGCGCTGGTATGCGCTTCTACGGGTCCTAGCGCATACCAGCGTGAAACGGTGCTATCGTCAGCTCTGCTACCCCCTCCCCGCACCATGTAACACCGCCAACTTGGAATAAAAGAATCACCTGCACACGCATCTGGTGAGTGCCGTCTATTTCTGTGTTAATTCGTTGTGGACTTGCATGCTATTAGACTTGGCACCCAGATAGTGCTCGCTCTGTGCTCAGCACAGCCTGAAGACTCGTCAGCGACACCGATGCCTCCGTTTCTACTGTTTGCTCTCTTGAAAAAGGTAAGTGAGCCTGTGACTGCTCCAAGACTTAATCAGCAAAAGGTATTCAATTAAAGTGGTTGTCCAGTCTAAAATGATAATGTGACTGCAGATTTATCAATCCTCCCAGCGCACACACTGTGTGCTATGTGAGGCACCGCCGCATGGTCCACATGGCCGGGGCGCGTCACATGCAGGATCGAGGTATGATCCTGTGCACACTGGCCGGATTGACTGTGATAATACTGTGTGAACCAACTTGTGAACACAGGGTTTCATGAGCCTAATGAGCGGCAGTGAGAGTGGGATGAGATCCATGAGGAATAGGATGTAATGAGTGAGTGCTGACAACCCGGAACACAGGGAGTTAACCTGAGTTGGGTGAAAGGCTGATTAACAGCAGCTAAGGGGGTGTGTCCATGTGGGAGTGGCTGGCACGATAAGAGGCTGCCAGCTGAGTGATTACAGATTAGATCCATTTTCAGCCAGACATCAGCCTGAGAGGATGTGGGCTGAATACCAGCCTGAGAGCTGAGCAGAGCCAGTCTGTGTGAGGGACTGGGAATGCAAGTCCATGCCGCCATTTTGAGATGGTGAAGGGAGCATGCTAGCTCCATGCCGGTGCCGAGGTCCGAGGTTGTGAGCACCTGGTGGGGAAGCCATGGCTGAACCCGGTGGAGACTGGTCCGGGCGTGGAGGGAACCACGTCCGGGAAAGGAGCCTTGGGGGACGCTTGGTGGACCCGTTATACAGGTAGCGAGACCCGGATCCGTGCCCGGTAAGACAGCGGTTCCCGTGTAACGGAGTGAGCCGTGTGTGAGTAATGCCAGGAGGGCATAGACCGCCTTTGGGTCCGAGTCGGAGTACTCAGTTAAAGGACCTGATGAAACAATGTGTTTAACTATGTGTATGAGGGCTTAGGTAATGGCCCTGAATGAGAGATGATGGCCTATATGTAAGACCCATGTATAATGGTGTGGGGAGAGAGTGACCCAGCGAGTATGGATGATGTTGGAGGCGTTCCATCCTTGGGACGAGAGGGAGGCTTGCCCTGCTGCTTGCAGAGGGTACCCGTCCCTCAACCACGACCTCTAATGGTGTGGGTGTGCCTGTGGTGCCAGACACAGGGGTAATAGGGCTCCTAGTAGGTATCGGATGAGGTTCCCGTGTACTATGGTTTGCCAGTCCCTGTAATGGGTCATGGAGGGGCCACAGTCCATGGATGTGGGCTGTGAGCAGGTGTGTGATCCATGGACGTTTGAATGATGGATCACATACGGTGTGTAAGGTCCCGGTCAGGCAGGATTCCTGACTACGGGTGAATGTATATCATCATGCTGGGGTGACTAAAGCCAGGCGGCAGGTACCGCCATTGGGACCCACAGGGCCCGTTGAGGCGTATGTAACGAAGGTCAGAAGCAGGGGATAGAAGGGCTCCCGTACTGGGTAACGCGTGGTTAGGCCGGAGGCCGCAGCCCCACGGGTTACTAGGGTTTGCCAATCCCTGTTATGAACCCGGAAGGGTCATCATCGTACTGTAACGTATGTATAGTGTAAGTAGGCCGGAGGCCGTAGCCACCATGGGAGCTGTTAGTAGAGCTACAATGGGGACAGAGATGGTTAAAGGTCCCGGGTTACTATAAAACGTTATGTGCAATATAAGTGTTATGTGATGTTAAATGTAAATGTATGGTGTATTTATGTAAAGTGTTTTTAATCAATGTGATATGTGTCAAACATGCTACCCGGGTTATGTTGTTAATATGTGAAAATAAACGGGTAGACATTGGTTAAACTTATAAACACGTGTTGTTGTCATTTTGCAAGCGGGTTCCCCGGTTGCTGCCTCACAGCTATGACAATTCCATGTTTTCTAAGAAGGGAATGGACTGTAAATATGCAATATACATGATACCATCCAGAACCTAACTAGTGGGCATGGCATCGGTCAATACAATTGTATGACGTGGGCATGTCTGACTAGTAGGCACGGCCATCTAGGGGGCATGACATTGCGCCATATACGTGTAATGAGTTAGGTGGCGCCCACTAGTTGGGTTCTGGCTGGTAAAAGGCATACCACATAATTGCGGTCCATTCCTGACTTAGAAACTGCACATTCTCGCAGCTCAGTGCGGGCACTGAGAGGATAAATCTGCAGTCACAGAGTGATAAGACAACCTTTTTGCGGTGATGAAATTATAAGCGTCTGTGTCACAGATGCATTGCTGCTTAAATAAAGGCACACAAAGCCTGGTTACTGACAATTCTGTTCTTTCCCCAAAAGACTATTTAGTGTGAGCAATATATAGAGATAGACATCTAAGAACTTAGATGACATATTATAAGGAGGCAATAAGCTGGAAAAGACAAATGGGACAATCTGAAAGTGAGAAAGTACCAAAGTTAACAACCAAAGACAACTACACAAACTCTGCTCATGAATTTATTTGTAGAAAAACTGACAATGTGTCTGAAAAGACACCATAACAACTTTTTTAACAAACACACAACTAGAGCAGGATAATTTTATGTGTAACAGTTAAGTTTTTTAACCTTCATACATATGAATATTTTTTATTTGAACTTTTCAGTTGCATTAGATATTCCTATTATAGTGCATTAAAACAGATTTTCAGTATTAATTCATTAATACACTTGGGCTCTAATTCATCAAAATCGGCACTTTTTTTTTACCACTTCTTATGAGGGCACATACTGACAGAAGTTATGTCGCTTATCCATGCTATGTAAATAAAAGCTTATAACCTGATGTTAAATTCATCCATTGGTTGTATAAATTACTCTTTTGAAAGCTGAAACCCTCTGAAATTTGATTTAGATTAAGAAAATAAATTGGCATCAATGCTGATATATTGATCATTTACTGAACACAGAATGGTCAGATTTTGGCAAGACAAAAGTTTTCTCGCCCACAGAAAGTAATGTGATTTTCAAACAAAAAAAAAAACTTAAAATACAAATATATGTTGCATAACATTGGTGAATGAAGTTGTGGTGCTATTAGAGTCATATTTAATATTTTGTGTGACTTCCAGGAGCTTGAAGGACTGCATCAATGTGGTTCAACAATGATTCGTGCAATTTATTAATGAAGTCATCAAGAATAGCAAAGAATAAAGTCTTACATGCCTCCCAGAGTTCATCTAGATTCTTTGGTTTTGTATTTCAAGCTTCCTCTTTCATCCTACCCCAAACATGCTCAATGATGTTCATGTCTGGTGACTGGGGTGGCCAGTCCTTGACCACCTTAATCTTTTTTGCCTCGAGGAACTTTGTTGTAGAGATGGATGTATGAGATGGAGCACCATCCTGCTGCAGAATTTGACCCTTTTATGATGTGGAATATAAGAGGTAGTTAATGCTTCTTGATATTTTAGGCTATTGATATTGTCTTCCACCATGCAAATGTTTCGCACCCCCATACTGAATGTAGCCCCAGACTATCATCTTTGCACCACTAAATTTAACTGTTTTCTGGGTGTATTTTGGATCCATATGGGCTCCAGTAGGTCTCCTGCAGTATTTGCGATGGCTGTGGTGTAATTCTACGGACAATTCATTAGAGAAATCCACCTTCTGCCACTTTTCCATCGTCCATCTGTTTAGCAGGCTGTGGGACTTTGCAAATGCCACACGGTTTTTTATTTGCCTTTTGTTTAGTGATGGCTTCTGGGCACTGATTCGACCATGGAGGCCATTTCGAGACAGAATCCTACAAACAGTTCTAGTTGACACAGGGACTTGAGGTGACAAGGCCTGTTGGAGCTCTACTGCAGTGGAAGAGGGCTTGCTTTGGATTTTCTAACCAACAAACATTCATCCTGAGTAGTTGTCTTGCGGGGTCTGCCAGACCTGGGATTGTCAAACACATCTCCAGTCTCTTCAAATCTTTTTTTAATTCGATGTTCTTAATGCTGAGACACATTAAATGTGCCAGCCACCTCTGCAGTGGATCTGGTCTTCAGCCTCTTGATAATCAAGGCTTTAGTCGCAGGGCGGATTTTTGGCATGTTGTCAGAGCTCAAGTTGCAGTTCAAGTGAAGTTCTGGGGTGCTGGGTTTCTTTTTAGACACACGCACTAATTAACCGATCACTTACTGAGCACAGGTGAGGATGTAAACTAGGATTGGGTACATTATATGACCAGGCGACAAAAATTTTGTCTTGCTAAAATCTGACCATTCTGTGTTCATTAAATGATCAATATTTCAGCATTGATGCCAATTTATGTTCTAAACCTAAACCAAATTTCGGAGGGTTTCAACTTTTAAAAGAGTAATTTATACAACCAATGGATGAATTTAACATCAGGTTATAAGCTTTTATTTACATAACATGGATAAGCAACATAACTTATGTCAGGGAGTGTATACAGTAGTGTTCAAAATAATCAAACAAACAATAAAACTAGAGGAAAGAGAAGTGCAAATAGGGTCTTATCTGTTATTATAAGTCAAAGGAAGGTGGGTCAGTAACACACCTTCTGTGGTTGTGTGAGACACAACCACTATTATACGCCAAGCTGCTGCGAGCCACCAGAGAAGGACGTAGCCACGTGTATACCATTGAAAGGGTAGATGAAGGTCCACGCTGTTATGCCAGATGAGAAACGATCCACTTCTTTGAATAAATATTTTATTGGCCTTAACATGTTCGTGCACCGACTGTGCACTTCCTCAGGAAATAAAATCTGCATTGCAACCTGGATAATATCATCTGGCACGGCAGCGCTGACCTTTATCCACCCTTTCACTAGTATACACGTGGCTACATGTTCAAAATAATTGCAGTCCAGTAGTACTAACCATATTATTTACTACTAATAGTATAAATTATATTACTATATCTCCTACAATTTACCAGTTGGTGCACTATATTCTTACAAAACCAAGAGACTCAGCATTCATGCTCTGCTTCTTTTTGAGTCAGTGTTTTGAATAATTGAAAGGGGATATGTTCAAAATAAAAGCAGTGTGGAGTTCAATTAGTGAGGTAAATCTTTCTGTGAAGAAACAGGTGTGAGTCAGGTGGCCCTTATTTAATAATGAAGCCAGCACATGCTTTACGTCTATTTCTCTTTGAAAGTTTGAGAAACATGAGTGGTTTCAGACATTGTTAAGAAAAACTGCATACATTGAAAAGTTGATTGAAAATTTATAAAGAAGTGTAGACAATGATAGGCTGTTTAGCTAAAATGATCTCCAATGCTTTAAAATTTAAAGCAAAACAGAATGACGTGGCGGAAAATAGAAGACTACCATTCAAATGCATGGAAGAATAGCCAGAATGGCAAAGACTTAGCCAATCATCAGTTCTAGGGTGATCAAAGACAGTCTCAAGCTACCTGTGAGTACTGTGATAGTTAGATAACACCTGTTTGAAGCCAATCTATTAGCAGATACAATTTGCCAAAGAACACATCAACTGGCCTAAAAAAAAAATGGATAAACATTTTGTGGACTGATGAAAGAAAAAGTGTTCTTTTTGAGTCCAAGGGCCACAGAATGTTCAACAGACAGCCACCAAACTTTGAATTCAAGCCATATTACATTCTGACGACAACGAAGCATGCTGGTGCAAGCATCATGACATTGGTATGTTTCTCTTATTGTGGTGTCAGGTCTATTTATCGCATACCAGTGACCATGGACCAGTTTGCATATATCAAAATAATTTAAGAGACCATGTTGCCTTACGATGAAGAGGAAAAGCCTTTTAATTGATTGTTTCAAATAGACAACAAACCAAAACAGTAAACAAGCAAAATCTTCATTCCAGTCCATCTAAATTGAGGTTATGGAATGGCCAGCTCAATCCAATGGAAAATGTGTGGAGTGACATGAAAAAATGCTGTTTCTGGGTCAAAGCCAACAAAGGCAAATTAATTGTGGGATGTAGTCAAAGCATCATGGACTGGAATAGCAGTTGACAGGTGCATGAAGTTGGTTGACTCTATACAAAATAGATTTGAAGCTATTCTAAAAATGTGTGGTTATACAACTAAATATTAGGTTAGTGATTTACAGGAATGCTAAATCCTAAAAAAAAGAGTAAATATTTATTTTTTTGAACAGCCCACTGTTCATGATTTGTTATTTTCTGTAAAGTAGTTAAAATTATTATACATTTCTCTTCATATTTTCATATAGGAAACATAGTGCAATGTTCCCAATGCATGGGAATAAAAACTATTATAAAGATTTTGGGCATAACTCATGTTTTTGAACACTGCTATTATTTTTAACACAACTGTAGGAGTAAGAAGATATTCATTCTGAGACACATTGCTCTTAATCATAAAACTGGAATGGTATCCACGGTCCGCGCTGCTGCTCTTTATCCAAAGAATCCACAAGAGGTTATTACCATCAAAAGTTCTTTATTTCATCACACCAACGCGTTTCGGTGCTGTCCCAGCACCTTCCTCAGGGCATGTTACATGGCATAACAGCAAACCCTTGACTCCCAGATGGAACCTGAGGAATTTCTTTTTTTTTTTTTCCCCAAGTTCAATCCTGATGATTGACAGTGTATAATACATACTTTATTTTTATTTCTGTTTGTCAGTTTTTGATGGAATATGACAAAACACATTGCACCTGATAAAATTACATGTTTTTTACATGTTTTTAGCAATGATCTCTATGGGTCCCTTTACACGCCGCTACTGGAGGGTGGATACAACCAGCTACATGCTACAAATGTAGCTTGTAGCGGCAAAATACCCAGTAGTAGCGGCGTGTGAAGACGGTAGGAGGCACCCGGCAACAGATGCATCTGTTTCCGAGCACTGCCCTGATACAGGTGGCTACACAGGCGATTGTAGCGAGCTGTATCGGCGTGTAAAGAATCAACAGAAGGGATGTGTCGACACCAGGCAATGTACCTGGTATGTAGCTGGGGCGTGACACAGGCTCCGGAATACCGCCCCCCTTCAGCGATCATTGGTGGAAGCTCCTGCGTTACGATTGGTAGTTGCTGCATAGGAAGGCATATTTAAGGAGCTGACCAGTCACACTACACAATTGATCGAGCGTCATGTATTAAACAACCTCCTGTGATGCCTGCCCAATCATGATGTTCTTGCTTTGTCCTATCAGCGAACGGACGTCTCGTAATCCACAATTGTGGCACGCCTATGTGCTGTCCCTGCTGCACCAGGTCCGCCCATATTAGCTGGTTGTAGCGGTGTGTAAATGAGGTAAGATGAGCTACAGAAGGTGACTTGAGACACCCGGCGGTGTATCCAGAGATAGATGTAACGTAGCGTAGCGCACCTTGTGGCGGCATGTAAAGATGGTGCGTTGACCGTTTGTAACCGTTTGTGCGTGCTCGTGCACGTGAAGTAGCTGGTTGTATCCACCCGCCAGTAGCGGCGTGTAAAGGTACCCTATCTCTGGGCCGGGAGGTGGTTCCTCTCGTGATATGACGTCACTGATGACAAATACATGTTTTTTTCTTTTGGGGGAGGGATTTTATATCTGTAACTGCATATAAAAGGGTTTGCTGTTGTGCCATGTAACATGCCCTGAGGAAGGTGCTGGGACAGCACCGAAACACGTTGGTGTGATGAAATAAAGAACTTTTGATGGTAATAACCTCTTGTGGATTCCTTGGATAAAGAGCAGCAGCGCAGACCGTGGATACCATTCCAGTTTTATCTCCTGATTTCCCGCGGTTTTGTGGCGTTGGTGGAGGTTCTGCAGCAGCTGCCTTATGCTTTTAAACTGGTTGTGGGTCTCACAACCATAAAAGGTGAGTGGATACACTTAGAATCCACATAAGAACTATAGTGTCTGTTTGATAGGGCACAATCTGCGCCTCTTGTATCTCCCTTTTTTTCTAGTTGACATTGCTCTTAATGAATCAGGAACATCTGGCAAGTTGTTTGTGCCTCCAAGTGCAATGCCAAAAATCTTACTTATATCCACAACTAGTGTAAAATTTGTGCTGTAAGTAATGCCCCAACCTGTCATGACTTTGATGTGCCATGGTGTCACGCTCCCTGCCCTGCCCCATCCCATCCTGCTCTGCCCATTTTTGCAGGACAGGAAATTTTGCACCTTTTCAAAGCAATTTATTGGCAAAATTTCTTTGATGAATTTAGGCCTTTGTGTTAGATGGATACTAATGAAATTGTCAACAGCTGGCTATAGTCATGGCTAATATATATCTCACCCAAATGAATTTGTCACTTAAACAAGGTAATGCTTTTAGAAACACATGCATGTTTAACACATCTGCTTACAGGAAAGTTCTAAACAATGAAATTAATGATGAAAAATATTTCTCCAGCAAGTTTGCCGCTAAACCGTGACTTGCTTATTACATAGAAGTAGCAATACTATAGTACTATGTTTAAAGAGAACCTGTCACCACCCTGGTACTTTCAAAAGTGACAGCACCACTGAATGCAGGGTGTATGCTGCATTCAGGGAAGCGGTGTACTATGGCTCTACCCTCCCTGAACCCCGAAAAAAACACTTTGCAAACTTTACAGTTAAATGGTCCCGTGGGTCGGGTCTGATTAAGAGGTCCTCGCTGCTGGCACAGTCCTTCCTGCCTCCTCCTTGTGTGTTCCGCCCCCTCTATGTGTCTGCCGCCACCTCCTCTTGCTCTGGGTCTGCCCTCCTCTTCTGCTCCTGCTCCTTGTGAAGTCACACCGGTGCACAGCGCTTGGGTGAGCAGGGCCTGGCGGCTGTAAGGCGCATGCGCATGACTTCACACCAGAGGCTGCCCCGCTCAACCAAGCGCTGTGTGCCTGACGCCATAAGGAGCAGGAGCAGAAGAGGAGGGCAGACCCAGAACAAGAGAAGGTGGCAGCAGACACAGAGGGGACAGAACACACAAAGAGGAGGCAGAGAGGACTGTGCTAGCAGCAAGGACCTCTTAATCGGACCTGACCCATGGGACCTCTTAACTGTACAGTTTGCAAACTGTTTTTTTGGGGTACAGGGGGGTTGAGTCTTAGTGCACAGCTTCCCTGAATGCAGCATACACGCTGCATTCAGTGGTGCTTTCACTTTTGAAAGCACCAAGGGGGTGACAGGTTCTCTTTAAATACATAAGATGATAACAAAACAATGGTGACATTATTTGAAATCATCATACAGCATGGGAATTAACCAACAAAATACAAAGAATAAAATGATTACATACCAAAGGAAAAAATAAAACAGGTCAGAATCCTTATGTTAGCAGATACTCTTTCAGAGATTTTTTTTTTTGCGTCCCATTAACACATTACTCTTCCTAGAGACAGCATACAGTTTACCACATCGGTGTACAGCGGTATATCTCTGTCACTCCTTTCACACTTTTAGGCATGATTACATTTTAACAACAAACTGACACTAAAACGGATGACATTCCCAGGTCCGGATATAAGCTCGATTCATCTACAGTTTCTGTGAAACCAAGGCATTCATTATTTCATCAATTCTTTCACTTGGAAAGGTGGTAGAAATATATCAAACAGGCCTGGGTGATCATTATTACAGACTGAATTCTGGTAATTGGAAAGACAGCATTTAAGATTTGATGGAGTGAAGAAAAATTTCAAGCACTTAAAACTGGAAGTGATTACATATAATGGCTAGATTTTTTTTAGTAAGGTGAATCAATAATGGACTGAAAGAAATTGACTTTATCAGCAAAGTAAGAGTCCAGTTGTGGACATTGAACTGCAAGAACTTTGTTTTCATCCCATGGGGAAGGAGAAAGAAGCAACGAAAATAAGGGCCTATGACATAATTTAGCAACGAATCAGCTTTGTGAAGAAACTCAACGTCTTTGAGACCATATTTAAATAAAACTGAAAAATAATTACTGTAGGTAGACAAGGAGATAGTTGCAATAATATTAGAAATGCTATTATTAAGGAAAATGACTGGAAAGAAACAAGGGTTTCAGATATGTCTATTATTTTATAGGAATTATTATTAGCTGGTGTTTGCAGGAAACCACTTTCACGTGTTTTATGACAAAGTGCAGACCCTTGGAACAAGCTGAAATTGTACGACAAGACATAGACCAGATTTTCTCATTTCCGAATACAATAAAACGTAAGGGAAGATTTACACAGACTATAGTGTAAGCCCAAGTCAATAACATTAAAAGGATATAGGCAATAATAAACAAGTCTAACATTACACACATGCTGCATTACATCCTTATTTAAAATGAGCAGAAATTAAATGTAATTACTGAAGACCACAAACTCAATGAGGCTTTTATCCTCGAGATTTCAGCAATTAAAGGCTCACTAACCTCAAAACAGATCTGCAGGTCATCATTACTAGAAAAAAGTTGGGTTCAAGCATCACCTTAAAACTTTAAAATTTATGTTAGCGTATTTTGGGCTCCCTGAAAGTGAAACACTCCCAGTGGGGAACAATTACCATCACTAAGTTTAAGTGGTTATATAATTAAAGCCAGGTATGTATTTTGTGCGATTTAGCTGACTAGTTAAAAGCAACAGAGACACAGACCAGCATCAAATGTCTAAAGCTTGGATCCTTCACTTGTTTTATTGGTAATGTGTATTTACTACAGACACAATCAAACAGGATGTAAGATACAAAACAATAAAAAAAGATCAACCAAATCCTGCTCATCTGAGCACTTCCTAAACAATATTACATCCCTGTCAATCGTACACACAAAACAATAGCTACCTCTAGTTTGCTTGCAGCTTCCGGACAACCACCCTGCTCTGTAAAGAGACCACACTTTGTCCAGCTAGATTTCCCCCAGATCTCAGAAGAGTTGTATTTAATAATCAGACTTTAGTAAAGCTAAAACAGTAGTGGACTTGAAATGGAGGATTCATACCACCAATACACTACAAAGCCTCCCAAGTTCAGAAAATACTCAGACCCTAAGTGGGAGCCTCTCCCCTAGGTGAAAAATATAAGCCATCTATTACTTTTCTCATCACTGCTTTACAACTTGTAAGGTAAAATGTCTACTCTGCTATCACAACTGCATTATGGTAGCAACATGGAAAAATCTGAAGTCACACATATTGTTAATGAAAGGTTCTAATGTAATTTTTTATGAAAGGAAATAAAAGAAAGAATCGTATAAAAGAGTGTAAGGTTTTATTAATAATGCTTGGCTATCTGATACAGTTTCATAAAGAATAAATGGGGAGAACTGTGCTTGCTCAACATCTGCCGCATTCAGATGGGGCTCTATAGACCACAGTTCTATGTGGGCTCTCATCGGTTGTACCTAAGCGATCATTAAGTCATTTCTTATCTTATGCATACAGAATAACTTCCATACTTGGTTTAGACCCCTTAAGCCACCATTACAAGTAACAAAATTTAAAGCGTAGTATTTAGCAATATCTGTATTATTTAGAGATTGTATTAGGTAATTTGAAAGAACTCATGTTCTTCTACAGCGCCTGGTATTACAGCTCACACCCATCATGTGAATGAGATTAAGTTACAATATCAGACACAGCCCATTGACAAGATTCAACTGGTTAATGAAAAAAACATTTTTACAGTAGCAACCAGATGGTTTTTATTTTAGTGAAGAAATTAAGAAAAAAAAAAGAATGAATAAAAGATTAAAAAATTATTTAATTTTTAAATACTGTTATTCTAAGCTCAACTCATGTTATCTTGCTTGGTCTGATGAAGGTGTATTGTCCGCCCGAAACACATAACCACTATATAGCTATCACTGTAATTGTTCTTTATTTATTATTGGATTTAATAATAGAGATGAGTGATCCAATTCAGGGCCTGTTCGGGGGAGTTCTGTTCTCTAGGTGCAGGAACCTGAATGACTGTGCTTTGATAGGCTGCGTGTTCGGGCCAGTGTGAGCCGCTCGCAGTGTGTGGGTGTCCCACACTGGGGTTAATTCCTACGTTATTGTTCACAGTGTGGTTGGAAAATAAAAAAAGTAAAAATCCTGCCCTTATGGCCCAGACGTCTTTAGCTTATGGCTATCTGTATGTGGGCAGAGAGTCGAACAGTCAATCAGTGACTTCTGAGGATGTACAGGGTCAAGAATGGGTCCCGAACAGGCAGCACCCGAACTCGAATATCCAGATGTTCGATGATCTCTATTTAACACATTATGATCAACCTCTCATACAAATGTCTCAAACATGATGGTTTTGCTCAAGATTTGGGGACAGCACTAAAAAAGTTGTCATTTTCTAGATACTTGCCAAGGTTCATATCATACAACCACTTACGAAGAAAAAAGTAAAAAAAAAATATGGGTCCGCATTACAGTGTATACCGAGATTGAAATAGTTAATAATGTTGGAATTTAAAACATGTTTTTTATAGGCTGAAGGCTCTGTTGTCCTTTCTAAGTTATGCTGTTCTATTTTTCTGTGAATCAAACAAATATGTCTTCAGAGTTTGTTGAAATGCTCTGTCACATCACCATCAGTATTTCAGAATAATGAAAAATCATTAAGCCATGAAATATACGAATAATTGACCCTATATTTGAGGGGTGACAGCGAGGTCATATCTTTAATATGGATCAAGGCAAGATCACTTATTGGTTTGCTCTCCAGTAAGGTTCACCGGGTCAACTGAATACTGAATGACAGATCTTTCCAGATATTTCCAAAAAGGTGTTTAGAGAGAAATTAAAATTGGAAAGGAGAAGAAAAAAGGAAGACACTTTCTTTCCTCCATTTTGCTAATTAATATGTCAGAGCTCATAAAGAAGAAAGTCGTCAGCTTTTCTTGGGCACTGCATCATTTTAAAAGAGCAATGTCAGCAGAGTCTCGGCAGACAGTCAATACATATTAAAGAGGGTTCCAAGCGCTAAATCAAAATGAAATGCGAAAAGAGGAAAGGATAGAAAAGAAGATGGCTAATAAATAATAACACTAGGAACAAAAGCAACTGTATTATATTATTACCGAGAGCTTTATGAAAAGGAAGAACTATAGAAACCAGAAGATTATGTATCACTGTATAAAATATATATACGAGATGGATTTAATTTTCCATATATATGCATTACAGCAGTAATCCATAAAGTTTCAATGTATAAATTGTGGTAGATGAAAACACAAAATGCAGTATACTTTAATGGGGCATTCTGTAGTAGTGCAAGTGCAAAATTTAGGATTACCAGTAACTAAATACTATAAATCAACGTCAATGGACTTAGCCACTAGTCAAAATAACACTGTTGTAAAAAAAAAAAGAAAACATCTCACATACCGGTACTCAAGTTTCACATTTATAGTTTCACATTTACGAATTACAAAGTGTTCAGGAAAATGGGACTTATTTATTAATTATGGAGAACTACCAAGCAGTTCATCCCAATATCATCTCTTTGAAGTGTGTTTTGCATGACATGACTTCAGTTTTGGTTCTAGATAGTCAGCTCATAACACAGACATACTAATAAAGCCAAGAAGGAATATGCTACTTTGCAACAATTAGAAAGAATATACAGTTGTGCTGAAAAGTTTACATACCACAGCGGATTATCAGCCACTCACACCCATTTGTGTCAAACTTTGTACATGTTATCAGGCCAAAATCAGCAGGGCATGTGAACTTTTGATCAGGGTTATTTGGATGTTTTTGGTTGTCATTATGATTTAAAAAGAGAAAACAGAGCAGTTTGACAATAAATGGTTTCTCCCAACCATTAACCATGAGTGGAAAAATGTTTTTGTGGTTTCATTCATATTCTCTGAAAAAAGGCCAAGAAAGCAAAAAATCTTTTTTGCATTATATTTGAATTATGCTAGGATTCATTTTTCATTCACACCTTAAAGGGTACCTGTCATGTCAAAAAACACTACTAACCTGCAGATATAAGGATAATCAGGTTAGTAGTGTACTAAACCTGCCTAGCCACTGAACTGAAAGCCCAGATTCCAGAAGGAAATTCACTTTATTACTCCCGGCAGCCTTGGGCCTTCAGTCATGGATGTACAGCTGTTATAGGTTTAGTCAATCCTCAGTATATAATGAGTAGCTTCTGTAACAGCGCACCGGCACTGACTGTCAGCCGGCTCTGCACTGATGCACTGCTGAGTTGGCTCTCATCAAATAAAATATGAATAAAATGCTGCTCTTAGTAAAATTACATCCAGTATATTGTGTGAACTTGGATAACAATTACAACCAAGCAGGTACATCATATGTCAGTGGGAGATCTGTCAGTGCCCACATTACTGTGTGGAGGACATAAAATGAAGTAAACAGTATAAAACCAATAAGGTTAGACAAGTATACAGTTATTCAATTTACATGACCCAAGCTAATCAATGCCTCAGGGAGGTTTAACTACTGTAACTTCTTGAGAGAGTGCCTCCCTTCATACCAGACAAACAGTAAGCATAACACCAAAATTGACTTAGAATGAATAAAGCTGAAAGACCAAATTTTGACTCACTCTGATAACATGGCCATGTTCTTTTACATACATTTTACAAATGTAATTTTTTTTATGTTGCATTGGTTTTCTTGCTATTTGCTCATTTGGGTTGACAGAATGGTAGTAGCTAATTAACATAATGAAAAGGCATCAACTTACCATATCCCAAAAAATAAAGTTTTTTGAGAGGAGAAAGGAATCATGCAATGGAGGGATCTACTAGAAATGTGAACAGTAATTTTATTGGTTTACAAGCAAAAACAAAAAAATAACAGTTAAAAAAAGCAGAAATGGTTATAGTGGGTGTCAGACAAAGCCATCATAGAGCTTTACGATTGAAAGTGTCTGTGGATATGACGATTGAGGGAGCCAACTCAAATAATCATGAAAACCTTTATAAATTAGTGCAAAGTATCAAAAATTGTCATGTGACAAAGGAAGCAATGCAAAGCTTAGGACATTAAACATGAACAGGAACATGAAATGTGCAAATAACACTCACTTAAAAATAGCAAAGCCAAACAAATACATCAGACATACTGTCAGCACAATTGTACAAAGGTATGGATGCAAAAAAAGATTTTTACAAGTTATGGAAACCTGACAGATGGTAAACAGACAGGAATGAAATCCCCATGTGTATCACCACTGTGGCTTCATCAGGAGTAAGAATGTTGCCCCAAATGGCTTGCACACACACACACAAATAATTATATATACATATATATATATATATATATGTATGTATATATATATATATATATATATATATATATATATATATATATGAAATATGAATAATAATCACCCAGATAATTTCAGAAGCAGGAAGTGGAGAGTCATCGTCCAGTGTTTTTCTATGAAGTGCATCCATGGGCATAGATTAAAGCAGGTCAAAGGTGTGCATGTGTGCATCGGAGGATAAGAGGTCATGGGGTGTAAATCAGCGCTAATGAGAAGTTGTGCGCAACCATGCACCGGATGGAAATGTAGTAGGTCACATAACTAACGCACGCACAATAGCTGAAAGCGATTCAAGTAAACAATCCTAGCACATATGCAGAAAAATATAAGGGCCCTTTCACATCAGCGTTTTTTTCAAATCGCGGCAGATGCGGTGAAAAAACTGCATCTGCCGCGATTACCGCATACCGGCTGCATTTGCGGCACGGTTGCGGCGCGGTTGCGGTAAGCGCCATACAATGTATAGGCGGACTTGCGGCAGGTGCGGTTTTGGCACTTGCGGCAGGGGCGGCCGCGAAAAAAAATGCTGTCAGCCGCGGGTTTTTTCGCGGCCGCACCTGCCGCAAGTGCCAAAACCGCACTTGCCGCAAGTCCGCCTATACGTTGTATGGCGTTTACCGCAACCGCGCCGCAACTGCCGCAAGTGCAGCTGGTATACAGTAATCGCGGCAGATGCATTTTTTTCACCGCATCTGCCGCGATTTGAAAAAAACGCTGATGTGAAAGGGCCCTAATATAGAATGTATTTGAAAATAGAAAAGGGGCTCTACATAATGTGAAGGACAACTCACTTTTGTGCATGTCCAATCCCACACTATGATGCCAATAATATATGTAAAAATGAAAAACTAAAAACATACATGCAAATAAGTGTTCAGGCATTCCAAAGTTCAATCTAAGAGCTCAATCTTCTACCATAAACGAGAAGAAAAACTAAGAAAACTTATACAATCAGCAAATAGTTTGGATTTTGTGATGGCTTCTTTCCTATGTTTCCAGCCTTTTCAGGAGAAAATGTAATGTCTAGACATTTCTAGATCCCATGACAACATCTTTTTATATAAGATACCTGAAGTATAATTTCAGCAGAGTTCATTCTGATCTTGCCGCTCTGCGATGTTCTTATTAACTGTAGCATTATTTTATCATGCTTCTCTTGTAACTAATTTTCACATTTCTCAATTAAATGCATATGTACTGTAAAGGTCACCATCGTTGAGAAATAGCTGAAAATGTGAAACATTAAGTCTAAGTAGAGCTTATTTTCCCTTAAATTGGCAGAAAAACATATGTCTATAATTTATTTTGCATAGGGAATATGCCTGCCTGCATATTTGTATGTCTGCCTCAGTGGGGGCTGCCATTAGGCTCTCAGGGCTTCACTAGGTTCTATGAATTTTGATGTAAAACTAAAATCTGTCAAAATTTTGTAGCAGCTCCAAATAGATTATTCTACTATAATCCAATGATGAACAGGTTACACACGGCCTCTTGGCTGGGTTTCAAATTTATGGTATATGATGCTATTTTACAGGACTGTCAGTGGAATAGCAATTTCCTAAAAGGGTCTATCATCTTTGTTTTCCCTTCTGAAGGAAATTTTCGTTCTTTTTTAGTGATGTAAAAATAAAGTATGACAACTACTTAGGGCAGGCCTATAATTTCTTAATATATAGTCAATAATTTTATTTCTATCCATATTGTTAGGAAATAAATCAATGTATATAAAAGACCAGTAGGTATAATTTCACAAACCAGTTATGGATTAGCTTTTAGGGATTGTAGTAGGTTTTCTTACAATTACTTAAAGGGAACCTGTCACATTTGAAAATTCTATTAACCTACAGGTATAGGGTTAACTTGCAGTTTAATAGAGATTGTGAACCTGCCAGGTGCCTGACCTTTTAAACGTGAGGAAATAGACTTTAATCCACCCAGCAGTGTTCTGGTTGCAGTCATGGAGATGCCAGTGCAGATTTAGTCACAGGTCTGTGTGTAGTGTGCGGTGGCTATAACCATGCCCCCCACACTGATTGACACCAGGGTCTTGTGCTGGGCATCTGTCAGTCAGTGCAGGGGATGTGTTACAACCACAGATCTCCATACACAGAGTGGTGACTGAACCTGCGCTGGTGCCACCTCCAGGACTGAAACCAGAACTCTGCTGGGAGGATTAAAGTTAATTTCATCCGGGCAGCAGGGGTTAATATGCAAGCGCCGAGCAGGATGACCTGCAGACGAACTCTAAATCTGCAGGTTAGTAGCATTTTTCCAAGTGGCAGGTTCACTTTGACTGGTCTATTTTGATGAAAATATCCAGGCAAAAATTAATTTGTATGCATATAGCACGTGCATATTTACAATTTTTTGTTATTGCCATAAAACAAGTAAATGCAAAAATAAAGCTTGTTTTCAATAAATAAACATATAGCTCCTAAGCAGATCTACGTACCTAAATGGTTACAGACTACTAACAAACAAAAACACAGTAGTTTAATTTTTTTCTTTTTGCCCATACATTTCCGCAGACATGATGAGGCTGATCCATGAGGACTGGTGTAGCACATGCTCATGTCATGCCAGTCTTGCTGAAGCAAAAAGGTGCCAAATTCATAAAGAGCTGCAAACCACTTAATCAGCTGGGTGCTTCTTCTGCACTTTCACAAGCAGCAACAGGAATAGAACAAGGTGCATTTGTAGGGTACAAAATATTTTGCTTTGATGAAATTTGACAGTGGGAGTGGCCAATTTTCTTTAGATTATTCTAGGTATATGGATAGAAAACATGAGTCATTTTTTATATTAAAGATAATTAAAGGTATTTTACCTAAGGATTATTAATTTATTTACAACTTTTTAAAACTTTTTATGTACCACTTTTTGTTTCTGCAATTTCATTTTTCTTCCTATTCCTCGAAGAGGCATAAGTATTTCATCCCAGTCATTTCATCCCAGTCAATAAAACCAGGAGGGTTTGTTGATTTGTGGGATGAGTTTTAGTTTTGAATAACAACATTCACTTTGGATTTACACCATTCATTGTGCAATAAATACCATATTTTTTCTAACTATAAGACACACTTTTTTCCCCCAAAGATTTCGGAAAGTAGGAGGTGTGTCTTATAGTCCAGATATACAGACTGTGGGGCTGTGCTGGGGGTTGCAGCGGCTCTGGAGCAGGCCGGGAGGAAGCTGGCGCAGGCACAGGTGGGCCCGCTCATTATGCTCATTTAATATGCACTGCTTCCTGCTGTTCATCACCTCTCAGTGCTGAAGCAGGCACTGACAGGTGAGCGGGGGAACGGTAGATATTAAATTAGACTAAGTATACACACCCATCACTGTATGTGGCCCCCATGCTGCCATGCACAAGAAAATAATAAACAATGTAACTTACCTCCCTGGCGCTCGCCTCCGGGCAATCCATAGTGATGAAGGTTTGACTTAGACCAAAACGTCTACAATGTTGGATTTCAAGCACCTTAATAAAAATTATATCACATTTTATGCTACTGAGTGCAAAGTCTAATTTCATTTTTAATCCAAGCACACATGTGCCCCTATTTTAAGCAATCAGACATTAATATATTATCCTGATTAATAAAGTGGGATTTATGTTTGTTTCAAACTTATAGTTATGTAAGTGCATTCATTAACTAAAGAACTGAATTGTTTTGAGACTCAGCTCTTGGTAATGGCAAGTATTAAGTTAGTGATGGCTAACCTATGACACGCATGTCAGCAGTGACATACATGCCACAGCGTTTTTGCTAAGATATAGAAAATGGAAAGAAGCGCAATAGGGTCTTATCTATTTTATATGGAGGGACTAGATATTACTAGCCACTCACCTGGGAGGGTTGTGTAGCACACAACCAGCATCAAGGTGCTGCAAGGTCCACACCTCAAAAGATCGACGTGGTTCACAAATGTAGGGATGGACAGTGTACACAGACCTGCGCTTCCTTCCCCTTCCTGTGACATTATCATGTTGATGTCTACATGTCACTATATATAAGATCGATCAGTTGAATATGTAACACTACTGTTCCCTGCGAAACGCGACAGAAATAAAGCTTTAGTGAACATCGGCTGATCCTTAATGGTCTGAATAGCGCAGCGCAGGTCCGTGTACACTGTCCATCCCTATGTTTGTAAGCCACACAGCATTTTTGCTGACACACGTGTCATAGCTCAGTTTCTTCCTCTGCCTGCCGCTGATAACATAATTAGCTCTGCTGCATTACTGTGCTGCTCTTGTCCCGCCTTCAGATGCTGAGCTGACACTGTGATGGCAAGCAGTCCGTGTCAATCAAAGCATCAGCATCCAGAGGCGGGACAAGGGCGGCATGTAATGAAGATGACAATCAAAGTGTCAGTATCCTGACTCCAGATGCTGACACTGTGATTGACACTGACTGCATGCAATCACAGTGTCAGCTCCGCATCAAAAGGGGGGACCAAAGGTGGCACGGTAATGCAGCAGACCTAATTATGTTATCAGCGGTGGGATGCTGACACTTTGAGCGATGAAGAGGAACAAGGGATACATGAGTTACATTGTTTATTATTTTTGTGTGTGCACTAGGATGGGGGCCATATCCAGTATGGGAGGGTACTATATCCCAGTATTGGCTATATCTAGGATAGAGGGCTATATTCCAGGATGGAGGCCATATCCAGGATGGGTGGTGCCATATCACAGTATGGGAGCTATGTCCAGGATGGGGGCCATTTTTTATAGTTTTTAAGGTTGAAGGAAGACTTTAAGTCCATCTAGTTCAACCCATAGCCTAACATGTTGATCCAGAGGAAGGCAAAAAAAACCCCATGTGGCAACACTAAGCTCCACATTGGGGGAAAAAATTCCTTCCTGACTCCAGATACGGCAATCAGACTAATTCCCTGGATCAACGCCCTATCAAAGAATCTAGTATGTATAACTGATAATATTATAGTTTTCAAGAAAGGCATCCAGGCCCTTCTTAAATGTTAGTAGTGACTCACTCATTACAACAGCATGTGGTAGAGAGTTCCATAGTCTCACTGCTCTTACAGTAAAGAATCCGCGTCTGTGATTATGATTAAACCCTTTTTCCTCCAGACGTAGAGGATGCCCCTTGTCCCAGTCTCAGGCCTAAGAGTAAAGAGATCATTAGATAGGTCTCTGTACTGTCCCCTCATATATTTATACATTATTATAAGATCACCCCTAAGCCTTCGTTTTTCCAAGCTAAATAACCCCAAGTTTAATAACCTGTCTTGGTATTGTAGACCCCTTAGTCCTCTAATGACTTTTGTCGCTCTTCTCTGGACCCGCTCTAGTTCAGCTATGTCTTTCTTATACACCGGAGACCAGAATTGTACACAGTATTCTAAGTGTGGTCGCACTAGTGACTTGTATAGAGGTAAAATTATGTTCTCCTCATGAGCATCTATGCCTCTTTTAATGCATCCCATTATTTTATTTGCCTTTGCAGCAGCTGCCTGACACTGGCCACTAAATGTGAGTTTGTCATCTACCCATACACCCAGGTCTTTTTCAGTGACGGTTTTACCCAGTGTTTTACAATTAAGCACATAATTATACCTTTTGTTTCCTCTGCCCAAGTGCATGACTTTACATTTATCCCCATTAAAGCGCATTTGCCATTTAGCAGCCCAAGCTTCTAGTTTACATAAATCCTCCTGTAATATATAATTGTCCTCCTCTGTATTGATTACCCTGCAGAGTTTAGTGTCATCTGCAAATATTGAGATTCTACTCCGTATGCCCCCTACAAGGTCATTAATAAATATATTAAATAGAAGCGGGCCCAACACTGACCCCTGTGGTACCCCACTGTTAACTGTGACCCATTCTGAGTGTGTTCCATTAATAACCACCCTTTGTTTCCTATCACTAAGCCAGTTCTTAACCCACTTACACATATTTTCCCCTATCCCCATTGCCCTCATTTTATGTATCAACCTTTTGTGTGGCACCGTATCAAAAGCTTTTGAAAAGTCCATATACACCACATCCACTGCATTTCCTTGGTCCAGTCCAGAACTTACTTCTTCATAGAAGCTTATCAGATTAGTTTGACAGGAACGGTCCCTCGTAAAACCATGTTGATAATGGGTCATGAGGTTATTTTTCTTCAGATACTCCAGTATAGGGGGGCGTGTCCTGGCCATGGAGGGAGAGGGTCACTAGACAGAGAGCTCTGTCCCCTCGGCTTTTTCTATGCCCGAAATTCAACCACCAGCCTGGATGAAACTCACCACATGCCGGTGAGAAGAAAGAGTAACCGACGAGCTGCGACCCCAGCCCCTCCAGGTCCAAACCGCACTCAGATAACTTGGTATCTGAGGAGCTCTTCAGGGCCCCCCCAGGACGCTGCAGGCTCCAAGATGGCGGATCCCGCTCCCCGGCCAGTGAAGATGGCGCCGGTCACAGAAAGGAGCTCTCACACACCCCGACCGACCAACTGCATCGGCGGTGAGTCCCGGCGCCTCTCATACTGGAGGCCTCGGTATGGAGCGGCGGGAAGCGGAGGCGGGGTCCCCGGAGAACTCGGCCACCGGGGCTCCACAGGGGGGTTCCAGGGAGATCCCCGTACCTGCTCCCGCTGCGGGGAGCGCAGAGGAGACGGAGGAGTCGGGCAGTCACCGGGAACCTGAGAGGCAGGAGGTAGTGGTAACCGGGGGAGACAGGACAGAAGCCCTGCAGCCGCAGCTCATTCATGCACACAGCCCTTGGACGCCACACAGCTCCATAGCACACACATACAATGTGGTGCCTGGATTACAATATCAGGGATGGCCATATTACCCTGGGACTCAGACCTGGCAACAGGCCCCTCCAGCAATGGGCCCTACAGGAAACCTGGGGGACCCCCAGTATCTCCTCAATCAAAGGGGCCCCAGTTATGGACATCAAATAGGGGGCACAAATATGAACATCATGGGCCAGCTTATGGGTCACAAGGAGGCTCCTCAAGACACCACTACTCTGAATGGGGATGAATGGGACACATTCAAGGCCCGCATCCTCAATATTCCCACTAGAGAGGAACTGGCAAACTTTGTAGTTAAAATGGAGGCATCCATCAGAGCTACGACCAAAGAACTCAGGGGAGAGGTCAGGGGGGTCTCTGACAGAGTGACTCAGTCTGATGCTAGGATCGAGGTCCTGACTGACCGGATTAAGAAACTGGAGGACACTGTGGTTTTTCAGAGCTCACAGCAAGAAATCTTCCTAGATTCGATGGAAGACATGGAAAACCGCGAAAGGAGACAAAACATTAGAGTACGGGGGCTCCCTGAGCAGATTACCCCCGATGCCCTGGGAAAGACGCTGCAGAGTCTTTTTAACTCTGTTAGAAAGACCCCAACAGACACGGTCATAGAATTTGACAGGGCCCATAGGTCTCTCGGCCCACCTCCAGCAGAAGGAGCACTCCCACGCGATGTCATATGCCGTCTACACAAATATAGAATCAAGGACGATATCCTGAATAAGGCGAGGAAATGTGAGGAGATTACATTCCAAGGATATAGTATACAGCTGATGGCGGATTTGTCTAGGAGAACCCTCCAGAAGCGGAGAGCCCTGAGACCCCTCCTTGATCTTCTGAGGCACCATGATCTGACATACTCCTGGGGATACCCTTTTCGTCTCCAAGTGCGACAAGGAAATAAATCTGCATTCCTGACACACCCCAGGGAACTTCAGGGATTCCTTCAGGCATTGGACCTGATGGACCCAGGTCTCTTGTTTCCTGATTGGCCATCAACAGCACCTGATAATCCATTTTTTACAGCCTCACAGTCAGGACGAGCAATCCGACGCAGAAGGAATGGCAGAAACAGGAACCGCAGACGGAGGAGACCCAGCGATGTAGATCAAGAAGAAGATGGGTGACTTTTTAACTTGTTTGACCCTTCTTGTGTCTTTGAGTTGTCTATTTCCCACTTTTTTGTCCTCCAGCAATAATTTAGTTGGATGACTTACCGAGAACCTACAGGGACAACAAGACTCTCCACTGTATCCATGTTTTAGATTGAGATCATTAACCAGTGATGGGGACAATGGGGGGTGGTGGTAGGGGGTGGACGTGTTATCCTTTGTCTTCATCCCCACCCTATAGATCTCTCCCTCTCCCCATTTTTCCCTTTCTTCCAACCTCCTTTCCCCACCTACCCTCCCTCAATATGCCTGTCTATTCCAAAACCCCTCCCTTAGGTACCTATTGGATCTTACTCCTTCCGGACTCCCATTCCACTTTGATCCCCTCTTTACGGGCAGCTCGGTAGTATAGAAAAATTGCTGGAAAAATTTAATGAAAACCTTTGTTAAGGATGCTTATATCTCTTAGGCTGGTGATAAGCAGATGTGTTTGTTGTAATGTTTTCGGGTGGTGGGCTAGGGGGACTTTATCTCATATCTTGAACTGTTTTGCTATATATCGTAGTAAATTTATAGTCCTTATTATAGACCCATATAGTGGGACTAGAACCTACACCTTCTCCCGTCAGGAAAGGTAACCCCCCACGGGGACATTGTATCCTCCTTTTGGATATGATATTTACAGATAAGACTTTACCCCACAATTTTGTAAGTGAGAATCCCCTTCGTCCAGGGGCTCCTTTTTTCTTTCTTCTATTTCTCTCTCTCTTTCTTTCTCTTTCCTTCCATCCTCAAAGGGGCGGCGGGTGTGGTGGCTAGTGCTTTGGGAGTGTGTCTACCTGTGGAAAAAGGGACAATGGGGTCCCTGAAGTTCGGGTCCCTAAACGTTAGGGGCTTTAATACACCCCAGAAACGGCAACAGGTCATGTATGACATGCATAAGAGGGGTGTACAAGTGTTATTTCTTCAGGAGACGCACTTTAAAGAAGGACATGTGCCTTCTATTGGAGAGAAATATTACATCAATTGGATACACAGCACTAACCCCGAAGCTAGGACTAAGGGGGTGTCGGTCGCCTTTCACCGGGGATTACCTTATACGCTGCTAGACTCAAAAATTGATTCGGGAGGGCGTTACATCTTCCTTAAACTAAAGATTGCAGACAATCTCGTGACGCTGGTAAACTGGTACCTTCCCAACAGGGAACAGACGAGAGTGTGCAGAGCCTTGCTACTGAAATTGGCGGACTTTGCCGAGGGCCAGGTAATAATAGGCGGTGATTTTAATTTCGTTTTTGATCCATCCATAGACTCCACATCGGGCAGATGGGCAGCTCCACTTAGGAGAATGAGGGCACTCCGAGGTCTCCTGCGAAAGCTACAACTGGTGGACGTGTGGAGGATCCTCAACCCTACAGGTAGAGATTACTCCTACTTTTCTGGGGTTCATCAATCATATAGCAGGATAGACTTGTTCCTGGTGAGCCACGGGGTTCTTTCTTGGACACCTGACGCCACCATAGGCAATATTGTCTTGTCAGACCATGGTCCCGTCTTCCTGTCTTTGGAGATCCCGGAGTTGACCAAAAGGGAATGGACTTGGAGATTGAACAGTCAACTCCTGAAGGACGCCAACTGCCTGGCTGACTTAAAGACAGACATTGCAACTTTTACCCAGACAAACGCACAGGACCCCACATCTCCACCAATGCAATGGGAGGCCCTCAAATGTTTTCTCCGTGGCACCTTAATCAGACACGGCTCCAGATTAAAAAAACTTAGATCTGAACAAATTAACACGCTATTACATAAGATTGGACGTTTGGAATCTGACCATAAGACTTCGAGGGATGGGGGAATGCTGATTGAACTGACTACGGCTAGAGTGGAGTTGTGTAATCTACTGGACGCTAGGTTTGAACAACATACAGAGAGGAATAGAAGTTTTTTTTTATAAAAAGGCGAACGTGACTGGACGACCTCTAGCCAGATTGTTACACCCTAGATCTGGACCCACATATATATCATCTATTAAAAGCTCTTCTGGGAGGATGGTACACAGATCAGAAGAGATTTCAAAGGTATTTCAGGATTTTTACACAGATTTGTACAACTTAAGGGGGAAATTCGATGACATGGATCCAGTAGCATTAAACAACAAATTGCAATCTTATCTGGGCAAGGTGGGGGTCCCTTCTCTATCCGATGAAGAAAAGGAGCTCCTGGAGGTGGACGTATCGACGGAAGAACTCATTGAAGTAGTTAAAAATACCTCGACTACTAAGAGTCCAGGTCCAGACGGCTTCACCCCTATTTTTTACAAAACATTGCTCGGTGACTTGCTGCCTCATATGCTCTCCTCTTTCAGGGCCGTTCTGGGGGGGGACACTTTCCCTCCACAGGCCCTGGAGGCGCACATTTGTGTGCTACCTAAGCCAAACAAGGATCCCTGTGAGGCAGCAAGCTACCGACCTATCTCACTTATCAATGTAGACGTGAAGCTGTTTGCAAAACTTTTGGCGGACAGACTGTCCTTGAGCATTCCGTCCATCGTTCACCTTGACCAGGTGGGCTTTGTGAAAGGCCGCGAGGCGCGGGACAACATTCTTAGATCCTGCCTGCTTATTGAGAAGGCTAGAATGTGGAAGTCCCCTCTATGTCTGCTTTCCATCGACGCAGAAAAGGCCTTTGACAGGGTCCACTGGGGATTCCTGAAAGAGGCCCTAATCCATATTGGACTGGGAGCCAGGTTCATGAATGGGATATCCTCTCTTTACTCGTGTCCCTCTGCTAGGGTCCGGATAAATGGGGGATTATCAGGAACATTTCGTGTTAACAATGGAACGAGACAGGGATGCCCTCTTTTCCCTTTGTTGTATGTGGTCGTGGTGGAGCATTTGGCAAAGGTCATAAGAGACAACCGGGATATTCACGGGCTAGTGGTTGGAGATGTTCATCATAAAACTGCTCTTTTTGCAGACGACGTATTGGTATACGTTGCTCAGCCTCTTGTTTCCTTCCCCTCCCTACTACGGGAATTTGAGATTTTTGGGGGACTTAGCAACTTTAAAGTTAACTACTCAAAGACAGAGGCACTGAACATCTCCCTACCACCGGCTGAAGCGGCTACGGCGGCGCGGGACTTTCCCTTTCGATGGAAGGCGGACTACCTTGTATACCTAGGAGTCAGTCTCCCGGCAGATTTGTCCAAACTCTTCCAATTGAACCACCAGGCCATTATGCACAAAGTAGGGGCTCTACTGGAGAAATACAGACCCATGAGGTTGTCGTGGCTGGGTAGGATCCATGTTGTGGGAATGGATATTCTCCCGAGATTCCTCTATATCTTTCAGTCAGTCCCAGTGTGGCCCGACAGAGCATTTTTTCGGGACATCAAGTCAGCAATTCTGCGTTTCATTTGGAACGGCAAAAAGGCAAGGGTAAGTCTGAGGAGTTTAGTTGCCCCTAAGGAGCAAGGGGGGGCAGGGCTTCCAGACATCCGCAGATACTGTTTGGCAGCCATCATGGTTCGCCTTATTGACTGGCACTTTAAATCAGAATCTAAGCAGTGGGTACGGGTGGAACAGGAAGGCGTTTCAGTCCCCCTCCGCAGCTTACAATGGCTTTCTCGGGAAGCTTTGTCATCCCTGGGCCCCTTGCCAAACTTTACGACCGAAACACTTAAAGCATGGCAGATAGTAAGGAAAGAAACAGGGGAGACTCAGTACGACAGTTCCCTGACCCCGATTTTTCACAACCCAGCTTTCCCTCCAGGGATGACCAATCGGTCTATTTTGGATTGGAACGAAGCAGATGACATTAGAATTGGTCAGATATTGATACGGGGGGAACTCCCTTCCTTTGAGACGCTCCAGTCGGCTACCCCACAAGTCAAACTCAAATGGTGGGAATATCTACAACTGAGGTCCTTTGCGAGATCTCTTGCGATACCACAGACCCCAACAATGACGCTCACCCCGTTGGAGGAGATCTTTGTAGCTGACGGAGCTCCAATGAAAGGGATTTCAGCTATCCACAGGACATTATCAAGATCTAAGGATGTCGTAAATACAGGATACCGGAGGGCGTGGGAGACGGAATTGGGTAGGGTGATACCAGATCTTGATTGGGAAAAGAGTTTCCTTATGGCGCGTAAAACAGCGGGTTCATGCGATGCCATGGAAAAAAGCCTCAAATTAAGATATAGGTGGTACCTTACCCCAGAAAAGATACATAAATTTGCTCCAGATACCTCACCGCTATGCTGGAGATGCAAAGGCGAAAAGGGCACTTTACTACACATATGGTGGAGCTGCCCACTGATTCAGGAGTTCTGGGATAGAGTATTCCGCAATTACAATTTGGTGACAGGAAAGAACCTGGTAGGCACTCCTGAAATGGCCCTATTGTCTTTGTTCCCTGGCTCTTGGAAGGTACAGAGGAAAGATGTCCTCCGATTCTGCATAGCCGCAGCCCGCAGCGTGATCCCACGTCACTGGAAGGAAAGCGACCCCCCCTCCATTTCGGAATGGTATTCGGAAGTGGAGCGGATTCGTAGGTACGAGGAATTGTTGGCTGACTTTTCTCAGACCCAACACACATATGTGTCTATCTGGACAGAATGGGTCCTATTTAGAGATGCCCCCAACTTCGGAGACTTTTTTACCTGAACAATCTGGGACACACAGCCTCATTCCCACTAGAACCACCCCAGGGGACCAATTCGCCCGTCACACCATCACATCTATATATGTCTCATTTTTCGCTAATTCACTTTCCCTATACTCTTCTCTACTCTTCCTACTTCTCCCCTTACTTCTTTTTCCTCTATAATTCTTTACCTCTGGACGAACGTCAAGATATGGTTAGTTGAACCAATAATTGGTTGACTAATATACCTGTAAGATTATCTTTAAGTGTCTGGTACAGACAATTCCCTCCTCTGCAGAGCGGAGAGAGGGTAACGTATAGTACAAGTAGAATGGAACAGAGAAAACAACGTGTGTTTCTACGAAAATTGATGCGATGTCTATGTGGAATATGGCTTTACATAGAAATGTACCGTTTCTTTTTTTTTCTCTCTCAAACAAACATTTCACATTGTTGCTTTCTTATGTATATGTTGTTGTAACTTAAAACTATCAATAAAATCATATTTACCCAGATACTCCAGTATAGCATCTCTTAGAAAACCCTCTAGGATTTTACCCACAGTAGAGGTTAAGCTTACTGGCCTATAATTTCCAAGTTCAGTTTTTGTCCCCTTTTTGAATATTGGCACCACATTTGCTATACGCCAGTCCTGTGGTACAGACCCTGTTATTATGGAATCTTTAAATATTAAAAATAATGGTCTATCTATGACAGTACTTAATTCCTGCAGCACTCTGGGGTGTATCCCATCCGGGCCCGGGGATTTGTCAATATTAGAGATTTTTAGACGATGCCGTACTTCCTCTTGGGTTAAGCAGGTGACATTTAATTGAGACTTTTTGTTATCACTGATCATATTGTCTGTCATGGGATTTTCTTGTGTAAATACTGTTGAAAAAAAGTCATTTAGCATATTGGCTTTTTCCTCATCCTCATCCACCATTTCACCCAGACTATTTTTAAAGGGGCCAACACCATCATTTTTTAGTTTCTTACTATTTATGTAGTTAAAAAATATTTTGGGATTCTTTTTACTTTCTCTGGCAATGAGTCTCTCTGTCTCAATCTTTGCTGCCTTGATTTGCTTTTTACAAATGTTATTTAATTTTCTGTATTTATTTAATAATGCTTCATCACTACCTACTTGCTTTAATTCCCTAAATGCTTTCTTTTTGTCACATATTGCACTTCTTACCGCTTTATTTAGCCATAGTGGTTTCCTCCTATTTCTAGCATGCTTATTCCCATAGGGTATATATTGTGCACAGGTCCTATTCAGGATGCTAATAAACATCTCCCATTTGTGTTGTGTACTTTTATGTCTCAGGACATCGTCCCAATTTATTGCACTAAGATCATCTCTCAACCGTTGGAAATTTGCCTTCCTGAAGTTTAGTGTCCTTGTAGCCCCTCTACTACACGTCTTAGTAAAGGATACTTGAAAGCTTATTAAGTTATGATCACTATTACCCAAGTGACCTCCAACCCGTATATTTGATATGCGGTCCGGCCTGTTGGTTAATATTAGGTCCAGCAGTGCCCCCCTTCTTGTTGGGTCCTGAACCAGTTGTGAAAGGTAATTGTCTCTCATAGTTTTCAAAAACTTATTACCTTTGCTGGAACTGCAGGTTTCTGATCCCCAATGTATTTCAGGGTAGTTGAAGTCCCCCATAATAATGACTTCTCCCTGAGTCGCTGCTTCATCTATTTGCTTTATGAGGATATTCTCCTCCACTTCCATTATTGTTGGGGACTTATAACAAACCCCTATCAGTAATTTATTATTTTTTCCCCCTCCCCTTATCTCCACCCACAGGGACTCTACATTTCCATTAGATTCACCTATATTCTCACGCAGGATGGGTTTTAAGGATGATTTTACGTATAAACATACACCTCCTCCTCGCCTATTTGTACGGTCATTTCTGAACAGACAATAGCCCTGTAAATTAACAGCCCAGTCATGGCTCTCGTCCAGCCAAGTCTCCGAAATCCCCACCATGTCATAATTATTTTCCAACAAAATCAATTCTAATTCCTCCATTTTGTTGGTGAGGCTTCTGGCATTAGTGTACATGCACTTTATGCATCTCTCTTTACCTCTATTCCTTCCTACTAGATTGACTGTTCTAACCCCACCCCCCATGCCACCCCCAGTTTTATTACTTGTGCCCAGGTTACTATTTACACTATCTTCCCCTCCTATACAATGAATACCCTCCCCCCAAATCCCTAGTTTAAACACTCCTCCAACCTTCTAGCCATTTTCTTCCCCAGCACAGCTGCACCCTCCCCATTGAGGTGCAGCCCGTCCCTAGCATAGAACCTGTAGCCAACAGAGAAGTCGGCGCAGTTCTCCAGGAACCCAAACCCCTCCTTGCTACACCAATTCCTGAGCCACTTATTTATCTCCCTAATCTCCCTTTGCCTCTCTGGTGTGGCGCGTGGTACACGCAGTATTTCAGAGAATACTACCTTGGAGGTCCTTGCCTTAAGCTTGCAGCCTAATTCCCTGAAATCATCTTTAAGGACCTTCCACCTACCTCTAACTTTGTCATTTGTGCCAATGTGCACCATGACCGCTGGGTCCTCACCAGCCCCTCCCAGTAATCTGTCAACCCGATCAGCGATGTGCCGGATTCGAGCGCCAGGTAGGCAGCACACTGTTCGACGATCCCTGTCTTTGTGACAGATTGCCCTATCTATTCCCCTAATAATTGAGTCAGTATGGGAGGGTACTATATGCCAGTATAGGGGGCAATATCCATGATAAAGGGCTATATACCACAATTGAGGCCATATCCAGGATGAGGGTAATGTACCAGGATGAGGGGGTTGCCATATCTCAGTGTGGGGGCTATATTCAGGATAAGGTGCTATATACCAGTGGGGGCCAATTCCAAGAAGGGGTAATGTACCAAGTCGGGGGGTGCTATATCCCAATGTGGGGGCTATATCCATGATAAGGGGCTATATACCAGAATGGGGGCCATACCCAGAATAAGAGGTAATGAATCAGGATGGGGGGTCATATATCCGAGTATGGGGGCTATATTCAGGATAAGGGGCTATATACCAGAATAGGAGCCATGTGGTGGAATAACGTACCAGGATGAGGGGGTGACATGTCCCAGTATATCTCAGTTTGGGGGTTATATCCAGCATATGGGGCTATATAGAAGTATGGGGGAGTAATGTACCAGGATAGGTGGGGGCTATATCCAGGACAAGGGGCTATATAGTAGAATGGGTGCCAAATCCAAAATAACTTTTTATTATTACAGCTACAAATGTCAGAAAATTATGGGTTTTACTGGAAGTAACATACCACGCGAGATATGCTCATTCTTTTGGCGAATTTTGACACACCGAGCTCAAAAAGTTGACTATCACTGTAGTAAGTTCTACTGAAAAAGCAGCTTTATTGCAATAAATGTGATTGGAACCCAACAAGAAAACAGAATATTCTCAGTACAATCTGACTTAATATGTATAAGGGTGTGTTCACACTAAGGGTTTTTTCAAAAGTTCAAAAGCTACACAATTTAAAGCAGGAAAGGCTTCAGGAAATGTTCCTTTCTTTCCCAGAGAGTTTTGAAAGAATTTTTCATCTCGAAGCATTTCTGAAGCTGTTTTTGAGGAGTTTTGGAAGAGATTGTTTTCCGGAACAGCTTTTTTCAGTCTCTTTTATTGGTCAATCGCTAGTTTGGAGAGGTTTCATTTAGTATCCGCTTTAACCCCTTCACAACCTATGACATGTAGGAATGTCATAAGTCATCTCCCTTTGATGCAAGCTCACGTTATGAGCTCACATCATCCCCACACGTCATCTGATGTGATCAGCTGACATTTGTAGCAAACAGTGCCAATCAGATCAGTGATCGTTACCCTTTGGATCGTGCTGATTATCACTGACAGCACCATCCAAAGCAATGTGGCGAGGATCGTGCTATACCCCGATGGCATTGGAGGTCCCGTGAAGCGACCGAACTGAATAGTGCTGAGGCGCACTAAGGGCAATGTAAAATAAAATAAAAATACAAAAAATGTTTTGAAAAATATGAAAAAATAGTATTAAAAAAAAAACACACACACTTGGTATCGCTGCATTCAGAAATGCCCAATCTATAAAAATATAAAATCAATTATTCGGTCCTCTAAACTGTGCAATGGAAAAAAGTCCAAATGCTAAAATTACAAGTTGTTTTTGGTCCCAGCAAAATTATAATAAAATGCAATAATAAGTGATGAAAACAGTGTATATACCGTATATACTCGTGTATAAGCCGAGTTTTCCAGCCCAAAATTTGGGCTGAAAAGTCTCCCCCTCGGCTTATACACGAGTCAATACGGGGGGGGCTGTGTCCGGGGCTGTGTCCGGGGGCTGTGGAAGCTTCAGGAGGCGGGGGGGGGAGGCTGCTGTATGAGCGGCCCCGTCACGTGGGGCCGCTCATTAAATATGCACTGCTTTCCCCTGTCTATCACCGGCAGGGGAAAGCAGTGCATAACTAATTAAATCCCCCCCCAAGTGCTGGCACCTGCCCCCCCTTGTAAGGGCCCCCCCCCCCGATGGTTGTATTACCATTCCGGACTTCTGATCCGCGCCGCTCCTCGCTCCTCCTCGCTGCTCCGTCCGTCTTCTACATCTCGGATCTCCGGCCGTCGCAGGCATGTGACGTCATCGCGCGGCCGGGGATCCCGGATGTAGATGTAGAAGACGGACGGAGCAGCGCGGAGGAGCGAGGAGCGGCGCGGATCAGAAGTCCGGAATGGTAAGGGGGGGGGGGGCCCTTGCAAGGGGGGGCGAGGGCCGCTGTGTACCCCCAGGGGCTGCTGGGGACCCCCAGGGGGCTGCTGGGTACCCCCTGGGGGCTGCTGGGGCACCTGCTGGGGACCCCCTGGGGGCTGTTGGTACCCCCAGGGGGCTGTTGGTACCCCCTGGGGGCTGTTGGTACCCCCTGGGGGCTGTTGGTACCCCCTGGGGGCTGTTGGTACCCCCAGGGGGCTGTTGGTACCCCCTGGGGGCTGCTGGGGTACCTGCTGGGGACCCCCAGGGGCTGTTGGTACCCCCTGGGGGCTGTTGGTACCCCCTGGGGGCTATTGGTACCCCCAGGGGGCTGTTGGTACCCCCAGGGGGCTGTTGGTACCCCCTGGGGGCTGCTGGTACCCCCTGGGGGCTGTTGGTACCCCCAGGGGGCTGTTGGTACCCCCAGGGGGCTGCTGGGTACCCCCAGGGGGCTGCTGGGTACCCCCTGGGGGCTGCTATATGTACCCCTGGGGGCCTGCTGTATACCACTGGGGCTGCTGTATACTACCACTAGGGCTGCTGGGGCTCCTGTATACTACCACTGGGGCTGCTGTGGCTCCTGTATACTACCACTGGGGCTGCTGGGGCTCCTGTATACTACCACTGGGGCTGCTGGGGCTCCTGTATACTACCACTGGGGCTGCTGTGGCTCCTGTATACTACCACTGGGGCTGCTGGGGCTCCTGTATACTACCACTGGGGCTGCTGGGCCTCCTGTATACTACCACTGGGGCTGCTGGGGCTCCTGTATACTACCACTGGGGCTGCTGGGGAATCTGTATACTACCACTGGGGCTCCTGTATACTACCACTGGGGCTGCTGGGGCTCCTGTATACTACCACTGGGGCTGCTGGGGCTCCTGTATACTACCACTGGGGCTGCTGGGGAATCTGTATACTACCACTGGGGCTGCTGGGGAATCTGTATACTACCACTGGGGCTCCTGTATACTACCACTGGGGCTGCTGGGGCTCCTGTATACTACCACTGGGGCTGCTGGGGCTCCTGTATACTACCACTGGGGCTGCTGGGGCTCCTGTATACTACCACTGGGGCTGCTGGGGCTCCTGTATACTACCACTGGGGCTGCTGGGGCTCCTGTATACTACCACTGGGGCTGCTGGGGAATCTGTATACTACCACTGGGGCTGCTGGGGAATCTGTATACTACCACTGGGGCTGCTGTATACTACCACTGGGGAGGCCTGTATACCACACTGCTGGGGTCTGTATACCTGTGCTGGGGTCCACCCTCGGCTTATACACGAGTCAATAGGTTTTTCCAGATTTTTGGGGCAAAAGTAGGGGGGTCGGCTTATACACGGGTCGGCTTATACACGAGTATATACGGTACTCAAAAATTGTATTATTAGAAATGTCAGCTCAAGCTGAAAAAAATAAGCCGCAACACAGCCCCAGATCCCGAAAGATCAGGACACCAAGGGTTGCAAAAAATGGTGCAATTCTTTTTCTTTAAAAAAGTTTGAATTCATTTTCACCACTTATATAAAGGTAAAACCAACATGTTTGGTATCTATAAACTTGAACCAACTTGAGGCATCATACTGAGATGTCATTTTTCGCATATAGTAAACATGGTGAATGAAAGCCCCCAAAAACAATCATGCAATTGCACTTTTTTTTTTGCAATTTCACCGCATTTGGAATTGTATCCCCGTTTTCCAGTACACTATTTGTTAAAAATAAATGATATAATTCAAAAGTACAACTCGTACAGCAAAAAACAAGCCTTCATAAAAAAAACAGAAACTCTCCGTGGGGTTAAGAAAATGGTTAGTTTTCAAAGCAGTTTTTATGGCAAATTTTAAAGCCTTCACTCAAAAAACTCCTGAAAAACTCAGTGTAAACTAGTAACTTAAGTAACTTAAGCAGAACTCCAATTAAAAAGAAAAAAAAAGAAACCATATCGGGTCCTTTAGGTAAAATCATAAATTCACTATATGATTTAGTAATCATTTGTTGCACAAACTATCATTACTTAATAGATACTTTTGGTGGTACCTATTGCTTTTCCTAAAATCAATGGGAGTTAAACTAGATAAACACTGGCTATATATAATATCTGGATATGTGGGAAGTAAAAATAGGATAACAATCGCGTAATGAACGAGCAAAAAGCTTATTAGTTGAAGGAAGTGATTGTTAAACAACTATAAAAACCATCATTCTTGGTAGCTCACTGTCCTGTCTAAACTGAACATATGTTGCCGAGAGAAATGTCAGTTTAAGGGCACATAACGATCTATTACTGATTATTCTACACAGGTAATGTAGTCTGTCTGTCAGCAAATATGTAGCTATTAGTGTGGCGCCCTGCTCACACAGGTAACCACAAAATCACCTACAGCATGGATGGGTTTCCACAGTGGGTATACACACACACAAACAACACCTTCCACCTCAGCACAGTATGGGGAGCCCAACTTGTTGCTCTTTGGCAAGATCCCCTATAAATACTGGTGCTGGGGGTGCAGTTAGCTAGAGTGTGCAGACGCTACAAAAGCTGTGAAGACATTCTGGTGGTTGGTCCTGAATTAGGCCCGAGCCAGTGACCCTGAACAGCCTTTGAAGTAGTCCTGCAGGGCCCAAGAGTGGGGTCGGATGGCAAGGAGAAAAGAGAGAACAGAGTGGGAACCGAGGAGCCAGCGTTAGCTTCACCCAAACAGCACACCGGACACCGGAGTATGAGTCTACTGGAGAGAACCTGGCCCAGTAGAGAATACTGGTCTACCGTGGAGACTTCAGTCTCCCGGGCATCTGCGCAGTCACGAACCAGAGAGCCTGGCACCACGGAAAGAGGAACAGCCGTAGTCCATTGAGGGTTTCCCAACGACAGCACAGGTGAAAGAGAGCAGAGGAGGCCAGCCAAGTTTCACACGGGACAGAGGCTTCACACACACGGGGAAAGAGATACAGGAGGCCTTATACCCACTCACTGTGGAGATCCAGAAGTGCATCCTGAACACCAGGCAGTGCCCTGGACATTTAGCTGCGATTGCACCAGTAAAAAGTAAAGAAACAACCAGTGGTGTGTGTGTCGGTTCCTTACCCGCGCCCCCTGCCATGCACAGAGACTGTCCCGTTATTCAACAGCCTGGCCAGATCCCTGCTCCATCCTCATCATCATCACCAAACTTCCCAGGGATCCAGCTTCGCCTGTGGGGAGCTTCAACACCTAGCTGCTCATCCATCATCCCTGGAGGCCCCATGCAGTGTAGGTGCAGTCACCCGATACCACAGGTGGCGTCACGATAAACTTATAAACGTTTATTCCCATTTCAACTACCCCCTATGCCACCAGTGACATCCCAACGCAGCAGAGGGCCCAGATACTGAGTCCCATACCGGGCTAGTCAATCAGCGGTTGTTTAACATCACAAGACATGTGGGGTTAACTTATCAATATGAATGCATTATTTACTGTTTCTGTAAATATTTTTTTCAGACATAAGACACACGTTTTGCCCTTAAAATTGGGGGGGTGCATCTTATAGTCTGGATGTAGCTTACTTGAGGAGACAGCATCAGCGGTGGAGCAGGGCCACAGGAGGCAGATCACCTCTGTAGGAAGCCTGTAGAAGCCCAAGTAGGGCAATGCTGTGAGCCAATGGCTGGAAGGAGGGGGTTGTCTCTGCAGCAAGAGTCGGCGCTATTGATTTCCTAGCGGTGGATGCAATGGACTTCAGGAAAATGGCTGCAGAGGCAGTGTATACCCAGATTAAGATCTTGGCTCGAGATCTCAATCTTCGCAGACATTTCCTTTTCATGAATTCTTTTGTGTACACTGAAAAGAGATCAATAGGCGCCACCGCAACACCCTCTCATTCCAACCCAGGGTCCTCTGCACGCATCCACTGGTACTACAAACTTGAGGCAGCCTTGCCTCCTTTATCCCCACTCCACCACCACTGCTGTGCCTCCTCCCCGGTAAACTACACTTGAACTCTAAGACAGACTTTAAGACCCCCACTTAAACCTTAAAAATTAAATTATAATTATTATAAAAATTTAAATATGGTAGGTAAAGATAAACTATGCAAACAGCCTCTTTATAGGAAAAACTTGAGGTAAGACGCATAGCACAGTTTGGGTTTACTGTCATTTGAGTTTACTCTTTTTTTTTTTAATTCCTTTCCTGAACTTCATGCAGTTTCTACATGGAGAATTACATGAGAAGAGGCCCACAGTCCTGAATAAGTCCATATGGACCAAGCTCAAATGCTTACCACTGTAAACAATGAATTTCACACCTGTCTGGGGTGTTAAAGAGGATATGCTGTGCTCAGCATCGTTCAACACCAACACAAAATGATCTTAGACCGCTCCTGTTAACAATATTTTCACTTCCACTGATGTCACGTCAACAGAGGGGGTGGCTACTCCTATCTGTCGACGAACATCAGAGCTGACGTCACGCTGATTGACAGCTGGCTCCCCAATCAGGCAGCAGTGAGCCAGCTGTCAATCAGCAGGAGACCGGCTGTCCTGTCCCTTCCACAGAGCAGAGTGGAAAAGACAGGCACAAGAGGAAGGTAGGTGGCAGCTTCCTGCCTGTTGGTGCTTAGGCATTTTTCTTTTTTACTTTTTTTTTTTAAATCCTGGATAACCATTTTAAGCTTTATAGGTAAAGATGGCTTTAGACATGGTTAACACAATTCATACTGCAATTATTACTAAACTGCAACAAGAACATATGAAAGACAATTCTTTTGGTTTTGGTGTAGTGTCTTGAGTAATTTACGCTGGCATCCAGTAATATTTTCTGTGTCACCTGTCATAGCATTTTAAAAAGTACATAAAAGCATATGTGTAGGTATGATTGACAGCCTAAATGGTCCATGGGTTACTTTTGTGTGGGTTACAATTTCAGGAATGCCTTTTGGCAGAAAGAAAAATAATTACCAAGTATGAAGCGAGCATTATATAAACTACCACCATACAAAGAAAGTGCCTGGAGAGTTTGTTTCTGTGTCACAGACAATTTGAATCAACAACTTCACAACAAAGTTAAATAACTGAATAGACTTCAAAATAATAGAGGTGCCAACCAACTGGAAGGAGAAGGGAAATTTAAGCAAGGGTTGAAAAACTGGGCAAATGTGAATAATCAATCTGTTAATTAACATGAACATGTCAGAAATAAAAGGCAAAAAAAAGTCATGTACATTATACAAAAGAAAAAATGAATTATTGCACAATATTGTTTTATTTTACTTGCTCCCATAACTATTGTATGAAAGTAGGTTGATGGTTAAAATATGGTTTAAATATGATCACTTGATGAATAGTCCTTTTTCCAACACAGTCCTGCATATTTCAGTCCATGCTAAACATCACAGTTGATCCAACTGGACATACATGTTCAAGGGCGAAGGACAAATTACACAGGTAAGTAAAATTTGGGTTTATGAGAATTGATTCAAGTTCAATTACTGATTCTTATGTTTTCTTATGCCCTCTATAAAAAAAATACAATTATTTTTTAACAATCACACATGAAATTTGCACAAGATAAAAGCAAGATGAACAAGAAAAGTTTTCATTGTAGCCCAAGATGCACACAAACACAATATTATATATATATAATATAATATGTATATAGAAATTTAATTTTTTGAACAATCAATCATTCTGCAACTCTACTGGGATTTTAATCTTGCACCATTTCCTGTTCCCTATAAAGCTTCTGTTGATACCTGATCTCTTAAACAAGGTCTGTGGATCTTTTTCTATGCAGCATTCAGCAGTATTCCTCCATCATGTTCCTGTTCCATTTACCTTAAGGCCGCTTCACACACTAGGATATAGGTGAACGAGATCGTTAGCTATGTCACGTGACCGCGATCCTTCCGACATCATTAGTGCATTGTCACACGCAAGGATATCGTTAACGATCTTAAATTTGGCAACGCTCCAGCTATTTGGAGAAGAACGTTTGAACGATTTTAGAAAGCGGCAGGAATAGGAGAAATATGAAAGACATCGTTCAAAAAGGTGTCACACTGAACTATGTGGCTTCTTCCCATGATATTAATTGGACGACTAATGATAGATTTGAGGTCAGGATCCCAAATTTTTGATAATCGTTCTAATGATTTTTCCTTCCTAAATCGTTCATTTACACCAACGACGCACTAAGGATATCATTTGAATGATCACAAATCCGTGACGTTCAACGATATCCTAGCATGTGAAGCGGCCTTAAGTATCATTGTTACGTCTCCTTGATATCCTGATTAAATCTTTCTCCTTGCTCTTTGCTAACAGCACAAAAGTTTTCAGGAAAGTTGTCCAAATGGGAATGTAAAAATGTAACTTCAAATTCATCAGACAACCTAAGGCTCTGAAACGTTCCAGCATGTGCTCCACAGACTTATACTTTGTATCTTTGTTGTTACATAGAAATTTCTTAACAACTTCTTTAAAATAATCTCAAGCCCTTTCCTCAACAGTTTCATTTTTGCTTTGAGCACATGAGTTTCTGAATATGGGAATCTACAAAAATGCCTTCCTTCAGTTTTGATTCGGACAGTCCCTGAAACTTGGTACACAGATACTTAAAAGTTTCCTTTTGGTAGAGCTTTCACAAACTGCTTCATCAGTCCAAGCTTAAGTGGAGTGATGACAGGAGAATTTTTGTGAGATATACTAAACGTTACACAACTATATTCGTAATTCCATGTTGTAAATTATAATTGAAATCTTATATGTCTAAAGCAGCTAATTGCAGCACAGCATACATTAATTTTCACTCAATCTAATGACCGATGATGCGCAGACTTGAGGGAGGTGCAGTCTTCTCCGGTGACCGGCCGGTCACAGAAGGAAAAAGAAGGAGTGGGAAGCCAGAGACAAAGGTGGGAGAGAGGGAGTGATGAACTCAGCCATATAGGAGCCTGACATTGTGCTATCACCATGCATGTTAGATTTAATGTGCCTGGTATATAGTGACAGGGATGGAGAGAGGTTTAGGCATAGACCTCACAGGGTAGTAATAAAAGAAACCCAAGTCCTCATAACGATGCTGTGCTGCACATATACTGATTTCCTACACTGTTTTCCGGGTGCTTAATAACAATTTTGTCTGCAATCAAACCTTGAATCAATGAAGTAAAGGAATGATTGCAATCAGCTTCCCAGTACTAGCTTCATTTTATATCCCTAAATCCTGATGGTTAGTTCCCTTTAACAAGCCTTATCATATGACCAAGGACATATGGTAAGCCAAATCATATTCTGAATTTGCAGACACAGTGTTTTTAAATGTTTGTTCCTTGTCAGTGCAAAGTATGAGAGATATGAATTGGCTAAGTGAGAGCCTTAGAATGGGGATCTAAGCTATAACGTCTCTCCTTATGGTGGGGTATTGGTTTGTCTTTTGGTCCAAAACACGTAAGCTTGTGAGCCACTACACGGCTGCCCACATGTCACAAGTCCTATCCACTAAATTCTTATCTAAAGTGAGCAAAGGACACAAATAGAAAATACATTTTCTTACCACAGCAGATTCAGGCCAGACGACCATTACACTCAGTGCTGTGTGCAGCTTTGCCCAGATTATAAATGAAGGCACTATGAATGCAAGACACCAGCCCCAAACACTAGCAACTTCCTTTCTCACAGAGGGAGTGACCACTGGTTGTCCTGCAAACACAATGGCGTAAAAGCCCACCTACTGAGATGGGAGCTAATGTAAGAGGCTGGGCATACACTGTGCAAACCTGTGTGAACTGCGCCCTATATGAAACCCATTGTGTTTGCAGGACAACCAGTGGTCACTCCCTCTGTGAGAAAGGAGGTTGCTAGTGATTGGGGCTGGTGTCTTGCATTCATAGTGCCTTCATTTATAAACCTGGGCAAAGCTGCACTCAGCACTGAGTGTAATGGTCGTCTGACCTGAATCTGCTGTGGTAAGAAAATTTAGTTTATCCTTATGGAAAAATGAAAAAAGAAAACGGTCTGATGGAGCATTCAAGGAAGGGGCAAAGGGGAAGCATATTAAAACATCCAAACCTTTTTATTTAATGTCCCTTATATGACACTCACCTTGTGGCAGCTACCTCAGGTTTAATAGTGGGCATCTGCCCAGCTGCATCCAAAATGTACCATATGGCCAATACTGTAGGGTCCGAAAAAATTGTACAAAAGATGCTGATTTTAAGGAGGAGTCAAAGATTCTTAAAAAACATTTTCTAGAGAAAGGATATCTGAAAAGGTTGCTTCAGGATGCATATAGAAAAACTAACTCACTTTCTCAGGAGTCATGTATTGAGGCAGTTTCTGAAAATATGAAAATTGACAGAAAGAAGAAAAAGACATCCAAACGTACAAAATGGAGTTTGGTGACTACTTTCTGTCAGCCGAAGGTACTTATCCATAAGTTACTGGAAAAATATTGGTTTGTACCCAAAGGAGATCCGGTGTTATCGGACCATCTACCCCCTTAACTTATTATCATATATAGGAAAAATAAATTTTTGGGGAACATGGTGGCACCTAGTAACGCGACACTGAAAAAAGCTGTGAGTAAGGGGGTGCATTCCTTGTTTGGCATAAAAATGCCTGTGTTGTCAAATCAGCTCCCAGGACACAGTACCTCGAGGTCCGCGCTGCCACTTCAGAAAGGAACAAAAGAAGCCAGTACAAGGGAATGTCTGGATTAACGATTCTTCTTTATTATCCTACGCGTTTCAGAGTTATCTCCCAACTCCTTCATCATTCCCTGATGAAGGAGTTGGGAGATAACTCTGAAACGCGTAGGATAATAAAGAAGAATCGTTAATCCAGACATTCCCTTGTACTGGCTTCTTTTGTTCCTTTCTGAAGTGGCAGCGCGGACCTCGAGGTACTGTGTCCTGGGAGCTGATTATACCACAGGGATCTGTGGAGAGTACGGTCCTGCAGCAGCTACTTATATCTGAGCGATCATTACCAGTTGTGGGTCATCACAACTGTATCAGGTGAGCAGCCTCTTTATATAAACTTTTGTCCTTCTTCAAAGAAGATATCACCCTATGTGCGCATTCTTGGATTTTTTATAGATGTGTTGTCAAATCATCGCAAAGGGTGCTAAGTCTTTTTCCTTGAGGACTACGGGGGAAACCTTTGTGATAAAACATAGGGTAACGTGTCAGACATCTTTTATTGTTTACTTGTTGGAATGCACGTGCGGCCTTCAATATGTAGGCCGCATGATGCAGGAGATGCACGTTTAAATAAACATAGACACGACATAAGGACTGGCTACCAGTTGCATAGTCTTTCTAGACATTTTAATGTCGTACACCTAAGAGATCCTAGTAAAATGAGTCTAATTATAATTGACCATGTAAACAACAAAGATACAGATCCTTTGGCAAAATTAATTAAAAGAGAAAGCTACTGGATCTACAAATTAGGTACCCTAACCCTGGAGGGACATAACCTAACACTGGTTAATGTTGCCAAGCAATAATACAAGGAGGAACGAACATCCTTGAATTTGGGGAGCACCATAGATATAAAGTAGTAGTCAGTATAATATTGCTGAAACCAGAATGCAACATGGACATGAAGCACTAGTGAGTATTCAAAAGGAATGAAATTTTTTTTTTTACAGTGTCCATATAGTTGAGATTTCTCAGTGGTGGTTTGATATACACGCATTTATATGTACTGTATATGAAAGTATATACAATGGATATACGAGTAATGCATTTTATACGATTTTAGCATTTATATTGTTTTATGGGTTTTTTATATGTATTTATATAAGTATATTTAAGTCAAAAATATTTTATTTTTATTTTTAAGTCGTTTATTGTTATGTCAGTTTTATTTTGTGTTCTTTTGTGTCATTTTAATGATGGATAATGGTGTAATATGGAAGCTAGGTGTAAGGTTTTCAGTCTTTTTTGCTATATCTGTTGTTATGTTTGCATTTAGTGTATTTTGTCGGCCATCTTGTTTCCTGTCATGTGTAATGACTTTTGCCCTCAACCAATATGGAGTTCTCAGCTTGTCGTCGGCCATCTTGTTTCCTGTCCTGTGCATTGACTCTTGCCCTCAAACAATATGGAGTCCTCAGCTTTGATGTCCCTGCCCTGTTTCTTGCCAATTGCCCTTTTAAACTACTTCAGCTGGTTAACCTGTGCTCCAGAATCAGGTCTGCAACCAGTTTGTGTCTTGCTCTCTGAAGCCTGGATTCACTCTGCCTGGAATCATCCTGTTTGCCAGCAACATCTGACAGGAAAGTAATGGACTCTGAATGACTTGTGCTATGCTTTAATGCTCTGATGTCCTTGGTTGTTTGCCTTGCACTCTGCAACTACATTTATGTTATCCTGTTGATGCACTAACTTGTATGAAGCATTACAAGAGCTGCTTAAGAAGCGTATGTCTCATGTGTCTCATTATACCCATGCATTAGACTCTATATAGACTGTATCATATATGACACTAGGTTTACTATGGTTGAGGGAGTATGTGGGGTTCATTTTTTGATCCATTTTGTAATTAACCAATCATCAACTTAAGTGTTAGTTTACTATTCCCCGTATAAACCATCCCCTGTAACACTCCCTTATATCACCTGAGGAAGACAGCACATTGCCTGTCAAAACACGTTGTGGCACATAAGGGACTTTCAATGACTGCCACATCCGGAAACGCCGCAGGAGCAGTGGCTAGGAGCGGATGGCAGAGAACGACACAGGAACATCCATAATCTTCACTGGTGTTGTGCGGGGGTGCACAACAGCATTAGGTGAGCAGCCATCTGACCCCTATATTTAGCCCAGGATCAAAACCATAGGTGCTCCTCATTGCGCCCCTCTTTTTGTTTTATTACATCCTTATGGAGAGAAGACATGTCAAGTCTGGCATGTCATTGTATGAGGAGACTTAAATGCCTTGCATGCTCCTCTGGGAAATTTTATATGCAAATTGCACATCCTATACCTTATACTTTATCTCTCAAATGAAATTCAGGTGACAGATTTCCTTTAAGGATTGAACAGAGATTCATTGAGCTGACCAAATAAAATGAACTTGGGGCATATCCTGATCTATAGGGAACATTTGTACTTACACTTTTAATTTTAGCACAAACAGTAAATATCAATAAGATATGATCTGTATAACTATACATCTAATTAGAACTAAATATTACATGCAATTGGCTCTAAATCTATTTATCCTCTGTTGGAACTTTGGAGATCTTTGCTATTATTTACTCTCTATTGTGTCATCGGGGCTTCCTTTGACTTTGGCAGGTCAGAAGGACACTGGTTACTGAGCTCCACCATAATAGCAAACAGCATGCCGTGTACTGGATGTATGTTGTTCATCTTTATTATCCGGTATGGTAATGTATTTATCATTCTTTCAAAGCCACTAACCTTCTGCTCGTCTTGATGCCTTGAAACTTTCTAATTTTTGCAGAATTAGATGCATAGACTTATTTATCATCTATTTCATAACAGTTTAATTCATTTTTGTGGGATCACAATGTTTCTTAATTTTGACTATTTTACCTTCCATGTGCTAATATCTCAATAAGCATGTTCTGTAGCTATCCATAGAAATCTTGCTAAACACAGAGAAAAGTATGTTTGAAGGTAAAGAACGTAGAGACAGTATAGCCAAGTTCAAAGACAGTTCTCTAATTACATTGACAGGCATGTCCTACCTCTGCCCACAGTCTCACACATGCATATTTCAATACTGACTGAGATTCCCAACAGGCCCCAGCTGCTGCTACCTTGTATATTACCACTGCACTAAGTATTTACTCTTGTACCAGAAAAAGGAGTATGTGACTCCAGCTGTCACTAGACATCACAACCTAGCCTTGACAGTAAAGTCTAAGGTGACATATGGAATACATATGAATAAAAGTGCTATATATGGTGATAAATAGTAATATTTATGTATAAAGTATCAAAACATACCACTCAGGGGAGTGTAGGATGAAGACGTGCATGGCAAATAGTATGAGGTGTTGGCTGTTTGTCAGTAAATAATAATAAATCACTAGTCCAGACAACCCACCTCCTCACAATAACACTTCACAACCACAGGCAATACTGAGTAAGGCTCTATCACTAAGGTCTACCCAGGCAATATCACTCCACTGTGCAATGTTTTCATATCAGAGAAAAAAGAAAAGGAACCTAATGTCAGAAAAGACCAAAATGTAAAAGTAGTTGGAAGTCTTTAGTATTTGACACACAAGTAAACTGTGTTTGGCTCTTTCAACAATATAAGCCATGACATATGTGTAAGCAGTTTATGAGAATCCATCAGCAAGTTTTGGCTTCCTCATCTGAGAGCAGCATGATGTAGGCAAAAAGATTTTGAATCCAAAGATGTATCAATTTGTTTACTGGGTTCAGCGGTTCTGACACACTCAAAGTTTTTAGATTTTCCAATGAAGCAGTGCTAAGCCTGCCCACACAAGGGTCCTTTAAGTACACAGTCTATAGACAGTGACTTGCTTATCACAGAAGGGGGCATGTCAGACTGCTGTAGTCCAGCAATTATCTCCAGGTGCTAAAACAATCATTGCAAGTAAACAACAGCAGATAAGTGACTCATCACTAATTTCTGTGTTTTAAAATAGCAAAAACTTGATGACAGATTCCCTTTAAGGGTAAGTGCATATAATCCGAAGGCACTGCGTCTTATATGCAGAGCCTCTGGACCTGTGGGAGACCGCAGCCACCCTGTACCCAAAATTTGCATTGGGTGCAGGGAGGCTTTTCCCTAAAATCACCCGATGGTGATCGCCTCCGACTTCACAGCACAAAATTAACATGCTGTGAAGAGGCGGAATCCTGGCAAACCCGCATTGCAAATGAAAACACGCTGCGGTCGGGAGATGCACAGTATGCATGGAATTATTACTTCTCCATAAAACACATGATAAATGTAATCACCGTGATCACTAGAAAGGGATACAGATCCCCTTTTCCTTCTCACTGCTGTAGGAATTGAATAGCGGAAAAGGGTTAAACATGAATGCCATCTCTGGACTCATTATCAAATCAGACGTCTGTCCAGCATCTCTTTGAAGACTTCCATGGAAGGGGACATGTAACATACAGTCATATGAAAAAGTTTGGGCACCCCTCTTAATCTTACTCATTTCTTTTTGTTTAACATTGAGTTTTTGCAACAGCTATTTCAGTGTGATATATGTAATAACTGATGGACACAGTAATATTTCAGGATTGAAATGAGGTTTATTGCACTAACCAAAAATGTGAAATATGCATTATTTCAAAATTTAACAGGTGAAAAAGTATGGGCACCCTTCTGATTTTCATGATTTGAATACTCCTAACTACTTTGTACTGACTTACTGAAGCACAACATTGGTTTGGTAACCTCATTGAGCTTTGTACTTCATAGCCCGGTGTATCCAATCATTAGAAAAGCTATTTCAGGTGTCCACTTGCAAGTTGTTCTAGTTGCATCTTCTCTGAGGAGTGGCATCATGGGCTCCTCAAAACAGCTCTCAAATGATCTTAAAAAAAGATTGTTCAACATAGTTGTTCAGGGGAAGGATACAAAAAGTTGTCTCAGAGATTTAACCTGTCAGTTTCCACTGTGAGGAACATAGTAAGGAAATGAAAGACCACAGGGACAGTTCTAGTAAAGCCCAGAAGTGGCAGACCAATAAAAATATCAGAAATGCAGAGAAGAAGAATGGTGAGATCAGTCAAGAACAATCCACAGACCACCTCCAAAGACCTGCAGCATCATCTTGCTGCAGATGGTGACACTGTGCATCGGTCAACAATACAGCGCACACTGCACAAGGAGAAGCTGTATGGGAGAGTGATGCGAAAGAAGCCGTTTCTGCATGCCACCACAAACAGAGTCGCCTGAGGTATGCAAAAGCACATTTGGACAAGCCAGTTTCATCTTGGAAGAAGGTTCTGTGGACTGATGAAACAAAGATTAGTTGTTTAGTCATACAACAAGGCGTTATGCATGGCGCCACAAAAACACAGCATTCCAAGAAAAACACTTGCTACCCACTGTCAAATATGGGGGAGGGTTCATCAGCTTTGGGGCTGTGTGGCCAATGAACGGCACCGGTAATCTTGTTAAAGTTGAGGGTCGCATGGATTCACTCAGTATCAGCAGATTCTTGAGAATAATGTTCAAGAATCAGTGTCAAAGTTGAAGTTAGCTGGGGATGGATCTTCAGTAAGACAATGATCCAAAACACGGCTCCAAATCTACTCAGGCATTCATGCAGAGGAACAATTACAATGTTCTGGAATGGCCATCCCAGTCCCCAGACCTGAATATCATTGAACATCTGTGGGATGTTTTGAAGCGGACTGTCCATGCTCGGCGACCATCAAACTTAACTGAACTGGAATTGTTTGTAAAAAGGAATGGTCAAAAATACCTTCATCCAGGATCCAGGAACTCATTAACAGCTACAGGAAGCGACTACAGGCTGTTATTCTTGCAAAAGGTGGATCTACTAAATATTAATGTCACTTTTCTGTTGAGGTGCCCATACTTTTGCACCTGTCAAATTTTGAAAATAATGCATATTTCATATTTTCGGTTAGTACAATAAACCTCATTTCAATCCTAAAATATTACTGTGTCCATCAGTTATTACATATATCACCTGAAAATAGCTGTTGCAAAAACCCAATTTTAAACAAAAAAAAATGAGTAAGATTAAGAGGGGTGCCCAAACTTTTTCATATGACTGTATGTAATATGGTCTCCACTCACCATCAGCCATTTGCTCTACTGCTGACTATGTATGTGATAAAGGTGCTTATGTGCTCCTCTCAATACTGTGGCCTGGGTGTGTTCACGGTACTTATAATAGCAGCACCCTACAGTAAAGCAGAGATTTCTCCCCTTACATAGTCCAGAATATGCACTAATTAATATAGTTGCTCCAATGCTTCCTGCCTTGGCAGACCATTGCGGTTTCTGCAATCAATATGGCAGACATAAACTGCAGTAAAATATTCCAATTAGTCAGACTTGTCTTAGGGGAAAAAAATCAAATTCCATTCCTGATACTGTGCCATTAATTAACAAAAGTCCTGTAAATGCTTACTATCACAAGAAATTCTTTTATAAACCTTCCTAGGAGCAAAAAAAAGGTTATTTTGTTCTCTACATCTACTGAGAAAAATGCTCTGTTGACACACAAAGTAAAATAAATTTTCCCTTGGTGAAGCTGGAATAAAAATTAGTGTGCAGGAAAGCAAGTTACTTCCAAAGAGCATATTACAGAAAACTTAATGCAGTTTTCGAAGTGCAGAAGAAGAATAATAGTGTATTTATTTGCTATGCAGTATTTTATTAAAATGATATTCTTTTATTAGGTAATTTATTATGTTATTATTAGTGGTTTTATACTTTTTTGAGCAGCGTGCTCATTTTTAATGTACTGGTACTAACGCATTTTCAGTGCCAGAAATGAATTTAAACCTGACAGCTCATAATAATAAATGGATTTGTGAATTCCTATCCTTAGTTTTTCTTTCACTGAGAGAAAATAAAGCTGGCATAAGTGTGATATGTGCCTACTATATGGGGCAACATAACTATATTTTAATTCTCCTACGATAATTACATTGAGAAATGAAGCAGTGAATTGTAGTTATTATCCTTGTCTCCAATGCTGCATTCTGTTACTTCTTGGATCATTACATATAATATGCAACATATCGTATTCCCGCTCTGGCACTAGGGTTATTGTAATGCTGTTCCAGCCACTAGAGTTTTAGTAAAAATCATTGGAAAAGTTATCCCCAATTTCTATTACAGTTTCCAAGTTTTGAAAATGTTATTTGGTAACTCATACAAAGTGCAATACAATGTAATATAAGGAATCTGATATCTTACTGCTAAGCAGGTGACATATAACAGATCATGATAATAATTTGAGACCTGTTTAAACTATTATTAGTTATTATTATAGTGCCATTTATTCCATGGCACTGTACATGTGAAAAGGGGCATACATAGTCAAGTACAATAATTATGAGCAATACAAGGCACACACAGGTACAGGAGGAGAGAGGACCCTGTCCATGAAGGCTCTCAGTCTACAGGGGATGGGTGAGGATACACTAGGAGAGGGTAGGGCTGGTTGTGTGGTAGTTTGGTGGACTGAGGTTCATTGCAGATTGTAAGCTCATCAAAAGAGTTGGATATTAAGGTTCCCTTTTGAAGGTTTCAAGGGTAGACAAGAATCTGTTGAGTTGGCACAAAAAGTTCCAGAGTATGAGGGATGTACGGAACTGAAGAAATCTTGCATTCGGTTGTGTGAAGAAGGGTTAAGGGGGGAATAGAGAAGGAGATCATGAGAGGATCGCAAGTTGCGTGTAGGTAGGTACTGTGAGACCATGTCACAGATTTATGGAGGGAACAGGTGGTGGTTGGCTTTTTATGTCATGGTTAGGGTTTTGAACTTGAGTCTGTGAGCAATGGGAAGCCAGTGAAAGCTTGGCAGAAAAAGAGGCTAGGGAATTGTAGGGAAACAGGTGGATTAGTCAGGCATCAGAGTTTAGAGTAGATTGGAGGGGTGCAAGAGTGCTAGAGGGAAGGCAAGAGGCTGCAGTAGTCGTGGCGAGAGATGATGAGGGCATGCACAAGTGTTTTACAGTTTCTTGGTCAAGGAATATATGAATCCAAGAAATATTTTTGAGTTGGAGTCAACAGGAGGTGGAAAGGGCTTGAATATGTGGTTTGAAAGAGAGTGCGAGGTCAAAGATTACTCCATAGCAGCAAGCACTGCCAGATTATCATCCCGATTATCTTGTTTACAAGAAAATGGACCAATAATTGTCAAGTTTAAAGTGATCCTAAACCCAGAAACTGACCCCCCTTATCTTTAGACCTGTCCCTGCACCCCCTCTTATCATTTGTAGCCATCCCTTTTTCATAAAAAATCGCTTTTGTAAAGTAAGAGAAAAGTATATAATAGTTTGACCTGTGTGAGTTCTCCGTTTCTGTTTGAAGCCGCAGATAGGCGTGCCTGTCTGCTAGTGCCTGATAATTATTCACGCCCTTCTCTGCTTGCTGCCTTTGTGAGCCGCGTCATGAAAGGGGGCGGGGCTAAACGCGTCATGCCGGAGCCCCGCCCCCTTTCATGACGCGGCCACACACTCACAAAGGCAGCAAGCAGAGAAGGGCGTGAATAATTATCAGGCACCAGCAGACAGGCACGCCTATCTGCGGCTTCAAACAGAAACGGAGAACTCACACAGGTCAAACTATTATATACTTTTCTCTTACTTTACAAAAGCGATTTTTTATGCAAAAGGGATGGCTAGAAATGGTAAGAGGGGGTGCAGGGACAGGTCTAAAGATAAGGGGGGGTCAGTTTCTGGGTTTAGGATCGCTTTAAATGAAGGAGGCAGCCATCCATATATCTTTAGTGTTTAACATTCATTGTGCTGCTGTAGAAATGATTTTCATCGGTGGCACAATTAGTGAATGCATGGGTCATTGGTTGTGATACTTACACAGGGCACTGATGCAGCAATGTCACTCCTCAGATACCCAAGAATAATTTCCACAATCCCTGATTATACTTATAGAAATATATTTGTGATCCTAGGCAATTAATTTAAAAAAATATTTCATATGAAAGAAATTACTTTAATATGTCATGAGTTGGTGATTTTATGTAAAGGATTTTCCAGAAATTAAACACGGATGACTGCTCATCAGCTGTTCCCTATGCTGCTGCCACCGCTCAGTTGCAGAGCTGCATGAGTCCACCAACTCTATAGTGGCCATGGCTGGGTGCTGCATATTAACCACCTTGAGAGCATGGGCTACTCTTTTATAACCTAACCCTGCTTTTCTATTCTCTAAAGCTTTATCCCTGACCTGCCTGATGCTTTTACTTTGTTTTCATGATGCGATTTGATCTATAATCTTCTCAAACAAACCTCTGAGGCCTTCACAAAACAGCAGCTGTTATACTGACAATAAAATACAGGTGAACTCAATTTACTAATTAGGTGACCTATGGAGTCCTTATTTAGAGGTTTGAGATTAGAGGGGGCTGAAAACAGATATAATTCGCAGTTTTAGGATTTATATTTTTAAAATATTTAGAAAACCATGTATCTTTTCTTTACACTTCGCAAATACTTATACTTTGTCTTAGTATATCACATGAAATAAATTTCAGAATGTGCATGTAACGTGTAAAAATATAGAACTGTTCACAAGATATGAATACTTTTAAACTTTTTGAAAGCATTTATTGGCACTCATCGTGCTATGGTTCTAGGTAGCCAGGCATAAAAAAACAAATATTTGCACAAGTGACAATTCAGGATATTGTAAAAAGAAAATAGGGAGGGGGACAAGAGGCGCAATAGTGCCCTATCACTAGTGACACTTTTGTATGATGGTGGAGCTGTGAAGCTGCTCACCTGGTCCAGTTGTGAACCCACAACTGGTTTGAAGGCGTTTTTGGAATCTATGTTCCAGCTGCTGCAGGACCTCCACCGACCACTGGATAGTGGTTTGAATCCAAGAAATGATGGGAGTGCTGGTGTGTCACGGTCCGCGCTGCTGTGGTATGGATAAATTCACCAAAGAGCCAAAAGTATTTTCATCCTTTATTCCTCCTCTCTCCTACGCGTTTCAGCGCCACACCCGGCGCCTTCCTCAATGTCCCTGAGGAAGGCGCCGGGTGTGGCGCTGAAACGCGTAGGAGAGAGGAGGAATAAAGGATGAAAATACTTTTGGCTCTTTGGTGAATTTATCCATACCACAGCAGCGCGGACCGTGACACACCAGCACTCCCATCATTTCTTGAATTCGGGATATTAGCTGAATTGGGACGAAGTGTCTCAGGATCCGCGCTGCTGAATGAATGAAACCAGAAACTTGAACACTGGTTTCAACGGGTGTTCTTTATTCCTACACGTTTTGGAGCGTTACCATGCTCCTTCCTCAGGGACAAAACCTGAAAAAGGAGCATGGTAACGCTCCGAAACGCGTAGGAATAAAGAACACCCGTTGAAACCAGTGTTCCAGTTTCTAGTTTCAATCATTCAGCAGCGCGGATCCTGAGACACTTCGTCCCAATACAACTATTGTTCGCCACGTCGATCATGGTTGTGTGGGTCCTGCAGCAGCTGCATCTAGGCGCGCATACTTGTTGTGTGCAACACAACTTTTCCAGGAGAGCAGCTTTCAATAAGGTTCTTGCCGATATCTGTAAGGAGATAAGACTCTATTTGCGTATTGCCTCACCCCTTATAAATTCATATTGATAGTGGTAGAGCAGGTGCCATGGAACATTTTTTATCTTGTTAGGCTGGTTTCACACTGCAGTTTTTTCCCTGATCAGGTTTGTGTGTCAAAACCAAAAGTGTTTCCAAAACTCAGAACAGGTGTCAATCTTTCAATTATAGTTTTCCTCTGCAAGTTCCTCGTCTGGTTTTGACACACAAACCTGATCGAGCCTGGTCAGGGAAAAAATTGCAGTGTGAAACCAGCCTTAATATTGTTTTTACATCAGCTATGTAAAATTATTCAGATAGTAATTTCAAGTTGTAAAAAATAAAAGAGGGAAACTATTGTCATAAGCACTTTGTAGGAACGATGGACATACACTTTGCAGACAATCCAGGCAATTTTACCATATTTTAACATGCACATGCCATCCTCAGCTTTCTTTTAATAAAAAAAAAAAAAAAAAAAACACTCTGTCCTTGATTGCAGACAGTAATGTTAATAATAACCATGCCCTGGTTGCCCCCCAACCTACAGAAAGGATAGGTGTTGCGACGTAACAGATATTTGAAGTTAAAGATAAAGGTGCTGTCTCACATGAGATTCACATTACTGGCACTCCAATCATCTAAACCTTCCATTGACCATAACAATTTTAAATTAAACAAAATGGTGCTGCTTAAGCTAAATATGCCAGAATATTGGTTGAATATGTCTGGTACCACATTATAATATTAATAAAACTTTATTTGTATAGCGCCAACATATTCTGCAGCGCTTTACAGTACAATGGTACATATAAGACAAATATACGATACAGAATGGTAGGTAATACAGAACAGTAATTACATACAATAAACATAGAATCAACGTAGGAAATAGAATAAAAAGGCAAAAAATAAAGGTGACCCTGCTCGAAGGAGCTTACAATCTAAGACAAGATGGGAACACAAAGCACAGAGGCTTATAACAATGAATATCTTAAGTCTAAATGACTACTGTTAGGGAGAAGGATAGGCCGCCCTGAAGAGGTGTGCTTTTAGGGAGCGTCTGAAGCTATGCAAGTTATGGATGATCCTAATTTCTTGGGTTAGAGAATTCCAGAGGATTGGAGCAGCTCGAGAGAAGTCTTGGAGTCGAGAATGGGACGTTCAGATTAATGCCGATGTTAGTCTGAGGTCGCATTCAGAGCGAAGGGGACGGGTAGGGGTGGTAGACAGAGATGAGGGTGGAGAGGTAAGGAGGTGCCGCACCATGAATAGCTTTGTGGGTGACAGCGAGCAATTTGAATTGGATTCTATAGTGTACGGGTAGCCAATGCAGTGACTGGCACAGAGCATAAACATCTGAGTAACGGTTTGCCAGATAGGTGATCCCGGCTGCTGCATTGAGGATAGACTGGAGAGGGGAAAGCTTACTGCGGGGGAGGCCAGCTAATAAAGAATTACAGTAGTCAAGGCGGGAATGGATCAGGGCCACATTGAGGGTTTTAGTTGTTTCCATGGTGAGGAAAGGGCGAATTCTGGAGATATTTTTCAGGTGCAAGCAACAGGAGCGGGTGAGAGATTGTATATATGGGGTGAAGGAGAGATCAGTGTCCATCATAACACTGAGACAGCGAGCCTGCTGACTGGGTGTTATCGTGGTGCCGCACACCGAGAGAGTGATGTCAAGTTTAGGGAGGTTGGCAGAAGGTGGGAGCAGAAGAAGTTCCGTTTTGGAAAGGTTGAGTTTCAGATAGAGAGCAGACATGGTATTGGAGACTGCGGTTAGACAGTCATTGGTGTTCTGTATTAGAGCAGGAGTAAGGTCAGGGGAGGAAGTGTATAGTTGTGTGTCGTCAGCATAGAGATGGTACTGAAAGCCAAATCTGCTGGTTTGTCTGATCGGGGCTGGGTAGAGAGAGAAGAGAAGAGGTCCAAGGACTGAACCCTGAGGGACCCCAATAGTGAGCGGAAGAGGGGAGGAAGTGGAGCTAGAGAATGATACACTGAAAGAGCAGTCAGAAAGATAGGAAGAGAACCAGGATAGAGCCGTGTCCTTGATGCCAATGGAGTGCAGCATAGAGAGTAGGAGATGGTGGTCAACAGTGTCAAAAGCTGCAGAGAGGTCAAGAAGGATAAGGAGAGATTGGTCACCATTATGTTTTGCTGTCAGAAGGTCATTGGTCACTTTGATAAGGGCAGTTTCTGTAGAGTGTAAGGGGCAGAAGCCAGACTGAGTGAGTGGTGAGGTAACGGGTGAGGTGGGTGTAGACCAGGCGCTCCAGGAGTTTTGAGATGAAGGGAGTTTTGGAGACAGGTCTGTAGTTATTTGTGCAGGATGGTCAAGGGACGTTTTCTTTAGTAGTGGAGTAATAATGGAGTGTTTGAAGGAGGAGGGGAAGATGCCAGTAGAGAGGGAGAGATTGAAGATTGTGGTTAAGTGAGTGGTGACCACTGGAGAGAGGGTCTGTAGTAGGTGTGAGGGAATGGGGTCAGTGGTGCATGTAGTGGGACGTGAGGACAAGAGGAGCCTGGAGACGACTTCTTCTGTGACTGGGTCAAAAATGGAAAGTGAGCCAGAGGGGATGTGGAGACAGATGGGAGTAGAAACACTTGAAGGTTGGGAGCTGATTTCCTGACGGATGTTTTCTATTGTTTCTGTAAAGTAAGAAGCCAGATCATCAGCACAGAGGTCAGTGATAGGGGCCTGCAATTTCGGACTTAGAGAGAGTGAAAGGTGTCAAAGAGTTTCTTTGAGTTGTTGGATAGTGAGGAGACCAGGGTGGTGAAGTCTATGTGTTTGAATATGTCATACCGGCTTCAGACTCTGTTCATACTGGGAAGTCTGATGTGCATCCTTAAGACTCTTTGTTTCTCTGGCTGAGTTAGGGTATCGGCAGTGGTTTGTTCACTGATGTTCAGCTTTGCAGGAGTTAGCTTTTTGATTAGTGTCAATTGAAGATTGAGGCTGCTGGAATGCCTTTACCCTTTAAGTATGGCTCAGAAGATTCCTGGATGCCGACTATAGCATTTGCGTGCCTCTTGCATAGCGGTACTATGTTGGGAGTTGTGGTTGAAACTCTAATCTTTGCTTGGTGTCTGGTGAAGTATGCCTTGTTGTTTTTTTCATTCCCTATTGTATTTGTGTTCTCCCTACACAGATATTGTATCTGCCTGTTTGTTGCTGTATGGTCTGCTTTGTGCTTTTACCTTATCCCTGTCTGTCTTTATCTGTGGGTTCCACTATGGTTCACCTTCTGGGGTAAGGGTTTAGCTCAGAGCTGGACAGGTCAGAGACTCTGGCCTCTCTACCATCAAGGGTACCCCTGAGTTGACGAAAGTCAGGGTTCACCTAATCTGAGGGGAGGTTCAGGGGCCCAGGTTCCTTTCATCTTTTTCTCCCAAAACTCCCCATGACAGAATGCTAGGCAATGGCCATCGTGTATTAATAAGGGAATAAGGGATATAATCTAAATTGCTGACTAAATGAGTAGTAATGGGCAAATACTAAAGTATTCAGGTTTGGATAATTCATATAGAATATTTTGTACTTTTTGTGTATTTGTCACAAATCATGAATCTAATCCAAGTCAATGGGAAACTCAAATAATCTTCCGATGGACCCTCCCAGGAGAGGGTAGAAATGCAGAGATGGATGGAAAAAGTGCTGAAATTGAAAGAGAAGAGCATGGAGAAGGTGCTTGGATGCATTGCTAACTCAGAGGTTGCTTCTGGGAACAATATTGTCTGACTATTCATTACAAAAAAAGTACATATATGCCTCATAATGCATTTTTAATCCATCCTGCTGCTCATCTCTTCTGGGCTCAGACCCAGAATGCTATGACTCTCGACAAGTAAGCATGAAGAAAATGTGGGAGGAGTCTCAATTGCATCTCCGCTATAATGGACTTTCATATATTTTAATATTTTGGACAAATGAAGTGAGAATTATTTTCTATTGGAAACTGCTCTCATTTTTTCTTCACTGGGCACAAGGACACGGGACAGAGTTTGAGTCAACTTTAATCCATGTCAACTGGCTCCAAGTGTGATTTTGCTATTGCCAACACCTGTTAGGTGCCACAGGTAAGTTACAGGTGCTGTTAATTACACAAATTAGAGAAGCATCACATGATTTCTCTAACAGTGCCAATACTTTTGTCCACCCCCTTTTTTATGTTTGGTGTGAAATTATATCCAATTTGGCTTTAGGACAATTCTTTTTGTGTTTTTTCATTGAAGACAAATTAAATGAAGATAATAATACCAAAGAATTTGTGATTGCAATCATTTTCAGGAAGAAACTGAGTATTATCTGACAGAATTGCAGGGGTGTCAATACTTTTGGCCACAACTGTATAAAGTGTTCTTGCTATGTGTTTTTTTTTCTTTTTACTCATAGAGTAGCTAATGGGTGGGGTCTCATTGACACTTTCCATTACCAACCAAGGGCTTGATAGCATCTGTGATTTTTGACAAATCACAGTTGATATCAACCTCATATGATGAACAAGGTAAAGCACCAAAATTGTTGGAACTAAATTAATTGCAGGCTGCTATTTTTAGGCTGTGGATGACACAATAACCATTGATCTTCCCAGTCTGAGAATACCAGTCCCAGTTGTTTGCTTTATCTGTGATGGATATCAAAAATAGGCAGGAGCCCACAAAGTGTTTTAATTATTGAAATAATTAAATAAATTTTAAAAAATGGTATTAGGGAACATCTATTTTTGATAACCAGCCAAGATAAAGCACAGCCCACCACTGTCTAGTTTACCTGCACTGGAATTATTGCATATAGGGAGGGGATCTCATGTCATTTTTTTTTATTGTGCCTGTTAATCAAAGTAATGCCAGTAGCAAAGATAGCTATGACTTTAAATGTTTAGTGGCTGAAATCATGCACCCTACATGTGAAGGGGGGACTTGAACTTGTGAGGTGAATACCAAAGTACTCAAAAAAAAAAATATCAGGAATACCTTCATATTTCTGTGAGTTAAGGCCCCATTACACTTAGCGACGCACCAGCGATCCCGACAATGATATGAGCTGGATGGGATCGCTGGTGCGTCGCTATGTGGTCGCTGGTGAGATGTCAAACAGTCAGCTCTCACCAGCGATGCAGCAACGATACAGCGGTCATTAGGAACCCTGTCACTCAGACCTGTTGTATTGAGATAGCAGTCCCCATCAAACACAGCGATGCATACTGCCCAGCGGGAGCTCGATGATCAAAAATGATCCAGGATATTCCAACACGATAGGCGATCTCACAGCAGGGGGCCTGGTCGCTGCTTGTTGTCACACATAGCCAGATTGCTTGCGAGGTCGCTGTTGCGTTACAAAAACTGTGACGTATCAGTGATCTCGCTAGCGATCTCGCTTAGTGTGACGGGGCTTTAGGAATAGTGACAAATATATTTGGTCATAACTACTAATGAGACAAATTTCTGCAAAAAACATTGACAATTTATTGGACAACTAATAATTCTCAAAAAACTTAGACCAGGCAATCTACAAATGTGCCAAATTTATCAAACAGCATTAGTTACTTAGTTAAACAGGTGCATTATAAGACTGTAGTCTATTTTTGCTCAGTCTAAAAATTAGCCAATTTTTATTAAATCTACTCTATATCATAAATATTGGTAAACTTTTATATATAAAAACTTAGAGTATACTTTATGAATTCTACAAAATGTCCAGAAGAGCAAAAATTTCTTACCTTCCTTATGACCATTAATTGAAGCAATATTACTTTCATCCTCCACTAAAAGAAAAAAAAAGCACATAAATATCATTATTTCACTTTCACGTAGTTAAACATCTAATCTTCAACACTTAACAGAGTAAAAAGCGTATTTGCTGTAAATTAGTCATTATTAAAAGTCTCTATACATGATACCTAAATCACAGGATGTGGAAAATCTGACTGGCTGAGGTCTCTGGAATGCTGAGAGAAATGTTTTTTTATTCTTTGCAGTCTACCATTTGCTGGGAATGGGGGGATATTTTACTTGGATGTCTGCTGATTTTCACATAAATCATTGAGAGATCTGCAAGTTTATTTCATGAAAGGCTGCTGGATTTTTTTTTTTTTTGCAATTGCAGTGGCTTTAAACCATGTATAAGAATTCTTCAAAGCATGAAAATAAGTCATGCAAGGCACATCAATGCGTCACAGCCACTGAACCATAATCCGCAGACTTGAAACTGGACAAGACATGGCTATTATTTATAGGTACAGCTATAATGTTGACACTGGTGAACTTGGACTAAGCAAGACGTGTGAAGAAAAGAATATAAATTTTGCAAAACACAGCTTCAGCAGGTTTGACTGAGACCTTTCATCGACTATCTACATAGATCAGACTTGCTTTCCCGCTTCTACAATCACAGAGCTGAAACAAGTCCAAATTGTCTATATGAAAAACTTTAGTAAGAAGGATCAATATTGGAGAATCTTCTGCAAAGGCGATACATATGATGCAATGTGGAATAGAGCTTGAGTAAAAAGTCAAGGCTGAATTCTATGTCTAAAACAAAAACAATAGGGATAACACAAATTGATGGTGGTCTATGTGCTTAGGCCACACCAAGACCTGGTGGTGGAGGTAGTTGGCATTTGGGAGTTCAGTTCATAACACCTAGATACATCAGCATTTTTATTTTAGATGTTGACATTTTGGGCTTTTTTCCTACAACTTTCTTACTCTAGGTACAATTTTGCTGTTACAGAACTTCATGATTTTGTCAATTGATTCCAATGTAGGACACGTAATATAAGATAGAACTAACACTTGTTGTAAAGGCAAAATATGTAATTCAAATAAAAGCACGATTAATATGAAGGTAAAGTGTATATAACACCAATGAGTCAATAATGGTAGGCCATTTTACCTCATTCATAATCAGGCATATTATAGTTTTGTTTCTTTACAAATATAGTTATATAAGAACTAGAGAATCTTTTTTTCTTGTTCAGATATTCAAATACAGTTTTGCCTTTCTTCTGTAATGATGCGCCAGGCCTACTTGTTATGCCTTTTTTTCCCCGATATTGAAAGGAAAATAAATAGAAAAAAAGGAAACACATAACTACATAAGTCTTTTTTCTAATTATAACTAGAAAAGACCCCTCCAAAAAAACATTTTAAATTGTATGCCCCTCTTCATAGCTATTATTTTTCTTTATTGCACGATATGGAGTAAAAAGGTATGATAAAATGAGCGCTAGGGACAGAAACAGGCACTGGGCTCTTATCGAATATTACCTTTCAAATTTATTGTGAACAGTAGATGTTATAGGTCTCCTCGCCACAACATGTTTCGACACTAAAGGTGTCTTTCTCAAGTGGATGTCAGACCCATAGTAAAATTCCCCTTTTATTCTCAACCCCCACTAATCACTGATAAAAAAGAGGTGTGCTACACATTCCTATCTGCAGATTCAACTATTTAAAGGTATATACATACATTATATCTACCAGAACATAAAAACATACATATACCATATCTATTATATAAAATAAAAATAATGATCAACAGAAAAAGAATATGGGGAACTATAGTTGCAACCTGATTACTACATATAACCAATCACATCAAAATATTTATACATTATTAAGGAAATATTGGTTTATTTTGCAAGGTGACCCGATTATCTCAAAGATCATTGCAAAAGATCCAAAAATAATTTTTAGAAGATGCAGAAATCTACAGAATATAGTGGCCCCCAGTAGATTAAGACACTCAGAAATAACAACACAATATGGAAATTGCAATAAAGAAAAAGGATGCTATAAATGTGAGTCATCAAAATGCAAATGTTGTAAAATTATAGTGCACGGACGTAAAACCTTTACTTCCAATACAACAAAGGAATCTTTTTGCATCAAAGAAAGATTAGATTGTCGTTCCCAATTTATTATATACATGCTAGAATGTCCGTGCCGATACCAATATATTGGTAGAACAACGCAAAGCATGCAAAAAAGACTTAATACACATCGCTATAACATCAAAAATGGGTTCCTTAAGCATAGTGTGTCTAGACACTACGCACAGACACATAATAGAGATCCTTCCAGCTTACAACTGACTATAATTGATCATGTGCAGGATGAGACTGAGGATAGGATTAATAAACTCAATAGGAAAGAATCGTTTTGGATTTGTAAGATGGGCACATTGTTCCCTGAAGGGTTAAATCTCGCTTTAGAGAAGAATTTTTGAAGGAAATCTAGCTGCATCAGTATTAAAAAAAAAAAAAAAAAAAAAAAAAAAAAAAAAGAAAATTTTTAAAATTTTAAAATATTTTAAAGTATTTTTATAGTTTTTAAATAGTATTGTTTGTATTTTTATCTTTATATATGGGTGTATATAATAGATATGGTATATGTATGTTTTTATGTTCTGGTAGATATAATGTATGTATATACCTTTAAATAGTTGAATCTGCAGATAGGAATGTGTAGCACACCTCTTTTTTATCAGTGATTAGTGGGGGTTGAGAATAAAAGGGGAATTTTACTATGGGTCTGACATCCACTTGAGAAAGACACCTTTAGTGTCGAAACATGTTGTGGCGAGGAGACCTATAACATCTACTGTTCACAATAAATTTGAAAGGTAATATTCGATAAGAGCCCAGTGCCTGTTTCTGTCCCTAGCGCTCATTTTATCATACCTTTTTACTCCATATCGTGCTCAAATCCTCCCTTTGGGGAGTGTGGTTTGAGAGCAGCTCTGGGACAGGATTTGGTCAACACAGAGGAGCTGCCCTTCCCTGGGCTCGTGATCTCTGGGAGAGACATTGAAGTTCCATAAGGAAAAGCTTCTCTACACGTAGCAACGGATTTATGCCTGCGGTTAATTCTCACCTCAAATCATCAACCTAGTTGTGCAGGGGGCACAACTAGAAAAGGTGAGTGACATATTAATATAACCCCTTGCTTCGGCTAATTTGCACAGTGTGGCGCAACAAATTTTTGGTTTTTATTTTTCTTTATTGCACAGATTTAGGGATTTTATAGTGTTTGTGCTTGAACCAGCAAATCAGACTAGCAGTAGTTTTATTTTTTAATTTGTATTTGGCTGGCATATTAGTCCCAGTTAAAGGGCAAACATCCTCCATCCAGGAGAGCAGAACTGATTTGTGTCTTTTGAAACCCACAAATCTGTGCTAATCTCCAGCCACCCAACAATTACATGATTGCTGGGACAAGAAGAGGAAACTATATTAGCAGTTCCTAATATGTGTTAGGAACCAATGACATTGCTTCTTCCTCTGGTCCCAGCACTTTGTATTAGAACCACTTTGCATTATAACCAACATTGTGCATTAAGCCTCAGCAGTTTCTGCTCTCTCATGGCACCCAGCAGTCCCATGAATGCTGGAATACAGATTAGGAAGGGGCAACATTGCTTTCTCTTCCAGTACAAGTGTCATGTGACTGACAATTTCCAGGAGGTAGAAGAATTTCGCTGGAACCTAACACAACAATTCTAATGTGCAACATTCTAAATCACAGATTGCTTAAACCACAGATATAAGGAAGCAGAAATTGTAATAACCCATCACTGCCATCTCTATCAGGAGTCCAATTGTTTCAGACACGCAGGTCTCTACTTTTGCAAATGCACAATCTTAATCAGCTGAATACCCTGTAATGATGTTTTAGAATGTAATTAATGAGTAAACTGTGGGTCACCCAGACATTTACATTGGTTGGGCAGCACTGAAGCAGTTCACCTGAGGTCTTTTGCAAAATGCATCCATGCAACTGATTGGTTAACACGGACATTTACTCCAACCTCAGGGTTGCCAAATATGATATTTTTTATAGACAGAGACAGCCACAATTTTACTGCCACATTAGAAAACCATAAATCAATTACATGTTAAATGATATATGTCCACAGCGCATATTTCTGATAAGAGGATATTATCTACTTTCACTGTCTACTGTTAACTGATGAGAATTACAGTCAGAATTATCTGGACAAGTTGAAACAAAAAAAGTTTTTTTTTTTACATTCAGGAAAAACAATACCCTACTTCCATGAACTGTTTATGGAATTTCTGGATGGTTGCCATACCTTTCCACTTAGATGCAGTTTTGAACAAAATACCAATTGTAAAAGAGTTTAAAAACATCCTCCCCATTGGATGGTCTATGTAAAGCATATGTGTATGGAAGGGTGCAAACTGGAAATGGATGTAGTGTTCTGCACCCAATTTTTCTTTAATACCAACCATTACAACAAGAATAGGTTGGCTGATTGCTGGGAATTTTATTGATAGGTCATTAATATCAGTATTGGGTATGGAAGAGGTTAATGTCTTCAGGCTTACCAAAATCTCATAGAAGTGTGGTAGTTCTCACGAGAACTTACTGAAACAAAGACTTGCAGACAGGTTGATGACTGATGCTGATATAATGTATTCTACTATTTGCTGGCATTTAACAAAATTTATGACTGATATGCCCATATTTCTGAAGGGTATTAAAGATCGATCTTCATTAAATTAATTTGACAAGCTTTGGAAATTACAAGCCTGTGTATTTCTTTACTTTTCACTGGCATCAGAGAATAAATCCTAGAATCTTTTAAACGAAGCTATGACTTGTCCAATATCAGTAATATCAATATTATTACATCCGGGAGCCGCCTGAGCCTACAACAGTTGATTGGTGTCAGACCTTTAATCTGATTGGTCATCAATATTTATTATTCAAGCAACCTCTTAAAGTATATTTTATACTGATCAACAGCAAATCCAAATCTGCAATTATTATTTATTGAGCATGAATTCGAATAGGCTCAATCCTTATAGGACCTCTATATTTTTGCCCTGGGGATGCAGTGAATCTTTTTTTTTTTTACTCCATATTTTGTTAAACTGAAATATTTATGTAACATATTACCTTTCTGGGCTGTGCTCAGCATATGGGCAGAACGTTGAAGAAAGAAGTATTCCTTACTGCAAAATGGGAGTGGTTTAAGATGCAAACTATGCATCAAAAATTTGGCGCAAAACAAGTTTTAAGACAAATAATTCCATAGAGAAAAAAAATACCTTAACAACATCACCTTTTGTACTACAATTGGCAGACTCACAAACCTCCACTGGCAAAGAGAGGATGTGGTGCACACTGTTGGAAGAAGTAAGTACAAATCCAATGTGTAAAAAGTAGAAGCAGTGGCACTTACTCTATCATCTGTGGGATAGATCCTGTAGAAGCATGATAGACACGCAAAACAGCTGTAAGTCTGTTATCCTGTGTTGCTCCTTCTCCTAAAGCACCTTTTTAAGTGTCTGAATAAAGGACTTTCATATGGATGGTGAGTGCCTCTGGTTTTTCTTTTTACACAACAAGCCAAAACGTATAGGATGCAAACTTATACTAGAAAATCCAAATATTGCCTCAAATTTACAAAATAGCACAAGTTTTTTTGAAAAATCAGGCACATTTTAAATCAGTGTAGTCTAAGTTTGCACTTTGTAAAATCTATACAGTTTTTGTAAATCTGCCCTATGTATTCAACCCCGCAGATCAGTTATTACAGCAGAATAAATAGTGATTTTGGTGGTACCCCAAACTTCTCAAAAATATTACAAGGTAGAAAAATTGCTTTAAAAGTAATATCCTTCACTGTATATGAGCAGGTTCTTCTCAGGACTTGAGGAGAACTGCTTGCCGTTATGGTGAATTCCTATTTCTCAGATAATAAGCATTGGTGGGTACAATTTGATGAGGTTAGACTGTTTCCTGTAAGTTAGGATTTGAAACAAAGCAAGAATTAATGTGTGACAGAAAGCACCTAACAATTTCACGGTAAAATAAACCATTGCATAGTGCAGGACAGCTGTGAATTGGCTCCACTCAGTCTGTAGGGGTTTTTCTCTTGCTCATCATTTCTTCCAAAAATAGAAATCACACATTTTTAACAGACATAGATTTCCAAAACTAAGGGAATAATAAATAATAAAAAAATTGTGAAAATAGGGTGAGAAACAAGGGTGCCACAACTCTCATGTAATTCTCCACCATTGGTATTGCATATCATGTCATGATTATGCTATAATGTTTAACATTTCAAATTAAATAATGCAATTATATATTCAAGTCTTATTAAAATTTGAATACCCCTGAAATAACTTGCATAACCCAGCTGTTAAGAATGGCACAAGTATATAATGAATAAAAGAACACGATGCTCCAACAAAGCTGGCCACCACTGACACTGTATATGTGCAGCACAGGTTCCCTCCTTACTGGCTGTACTGCAGTGCACTTTTCTTATTTTTTTTAATTATGCATGGTCATCAAGGTGTGTCATTTTTTTTCAAATCACTATTTTCCATATAAACATCTTGCTATCTCTATAAACATGCTGTATTTCTGGTAGATAAACATTTCTACTGCATTTTAGCACTGAAGCCCTAGAGTTTCCATCTACCAGGGCTAAACCTCTAAAAAAAAAAAAGTCAGGCATGATACTTTCTTGATTTGCAATCTTGACATACCTATGTTTCTTCACACCTCATAAAAAATGGGTGAACGATCGCAAATAGAATAATAATATATATTATTCTGTAGACTGTGAGCCCTCGCGGACAGGGTCCTCTTCCGTCGTGTACCAACAAGCCTTGATTGTTCGTATGTACTGTACCTGTCCTTCTCACCCCCACTACTTATGTAAAGTGACATGGAGCCAATGGCGTTATATAAATAAGTAATAATAATATTATTAAACCACCTCCATTAAATTGATACCTAGAAACTAAAGTCATCAGTGATTGCACCTAACTGTATGAGAAAAAGTCACAGCATGCTAGCCTTCCACCGGAGGTATAAATTTAGATTATTTGTAATTATACCTCTGATGTAAGGTATAATACTATGAAGGCATACACTCATAAAAATTCTCCATAAAATCCTTTTGTAAAACAAATGTATGGCACGCTGACTTTTTTTTTTCCTTCTGCAGAATGCTCCGTTCGGCAGTATTGTAGTCAACTACAATACTCTAATGGCAAAAAAAAGAAAAGGTGGGCTGGCCAAAGTATGCATATCCTGGGTCAACTGGCCAATATAGTTATGGTATTGTCAGCGCAGCTTTGCCAGCACATATTTACAGTTGAACTATAAAGTTCAACATCCTAATAAAATCTGTTGGGTACGTATATATATTATCTCATGGGCAATGCTGTGGGATATATTTACAACTTATATCAAGGCCATGCTCAAACTGCGTTACTGCAGTGCAGAGCGTTTGAGGAAACACCTGAAACCAGAACCTACAAACGTTCTACAGAAATATATGTTGAGCATGGTGTAATAAATACATATACAGCATCATCTCCCTAAGCAAAAGTCTTATTTATGGACTGGTAGCTAAGGGGTTGGGTCAAAAAGCTGAGCGAACCCCGTAAAGTTTGGACTCAGGTAACGATGTTTGGGACAGCAGTTTGACCCCAATTCCCATTGGACATCACTGATTGGCTGTTCGACTCTACGGCTACATACAGCAAGCCATCAGAAGAACACTTCTAGGAGTGTGAGGGTGAGTATTTTTATTTTTTTTATTTTACAGACACACTACAGGCAAAAACTCAGAGTTAATCCTCTGAGTGAGCAGATCACATTCCGCAAGCGGCTCGCACTGGCTTGAGCACCAAGCGTACCGAAGCACAGCAATGCAAGCAGCAGCACTTTGGAACCATCACTCACTCAAACTCCAGGCCTCAAATATGCTACGGTAGCTCAACTCCAGTCAGACATTTCCTTTCTACATTTTTGCATCTTACTATTAATCTGGCAAGGAAAATGTCATTATCCATTAAATTACTGCGTTTAATACTACACCTTTCCAGTATTTTACATTCGTTGGTAATTCCTTTGGGTATCATGTCACATACTGTGGCTAAAGGAGTTGCCTTTTTGCACAGCAATTCAAAAAAGGTTTTTTTTAGAAATTGAACACTAAAAGAATCTTTTCTTCATAGCAAACCATTGTCCTGCTTATTGATTGAAATAATGACACGTTTTACTAGCAGATATGTGATATTTTATGTATTGACTTTGATTTATCTCTGTGCATGTTATCTGCAGTTCTAGGTTGTCTTCTAATCTTTCTATCACCAGCACAGTTTGTATGGGTTTGGTATGCGTCAATCATTCACTGTCAAAAAAGAAATTGTATCTTTCAAATCTTTTATTCAACTAAACAACTTCTGGACTTTGGAAAGACATTCAGGCTGTTTAAATGTTGTGGAAGAGACACAATCTTTAGATGCAGACCTGAGATATATCTATTTGATGATGCTACTAAACGAAAAATTGTTGGGTATGAAGCCGATATAAAGATGTGGCAACTAGGAGAACAAGCTGACAAATTGTGTCCGCTTTATAGGAGTATATAACAATAGACTGTAAATTTAACATGATGTAAAAGCAAGCTATGTTCGAGTCTACTGCATCTCAACACTTTTATAGGCAGTGTACACAAGAGATGCAGAACTGTCTTCTTACAAAATAGAATCTCGTATTAGTGTATCACATTCTAGACAAAAGGTTCTCAGAAAGTAACCTATATAGGTGTGTCACATTACATATTTTGTAATGTTGATTGCTCTCAGTGTGAGAAACAAGATAAAAATCTTGTGGTTGTGATACCTTTTAATGGCTAACAAAAATTAAATAAATGATGTTATAAGGCGAGCTTTCGAGACGACTCAGGTCTCTTCATCAGGCATGGTATTTTGTAATTACACAAATCACAATTTAGGGGTTGTCATATAATCCTTATAGATATGTTATTCAGTAAAGATGAGTGAAGTGATTTAAGGTGAATCAAATTTGTGTCAAAATTAAGGAAATACACTTGACCTTGTGAGTTTGAGCAACTTATGCTTCAGTTTCCACGAACCACCGAAATTCTGAAGTTTACATCAGCCAGAGAAGGCTTACATGACCTGGAAATGACTTGGTGGGTTTCCCAATAAAGCCTTCATCTTTCTTTGCTCCTCATCAGTGTAAAGCAGAACTGGCTGAGTGAAAAGCCTTGGGCAGAAGCTCTAAATGGTACAGTTTTGCAGAGTGCCAAGTCAGCGCTTGGTCTATAAGTTGCCCTACATCATCTAGGGGGCTCTTCAAGAAAAACTTTACTCTTTAGAACTCCTGTATCCTGTATATCCCCATGTCTCCCACAAATTTACCTCCTACAACTCACTAGAAAAAAAAAGTTTGCTGAGAATAAGGTCAAGCATTAAAAAACTGATCTGCAGTATAAAGGCTACTGTTCCATGGGCCATGCTTACCCAGGAGCGACATGACTAATTGACCAACAGGTGTTCACTAGAGCCTCCGATGGTGAGGATAGGCTTATCTGCTGGTAGTCATCAGTTAACCCCACCTAGGACAGTCCGCTGGACTGCAGCAGGTGACTGGAGGGTCAGAGTCATGGGTGCAAGGTACAGGTAGACAAAGGCAAAAATGAAGTCAGGCAATCGAAGGTCAGAGATGGGAGCACAGGTTCAGTAGATGTTGCCGAGGTAAGGAGCAGAGAAAATGGGCTAATCAACTAGGCAGGCCAGAAAACAGGAAAGACAATACAGAGAGCACCTTGCAGGAATCTAATGGAAGATAAACTAGAACCTAGATCAGACGGAAAGTGGGGCGTGGAGCTGTCTAATAAAGCCCTTGTTGATTTGAGTTTGGCCAAGGAACATAACGTTTGCCAGACACAGTGGGGTTAAATTACTGTAGAATTTAGCTGTGCATCCCTATGGCTTGGTAGAACACACCAGTAACAGGAGAATGCAGTATTGTTGGAATGGCAATAGAATACAGCTCAGATTGATAAACTAAGGCTGGGAAGAGCAGAGCAGTAACTGCAGTGAGTAGGGCGGCGCTTACCATCTGTGTGAGCCACAGGTATGAAAGTATTCCCTCCTTCTGCTCCCTCCTTTCTTTGCCAGGCAAATCGAGAAACCCCTTGAAAATGGTAATGCCACAGATGTTTAAAGCGGGCTCCTCAGCAACTGAGGTAGAGGCAGGAAAGACTTCTCTTCTTGTCTGCCTTGGACATCATCCAGGGCACGGCTAAGTTTTCTCTGATGCACTCCGACATGGCATGGGTCTCTGACAGAGACAGAAGATACACCTGGTCTCGAGGTGGAAGAAGATCAATAGAACAGCTGTAAGGCCTATGAGGTGTTGAGAACTTAACCACTTTTTTGCAGATGACATCTGCACAGGCACGGCAAACAGTGGCTAGATTTGAAGGTAAAAAAGATGGAGTCTTGAGCATGGTGAGACAGTTGGTAGCACAACATGATTCACAATCAAGCACCTGACTGGTCAACCAGTCAATAACCGACATTTGAAGACACAACTAAAGACGACCTAGGAGACCATAATTCATAGATTTGGGTAGCGCAAAGAATATATTTTTCAGAAAGTTTACAACTTGCAAAATGACTGGCAGCATGATATCTTTGATAGGCTGTGTCAGAAAAGAGATTGTCAATGGAGCCAATAGCCAGGGGTTGATCTAGTCATTGTGTATTGAGCTGACGTTGATGAACCAAATCCTGATGGATGAAGTTGGCAGTGGATCTGGAGTCTGTATGTGCTGCTGCAGAAAGAGACCTCACTTCCTGGGACATGGTAACCTTGGTTAATAGTTTCATAATGGGAGTGCCAAGCATTCCCACTTGGGTACATCTTTCCAACCGTCTCTAGTGACTGGACTAAAGTTCTCCAGGCCTTACTGGATACTGACAGACCTAATGTCCTTTGTCTCCAGAGTACATGCATACATTTTCTCGATACCTTTCTTGTTGCTCTAGTAAAGAAAGGGGCCACGCCTATATTAGTAGGTGCGCCCGTACTTCAGGGTGCAAAGAGTAGAAGCTACATGGGTAGTTCTTAGCATAAGAAGTTTCTCCAGCCTGTTGCTGGCCATGCTTGCGAAAATGGAGGTTACTCATAGAAGCCAGGTGTATCTGGTCCTCAGGGAGAAAGGTAGATCTCTGCTGCCAATTCATCCTTAACATGGAAGGAAGGCCCTGCAAAAGGTTTGCCACCAGGGCTGCTTCACTCATCCACAGCTAGGATAGAAGGCATAAATCATACTGAGGCCACTGAGTCTGCATCCTGGCCTGGACTAAAAAGAATGAAGAATGAAGCAGCTCAGAGTTGCGGCCAGAACCCTTGAACACTGCTCGGAACATCTCTAAAATTACACAAAATCATGTTTCTGGACATCCACAGTCCCAAATAGATGGCTCAGATGAAGGAGCGCTGATCAGAGAGAAACACAACATTACTTAGTTGGCCTGAAGGATAACCGAAAAGAATGAAATTGAAATCATCTGGGACTGGTTAATAAGCCACAACTCATTTGGCATCTTCTCAAGCTGGACAGAAGAGCAGCGAAGGTTAGCTACACCAGCAGACAGCGCAGCCTTTGGGGTCCCCGGAGAGTACACCAGTCCAGTAGGAGGATAACAAGACACAGCAGAAGCGCGGGACAATGTGGAAACTGAGGTGGACAAATAATGCATCTTGATAGCCACCACAATATTTGCCTTTATAACGCTGGTCCAGATGCTCCCATTTTGAACAGATTTTGTCAAACATGACTTGCACATTAGACTTGGTATCACCGGGTCATAATCTGTCAGCGAGGTCCATGGCCTGATATAACTAATGTGGGGGTGTAACCACCTCTAATTCACCAGGCTTACCCTGGAGGGACATGACTAAGTAATGACTGTGTATTCACTAGAACCTCTGATAGTGAGGATAGGCTTGGCAAATGGAAGTCAATAGATACCACTCCAGGACAGTCCCTGGGACTGCAGCAGCTGACTGGAGGGTCAGAGACACAGATGCAAATTAAAGGTGAACAAAAGCTAAAAGTGTAGCCACGAAAATCTGAAGTCAGGCAAGTGGCACAGGTGCAGTAGACAAAGATGAAGTCAGGAGCAGAGAGAATGGGATAATCAAGTAGGCAAGCAGGTCAGGAAATGGGTCCGATAATACAAAGAGCATCTTGCAGGAGTCTAGACGGAAAATGAACTAGAACCTAGATCAGGGATGGAAGTGTTGGGTAGTACTTCCTAATAAAGCCCCTGGTGCTTGGTAATTGGCCACTGAATCTAAACTCTGCCAGATACAGGGTGTTTAAATTCCTTCAGAACTTGGCTGTGCCTCCCTATAGTCAGGAGGAACTCACCAACACCAGGAGGATGCAGCAGAGTTGGAATGGCAAAGGTAGTAGGCTTAGAAAGACAAACTGCGATTGGGAAGAGCAGAGCCGCGACTGTCATGAGTATGATGGAGCTAGCCATCTGTGTAATCCCAGGAGGATAACTTCTGGAGATTAGTTGAACACTGAAATGACCTAATCTTAAAATCTGTTATAAAATGATCAAATGCCTGCTTTTTGATCAAAATATTTTTTATGAATTAAATTCCAATAAAGAACCCATTGACTGATGAACACCTTGGTGTCAAATAAATACAACCTAGATTTTGCAAACAAGCTGAAAACATTCAATTTCATCCAGGTTTATTAAGTTTGACCCTTTAATGGGCTATAACTGCTTTCTTATCTGGTTTACAGTGAATTTATGATTTCCATTGGTTGTATGGTATATATGATTTCGTAGCATAAAAAAGTGGCTAGCGTCCACCTCTCAGAGCTGACTGTGAATCCATTCCTTAGATAAAAAGGTTGGATACCAGTGGTATATAATAATTACAGAATAATACAAAGATGCAAATTTAAAACCTTAGAATTCATAATCCAGTGAACATAACACAAATTTAGATCCAACACCTTGTGACTTCTTCCTGTCGAGTTGGATCAACAACCTAATGTATATGTGTCCCCAGCCACAGCATCTCAAGGACCTGATGAAACACATCACAGATTGTGGAGTCCATATCTGATGATATGCTGGCACACGTCTGGATAGAAATGGCCTACCACCTAGACGTCTGCCGTGTCACCAATGGAGATCATTTTGACCCATTGCAGTGTACAGATAAAACATGGATGGATGTGTCTTTTCATGTAATTAAATTTGCGTTGTATTCTCTCAGTTATTAATATTGGAGCTATAATTTGGTACCATCCTTTTTGAATCACCCTGTATATGTGAAAGTAAAATCTATTACTAAAATCCTCACATAAGAATGGTACTGAAAAAAACATTTCACAGGCAAATAGAGGCAATTCTGCTGTAATTCTTAAGAGCTTTTTTTAAGGTTGAATATGTAAGAATTTGGGTGGTATAATCTGAAGCTTTTGCAGCCTGAACGATAATAATGTACGATAATTGCAGTAAGAATATCAACTAACAATAAAGAGTCTTTGGTTACAGCCTGTAATCACTTTCAATAAAAACATGTATCAATTAAAAGTGGAGGTACAGAAGAATGTCAAGGTGATTTAAAGGGGAAGAGGAAAAGGTTGCAAAAAAAACATTCAGATCATATTTCAAGAGAGAAGTCCGTAGTAAAAAGAAACTCTTCATGGAGTGATGCTAATTAGGTCATGTAACCTTGATATATTTTCTGCCTAAAATATGAAGCGCTCCAGTCAGATGTAATCATAGCTCCACTAATAAGCACACCCATGTCGCCATATCCAGTCCACTTGGTGCAGTGTGGCACATGTAATTGGTTTTGAAAAAGTCATCAAAATAAGTTATCACGTTAGAACCCTGCTGATTTATCTTCTACCAGCAAGCCATCAACCATATTTCACCCTCCAACTTTGATTTGGTCAATCTTCCAAAATAAAAAGCATTAACCTAATTTCAATAACCATTTGCTAATCAGAACCTAGTTATGATATTATTCTTGGCATCAGCAGAACAGATATGTTAATGTCATCAATAACTAAAAAAACATATGGGGTTTGAAGATCAGAGATTTAGAATACAGATTAAAGCCACATTCACACGTTCAGTTATTGGTTGGGGTAACCACCCCAAAACGCAGCTTCTGCAGTTTGGGGTTCTGATCTGGAACAAATCTTAAGTCATATTAAAAGTCGATTATGACTTTTAGGATTGCTAGCTTTATTAGGTAGCATTATAGTTTGTCAACTGCCTCATTGAAGTTACAATTTGCATATGCAATTTCCCAGAGGAGCATTGCAGCTTTAAGTCTCCTCACTGGCGGCTGGCAGATCATTATCCATAAGGAGAATAGCTGTTCACAGAGACCTCGTCAGCCTTTCATAGACCTAGATCAGAATCCTACTCCACGGTTTTGTGGCGTTGGTGGAGGTTCTGCAGCAGCTGCCTTATGCTTTTAAACTGGTTGTGGGTCTCACAACCATAAAAGGTGAGTGGATATCCTTATAATCTACACAAAAACTACAGTGTCTGTTTGATAGGGCACAATCTGCGCCTCTTGTATCTCCTCTTATTTCTAGAATCCTACTCCACACTGATGAGGAGCAACACCCCGAAACAGCTGTCTGTGGATCGATACCTGGCCTTGGTATTCCCTTGTCATATCTTTAAGCTTGTAAAGAGCTGGATATAGACTCAAAAGGCCACTTAATATGGTGGTTATCATGGCTAGGTCCTTCCCTGAGGAAGATCTGGCTAGTCCTATGCTGAGACTCCTAAACGAGGCTCCACAGACTCTATTTGCATAGATCAGAATTCACACACACTGCACTGATGAGGGGCAATCACCCCAAAATGCAGTATCTGCTATTTGGGGTTCTGATCTGGCACAAATCCTAAGTCATATTAAAAGGCTTGTTAAAGAATCAATTATGACTTTTAGGATTGCTACCTTTATTAGGTGGCATTAGAGTTTGTCTACTTCATCAATGAAGTGACAATTTGCATATATCAGTACTTGGTCAGTATTTTACCTCAATATTTGTAAAAAAAAAAGCCAGGAGTGGGTGATAAATACAGAAGCGGTGCACAAGTTACTTTTATACTTGGTCCCTGATTGTTTCACTTATGATTTTGAGAAACAGTGTGAATGTGGCCTAACTGTAAAATCCCCCTAAAATGGTTCCTTGCTAAGTGGGTTTCTTGAAAGAAAGATTATGCTAGGGACTATGGATCTGGCCATAAGACTAAGAAAAAAACAAAACAAAAGGCATGATGTGATTCATGTGACCATACTGATTCTCACTGACATGAAAAATTACAGAAAAAATGAAGATCTACATATTTGATCTCAAAACTGCATACAAAGAGGTTGACAAGTACTTGGACGACCCCTTCTCATTCCCCATGTCCACCCCCATAAAAATGAAAAGCCTATAGTTACCTCGACTGACAGAACAGTTCTAGCAATGTCAGAAGTCATGTTCCCGAGACCCACATGACATTGTTAAGACAAGCAAGCCCTGCAACAAATTAGTGCTGGGTTCCTACTCCCCTCCTACAGACACTTAAATAATTAACAGAAAGTGAGTGCTGCGTTTAACAGAAAGTGAGTGCTGCATTCAGAAGCGCCAGCTGAGCGTGAAACGTTCGTTGTACCATCGGGGCTACCCGGTCTTCCTTCCTTTGCACCCACACCTGTAACACCCCTGTGATGCATTAAATGGAATGAGCACTTTTATCCTGTGTGCAGCCCTGCTCTTTTTCTAAACTGGAAGTGAAATAGAAAGAAGCTGGCGCTGATTAGTCATGGGGCAAAGACTGACAAGTGGCGCAACCATGCTACTGGTCCGATCTGTCAATATTCCGGAGTGAATGTCACTGGGAAAAGCAGGAATCAAGGCTGGGAATGGTACAGTTCTGATGATTCAACTTGGAAAACCCAATTAAATCATGTATACAAGAACAATAATTCATAAAGTGTTCAGAGAAGGTAGCTGTCAGTCATATCCTGTGCCTGGCCAATCACTAGCGTATGTGTATCTTATGCCCAAAGGGATATATATTTTCTATATTCGTTACACTGTAACTGCAACCATCACTTCCATGTGTGCAGCATGGCTGTATAGATAGCAACCAGATAAACCTCAGCTGACCTTTCTGATTGTAGAAGGACAGGGTTTGTTGTAACTTCCTCCAAGGACTATACATCAAAAGAAAAAAGGTGCTGCATTTTAAAAGTAATCTGTCTCTACTTTAACCTTTCTAAACAATTAAAATGGGCATACAGTTTATAGAATGATGAAAAGTATCATACCTGTCTGCCTCTTATAAGATGCCTTGTTGTAGAGCAATTATCTTTGATCACTTTATATAAATAAGCTGTACGAGGCTACGGGCAGATGCTGTGGAGGAAAATAACTCTGCCTCCACAGCTTGTTTTAAATAAAAGGGGAGTTACCAGTGTGAGACAAGTAAGACACCTTTCACATAACGGCCGCACTTGCAGCACACATGCGGCAAGCCCCATGCATTGTCTATGGGGCTTGCGGTCAGGTGCGGCAGGTACGGTTCTGCCGGACCGTTCTGCCAGACTGGCTGCTGACCGCGTTTTTTTTCGCGGTCACAACTGTCGGATTTGCATCCTATAGACAATGCATGGGGCTTGCTGCAAGTGTGCCACAAGCGCGGCCATTAGGCGGCAGATGCGGTAAATCTGTCGGATCTGCAGCAATCAGTGAAAAACGCTGATGTGAAAGGGGCCTTACTGACAGAACAGGAGAACTGATATGTGATTTCTTGCAATCACATTTTTTGCAGCTCACTGAGCTCTGCTAAATTGTAAAAATGTTGCACGCTGGCTCCCTGTGAGATGGAAACTGAGGAATCTGCAGATAAGTAATCACATACAGCTCTGCAGTGAGATCAGGAGAGCAGAGGGCAGGCATCACACATTGCACTGGTAACTCACCTATTTAAAACTAGACGGGGGCTTGATTCTATGGCATTGTGTGATTCTAGAATGTCTGTGATTATATATTACCGTATATACTCGTGTATAAGCCGAGTTTTTCAGCCCAAAAATTGGGCTGAAAAGTCCCCCCCTCGGCTTATACACGGGTCATACGGTATGCTGTGGGGGGGGGCTGTGACCGGGAGCTGGAGGAGGCAGGAGGGGGCCGCGGTGACCGCAGGCGGTCACGTGGGGCCGCCTCATTAGTGCAATGAATATGCACGGCATCCCCCCGTCCATCAACGGCGGGGGGATGCCGTGCATATTGCAATACACAGCCCCCCTCCTTAATATGGGTCCCCCAGTATTAATAAACAGCCCCCCCCCTCCTTATCATGTCCCCCCAGGCTGCGGCAGCTGTCAAAATAACAAACACTTTATACATCACCTTCCGGCGCAGCTTCTCCGCTCCTCCGGTCCTCCGCTCCTCCGCTCGCCGGCTTCTTCTTTCTTCTTGTGCCGGTGTCATGTGACCGGGCGCAGGAGATGACGTCATTTCCTGCGCGCGGTCACAGAAGTCGGCACAAGAAGAAGAAGAAGCCGGCGAGCGGAGGAGCGGAGGACCGGAGGAGCGGAGAAGCTGCGCCGGAAGGTGATGTATAAAGTGTTTGTTATTTTGACAGCTGCCGCAGCCTGGGGGGACATGATAAGGAGGGGGGGGGCTGTTTACTACCACTGGGGCTGTATATACCTCTGGGGCTGCTGGATACTACCACTGGGGCTGTATACTGCCACTGGGGCTGCATATACCTCTGGGGCTGATGTATACTACCACTGGGGCTGTATACTACCACTGGGGCTGTATATACCTCTGGGGCTGATGTATACTACCACTGGGGCTGCTTGGGCTCCTGTATACTACCACTGGGGCTGCTGGGGCTCCTATATACTACCACTGGGGCTGCTGTATACTACCACTGGGGCTGCTGGGGCTCCTATATACTACCACTGGGGCTGCTGGGGCTCCTATATACTACCACTGGGGCTGCTGTATACTACCAATGGGGCTGCTGGGGCTTCTATATACTACCACTGGGGCTGCTGTATACTACCAATGGGGCTGCTGGGGCTCCTATATACTACCACTGGGGCTGCTGTATACTACCACTGGGGCTGCTATATACTACCACTGGGGCTGCTGTATACTACCACTGGGGCTCCTATATACTACCACTGGGGACTGCTGTATACTACCACTGGGGCTGCTGGGGATGCTATATACTACCACTGGGGCTGCTTGGGCTCCTGTATACTACCACTGGGGCTGCTGGGGCTCCTATATACTACCACTGGGGCTGCTGTATACTACCACTGGGGCTCCTATATACTACCACTGGGGCTGCTGGGGCTCCTATATACTACCACTGGGGCTGCTGTATACTACCAATGGGGCTGCTGGGGCTCCTATATACTACCACTGGGGCTCCTATATACTACCACTGGGGCTGCTGGGGATGCTATATACTACCACTGGGGATGCTATATAGTACCACTGGGGCTGCTGGGGATGCTATATACTACCACTGGGGCTGCTGTATACTACCACTGGGGCTGCTGTATACTACCACTGGGGAGGCCTGTATACCACTGGGGGGGCCTGTATACCACACTGCTGGGGGCTGTATACCTGTGCTGGGGTCCACCCTCGGCTTATACACGAGTCAATAGGTTTTTCCATATTTTTGGGGCAAAAGTAGGGGGGTCGGCTTATACACGGGTCGGCTTATACACGAGTATATACGGTAGTTGAACTATATTGTAAATGTTTTAGGCTACGAAATGAAAAATCAAAGATAAAAGTAAAAATATATAACACGCAAACGACAAAGTAGGTACGTGTATGTTTAATATCATGAATACTGTTATAGATGAAAATGCTGCAATTCATAGAGGAGCAATGAAAATAAATACATGATATGACAATAATGTCTGGATACCGGAGACTTGTCATTATGGTACTGGTGGTGGGATGCTGCATTCTGTGACAGTCTGATAGGTCTGTACTCCATAGATTCACCATTACGGCAGCACCCATGTAATGTTGCACCCTGTGACAGCCTCATTGATCTGGATTGTGGAGATTCATTGTCATGGTGCTGGTGAGGTAATAATACATACTGTAAAAGTGTCGTAGATCTGGAAATTGGAGAATGTTCTTCACATTGCTTGCATTGTGATATTGCATTATTTGTCAACCTCATTGACTTTGACGTTGGAGACTAGCCCTCGCGGTGTTCTCGCTGTCGTGCAGCATCTTGTGAGCGTCTCATTGATCTTGGCACTGCCGCAGCAAAATTATTGGCATCCTGTGAGAATCTAATGGGTATAGACAGTGGCAGTTTGGGTACAACACACATGCACTTATATGTAGTGGCTTGGTCAAGGTGATGCTCTTTTTGTTCAGTAGTCTTGTTTGCGCATTGTTGACTTTTTCGCTGTGCAAATGTTTAAATTCTCACATTCCAGTTTAACAGACAGACTGGACACGGCTTTTATATAGTAGATAAGGTCTGGAGATAGAGCTATCTTCCAGTCCCAGAGTCTAGAAGTCATGTACATGAAGTGATAAAAAATGATTATCTACAACAAGGCATCTGATAAGAGGTAGAAAGGTATGACTATTTTCAGCATTCTATAAACGGTATGCCCATATTAATAGTTTAGAAAGGTGAAATTGGTGACAGACTCCCCCTTTAATAATCCTGATCTTAGATTTCACTAGAATGCCTTTGCAATAGGGGTCATCCAGTAGCCTATTCCCATTTACCCAATCATAACTCATGAATGCTTTGTAAAGCCAAATGTAGGTGTGAATAGGGGGTCAAGAGGAGCAAGCCATCAGTAAAAGGACCATTCATCTGAGTTATCAGGGACATAGGGTACCTTAATGTTCTAAAATTCAGATTTAAAGTAGAAAATCATTCATTGCCTCGATGTTTATAATTCACCTAGTACGAGAAGCTACATACCTACAGCATGAGAGGTCTCCCTGCTCTTGTCAAATAATCATTTCACCTTGACTATTTTGGTTGGTAAGATTGCCAGGTCAAACGAGAGATGAAAAAAAGATCTCACTCAGCCCACCCTTGCCAACTCATGGTCTCTATGTCAAGGAAAACCTTGTGAACACAGAATTTAACGTTACATTCTAGAATAATCATTTTAAAGTTATCTATCTACCGTACCTATCAGGAAAAAAGCATTTAGACCCTATATGATATGGCTCCAGAAGTGGTAGTCTGATGTGGTTTTGGGGATCCATATGCTTTGCATGTTTTTTTTTCTAAAAATAATGGTGGGAATAACAAAAAAAACATGACAGAAACCAGTTTTACTCAATTTCATAATAAAAATGTTAAAACTACAGAAACAAAAGTAGAACATTGATATCTAAAGTCTTTTACTGATGCGCACAATACTAATCAGTGACTATAATATTATAATTTGGCATGTTAATTAAGAAAACAAAATGTTCACAATACTGATCACATCCATAGCTTTTCAAATAAAATGATTTTCTTAACAAAAAAGGAATCATATATTATTGTCGAAAATGAAGATGAAATTGTGCATGCTAACAACTGCACCAGTATATTGAATAGTACCCCAGATTTAATCAGCAGAGCAATTACAGAATGACCTGGGAAGATGTATCCTATCCAAAATGTTGAAGCCACTGAAGCAGAAACGAGACATATTTAAATGTTAGATCAAGCATGTCAGACTCAAATGGTGCTGAGGGTCAGACAGACCGGCCAAACACAAACAAGGTCATACAAGTATTCTGAAAATTAAAATTCCAAACCTAGAACTGAGCACCGCATTGGTAGAATATTATATTTCTTGGAGTTAAATATTCATCAGATTTCTGCCTCTGCTAGTGCTAGTTTGCTGAGAATATCTAACAATTAAATACAGAAAGCAAATGTTTCTATACAGCGAAAAATAGATCTAAAACATGTTAGGCTGCCTTCACATTTGCGTATAGTTTAATGCACCCCCATAGTTCTCCATATAGCTCTCCATACAGTATAATGCACCCTCACAGTCCTGTGTTTAGCATAGTACAGCCTTCCATATAGCACAGTACAGCCTCATAATTCTTCATACAGTATAATGCAGCCACGGTAAGCCACCCCCTTTTTCCCCCATACTCTTCTGGCCAGCGTGTACTCCTTAAAAAAAAATCTGTACTTACCCTCTCCTGGTTCCACTGCAGCTTCCCAAAACTGAAGATACAGGAGGAGGCGGTGACGCCGAGCGTTGCACAGTGTAACGCATAAAAGCAGGAAGTGCCACCTAGTACACACTAGGAGTAGGTGGCGCTTCCTGCTTTTCATTTGTTCTACTGTGCAACGCACGGCATCTCCGCTGTGGTAAGAGGAAGCGCAGGGGGGCGGCAGTGGATAGCAGGAGGCTCAGTGAAACACACAGGACCCTTAGCGGCCCGTGTGCTGCTGCGCACTGATGGTACGAGAAGCTGGCGCAACCTGAACGACCATGGCTTCCTCCCCCTAGTTTTGATCCTGGGTACACCCATGAAGATATATACACCCTAAACAGTATGATTACATTATTATTATTATTAATGTCATTGATGACATCGGTGCTTAGTTCTTTATTAGGACCAAGTAGTCCTTAGACATGCCTCTAAGGCCTAATTGAGAGGTCTGTGAATCTCGTACATGTTCTAAACAAGTTTTATACAGATTGAACCTATACTCATTAAAGTCTATGGGGCAAATTTACATGTCTTTTTTTTTTTCTTTGCCATCCATGTGTCTGCAAAAAAATCATGTAGACATGTGCATTTTTATCCAAGTTGTGGGTTACACACAGATAATATCAGTGTGCAGTCTGTGCTGTGTCCGTAATTAACATTGCAGTCAATAACACATGAGTTGTAATTGTTTTTCAATATGTGAAATTTAAAGATGAAGTTCTGATGGTAAAATCTGAAGAAAAATCGACCAAACGCTGAAAATAAAATCTAAAGTTGAAACTTGGACTGTTTTTAGAATACGTGAGAAATCAGGAATGTCTGAATGAGGACTGAAAAAACAAACCTTTCATATACTTCATTACATCTCATGTAAAGAATAATTGAAGGTGGTTTATGAGGATTTGTTGTCTTTCAGTCCTAAAATCTGCAATCTGACATGCTTGAGAAAGATTATAAGCAGTTTTAGCAAAACGCCTCCATAAAGCACTCTGGTGTTTAATTGCTTCTTATAAAAACAAGTCAGATAACATTATCTTATCTGGTAATTATTACTATTCCCCATTATCCCCTTCAGCTAATTAGGTTACTATTATTAGTCTTAAAATACCATAATGGTTAAATAACTACCCAAATCCCAAAGAAAGCCAATACATCCTTTTTAAAAACAACCTAAATAGGACTAAATGAGAACAGTAGGAGGATTACCCGACACAAAGTGCACTTAGGACCTGATTCACCAAGCTATCTTAATGCCTATAACATGACTTGGGACAATAGTCATTATTTGCCCTTTTGTTCCGGCTCACTGATAATATCACCGAAGAGCTCAGACAATAAGTATCCTGCTAATTTCAGTGAATCAGACAGGAAACCATGACCACAAACAATATCCCAAACAGATCTTTCATTATATGATAGGAATATTATCCAGGGGTTCAGGGAAGTAAAAATGAGGGCTTCCAGCAGACACAAATTTGCAATACTATAGCGTCTCACTATATCAGAAAAACATTCACTAACTCCCTTGTAGAATGGAGAGTTGCACTTAGAAATGAGTGGATCTGACAAGATTCGAACTGTAAAGATTTACAGCAAGTTTTTTTTCTCTAAATTGGATGCCCCTTATTCTACTAAAAAAGCAAAGCAATGCTCACCTCTCCGCTTGCAATCATTGCTCATTGTTCCCATTCAGTTGTCGGCTCCTCTTCTAACTTGGGCATCTCAATCTTATGCCAGAACTTCTGCTCACGACTGGGCCCTGCAGGTAGATTCTAGCGGAAATCTCAGCCTAGAGTGCACATCATGACATCACGGCCTGGCATGACGTTTCAGTGCACAATGGTTAGTTAAAAAAAAGGCAGCAAGGAATGTACGGGAGAGAGCAAGCAGAGTAGGTGCATGCAAAGGTGAGTGGTGAGGTGTTGGGGTTTTCTATCTTTTTTGTTTGTTTTTTGTATATCTTCTGCCAGACCTCCATGGTTCAGAAAAAAGCCAATTACAAATTTATAGAGTTTTGTAAAATTTGAGTTGAATTCAATTCCATTTGAATAAATTTACGCAATTGTGGACCTATTAGGTTATCAATTAGGGACTCAATGAGAAGTTCATAATGACGTGGTAGTAGGCTTTATACATTCTGATAAGAATGCTAAATGAAGAGCTGTCACAATTTCACCACTCTTTGTGTTCTAGGGAAGCAGTATTGACCGCTCAGCCATCATATAGAATCAGGAGTGGGCTGTCAGTATCGTTATTGACAGCGCAGCTACCAAAACACAGGCTGGGGAGTTCTGGGCTGTCAGTAACAGAGTGACTGCCCAGCTGCCCAATCTGGCAAGGTCTGCTGGTTTCCTTTAGGTGTTGTCTATTGAGGATGTTTACCTGGGTGACAATGGTTAGACCATTGCCAGTCATAGTTTTGCTTGGTGGTACCTAGTGCTAGTTTTCTGCTATTGTTATCTATATTGCCTGACCTCAGATTTTGCTTTTTGACTATTGCTTTGCCTTTAATATATTCTGACCTATGCTGCCTAATCCAACTATTATCCCTCTGACCATTCTTTAATGATTCCTTTTGCATTTGAGGTGTGTTCCTGGTATTTGACCTTTGACTCCTTAAAGGGGTTTTCCCATGAACCAAGTTAATTGAAAAGTTAATTTTAATCAATAGATCTTGTAAATAATAATAATTTCCACAACTAGATGCGATTAAAAAATGTTCCTGTGCTGAGATAATCTTATAAATGTACTCCTACAATGTACAGTTTAATGTTTGTTTCTGACCGTGGACGGAGCATTGGTTTGATCCTGAGCAGTGAAGGACAAATAAAATATACAGATATTACAGCATGGGATCACAAATAATTCTTTCTTTGAGGTAAAACATTTTCTAGAAACAGGCAAAGAAATGTTTAACCTCACAAAACAGAATAAGCTGTGATCTCGTGCTGTAATGTCTGTATATTCTCTTTCCTTCCTCCCCTGTCCAGGGGCTGTGGTATGATCAGAACGTGTTCAATACACAGTCAGAAATAAAAATTACACTGTACATAGCAGGGGAACATTTATAAGATTATCTCGGGACAGGAACATTTTTTTAAACACATTCAATTGTGGAACTTATTATTATTCCAAGATCTATTGAGTAAAATTAACTTTTTTTGTGGGAAAACCCCCTTATGTCTCTTGTCACATGACTTATCAATGTTCAGTTTTGTCAATTTTAGTTTACTGGCATTAGATCACTGTATGGTTTTTAAATGTGTGGTCCATGTCTTTTTCTGCAGTCATTGCTTATTATTTGCTGTCCTCTAGATTTTTGTTGTTTTTTTTGGACCAGCTTCCTCCTATTTGACCCGGGTGTTTTTAATGAGCAAGAAATAAGGGTCTTACTATTATTGTTCTCAACTAATAGTTGAAGACCATATGAAAGCTGTTTTTGAAAGTTTTTAGTCCCATTCACTCCTGCTGTTGCCTATGTAGCTGCTATTGCTGTAGTGGTGGTGTACCTGTGGGATGGTGTAACCTGAAGCTATGGGGGCTTTGCATTGCCACATGGCTGCTGTGGGGTACTAGGTTACTCTGACTCATCGTGGCCGGGGACTCCGGTTTAGACAGGCTGTAGCTCCTTCCTCCTTGTCACGGGTGGGCCGCACCTGCCGGTAGTGAGGCCCGGTTGAGTGCAGATCAAAAGTCGAAGACGTCTTGTAGGAACAGATTAAAGGGGTTAATTTATTCGTGATGCCACCTATGAGTAGTTCGGTAAGTCCTACCGACGCTGCAGAACCTCCGGGGGGATGGATAGCAGCAAGATGGAACGCTCCCCACAGGCTGAGCGGTGATCCCCGGAGGCTGGAGCTGCTTAAGATGTGCGGCAGCTGCGGTTACCTTGTGTGCGGACGGATGCAATCATAAGGAAGCAGGACACTGAAAGTCTCTGTAACGGGTCTTTACTGTAACCAGCAGGCAGTACATGGTATACAGTTAACGGGTAGTAGACCGGGCAGACTCAGCAGTGATGGGTGTCCCTCAGAGATCCGTAGTGTTCCTCCATTCTAGCTAAGTATTTGCCATTGTCGCCCAGGAATACCAGGTCGGGTACGGGGAGGCTGCTTCAATCCCTATCCAAGATGTACGTTATGGATGTTCTGGGGAGCCTTGGGTCCCTCGGTGGGTACACCGCTGGTTAGACGACTGGTGGGGTGCTCCTGTGAAGCTGCTCCTCCACGCTTCTGGTTCGTGTAGCAGAGGTGAACTGCTGCCAGCTTCGGTACCAGTGAACCGGCTGTAAATTGGGCATGGGAGTCTTTTGGAACCCATGATTGGTAATGCCCGATCCCAGTTGTTGAGGCCTCAGGTGCTAACACCGACCGTGACAGCCCGGGGGCCGCACAGCGGTGCAAAGCCCCCGCTCCTACTCCATGTTTAAGTCTGTGTCTCTCTCTTGTCTAGACCCGACTCCTACTCTTCTCCTACTCCTACTCCTAACACTACCCTTGCACTCCGCCCACCAGGACCTTGAATAGGCCCTCTATGTTAAGTGATGCATGCAGGGTTTGGATCTCTAAGTTAACCATATGACTGCTGGGTCGGAGGATATTGCGGCTGCATTTATGGCTGCATTTATGGCTGCAATACCCTCCTGTGACGCACTCGTTGCGGGGCGCCACAACTGTCCCTGCTGGTGCACAGTCATTTTGGCAGTGGCTGCCACCTGACCACACAGAGGTTCACAGTGATGTGGTAGTAGGCGTCATACAGTCCAATCAAAATGTTAAATTAACAGCTTCATTTCAGTTTTGAAGATTTTAGCCTAGCAGCAATAAATTACCGTAATGATGTTTGGATGTGCAGCTCTCGTCTTTTTCTACAGTCACAAATTCATCCAACTCTATTCACATTAATTTTGCCCTGGCTTTAACTTCCTAGCTCTGAAACTTTTCGGTTATTCTAAAGAGTCTTCTGGAGGTTCACACTCTATGAGGAGAGGGCAGTAGACCAACCACAACCTTTTCATGACCTAAATCAGGTGAATGGTATGCAATAATGGTACATACATATCTTCATGGCAAATACTAATGGAAACGTCTATGCTTTCAGTTGCATATTTCATAGATGGTAGAGAAAAATGTCATTTTACTTTCCTTGGCCCTGCTCTGCTGCCATATAGATTGGGAGTTTCAGTCAAGTGCAAAACAGTTATCTGAAATGTTTGCAGTTATCATGCTATGCTATAGCCAATTTTCCCAGCCAATGGTCTTTCCTCCAATACCTAACGTAATCAGCATTCACCGGTGCTGAACATGTCAACAGATTACTTTAGGCTTCACTTTATTTATCTATTGTCTTTAATCCCGGCCTTGAGAAGAAAAAGACTTGCAAACCAATGAGCAAAATAGCCAGAGATGGATCAATTCCAGAATAAATAAAACACATATTTCAGACTTTCGCTTTTTGCAGTAATCTGGAAAGGTAACTCATGAGAATAGGTGAATACATTGTGTAGAATAATGTGATTCAGGCTGGATGTGATGGGTTTCTGACCTTGCTACAAAGCTGAAATGATAGTATCACACTAGATGAATCTGGATCTTGCTTACAGTAAATAGTTAGTAGAGCTGAGGATCAGTCATTATGGCAATACAAAGCTTAGCCATGGGGCCAAAATAATACAATTGTTATTAAGGCTCCTCCCCCTAAGTCTGTATTTACCTTCACCAAATGTTACAATTCTGACCAGTGTCTCTTTACAAGGTAATAATTTGAATGCTTCAATGTTTCCTAGTTATTCTAAGACTGTTTTTTGTGACATATTGTGCTACATGTTTGCGATACATTTTATGAAAAATAACACAAAATTTTGAAAAAAAAATTAGCAATTTTTGAACTTTGGACGCCAATTAATAAGTAACATTTCCCATATGTCTACTTTACAGAAACACCATTTTTGAAACATAATTTTTATTTGATAAAAAGTTAAAAATGTTAAAACTTTATCAGCAATTTCTATTTTTTCATTGACCACTTGACCATAGGACCGGTGCACAATATATACCCTATGGGAATAAGCATGCTAGAAATAGGAGGAAACCACTATGGCTAAATAAAGCGGTAAGAGGTGCAATATGTGACAAAAAGAAAGCATTTAGGGAATTAAAGCAAGTAGGTAGTGATGAGGCATTAAGTAAATACAGAAAATTAAATAACATTTGTAAAAAGCAAATCAAGGTAGCAAAGATTGAGACAGAGAGACTCATTGCCAGAGAAAGTAAAAAGAATCCCAAAATATTTTTTAACTACATAAATAGTAAGAAACTAAAAATTGATGGTGTTGGCCCCTTTAAAAATAGTCTGGGTGAAATGGTGGATGAGGATGAGGAAAAAGCCAATATGCTAAATGACTTTTTTTCAACAGTATTTACACAACAAAATCCCATGACAGACAATATGATCAGTGATAACAAAAATTCTCAATTAAATGTCACCTGCTTAACCCAAGAGGAATTACGGCATCGTCTAAAAATCACTAAAATTGACAAATCCCCGGGCCCGGATGGGATACACCCCAGAGTGCTGCAGGAATTAAGTACTGTCATAGATAGACCATTATTTTTAATATTTAAAGATTCCATAATAGCAGGGTCTGTACCACAGGACTGGCGTATAGCAAATGTGGTGCCAATATTCAAAAAGGGGACAAAAACTGAACTTGGAAATTATAGGCCAGTAAGCTTAACCTCTACTGTGGGTAAAATCCTAGAGGGTTTTCTAAGAGATGCTATACTGGAGTATCTGAAGAAAAATAACCTCATGACCCATTATCAACATGGTTTTATGAGGGACCGTTCCTGTCAAACTAATCTAATAAGCTTCTATGAAGGAGTAAGCTCTGGACTGGACCAAGGAAATGCAGTGGATGTGGTGTATATGGACTTTTCAAAAGCTTTTGATACGGTGCCACACAAAAGGTTGATACATAAAATGAGGGCAATGGGGATAGGGGAAAATATGTGTAAGTGGGTTAAGAACTGGCTTAGTGATAGGAAACAAAGGGTGTTATTAATGGAACACACTCAGAATGGGTCACAGTTAACAGTGGGGTACCACAGGGGTCAGTGTTGGGCCCGCTTCTATTTAATATATTTATTAATGACCTTGTAGGGGGCATACAGAGTAGAATCTCAATATTTGCGGGTGACACTAAACTGCAGGGAAATCAATACAGAGGAGGACAATTTTATATTACAGGAGGATTTATGTAAACTAGAAGCTTGGGCTGCTAAATGGCAAATGAGCTTTAATGGGGATAAATGTAAAGTCATGCACTTGGGCAGAGGAAACAAAAGGTATAATTATGTGCTTAATTGTAAAACACTGGGCAAAACTGTCACTGAAAAAGACCTGGGTGTATGGGTAGATGACAAACTCACATTTAGTGGCCAGTGTCAGGCAGCTGCTGCAAAGGCTAATAAAATAATGGGATGCATTAAAAGAGGCATAGATGCTCATGAGGAGAACATAATTTTACCTCTATACAAGTCACTAGTGCGACCACACTTAGAATACTGTGTACAATTCTGGTCTCCGGTGTATAAGAAAGACATAGCTGAACTAGAGCGGGTCCAGAGAAGAGCGACAAAAGTCATTAGAGGACTAAGGGGTCTGCAATACCAAGACAGGTTATTAAACTTGGGGCTATTTAGCTTGGAAAAACGAAGGCTTAGGGGTGATCTTATAATAATGTATAAATATATGAGGGGACAGTACAGAGACCTTTCTAATGATCTGTTTACTCTTAGGCCTGAGACTGGGACAAGGGGGCATCCTCTACGTCTGGAGGAAAGAAGGTTTAATCATAATCACAGACGCGGATTCTTTACTGTAAGAGCAGTGAGACTATGGAACTCTCTGCCACATGATGTTGTAATGAGTGAGTCACTACTAACATTTAAGAAGGGCCTGGATGCCTTTCTTGAAAACTATAATATTAAAAGTTATACATACTAGATTCTTCGATAGGGCGTTGATCCAGGGAACTAGTCTGATTGCCATAGAGAGGTTTGATTTGGACATCGGCTACTTGCATTACTTACAAGCGGAAGATTTTGGCAGCGCGGACTGTGGTACACCTTCCTTTCCCAAAGCTTCAGATTTCGTCTACCCGTGTGGAGACCGGTGGAAGTCCAGCAGCAGCCATCAGGATACTCATCCTATCAGGTCTACTAACCAGTTGTGGGTGGCACAACTGGAATAGGTGAGTGACCATTTCTTACTCACCTGCTTTGATTTAGTGTCGAGTGATAAGGGCACTATTGCGCCTCTTGTCCCCCCCCCTTCTTGCTTGTTGTAGTCTTTGCAGTCATAGTGATTGTGCACTGTATGGCAGATCATTGCCATACAGTGCAAAATCATTATGACTGCAGGGACTACGAGAAGACGCTTGCTCCCTTGTTGTAGTCTCTAGGTTCACGGTGATTGTGCACTGTATGGCAATGATCTGCCATACAGTGCACAATCACTGTGACCCCCAGGGGCTACAACAAGGAATCAAGTGTCCTCTTGTAGTTTCTAGGGTCATAGCGATAGTGGTGATTGCCACACAATGCACCATCACTATCATGCAGAGACTACAAAAAGAGGATGCTTGCTCCCTTGTTGTAGTCTCTGGGGTCACAGTGATTGTGCACTGTACAGCAGATCATTGCCATACAGTGCATCATTACTATGACCGCAGAGACTACAACAAGAGGATGCTTCATCCCTTACTGCAGTCTCTGGGATCACAGTAATGGTGCACTATATGGCAATGATCTGCAATACAGTGCACAATCACCGTGACCCCAGGGACTACAACAAGGAATCAAGTGTCCTCTTGTAGTTTCTAGGGTCATAGTGATAGTGCACTGTATGGCAGATCATTGCCATACAGTGCACCATCACAGTGGCAATACCAAGTCTTAGAGATCAGATGATCTCCGAGGCTTGGTCAGCTGACCGAATGTTGTCATGGCAACTCCTGGTTGCCATGATAACATTGGGTTACCGTAGTGATCGGCTCATTAGATGAGCCGATCACCGTGAGGAGAGGTAAAAGACTGAACTCCCACTCCCTGGACCCTAAGTGCTGTGATCGCTGAGAGAACACACTAAGGGGGTGACACAGAGCCAAGGCACTGCGGCCACACAGACCACTGTGCCCTGGCTGTCACATTGCTCTACCGCAGCCTGATCCATGCAGGGAGATCAGGCTGTGGTGTAGCAGCAGGCAGCAAATGGCACAGAAGTGGTGGCGGCAGGACAGGCCTGGAGGGGAGTCAGGGAGAAGGCCAGTGTCCAGTGGTGGTGGTGGGATGGCGGCACAGACCTGGATGATGCAGGCAACAGGTGCGCACATACCAGGAGAGCGGAAACAGGCGAAGGGTGGGCGTGGACAGGCACAAGCAGCCTGCACCACTGCCATTCTTCAACTGATGGGAGTGATCTACCATCAGATCACTTCCATCAACGCTGGAGGGAGCAATACCTGCCCCATCCAATGCTCCAGCCTATGGAAGGGGCAATGACAGCCTGTTTCATGACTGGAGTGAAGATCGCTGGGATTGGCCGTTCAACAGGAAATCACAGTGATTGTGGGGCGGGGTGGGAATCGATCCCCCTGACACTAAGCCCCAGTGTTCTGTGATAAGTATCACAAAGCATCGGGACCCGATGGTGGCAGGGGTGCACCAAGCCCACTGCCGCCTGAGCCACAGGCTGATGGCTGGGGGGGGGGGATTGGGTGCTGGCGGAGCCCAGCACTGTCGCCCCTTCAGCAGCTGCGACTGAGGACCGGGGGGGGGTGCTGGCAGAGCCCAGCACCGCCACCTCTTCAGCTGGGCTCCTTACCTGCCCTGAGCCGCCGGCGCCATGACAGGGGGACGCTGTGTGCATAAGGAGCCGCCCCCTTCCTCTTGCCGCTAGAATGATAGGGCTCACACTGTCCAATGGACGGTGCGGCCCTGGATGGCGGTTAACGCGGCAACAGTGCCGCGATTCTGCCATGACATTGTGGAACATCACAGGTCGGAATGTCACCAACTTCTGTGACATTCCACAATGTCGCAGGTCGGGAATAGGTTATAAGGCCCTGGGAGGGTGACAGGTTCCCTTTAAGAATTTTATTAACGCTTTAGGTGCTTCAAAGGAACTAAAGCAACGTGGAAGGAAAATTTAAAATTTTACTTTTTTCTAGAAAAATATTGCTTTAGCCCATTTTTTTTATTTTTACAAGGATAACAGGAGAAAATAGACCATAGTAACAATTTGTTGTGCAATTTTTCCTGAATACGTGTATACCCTATATGGGGTGCAAAACTACTGTTTGGGTGCATAACAGGGCTCAGAAGGGAAAGAACACTATTTGAATTTTGGAGCGCAAAATTGGCTAAAATAGATAGCAAAAGCCATGTTGTCTTTGTGGCACCCCGGAAGTATAAGAATAGTGGAAACACCCCACAACTCACCCATTTTGGAAACTTCACCTCTCAAGAAATTTATCTAGACGTGTGGTGAGCACTTTGAACCTCAGATGTTTCACAGAATTTTATAAAATTGAGTTGTGAAAGTGAAAAAATACATTTTTACAACAATAATCTTGCTTTAACACCAAAGTTTTTCATTTTCACAAGGTTAACATTAAAAAATGGAGCATGCAGTTGTGCAAAATCTTGAGTACAGAGATACTATATATACAAGGTAAAACTACTGTGTTCACTGCAGGGCTCATAAGAGATGTTGTGCAATTGGAATTTTGGTGTGCTAAAATAAGTGGAACTGATAGCGGATGTCATATCGTGTTTGCAGAGCCCCTGATGTGCCTAAGTAGTGGAAATCTCCCACAAATCACCTTATTTTGAAGACTACACCCCTCAAGGAGTTCATTTATAGGTGCAATGACCAATTTTAGCCCTCAGATTATTCCCATAATTGTATGACACTGGGCTGTGAAAACTAAAAAAAAAATACAGTTTTTCAACAAAAATGTTGATGTGGCACCAGTTTTATTTTTCAAAAAGGGTAATTGACCATACAAATAAGAAAATGTACAATATAATTTGTTACACAATTTCTACTGAGTTTGTCAATACCCCATATGTGGGTTAAAATCTACTTTTTAGGCACAGTGAAAAGCTCTGAAGGGAAGGGGAATTATATAGGTGTTCAGACCCTGATGAAGGTTGAGCCCAAAACGATCTTAGGGGCAGGTGTCACTGCAGTAATCTCCATTACACCTCAGCGTTCTCCCTTCTGAATTGATCGGTGAGTTTGATCATTATTGTATGTTGCTCCTTTTTACTTTGGATAATAATTTGTCCATTGATTGTATTATGGAGGTTACCAATAGTGAGACTGAACATTGAATGGAGTATTTTGCATCATGTAATTTTATGTAAATATGCTACTGACCCCATTGAACCTTTACTTGTTTGGGACGTTTTGTAACATTTATAGGATATTGATATCCCTGGAGGTTTATGAGCACTTGCTTATTTCTGATGTGTAATTATTATTATTGCACCATTTATCCCAAGGCGCTTTACATCCTGCCCACGAGGGCTCACAGTCTACAAGGGATGGGTGAGGATACACCAGGAGACAGTAGAGCTGGTCATGCGGCAGTTCAGTAGATTGAGGATCACTGCAGGCTGTTGGCTTGTCGGAAGAGATGGGTCTTCAGGTTCCATTTGAACGTTTCCATAGTGGGCGAGAGTCTGATGTGTTTGGGTTGACAGTTCCAGAGTATGGGGGAAGCACAGAAGAAATCTTGTATGCGGTTGTGGGAAGAAGCGATAAGAGGGGAGTAGAGATGAAGATCTTGAGAGAATCGAAGGTTGCGTGTAGGTAAGTACTGGGAGTCTATGTCACAGATGTATGGAGGAGACAGGTTGGGGATGGCTTTGTATGTCATAGCTAGGGTTTTGAACTGGAGTCTCTGGACAATAGGAAGCCAGTGAAGGGATTGGCAGAGAGGAGAGGCTTGGGAATAGCCAGGAGACAGGTGGATTAATCGGGCATAATGAACATGATTGCACATCGTGCATTACTGTAAGCTATGCTAAGATCCTGTATGTGCACTCTGCTTTTTCTCCTGTTGTACTTTGTGTCCTTCCTCCCTCCTCCTTTTTATACACCTAATAATAAAGTGGTGTTTTTGCATTATGGACGCCTGATTGTGAGTGTTTCTGTGGTTTAGTTAGACTATTTTGGAGGTGCAACATCACGTTGGCAGAGCCCATAACATGCCAGAAATGCAGACCCCTCCACAAGTGACCCCATTTTACAAACTACACCCTTCCATGAATTCATCTAGGGTGCAATGAGCCAATTGACACCACAGGTGTGTCACTGAATTTTATACCATTGGGCGGTGAAGAAAGAATTATTTTTTTTTTCTCCACTAAAATATTGTTTTAGCCCCAAGTTTAAAATTTATTCATAATGGCTAATAAAAAAAAATAATCACAAGTTTGTTGTGTAACTTTTCCTGAATGTTCCGGTACCCTTCATGTAATCAGGGACTACTTTTGAGGTACAGTGAAAACTGAGAAAAGAAGGACCTCCATATTGGACTTAAGAATATGCAGGAATAGTTTGCGGTTGCCATGTCCCATTAACAAAGCCCTTGAGGTGATAGAACAGCAGAAATACCCCCAAGTGACCTGCTTTACAGACTGCATCCCTCAATAAATTCATCTAGGGATGCAGTGAGCATGCCAACACCACAAGTGTGTAACAATATGTTAAACTATTGCGCGGTGGAGGAAAAAAACATTTTTAACACTAAAAAGGTGTATTAGCCCAAGATTTCCAATTTTCATGAGTTTAATTTTTTAGAAATTCTGTGGAAGCAGGGTTGAAAAGCAATGTCTGACTGTCATTTCTTCAATTTCATAGATTTTTTATTTATTACTACTTTTGACACATTCAAGTTACTTCTATGACTATTGTGGATTTTTCTTTAATTAAACGAGGGGAACCAACAATTTTAACCATGTGTCTAAGTACATCCTGTATGGAGCAGTAATGCTGATTTCAGTGGCGGAACTAGAGCCTGGCGGGCCCTGGTGCAGCAGTTGAGGAGCGGGAGGGGTGTGTGGGGGTGCTGGCAGTCGTAGTTGAGGAGCGGGGGGGAGGTGCTGGTAGTCGTAGATGAGGAGCGGGGGGTGGCCGGGTAGCAAGATTATAGGTGAAGTGGCTCCTACCTGAATCGGGCCGCGCTTTGCAGGTCTGGGAGCCGGGGCGGCAGAGGAGAGATGGGGCGGGATCAGCCAAGGGAAGCAGGAAGCTTCCCTCAGTTAACCTCCTCTGAGACAAGGTCATGGGGGTCGGCTGCAGGGCCCCCTACAAGTGCTTGAGGGGCCCCCTAGCCGGTCGGGGCCCTGGTGAAGCTGAACCAGCTGCACCACGGTAAGTCCGCCCCTGGCTGATTTGGTATTTACTGTCTGCTTTTAAAAATAAGTAACTCCTGAACCCCTTCAGCACTGGACAAATGTAAGCTTTAAGACAAACCATGTATTTTGGCTGTTGTATTTTTCTTGCCACATTGCAGTAACCATAATCTGGTATTGACACCCTGTCCATGAATAGGTCCATTAACATTTTGTGACATGATAAACCCTTTAACTTCAGATAGACGCAGTCACTTTGGATGTCAGTGACAGCAGAATTTTATTTTGTTTCTGTTTCCTAAAAATTATCCATTTTTTTTACTGTGTGCTTATGTGAGATATTTGAGCAACTATAGAAAAATGGAATAGCTTTAAAAGTGAACAGTGTATAGATGGCCTAAAATGAATTTTTTCTCTATCATATCCCATCAATAAATGAAAAAGACACTGCATGGTGTGGGGTATCCGTTGGTTGGCAGCTGCAACATTTTCATTGTACTTGCATATAGAGAATAAAGTACTTTACAGTCTTCCAGCGGTTATGAGTCTCAGCATTCTCTTCCCTGTTGGAGGCTTTGGAACTAAGGGCTCCTTCCGATATTTTCTGGACACCCAGTAGCAGATTGTAAATGAAAGCTGTGGCCCCAGCAGAGAGCTCAGCTGGGCTTGAATCATCAGACATTGAGGGAACAGCAGGACGGATCATAACTTCACCAGTTCATTGCTGGAGGCACTTGGCAAAAATTATGCAGCAATATGTGACAGGTCTCTCCAGAAAGAGGTTTAAACAGAATGAGCCAGCAGAGTTAGGAGCTCATGAACAACCAAGAAAACCATTCATACTTTGCAATAATCAGAGAGAAGTCATATATGAACTAACACCACAAATTTAAAACTATACGAAATATTAGATAGCTATAAAAGATGTAATAATTTAGTAGCTGCTATATATTGTCACAAAAATATATTGGGTTCTTCAAATGCACTCAGTTTGTCAAAGAGACAAATTAACATCATGCAAATCAATGTCTCGCTGCTCTTTAAATTTAGTTATTAATCATTTAGTATCGAATATTGGGACTCCATGGTAAAGACAAAACCTGTGAGGCTTTCTACATAACTTCAAAAGAATGAATTACAGGTCATTTATACAAACACAAAAAAGGATGTCAAGTGAACATAGAATTTCTCAGTAATCTTTGCCTTACACTGTGTGCCGGTTCACTGAAGGGGTTGTCCAGCCTTGGTGGTACAGATCTGCATTCAATTCCTGTGACTACAGCCTTATGAAATCTAATAGTGGGCAATGTGCATGCTAATAGGATTCTTTGATGCCGTGAGCTGCCAGCGTGCGATCGCAGGTATGTCGTTTGTAAATACTGTATATATACTGTCATATGCTGACTAGATGTCTAGTCGGAAGGTAGCTGGAATGTCATACTTATGGTCACATAACCACCCATTCCAGGTGCAGGCATCAGAGAATCCTGGTAGAGCATGCATTATACTAATGTGTCAGCAACGGGCAACAAACATAGCTATGCATTGCTGTTGTGAAGGATTGCAGGAGAGTTTAGCACAGCTAGAACCAGCTAATTATGTAAAACCACACCTGACATACCGGTAGATGGCAGAAGATAAAAATGGATCAGGCAGGGTACTGAACAGGAGCAGAAGCGCATAAGGTGAATTCTACACTTAGATTATCTAGACAATAATTCAGACAAATACTGTATGGCCAAAAAGGAGTACGAAGAAGAGTGAGGGGTCTGCTGTACCGAGGAGAAGCAAGTGCTGCTGGGAAACCTAGCTTTAGCAGATAAGAATTCAGTTGTGTGAAGAGAAATGTACAGAGTGGCAGGTAGAGATGAAAAGACACAAGGGTACAAAAAAGAATCTTCATGATGGACTTAGTCTATATATCAATAATAAGTGGAACTTCAATGTGAAAAAATAATGCAATACTGAGATTAACCCTTTAACAACACAACAATGCATAGCATATTAGATTTTCTAAGAATCATGTCACAGGATTATGCTATAACCAGCAATGCACATTAGATCAGACGACTCTCATATATCAATGCATGCAGCTCCCAAACTGTTGGCAACTCCAGTTATTATTGTGCTTCAGAGAGGTTTTAGTAATATTAACATGAATTTACTGAGTTCTTTAGAATTGCCGATTCTATAACAAATGTTATTAAAAAAAAAAAGACTGAATGGCAAGGGGCTTGATGTCATACACATATTGCAATGGGATTGATTGAAAACCTGAACTCTATTTTAAGAGATATGTCTAATACTTGGACCAGAAATATGAATTTATAGTGTTCGTGCCTGAAACAGTTAAACATCGTTTGTACAATCTGCTATACTCAAGCAAGGTATACAGCAAAACATTACTGGACTTGATCTACTTTATTATAGATAGTTTAATAATATAATAGTCCCCTTTGTACAGAAAGAACACAGACCTTAATTAGACTTCACTTTCCCGTCTCCCCTCTATAAATGGGTACCTTGCAAATTACAAGAGTAAAATAACACTTATTATCATTAAGAGTAACTATGGTTGTTAAAATGTTCCATGTGCTCAGTAGAAATGGCTGATAGAAATAGCTAAGAGACAAAATGATTCCATATCCTGATAAAACAAAAGTCTTATTTCGCTTCGAATGGAACATTATATTTTCTAGTACAAATTGTACTATGTATCAAGAAAATTAAATTGGGCCAAATGGACTAAAACACAGTTTTCAGGATTTCAGCAAAGACTGACTTCAGAGTTGTTATTCTTTTCTATTTCTTTAGGATATTTTTAACTGTTGAAAAAAAAAACCCTACAAACAAGTAAGAAAGTGGGGTACCTCATATTTAACCCTTTCACGACATGTGCCACACACAAACAGCAAAAGTCGGAAGCAGGTGTATGAAGGGGTGAGCTTGCTCTATACTCGGCAGGTAATAACAACAACAATAATAATTTTATTTATATGGTGCCAACATATTCCGCATCACTTTACAATTCAGAGGAGACATATACAGATAATAGGAAAAAAATATTCAGATACCATGAGGATTGAGCAGGGGCGGACAGGCCCAGGTGGAAGGGGAAGAAGTGCCCCCCAGGCAGGTGGTATTGCCCTCATCTAGGGCCGCCCCCCTTACCGAAATGGGCCGGCCGACATTGCTTTGCGGCCACAGCTGCTGGCATCATAGCAGGCGACGCGCCGGGCAGTGTGGTGAGTGACAGTTGGCCGCGAGTCAGCTGACACATCAACCCCAAAGCTCCCCCCTGCTCCTCGCCTCACTGTGTCCGATAGCACCACCCCTGCTCCTTGCCTCACCGTGTCCAATAGCACCCCCCCCCCTCCGCCCTTGCCTCAACGAAGTCTGATAGCACCCCCGTCTCCCACCTCACCGTGTCCGATAGCACCCCCCCTCACCACCTACTCCAAGGGCTGACAGGATCACAGTGCCTCCGGGGGTAAGGTGCACCAGCCCGCCCCTGGGAATGAGGTCCCTGCTCGCAAGCTTACAGTCTATGAGGAAACAGGGGAGGCACAAAAAGTAAATGGTAAAAAGTGCCGCCATATATGGTCCAGTCATCAATAAAATAAATAGGGAATTCATATAATACTGCATGAACCGGTCACCAGCCAGGAACTGTACAAGTACAAATAAAGTGCTATATTGTGCATGGGGGTGTAGGCAGATGACACGTGATTTGGAAAAGGACAGAATGGGTATTTATTACAGCCAGGACCTGCCTCTAACAATCAAAGGTGGAACAAAGCACTGCCCATGATTGTTAACCTGTTTAATGTCGCTGTCAAATTTTGACAGCAGTATTTAACATGCGCTGACATAGGGGCACTCGATTCTAAGTGCTAATCATCATGTCCGTAACGTGATCATGGGGGCACAAATGAATTGCATTGACAGCAAGTGTTCTATTGAAAACCTCTGTGCTTGTCGTTATGGAGATCCCTTGAAACCCCACCTGTGGCCGAGCTTTAAAGAGCGTTAAAGGAAACCGTGATGTTTACAGTATAATGCAATGGTATTGCATTTCTCTATATACCACAAGCAATCAGATGATCACACGTCATAGTCCACTAAGGGTACTACCAACTACAGTGAAAAGTGTAAAAAAAAAAATTCAAATTACCTTTTCCCTATTAAAAATAAAGAGAATAAACAATGAAAAAATAAAATAAAATAAAATAAAAAAAACACATATGTGGTATTACATCATTTGGAAAAGTCTGATCTGTTAAGATCTAAACATAATTGACCCAATCGGTAAACAACATAAAGAGAAAAAAAATCCAAGAACAATAAAATTTAGGGCAGTTTTGACACTGAAATAAATACAAGAAAACATGCTGTAACAAGCGATGAAAACATCATATCTCTCTAGAAATGGTATCTATAAAAATGTTGTCTTGACCCACAAAAAATAAGCCATACTACACCATATGGCACAGCTCCTTCAACAGAAAAGTGACAATGTTACAGGTGTTGGAAAGTGGCAACACAATCCCCAATGCCCCCCCTTCAACTAAAATAATTAAAAAAAGAACATATTTGGTATTGTTGTAATTTACTGATGAGGGGAATCATATTGTATGGTCATTTTTACAACAGAGTGTATGTCATAAAAACAGTTCACAAAAAACAATGTCAGAATAGCATTTTATCACATTTTCACAGCACTTGGAATTTGGCTCTGGGACGAAGGGGAGGAAAAATGAAAACACAAAAAGAGAAATTGTTGACATCTTAAAGGGTTAATGAATCATAGGGGTCCACTTTCAAGCATGATGTACATTCATTAATAGATCACACATGATTTTCATTAGATATGGTGCAAATCTATTTGAAGCAGATGGTCCAGAGGCTACATCAGTGATCTGAGGCTGGAGGATGGGAGGCCCGTGAATCTCTTCCTACCAGAAACTATGGCTCTTCATTTGATTAGCTGAAATGATGTGATATCATATGTGTATCACAATGCAACAATAACATCATGTGAAGCTGGCTAATCTGACAAAAACTGAAGATGGCAGCAAATAAGAGGCAGTTCGGTGGGTCCTACAAATTGATTTGGATCCTCCCTAGTTGCAACCATGCCCAAAAACTGCATATGACAGTGCTGTTTTTTTCTGGCTTCATATTGACAGCAGCCACATACTAAAGTATCCACTAGCATGCTAAGAACATATGTCACTATAGTGCCATCCAGAAGAGTCCATATACCAGCCAGAAACATCCATTAGAACACATTATTGCTCAAGGAGCTCATATCGTTAAAATAAATACAATCATTAAAAATAAATAGTCTGCCTTAATACATTTCTAGCAGGTCCAGTTTTAGTGCTCACCCCGTACCTGCATACTTCAACTGCCCTTGACATAATGGCCAGAAATACCCACTCATGGTTAGCACTGTGCACAGTATTGGCTTAAGCCATCAATATCGGCCAAATCTCATTTGTGTAGCAGATACAAGTAGGGGCAAAGACCAATGGGAACCAGTAAAGCATCAGAGAATGGGGAATCAGTAAGGGTGAGTCGTGTTTCTTTTATTTTTCACCAGTGAGAAAACTGTGTGCATCAAGTTTTACCCCTGGAATGCCTCTAAAAGGCTATTTTCTTATCAGCCTTTCATGGTTGAGATGGGAATATGTCCATTCGAGCTGTGTCTAACAGAGATGGAGCTGCAAATTTAGCCTTGAGCAGTTGAGCAATGCTATGACTCTCATTCATATTTATGACATTGGGAGAAGCCCTTTTACAGCTCACATTCTTAACATGGACTGGTGTCACTTCTAGTGATTATATTTATGTTATCTTATATAGGTTTCTGTACCCCACTTGTATCGAGGTGTTGTTATAAAAACTCCACATCCCATACATTAAAAAAGAAATTGTGACATTGAATGCCATAAGATTACTGATTATATCCTTCATTTAACTAAAAGGACCACTCAACCAAAGGATTCACCTATATTGAAAGATCAAGGTAAAACCCTTGGTGTCATGTGCAAGCATGGCTGTTACATAATATTATATGCAATTTATGTAGAAATACATTGAACTTGAATTCCTATCTACATCTGTCGTACATGTGAAATCATCAGCGTGGGTCAACAATATGGGTCACCAACTATTGGTGCTAGAACCGATCGTGGCCATTTAACCCCTTTGATGCCGATGTCAATAGTGACAGTGGCATTGATCTGCTTGTAGAGGCAGGGGGCTCCATCTTAACTTCCTTCTGCAAAACCCAATAGCAATCGTGTTGTGTTGGTGACCTCCATGGTAACCCCTGGATGAACAGTGGAGGTGTGTGCTAGCACCTGTCATGCCTCCTGCCTGTGTGCAACACACTGATTTGAGGTCCTGTAATGCAAAAATATTGGGAAAGTTTTCGCCCATTCTCCAAAAATATGTACCAATTATAGAACACACTCCAAGATATAAAACTACAAAAAGCTTTATTAAATATATCAAATATAATAATGATAAGTGTCCATACAGAGGTAGTTTATACAGGAGAATAAAATTCCAAAAACAGTCAGTGGTAGGAGATAATAATGTGGAGGTGTTTCCTCATAGAGGAGAAGGGACCAGAGCAGCCTAGCCAAATGATACAAAAACATCAGGGTAAAATGTAAAAGAGCCAAAAGTAATAGTAACAGTAAGGCACACGAGGCCACTTGGCTCAGTAAGCTTGACTCAGTCTTTTGTGAGGAAATAGATTATGTGGTTAATACCAATACTGGAGCAACTACGACTATGACCAATAGACTCAGGCATCTCTTGGGTCATAAAATTCGGTTATGGTGGAACAAGGCCCTCCTGGAACGATATCTAACCAGGGGCCTTGTCCCACGGGGTTTGAGGATACAAGTGTTCCCTTCCATCAAAATTGAGGAAGAATCGTATAAAAACGAATGGGAGGAACTATCTACCACCTGCATACGAGGCTTCATGAGTAAGTATCCTGATAAAAATTAATGAATCCACCTTGAAGTCTATGAGTCTGAGATTAAGGGTATGTGCCCACTAGGCGTTTTGCTGCAGTCCTGAACGCAGGAAACCTGAGGATCTAGAGTCCTTGACAGGAGAAATGCTAAAATCTTGTCGGCGTTTTTTGCGCGTTTTTGCGCGTTTTTGGTGCGTTTTTGGAGCTGCGTTTTTCAGCGTTTTTCCCATTGACTGCACCAAAAACGCACAAAAGAATTGACATGTCCATTCTTTGCTATCCGCACCAAAAACGTAGGTATTTGACAGTTCTTGACACTTGCAAAACTAGTGTGTGGCACAGCGTTTTTGTAAAACCTATAGGTTTTGCTGGGAAGCCCAACCGCAGGAACAGATTAGCATACATTAGCATAAAACCAATGGTTTTCTGCAAGCAGAAAAAAAGCACAAAAAACGCAGCAAAAACGCCCAGTGGGCACATACCCTAACACTATTCAAGAACATCTAGCAAAACAACTAATGAAGGAGCATTGGAAAAATTGAATCAGGATTTAGTGAACATCTTTCATAAGTGGGAAAAAGAGAATCTCATGGCAAAAACAAAAATATGAAAGCGGGATTGCCTAGACTATAAGAACAATTCTGTCTATAGATGAACGGGAAATTACAAAAAGAAACCACAGAATCACCAAAAGACCCTAAGAATAATTCTCAAAAAAATCCTCCAAAAACTCCTTCTAGGAGTCCAGTGTCTCTATCTTACTTATTCTCTTTGGAAAAGGGTCCATCTGGGTTGCGGGTGGAGTTGACACCAGCTCCCAATAGGCTGGAGAAACAATTTAATCCAAAGGGGTCACATCAGGGAAATTGTAAGTTTACACCTCCCCAACCTGTGTTAAAAAGTGCAGGAATGGCATCCTAGAGGTAATTAATCTTTCTAAGCATGTTTTAACTTCATCTAAATTGGAAGTATTACAGCTAGGTTTGTTCCTGACAACCATTTTGATTTTTTTCACAGCCTTAAAGGATCTTCATCTCTTTTCTCACAAACTAATTCTTTGTAAATTATATGCTAAGGGTGATACAGGCACTGGGAATTTTGCACATACTGAATCAGAGATTATACATATGTTGGAGGATCTGGACGAGAATAACGCGGTGGAATGTACATCAGGTAATTTTCCTAAATCAGTCTATCACCAGTCTACCACTTTTCCCCTCTGTCTCTATGTCCAGAGGTGGGGATGTTTTGTAAGCTGGTCACTCCAGACCTGAGAAAACTGACAAACCAACATACAGGTCGTGACAATCTCGCTCGGGCACAATGCCGGGCACTGCAGTAGTTACGTGAATTGCCAGACTTTGTAATAAAACCCTCACATAAAGGGGGAAATGTGGTAACCCGGCCGACCACCATGTATGAGCAGGAGGCATTTAAAAAATTGAAGGTTCGGGATGCCTATTCTATTTTACCATGCAGCAAGTTCACAGCTGAGCTTTTTAAAATTGTGGATAAGGCATTCCAATTGGGTATTATTCCCAAAAAAATTGTGAATGGACTTCTCGTCAAAACTCCCATCATCCCAACTTTTTATCTGTTGCCAAAAATCCACAAAGATCCCTTAATCTCCTGGGGCTTCCAATTGTGACTGGCGTGGGGTGGCTCTGTGAGCCGGTGTGCATGTTTATTGAAAATTACCTGCACCCTCTAGTGGAAACTTTGCCCTCGTACATCAGGGACTCCTCAGACGTCCTGAGGCTGGTTGATGGGATCTTTGTGGATCCAGATACCATTCTAGTAACGGCACATGTGGAATCGCTTTATTCTTGCAACCAGCATCATGATGGTCTCCAAGCGGTTCAGTCTTTTCTGGAAACCTGCCAATGGGAACCCCCAATGTGTACTCTGTTTTTCAACCTGTTGAGATTTATTTTAACACACAATTTCTTCCTGTTCAAGGATAGATTCTTCCTACAGCAATGCGGTACCGCTATGGGCGCGGCGTGTGCACCCTCGTACGCTAATCTCTTTCTTGGCTATTAGGAGAGAGAGATTTTTGGTGAGGGTGCTCACCCTGGTACCCGGGTGTTATGCTGGCTGCGATATATAGATGATGTGTTGATACTATAGAGGGTGGTAGTACACCAGAACTTTCTAGATTTTTTGAAATATTAACTTCCAACAAGTATAACATCAAACTCGCCCACAGATATCACATGTCGTTTGTTGACTTTTTGGACATTAAATTGGTAGTATGTCTGGATGGTTCTATTCAAATGGACATGTTCTGGAAAGAGACATCCATGAATGCATTACTACATGCTACGTCAGCCCATGCAAAATCAACTATTTCGGCCATTCCAGTGGGGCAGTATCTCAGGCCAAACGAGTTTGTTCTACCAAGGAATTCTTTTCATAATTGGGCCCGAGACCTGCACCACAGGTTTTTGGCTAGGGGCTAGGTAAGAAATGCATTAAGAATGGTTTTATAATAGTTTTATAACAGCCCCTCCCCAATAGGTCTCTGGTTCCAGGATATGTTGCCTGATATATTTGTCATATAAGAACAACTTTGACTTCAGGGCAGCACTATTAATTGTTTCTAACTTTGGTTTTAATCTTGTTTTTTCCATTCTCCCCCTCCCCTTGTCCTTTTTCTATTTGGGCCTCAGTAGACATTTCCAATTGGAAATTTGTAGCTGGATTTGTGTGACATGAGAAAGGAATCCATCACTATGGGAGTATATGAAAATACAGAACATATGAAGACAGACTCCTTAATTAATATGCACTCCTTTTCCCTTTATTAGTATGGGAACATGTCACCATTTATGGCATCACCTATGCCCTCATCTGCATAGCACTTTGTGCTGTGCGATGGTAAAATATACCGCTGTATAATTTGGTTTTTGATGTTCTTCTCTCTCTTTTTTTACTTTCTATATTCTCTCTCTATCTTATTATTTGTTGTTAACAACTCAGTGGTTTATATATTGAATCCCGTGCACTATGGGCATGTTTCCAGTGATCTGCCTTTGGTAAAAATGGCCGCCGGGACCGCGCATGCGCCATTTGTGATAAGCAATCTCCAATGCAACGGCGTTCATACCAACGGAAGTCGCGTCAAATAACGCATTTCCAGTTGGGGAGAGCTGGAAGCGCTGGAGGACAGCAGAAGCGGTGGCAGGTGTGTGGCAACACTCCGGTTGCCACCCTCCACAGTACATGAGCATGGGTATTTTAACCCTATGCTTTTCCTTGACCATGGCAACCCTGAGAAAGCACGGGTGAAACACATCGGGGCTCCCCTATTACCTGAAGGGACATCAGCACTTGCCTATATATAATAACTATAGGTAAGCCTTTTTATTTACACCAATAGTTATATGATCTTTAGGTGTGTAGAGGATATGGGTGTCTAAGGCTGGGTTCACATTGGCGTTCGGCTGCGTTGAGCTGGTTTGTGTACTTGCTATTTTGCTTCCGAATGCATTTTGCATTCCTATACCTAACATGGTGTACGCAGGGTCATGCGTAGGTATCAGTATGTATGCAGATGCATCTCTCTGTGTCTTTCTAAGACGCCTGCGACACGCAAATTGTTGCATTTTTTGAGTGCTGAAAAATCCACAAGCGTGCGCATGCGTACAAACCACACATGGTTGTCTATGTGAACGCAGTGGTGCGCAATGACCTGCACATGGCTGTGTTCAATGCACATGCGTTCGTCAAACTGAGCATGCCCAAGAAGTGTTTACCAGCTCCTCCCAACTCCCAGCTGCATAAGGAGGGTGTGTAGGAAATATACATGAATATGCCTGAGGATATCTTGACTCTTGAAGTGAGTATATGCCAGTCTGCATTCTTTTTGTTGTTTGTCATGCTGCCTATAGTGTCTCTCTTGTGTTGCTGCACTGTCTTTCATGGCCATGTAGTTTTTGTCCTATGCCACCTGTACTGTCCCTGTCATGTGTCAAATGCCACCACTTTCTGTATCATGCCACAGTACTATGTCTCATATGCCACCTGTACTGTTCATACCATGCCACAGTAGTATTTCTGAAATGCCAGGTGTACTGTCACTCTGTCTTGTTTCCTATGCCATCTGTACTGTCTGTACCATGCCACAGTAGTATTTCTAAAATGTCAGGTGTACGGTCTCTCTGTCTTGTTTCCTATACCACCTGTACTGTCTGTCATGCCACAGTAGTATGTCTCATATGCCAGCTGTACTGTCTGTATCATGCCACAGAACTATCTTTTAAATGCTACCTGTAATGTTTGTATCATGCAACACCAGTGTGTGAGATATGCCAGGTGTAATGTCTCTCTGTCTTGTTTCCTAGGCCACCTGTAGTGTCTGTATCATGCCATAGTAGTAAGTTTCATATGACAGTTGTACTTTCTGTATCATTCCATAGTACTCTGTCTCATATGCCACAGGGACTGTATCATGCCAGAGTAGTATGTCTTTTATGCTACCTGAATTGTCTCGTTCATGTCTCCTATGCCACTTGTACTGTCTGTATCATGCCACAGCAGTATGTCTCATATGCCATCTGTTAATGTGTATCCCATGCTGCTGTAAAATGTCTTTCACAAGATTGTTTATTTGTTACTTTTGCTTATCTATTTGTGCTTATGTTTTTTTTTTGTATGTTCAGACCACCATCTCTGCTCTGTGGGTCTTTGCTCTGTGGATCTCTGCCCTGTGGATCTCTGCCCTGTGGATCTCTGCCCTGTGGATAATTAATGTAATTAGGCCTACAAAATCAAGTAAGTAGGTTTGTCTTTCCAGGTCTATAATTTAATATGTATATGTATGCTTATGTTTTTTTCTGTGTGCTGTTTGTTTTCCAGAGTACTGCTCCATCTGTGACCTGTGGATATCTACTCTGTGGATCTCGGTTCATGTGTGCTTTGGCCTACAAAATCATGTAAGTAGGTTTGTCCTTGCAGGTATACAATGCAATAGGTATATGTATGCTTATGGTGTTTCATGTTGGCTGTTTATTTTCCAGAGTACTATTCCATCTGCGACCTGTGGATATCTGCTCTGTGGATATCGGTTCATGTGTGCTTCGGCCTACAAAATCATGTAAGTAGGTTTGTCCTTGCAGGTATACAATGTAATAGGTATGTGTATGCTTATGGTGTTTTCTGTTGGCTGTTTATTTTCCAGAGTACTGTTCCATCTGTGACCTGTGGATCTCTGCTCTTTTGGGTCATGTAGAACTGCTGCTAGAATGCTTGGATGGACGCGGGAACTACTGCCTGACTGCTGTGTTGCTGAACTGCGCTCTTTAATGTAAGTATGGCCCCTTTTTTAAAATGAAATACATTATTTGTGGTTTCAATTATTATCTTATGTTTTTAAAAAGTATAAAAAAGTTTAATTGCAGACTTTCACTTGACTGCTCTGCAAAGATTGTTGTCAAGTGAAGAAGTGCAAGATTCACACACTGAAGAGGACACTCACAAAGTCATTTAGTTTGCTGTATTGACTGAAATGTATTTTTTCTCAATATTAAAAAAAAATAAAATTAATATTTGTTTCTTAATAGGACATTTCAAGTGAGGAAGAGCAGTCAAGTGGAGAGGTTTCTTCCCAGGGTCGTCGAGCCCAAGCTCAGGGTGGTGAATCACGTGCTGTAAGTAGTCTGTCCATAATTCTTGATGGTATGGTACTGTCTTTGTATTTTTGCTTGTTGTAAGCTTTTTTTTAATTTATTTTTTGTTGGATTGTGTTTAATGTATAGGTTCCACAAAGGCATCCAGCCAACCCGTTTATTGACAATGACATTCTTGTTGAGCTGGTTCAAGAACGCCAACCTTTCTGGGACACACGTCATCGTCATTATCATCATTCAGACACGGTATTGACTAAACGGCTATGGGAAGAAGTGGCCAGATCATTGATCAAGATTAGGACAATGCCATTCCACAAAACAGGAAGTTATTTGGTAAGTATTGGTACATAATTTAACACTAGGACTACTTGACTCGTGACCCCGCCTAGAACTACTGAAAGGAGTCATTTTGACTCCTTGCTTGTTTTCGTTTATTTTTAGAGTTTCATTTGTGGTTATTTATTAATAATTATATTTTTTGTAATGTATTATTATTGTGAGATCCAACAGTAATGCTTTTGATTGTTTTTTTTCTGCTTTTCTTATTTTTCTACAGAAAATAACAATAATTATAATAGACGTTTTTCAAACTTTTTTTTTTATTCAAGTGCACACATATAAACAACAACTGAAGAACAAAAAGCAGAGAAAATGTAGGTGGAGGAGCATAAAAATGAAAATATGGCGCAGAATTCACCTTCTAAACATTTGATGTTTCGCATTTTAGGCATTGCCTTTGATTTATGGCAGTACACTGCCCACACAAAGACTTACCACAAGTCTTACAATTGCCGACAGATCTATTTTTCTTGAACTTTTCTTTGATCTGGCAAAATTTTGTTTGAACCATCACTTCTGAGCATGTAGAAACTTGGGACGTGGAACCCTTTTCCCTATCTGTGACATAAGGACCACTCAACTCTCTCACAAGCGTTTGCAAAAATGCCTTGCGTGACATTTTTTGGTGGGTAATCTCCTTGAATATTATCCATGCATTTATACCCGCAAAGTCTAAGGCATTTTCAAATGCATGAACAGGCCATCTCCTTGTGCATGTTCGTGTGGTATATTTTCGTGCCATCTGATCCACTACATCTACTCCATATTTTGTTTCATTGTAAAACTTTACCGTTTCTGGAGTTTTTTTAGCGGAATCAGACACAACAACAACATCTGGATGAACGGAACTCAAAATGACAACATTTTTGTTGGGCTTTCCTTGATATACTGTAAGTGTAAAATTGTCTTCATTTCTAAACACTTTAGTGTTGTACAATTCCTCTTTCATGGATTTTATTTCTTTAGGCACTTCTCGCCTTATCTTCTTCAGTGTTCCCACGATGGTTGTTCCTTTGCTTTTAAGCTGTTTAGCTAATTTTACTGAAGTAAAATAATTATCGGTTGTAACATTGCGACCTTTTTTCAAAAACGGGTCCAATAACTTCATTACCACATGGTCAGCTAAACGGTCCTCAGCACGGCGTGTGTCATCTTTGCCTAGATAAGGGAAGCCATTTGCCAGATATTTGCTCTCCTTATCAACAGCTAGCCAATATTTGTGGCCATATTTATCTGGTTTGGAAGGCATGTACTGCGTGAATGGACACCTAGTTTTGCTTGGGAAAAGTTGCTCATCCACCGTTATGTATGGGCCAGGTTTGTAACACGCAATACAATTTTCAATAAACCTGTCCCACACAGTAGAAAATAGAGCAAACTTGTCCGTTTGCAGTCTCTCCGATCGAGTAGATTTCTCATCAAATCTGAGAAACCTCATAATTTCAACAAAGCGGTCCCTAGACATTGTCGCTTTGCAAAACGGTATTCCCGTCATTACACGAAATACTGCTAATCGAGTGACGGTTCGTGCCAGATATTCCACGAGCATAGAATATCGCAATGAATGCATCTAGCTCCTCATCAGATAGAGTAAACTGTAAATTATTGTTCCTGCTTGCTTCTGCAAGCGTACAGTTCTTTATATGTGTCAATATATATGAATCAAAAAATAAACGCCATGCGCTCAAATGACTATCGATAATGATATTTCTTCTGGCGTATCCTGTAGGGCCAGGTGCTTCTCGAAGAATATTTTGGCTGTCACGCCTACCAGGCAAGTGTTCTCCAATTTCAACAGGTTTCCATTGAATACCATCCGCTGAAACTAGTATTCCTTCAGATTCGCCTTCTCTGGTGTTTGTTGTTGCATTACCTTCGCCGCCATCGTTATCTGTTGTTCTTTCATTTCTGGGACGTTTTGCTGATTTTTTCTGTCCACGACCAGGAGGATGGTCACGAGGCAACATAACTGCATGAGCCTGATCCCCAGTTGATGTGCTTGGAATATCTGGAAAAAAGTTGATGAATATTTAGAATTTTTGTTTTGTAAGGGTCCGTGCACACTGGCTGGATTAGCGGCAGAATATCCGACCGGATATTCTCACCACAATCCGGCCCGTACCTGCCCGCTCAGGTACAGAGCGGAGTTTCATACCTGAAGCTCCGCTCCGAACCCCGGGCTGGAGCCGCTGTCTGGGACGGAGCCGTGCTCGCGCGTAAGCAAGAGCTGCTCTGTCCCTGACAGCGGCTCCAGCCCGGGGTTCGGAGCGGAGCTTCAGGCATGAGCGGGCAGGTACGGCCTGTATTGCGGCAAGAATATCCAGATGGCTATTCAGCCAGAATTCTGCTAGTGTGCACAGGCCCTAACTCAGTGTGTGGAAGAACAAATAAATACACATAACTACTTACCTTCTGGATTTGTTCCTTCTGAGTCTTCAGATTCACTTGATATGTTCTGAGGAATGAAATCTTCATCACTTTCAGAATCAAATACATGTTCCTGCAATTCGGATTCCGATTCATCCTCCGGTATGGATTGCAAAGTAGCCAGAATATCCTGAGGCTTTATCAAACGTCTTCTCTCCATATTCCTCACAAATTCCATAATTCTATATAGTTCCCTGCTGAAAAATAGAAATGAAATGAAAACTAAAAGAAATAATAACTGTTCTGCCACCTTCAAAAGTAGGTGGGCTGAATCAGTTGACAGACAGCTAAACTATTTCATAACAATTCATACCTGTATGAGTCTTCAGAGCTCGTATGTCTGCGTCTGTTCTCTTTGTCTCTTCAGCTGAACTGAAAGTAAAGTTACTATCCAGAATACTGTCTCCTGCTAGGACCTTAGAAAAACACCACCCTTCATTAGCATAAGATAAGAGCCTAGAGTAAACAAGCTATTTTGTTCAGCATTACACAGTAATACAAGCAGGTAAAACACAAGGAAAATGTGAAAAGTTGACATGTAAATTGAACTACATCTATATGAACATCAGGGTAAATAAGACAGAGTGAAAAAATTATGCACAAAACTTTATAGCAACATTTAGTGACAAAAGGACCTCAAAATATAGTAGGGAGTCAAAATGACTCCCTTCAGTAGTTCTTGGTAAATTTTGAAAAAAACGCGCAAATTTTTCACCAAAATTATTTATTCTCACAAAATCTTTTTTCACATCATATTTGAGGAAAAGTCACCGAGTTTCAAGCCGGAATTCTGAAAAATGTAGTCACAGAAGAGAAATAAAAAACGAAAGGAGTCAAAATGACTCCATCAGTAGTTCTAGTGTTAAAATGTGATTGAAGTGGTACATGTGGTTGCATTGTGTCTTACTTTTATATTATTTTAAATTTCACAGTGAAAAACGTACGCTGACGTTGGCGCTAAATGAAGGATCGATTCAATCGGGACCTCAAAGAGGAGAAACAAGTTAGAAGTGGTGCTGCACCAACGTTGAAAAAATACAAACATAACTGACAAACGTCATTCCTGAGGCATATGCTTCAACAATGAATGTGAGTATCTTTATGTTGTATTTACAGACAACTTTTTTCTTTTTTTTTTTATTAACACCTAGAACACTTGTTGGACATTGCACATGGGCATCTAGAATGTATGTGAGCTGTCAAAACTGCATCAAAATTAGTAAATATGGCGTAATATGTTGAGTGCATACATAAAACATAATTATTTGTATTTTATTGTGTTTTTCTTTTTTTTTCAGAACATGGAGCAGCACTGCTGAACCTGCAGCATCCTCTGGAGTGGTCCCTCATGGAGCGGCGAATGACCAGTATGGCTTGTCCCAATCTTCGACCAGTGATGGAGCAGCCAGTCAGGCTTCACAGGCTGGGGAGCAGGCAGCCGGACCACCAGGTTTTCCCGTCTCACAGCCCTCTACATCTGGTTTTGTTGGCACTTCTCCCCAGAGGCAGAGGGCCTGGGAGACATCAGTCATGCCCGAGTTTATCCACTTGAGCTCGATTTTTCAGGCAGGGATAACAGCACTTGTTGAACGAGATGCCATGACCGCCTGGAAGACGACCTTGAGAGACAGGCACATTTTTTTTTACAGCAATGGAGTGGGACATGTCGGAAAACCTTACGCCTCAACTCCAGCTGGATGTGATGAATGCCTGTCAGGCTGCTTACAACGTGGCCCTTGAGCAGTCCCAACCTTACCAGCAGTCGGGATATTACCATTCAATCCCTCCTTCACGTCGAGAAAGGGTAGCCCAGCAGCAATGGCATAACATGCCACCAACCACAGTGCACACAGGGACACAAGAAAAACCAAGATATTAAGAAGGTGTGTACATGATAGTCACGCAACAGCTGCAAGCACACTCGCACTATCCACCACCACCAATGGATATTAGGCCACATACACAACGCCAATCCTCAACACTACAGTCAGTGGCACCCCAGCTTCAGGGAGCACCCACAGCACTGCAGACAACAGCACCCCAGTATCACGTAGCATCCACAGCTTTGCAGACTACGGCATCCCAGCATCATGTATCATCCTCAGCATTGCAGACTACGGCACCCCAGCATCACTTAGCATCCACAGCGTTGAGGAGTACGGTACCCCAGCATCACAGTCTTGACCTGAAGGCTGAATCAGGCTCTAGTAATGTAGAGCCTGTAAAGAAAAAAAGAAAATCACAAAAAAAAGGAACAACCTGAGTCTGTAGCAGTGAAAGAGCCGGCGAAAAACGAGGGAGGAAGAAAAAGAATGAACAACCACCTTGCCCCTCACCATCTCTAGTGTGTCTCTAATTTCCAATCTCTCTCTCCCTTCTAATACATCTCAGACTTCAAATATGTTCCTTCCTTCTACCATTGGTCTTCCCATTGTCATGTCAAATGTCCCGTCTACTCCCAACCCATCGTCTAATCCTAATGTGTCTATCCCATCATATAGCCCCATTGACAACATGGATAACAGTGTACGGGACACAATTGTTGAATTTATTGGTTCCCCTCATGCTACTTCATCCCCAAATCAGCACTCTGATTCCCACTTCCTCCCAGTACTACTCAGGACTCTTCATCCAATCTCCATACATTTCGAACATTTCCCCATCCCACCACACCTACACCTATATATAGTTTTTATTTTATTTTCTAAATAAAGAATTTCCTTGGTTCACTATTCTTGTGTTTCCTTTTTTATTTTTTTGCACAACTTGTGTGTATTTAACAATTGTAATGCATTTAGAAATTTTGACTTCATGAGTTTCTGTCCTCCAAAGCTGGTCATTATCTGCATGTAGCTACTATTGCTGAAGGAGTTCATGATTACAGCCCCTGATCAATAGTAATGGTAGGCAACCAAAATCCTTCATTGTTGTAAAGCCTCTCTTTGATGTTTTGCGGCTACCATTAATATTTGCCAAGGGCTTGTAGTCATCACCACCTCCAAAATAGTAGCTAAGGGCCCCTTTACACACAGACTTTCCAGCGATCCCACCAGCGATCCAACCTGGCCGGGATCGCTGGAAAGTCTCTATGCAGTCGCTGGTGAGCTGTCAAACAGGCAGACTCACCAGCGACCAGTCAGCAGAGAGATCGCTGGTAACCAGGGTAAATATGGGGTAGCTAAGTAGTGAACTCTGCTTAGTTACTCGATGTTTACCCTGATTTCCAGCATCCTCCCACTTACAGGCTGGGCTAAGCAGGAGAACGCTGGTAACCATTATAAACACCGGGGAACTAAGCAGAGCATGCTGCTTAGCTACCCAATAATTACCCTGGTTAACAGTGCCCAGCATCTAATGTGTGGCGCTGGGCATTGGCTGGGAGGTCGCTGATCGTTGGTCTCTCGCTGTCACACACAGCGATGCGTGCTGACCTGCGGGAGACCAAGGACCAAAAAATGGTCCTGAACGATTTGTAGTGATCAGCGACCTCACAGCAAGGGCCAGGTCGCTAATGCGTGTCACACACTGCAACATCGCTGGAGAGGTCGCTGTTACATCACAAAACCTGTGATGTTTCAGCGATATCACTAGCAATGTTGCAGTGTGTGATGTACCCTTAAATGGAGACAATGACCACCTTTGGAGTCCAGGAGCACCTCAAGTCCAAAAAACAATGAAAATATCAGGATACTCTAAAAGTAAATGCTTTAACATGTAAAGTAGAAGTATGTAGTCATTTCTGAAATGTTTGATTAGTAGTCAGGAATTTTAGTCTATTTGTGTGGTCAAACAACTTCAGGTGTGACTTTAAAGCCTTTGTAGAAGTTGTGTGACCAAGCTAATAGAGTACAAGTTATAATTACTAATCAAACAGTTTAGCAATCACAACATAGCTGTAATCAAACTGTAACGCTTTAAAGGTACTTTACTTTCAAGGTGACTTTTTTCTGAAACAAGAGGTGTTGCCATCCTCCAAAGCTGGTCATTATTAGAGATGAGCGATGTTCGATTCGAATAGTTCGCCAATCTCAAATTCGAGTTGATTTTGGCGCTATTCGAGTCATTCCCGAATTCGAACAATTTGGTTCAAATGTGACCGGAGTTCCCGCGAGAACATGACGTAACCACAGGTCCTAGAAGCACAGGACCTTGCCGGAAAGCTTAAAATAGATATGTTTATGTTTCGGACACTTTCTTTTACTTAAAGAAAGGGTCTGAAACATAAAAATATCTATTTTAAGCTTTCCGGCAAGGTCCTGTGCTTCTAGGACCTGTGGTGACGTCATGTTCTCGAGGACCTCCGGTCATGTGACCGGAGTTCCCGCGAGAACATGACGTCACCACAGGTCCTAGAAGCCACAGGACCTTGCTGGAGGCTTCGGTGGACCGCGGACAGGTGAGCATTGATTATTTTTTTATTTTTAACACTTTATTTCACTTTTTTTCACTTCCACAATTTATGTATATACATTGTGGAAGTGAAAAAGCCCCACAAGCCCGGTGTGTTCATTTTCCGGGGTGTTTGACGGTGTTCGTCGAGCATTCGACGAACATTCGTCGAACACCCCGTCGATTCGACGAATCGAATCGTATTCGAACACCGGGGTGGTGGCTCATCTCTAGTCATTATCTGCATGTAGCTACTATTCCTGAGGGGTTCATGCTTACAAGCCCTTGGCAAATATTAAAGAGGACCTGTCACTCCCCTGGTGCATGGCAATCTAAATGCACCACTGAATGCAGCATGCCTGCTGCATTCTGGGAAGGGGTCCCCCATGGCTCTAGCCCCCCTGTGTGCTGAGAAATAGACTTTATAAATCTTACATATAATGATTTCAGAGGGCATTCCTTCTTATGGAGTCAGTGCTGGCACGGAGGTTTTTCCCTGCCTCTGGTCACTCTGCACCACCTCCTGCTGCTCTGTTCCTCCTCCTTATTGTGTCCACCCTCCTCCTCACATGCGCCGATGTCTAAGCTTCTGTTCTCATGCAGGCGCATAGCGAGGTCGTGACCTCAGCCGCCAGCTCCCGTCCTCGCTGTGCGCCTGCATGAGATCAGAAGCTTAGATGTTGGCACAGGCGAGGAGGGGGGCTGACACAATAAGGACAAAGAACAGAGCTGCATGAGGCGGGACAGAGCAGTCGGAGGCATGGAAAAACCTCTGTGCCAGCGCTGACTCCATAAGAAGGAAAGCCCCCCGGACTCACTATATGTAAGATTTATAAAGTCTATTTCTCAGCGCACAGGTGGGTTAGAGCCTTGGGGGACCCCTTCCCTGAAAGCAGCAGGCATGCTGCATGCAGTGGAGGATTTAGATTGCCATGCACCAGGGAGGTGACAGGTCCTCTTTAATGGTGGCGACACAAACTCCTCCCTTTGCCTAAAGCAACTGACGTTGTCTGACCAACCTACATAGAATAAAATAGATTATTAATAATCAAACATTTCTGAAATGACTACATAGCTATAATACTTTTACTGTTTTATTATAATGAAGTACCGTATATACTCGTGTATAAGCCGACCCGTGTATAAGCCGACCCCCCTACTTTTGCCCCCAAAACCTGGGAAAACCTATTGACTCGTGTATAAGCCGAGGGTGGACCCCAGCACAGGTATACAGCCCCCAGCAGTGTGGTATACAGGCCCCCTCAGTGGTATACAGCAGCCTCCCCAGTGGTAGTATACAGCAGTCTCCCCAGTGGTAGTATACAGCAGCCTCCCCAGTGGTATATACAGCAGCCCCAGAGCGGTATACAGCAGCCCCAGAGCTGTATACAGCAGCCCCAGAGCTGTATACAGCAGCCCCAGAGCTGTATACAGCAGCCCCAGAGCTGTATACAGCAGACCCAGAGAGGTATACAGCAGACCCAGAGAGGTATACAGCAGACCCAGAGGGGTATACAGCAGCCCCAGAGGGGTATACAGCAGCCCCAGAGGGGTATACAGCAGCCCCAGAGAGGTATACAGCAGCCCCAGAGAGGTATACAGCAGCCCCAGAGAGGTATACAGCAGCCCCAGAGAGTAATACAGCAGCCCCACAGAGGAATACAGCAGCCCCAGAGGAATACAGCAGCCCCAGAGAGGTATACAGCAGCCCCAGAGAGGTATACAGCAGCCCCAGAGGGGTATACACAGCAGCCCCAGAGGGGTATACACAGCAGCCCCAGAGGGGTATACACAGCAGCCCCAGAGGGGTATACACAGCAGCCCCAGAGGGGTATACACAGCAGCCCCAGAGGGGTATACACAGCAGCCCCAGAGGGGTATACACAGCAGCCCCAGAGGGGTATACACAGCAGCCCCAGAGGGGTATACACAGCAGCCCCAGAGGGGTATACACAGCAGCCCCAGAGGGGTATACAGCAGCCCCAGAGGGGTATACAGCAGCCCCAGAGCTGTATACATCAGCCCCAGAGCTGTATACATCAGCCCCAGAGGTATACAGGGGTACCCAGTGGTATACCGGGCCCCCCCTTTGCTGGTGGCAACCTGTAAAAGAAGATACCATTATACTTATCGTATCACCGCCGCCGCCGCTCTGTCACCGTCACCGCGCTCCTCCTGGTCTTCAATCTTCCTTCACCATCACCGCGCTCCCCCCCTTGCTGGTGGCAACCTGTAAAAGAAGATATCGTTATACTTATCGTATCGCCGCCGCTCTGTCACAGTCACCGCGCTCCTCCTGGTCTTCAAGCTTCCTTCACCGTCGCACAGGAAATGATGTCATTTCCTGTGTGACGGTGAAGGAAGCATGAAGACCCGGAATAGCGCGGTGACGGTGACAGAGCGGCGGCGGCGGCGGCGATACGATAAGTATAACGATATCTTCTTTTACAGGTTGCCACCAGCAAGGGGGGGCCCGGTATACCACGGGGGGGACTTTTCAGCATTATTTCTTAGTTTAAAAAAAAAAAATAATTACCGTATATACCCGTGTATAAGCCGAGGGGGGACTTTTCAGCACATTTTTTGTGCTGAAAAACTCGGCTTATACACGAGTATATACGGTAAATGTTCTTCATATTCATACTATTAACACAGGTGAAGAAAAAAAACATCCAATTAGGAAGTATCCTATCTTCAACTTTGGATAAACTTTATTTTGTTGAGTAAACACTTGCAATCCAATTAATTGCCAGGATCAACAGGTCTTTCATCAAAATGGTTGTACGTTACATAAACGTTAAAGAACTATGCCACTAAAATGCAACAATGGCTGTACTACTGGTAAAAAAAAAAAGATTGTGCATGGAAAATTTTAACAACATTATAACAACATTGTGTATGATAGAGGCAGTAACATATACACAAAAAAAACAGTGGGAGGAAGGGGGGTGGTTAAAATGTATTAAAATGCAAAATTATAGGTTATCTACATGACATATATTCTAACATGTATGTCACACAAACAGATTATTACACCATGTCAACCTCCCATGACTAACATCCATTGTCTGATACAAAGTTATCCCTCATGTTGGCTACTTCAACTGCAGTCCTCACAGGGTGATCATGGTAGTCATCCAATTGGATTTCAATCTTCTCTTCAATATTGATACGGTGCTGTTCTTTTGCTATGATGAAATTGAGTTTTAAGATTGATGGCTGTTCCCAAAATGCGCCATTTTGAGGCCAGCACACCAATGTCACACTCTACTGTTCTTCATGCCCTTGTCAGCTGGTAATTGAAAATCATTTTGCTGCGAATCAAGTCACGACTTGAGTATGGTTTGAGGAGGTTACCGCACATTTGCAAAGACTCGTCACCAACCACAAAAAATTGCATTGGCGGACTTTCCGTGTTTGGAAGAGGTCGTGGCGGTGGCATGTTAAAATTGTTGCCATATAAATGATGGCCCATGACAGAGTTTTTAAAATTCTGCGAGTCATTGCTTCGTCCATATGAGCCTATGTCAACAGCGACAAAAAGACAGTCAGCATCCGCAATAACCATAAGAACAATTGAAAAATATTTTTTATAATTTAAGTACTCGGTTCCACTTCCATGAGGTTTCTGGATCCGAATATGTTTGCCGTCGATGGCCCCAATACAGTAAGGAAAATTACAAATCTCCATGAATACGGCCGCATTTTCCAGCCACAATTCACCCACAATTCAGTAGTGGGTTGGGGTAGGAATTCTACACGTAGAACATCACATAATGCACGGCAGGTCTCTACAACTATCCCAGAAAGCGTGGACACTCCAATCCGGAGCTGGAAATATAGAGATTTTAAGTTCTCTCCGTTAGCCAGGAATCTTCCAAACAGAAAAGGGAAAAAAAAGTAAGTAGTTGACTTTTATAACAACAATGAATTATTGGTATAAAAAAGGTAAGTAACTCGGTCACCAAAAGACAATCCTCCACAGAAATCGAACGTCGGAGTTGTGTGTTCTGCCTCGTGATGGATCCTCGGACACAACGCAGCAAGTCATTGAAGCTGTCTTGGGACATCCTGATATAGCGAATAATTTATGCGGGTTGTCACGAAGCTCGGCATACGACAAGTGGTAGCCTCCGCGGCCCTCTCAAACTTCAAGGATGGGGTGTTGCCAGAAGCGACGAGAATGTCTTCTCCGTCTTGTTCTCCTCCTTTCTTCCTCATGAGCCACAGCGTTGGCAAATGCATTTTTCAGGGACAAATCCAAGTCGCGGTAGAAGGTCTCCATGCCAAGATCCATATTGAAGCGTGATGGCAGCAGCAAAAGCAAAGGATTTAAGCTGTCCAGGGTCTTTATTTATATTTTTACCAAGAGACACACCCATTGGGTGTGTCATTACAAAAGGAAAATCTCATTGACTTATCGAACACATGCATATAAAACACACAAACGCTGGTGTAAACGCATGCATGCGCATGGTGACGCAGCATTATTTTCACCGCATGCATAGGCATATTGTGGGAAAAAAGCGCTGTGCATGTATGCGTTTTATCATGCGTTTGGACATGATCAGCGTGCATTGCTATTTAAGCCCATCTAGTCAGAGTCTATACCTGACTTAGAGTTACCCACTAGGGCTGTATTCTGGATACCTATTACTCTCTCCACAACTAATTCTTGGTGGGGTCATATGACCTGAATTCTCCCACATCATTGGTATAATTACTGTTGGCTCTTTTACATTTTACCCTGGTGTTTTTGTATCATTTGGCTAGGCTGCTCTGATCCCTTCTCCTCTACGGGGAAACCACCTCCACAATATTATCTCCTACCACTGACCGTTTTTTGGAATTTTATTCTCCTGTATAAATTACTCTGTATGGATTGCACTGATCATTGTTACACTTGATATATTTAATAAAGCTTTTTGTAGTTTTATATCTTGGAGTGTGTCCTATCATTGGTGCATATTTTTGGAGAATGGGCGAAAAGTTTCCTAATTTTTCTTTTGACTATGTTAGCTATTTTGCAGGGAAATGCCCTTTAACTAAACATCATACACCATTTGGTCCCAAAATGTTGTATTTAATGCAAAAGTATTGCAGAGTATTATATCAGCGATCAATTAAGGGAAAGTTGATGTCCCATTTTGGGACAAGGTAAATAAAAGTTAATTTAAAGAAAAAAAAAAAATTAGCATGCCTGGGGCTTTTCAAAAGTGACATGCATTCACAATCTATTCCAGCCAAAATGTCTTCAGAGACGCGCACCAGGGATGATCAGAAGTTCTTCCAGTCATGCACAGTGCACCTCTCTGAAGGCGGGACGTGTACACCCAGCTTAAAAGGCTGCTGAAATGAGCCATGCACATGCACAAGATTCCCAATCGCTGGCAATAACCTGGCTAGTGCCCACAAAACTTGTTTCAACTTTTCACCTCAAACACCTCTCCGTGAGGGGTTAGAGCTGTGTATTTATGCAGTCTTAATTGCTGCAGCCATGCCAACCAGGCTAAGGCTACTTTCACATAACGATTTTGTAAAATCCGATGCTGTCCGATATAAATCGGACAGCATCGGATTCCTCTGATGCCTGGAATCGGGTGCCAAATAGGCACCCGATTCCGACAGAAAATAGGATGCCCGCCCTCCTGTCAGATCGCTCCCTGAGAGCTGTCATGTCTCTCCCCCGGTCCTCTCCTTTATCCCCTGTGTCTCCCCTCTTGGCCCCCGGTCCTCCCCTCTTGGCCCCCAGTCCTCCCCTCTTGGCCCCCGGTCCTCCCCTCTTATCCCCTGTGTCTCCTCTCTGCACCCCCGGTCCTCCTATGAGTCCATCCCCAGTCCTTCAATGTGCTGCCCCCATGTGTCCTCCGGCCCCCCCATGTGTCCCCCTCCTCTCCTCCTCTCCTTTTGTCCTCCTCCTCCTCTCCTCTTATCCTCCCCTCTCCTCCTCTCCTTTCTGACCTGTCCACGACTCCTGCACGGTCCGCGCGTCTCCGGTGTCTGGCTGTTCTGTCTTCAGTGCTGCCAGGACCTCTCGTGATTCTCGTGATGTCACAATCACATGACTGCCGGCTATTGGTTCCTGGCAGTCATGTGATTGTGACATCACGGCAGGTCTTATCAGCACAGACGGCAAGATACCTGGAGACACCGGAGACGCCGGGAGACGACGTGGGCCTCATGGACAGGTGAGCATAGTTTTTTATTTTTTTAATTAACCCATTCATTCACTTTTGGAGCGATTTTAGTGTACTGAGCATGCTCAGTACACTAATATCGGTCCGAGGAGACATAAGATGTTTCCTCGGATCCTGCTCCATAGGGCCCCATGTCAAATTGATCGGGTCGGATCGGATGTGCACTAAATGCCATCCGATCTGGTCCGATCCGAATCTGTCAGATTTTATTTTCGGTGCAAAAATCGGAGCAAGCTCCGATTTTTGCACCGAAAAAAAAATCGGACAGATTCGGATTGGACCAAATCGGATGGCATTTAGTGCACATCCGATTCGGTCCGATGCCCATAGGGCTGCATGGGGCCCAAAATCGGTCCGATGCTGTCCGATTTTTATCGGACAGCATCGGAACTGATAAAATCGTTATGTGAAAGCACCCTAACAAGAGGCATTTTCCGGGAGGAATATATTTCCCATCTACCACCATACGCCTTACTGCATCATAGCACACAGAGGACAACATAGTGTATGCAACTTTAAATGGAACTTTTCTGCTTATTCATGCTTGCCAAACCATGAGTACATGAATAAGTTGATGGCTCCTACATTCTAAACATCTGTTTTGTGCTGAAATGCTGATGTGTCTCAAAGAAAACCATGGCTGAATGGGCAGATTGCGACATGACGATTCCAAGGGGAAGTTCCTGCAAGCTCCTCTCCGCCTGCTCAACTATACACACACTCACACTGAGAGAACCCTATTAGTCCAGCTAAATGGGCTTGGAGTTGCCAGCGATCACCTTACTCATGGACTAGTCACCTCAACCCCAGCTGTGGTTTCAATTATGTAAATCCCTAAAATGCAACTGCCTTTCAGGCTGAAACACTCAAATTAAGAAAACAAGAGACAGTCTTTTATTCATGCCACCCATGGTTCGTGCAGTGTGAACCCACATAACAGTCTCCCTTTATGAAACAGATGTCACTCATCAATGAAATGGCACTTACTAAGATCCATGCTTTTTGATGTCTTCAGATTGTAGTTATCATTCTGTTGGGATCCTTCTATTTCTGATCTGTTTGCAAAATATATATACATATTAATAATTCTCTATGTAGGAAACTAATATATAAATTTCTTTAGATATATACGGTTAACAAATTATGCAATATGTTCTATGTAACACAAACACTATTTTTTCAATTCCACAGTCTACAAATTCTGATCTGAGAGTTTCAGCCAGATCAAGGCATGTACAGTGTCTACAAGTAGTCTTCAACCCCCTGCAGATTTAGCTGGTTGACACATGCGGAATTAACTTGGCATTGTGACATTTGGACTGTAGATCAGCCTGGAAGTGGGAAATGCACTGCAGCCAAAAAGATTTTTAAATTTTTTTTTTTTTTTTTTTTTTTAAAGGGTTAAAAGTTAATTCAGAGGGTCATTTATTATTCAACCCCTCAAACCACCAGCATTCTGTTTGGTCCCCCTAAAGTATTAAGAAGTAGTTCAGGCACAAAAACAATGAGCTTCACATGTGTGGATTAATTATCTCTTTTGCCAGCCTTTTCTGACTATTTAAGACCCTCCTCAAACTTGTGAACAGCACTCATACATGGTCAACATGGGAAAGACAAAGGAGCATTCCATGGCCATCAGAGACAAGACCGTGGAGGGTCACAAGGCTGGTAAGGGGTACAAAACCCTTTCCAAGGAGTTGGGCCTACCTGTCTCCACTGTTGGGAGCATCTTCCGGAAGTGGAAGGCTTATGGAACTACTGTTAGCCTTCCACGGCCTGGACAGCCTTTGAAAGTTTTCTCCCGTGCCGAGGCCAGGCTTGTCCGACGAGTCAAGGCTAACCAAGGACAACAAGGAAGGAGCTCCAGGAAGATCTCATGGCAGTGGGGACATTGGTTTCAGTCAATACCATAAGTAACGTACTCCACTGCAATGGTCTCCGTTCCAGACGAGCCCGTAAGGTACCTTTACTTTCAAAGCGTCATGTCAAAGCTCGTCTACAGTTTGCTCATGATCACTTGGAGGACTCTGAGACAGACTGGTTCAAGATTCTATGGTCTGATGAGACCAAGATCGAGATCTTTGGTGCCAACCACACACGTGACGTTTGGAGACTGGATGGCACTGCATACGACACAAGAATACCATCCCTACAGTCAAGCATGGTGGTGGCAGCATCATGCTGTGGGGCTGTTTCTCAGCCAAGGGGCCTGGCCATCTGGTCCGCATCCATGGGAAGATGGATAGCACGGCCTACCTGGAGATTTCGGCCAAGAACCTCCGCTCCTCCATCAAGGATCTTAAGATGAGTCGTAATTTCATCTTCCAACAAGACAACGACCCAAAGCACACAGCCAAGAAAACCAAGGCCTGGTTCAAGAGGGAAAAAATCAAGGTGATGGAGTGGCCTAGTCAGTCTCCTGACCTTAACCCAATTGAAAACTTGTGTAAGGAGCTCAAGATTAAAGTCCACATGAGACACCCAAAGAACCTAGATAACTTGGAGAAGATCTGCATGGAGGAGTGGGCCAAGATAACTCCAGAGACCTGTGCCGGCCTGATCAGGTCTTATAAAAGATGATTATTAGCTGTAATTGCAAACAAGGGTTATTCCACAAAATATTAAACCTAGGGGTTGAATAATAATTGACCCACACTTTTATGTTTAAAATTTATTAAAATTCAACTGAGCAACATAACTTTTTGGTTTGTAAGATTTATACTTCTGTTAATAAATCCTACTCTCGTTTGCTGTTTGAAGGCTCTAACTTATTTGCATCTTATCAAACCACCTAAATCTGCAGGGGGTTGAAGACTACTTGTAGGTACTGTACATGCAAACTAATTTTACCTTAGTACTTCCCTAATGTCATGACACAGACACGCAACCCAGATGTCAGTCTACCACAATGGTGCATAACCAATTCCGATCCAAAAGTTTATTCATTCATTGAAGCATTCTCTGGGGCTTCAATAAATCTAAAAATGGTATTACCTTGCCGAAATTTTTATGACCTGTGTTTAACTCTCAATAACTGGTCAGTCCATATCCACCCACCTCCTCATGCACACCTGATTGCCCTTAGCTGAAGATATCTTCAGAACCATGAGTCTGATCCAGACTTTAGTCTGATCCATGCACTTTTCCTCATGCATTTTTTTAAGTGCAGTTTTCTAAGTGCTAAACTTTTAATTAGACTCAAATTGGACTGTACGGTAATGGGATAGAAAGCCACTACAATGTTTCTGTTCACTTTCACCCCCATACTACTTCATTTCTTACTAACTCCTCTAATCCCTCCACCTAGTAAAGAGCTAGTCATCTCTCCCTCCATCCTACCCAGCCATCTCACCTCCTTCTCAGAACTGTTCCTCCACATACATTCCTTTCTCTCCAGACAAACATGGCCACATCATGCCCTATCCTGCTCCCACCTTCTAATGCTGTCTTTGCTGCTCCTCATTGCTGGCAATGTATCCACAAATCCTGGCCTTCCTCAACACATCCCCACACTCATTTTTAACACCCTGTCACAATCCTCTACAAGTTTTTGCAACTCTGACAACCTCATATCCATTCAACCAGCCCCCGCTCTCCCTACCTGGAGCATTCTGTCTGCAACAAACTGTAGTTCATCCATGACTTTTTTATCACTAAAAAAAAGTTTCCTTTTGTTGGAAAATGTTTAGTGCATGAACTCCATTCCTGTATATGTAAGTGTTCTATTGGTAGGTTTGTGTATTGTCTATAAAGTTATATTAAAAAAAACACTCCCAGAGGCTTACACAAAGGAAAGACCATATGATTTTACTCAGTTTCCTGTGCCTGTGCATAAAAGAAGAAGCAGCCTGCTGATGCTGCACAGAGACACTTATGATATGTATATTCCTGATTCCACAAAGTCTATCATATCTGTACCTGTTTATTGATAATTAAAGCTTTGCTCTGTTGTCAACACGCTTGAGAATATCCTGAATGATCCACTGCCAATACCTTCCTTGGCATCACTGAAACCTGGCACACCCCCTCTAACACGTCTCTCCAGCTGCACTTTCTTATAGCAGATTTAATCTCTCTCACACCCCTTGCCACAACAAGAAACGTGGTGAAAGAGTTGGCTTGCTCCTGTCCGATAACTGCTCCTCTATCCCAATTACGCTACCACCCTCTGATACTCTTCCCTCGTTTGAGGTGCACTCTGTCCACATCTACTCCCCCTCCAACCTCCATCTGGCTGTGCTCTACCGCCCCCCAGAGCTAGCCATCTCCACCTTTCTCGACCACTTTACCACCTGGCTACCGTATATACTTGTGTATAAGCCGACCCGTGTATAAGCCGACCCCCCTACTTTTGCCCCCAAAACCTGGGAAAATCTATTGACTCGTGTATAAGCCGAGGGTGGACCCTAGCACAAGTATACAGCCCCCAGCAGTGTGGTATACAGCAGTCCCAGAGGTATATACAGCAGCCCCAGTGGTAGTATACACGCAGCCCCAGTGGTATATACAGCCCCAGTGGTAGTATACACACAGTCCCAGTAGTATATACAGCCCCAGTGGTATATACAGCCCCAGTGGTAGTATAGACGCAGCCCTAGTAGTATATACAGCCCCAGTGGTGTATACAGCCCCAGTGGTAGTATACAGGGCCCCAGCAGTATATACAGCCCCAGTGGTAGTATACAGGCAGCCCCAGTAGTATATACAGCCCCAGTGGTATATACAGCCCCAGTGGTAGTATACAGGCAGCCCCAGTAGTATATACAGCCCCAGTGGTATATACAGCCCCAGTGGTAGTATACAGGGCCCCAGCAGTATATACAGCCCCAGTGGTAGTATACAGGCAGCCCCAGTAGTATATACAGCCCCAGTGGTATATACAGCCCCAGTAGTATATACAGCCCCAGTGGTATATACAGCCCCAGTGGTAGTATACAGGGCCCCAGCAGTATATACAGCCCCAGTGGTAGTATACAGGCAGCCCCAGTAGTATATACAGCCCCAGTGGTATATACAGCCCCAGTGGTAGTATACAGGCAGCCCCAGTAGTATATACAGCCCCAGTGGTATATACAGCCCCAGTGGTAGTATACAGGGCCCCAGCAGTATATACAGCCCCAGTGGTAGTATATAGCAGCCCCAGTGGTAGTATATACAGCCCCAGTGGTATATACAGCCCCAGTGGTAGTATACAGGGCCCCAGAGGTATATACAGCCCCAGTGGTGGTATATACAGCCCCAGTGGTAGTATATAGCAGCCCCAGTGGTAGTATATAGCAGCCCCAGCGGTAGTATACAGCATCCCCAGTAATGCAGGGCCCCCCCAGCCTTGCTCCGGTCACCTGTAAAGCAAAATATACTTATCACTGTCCCGCTGTCCGCGCCCGCTCGCCGCTGCCGTCCGCGATCCTCCATCTTCATGCGTCCTCTTCCTGTTTCCTGTGTTCGGCGCCGGTAATGACGTCATTGGCAGCGACGAACACAGGAAACAGGAAGAAGACGCATGAAGATGGAGGATCGCGATGTCGGCAGCGGCGGGCGCGGACGGCAGCGGGACAGTGATAAGTATAATTTGCTTTACAGGTGACCGAAGCAACGCTGGGGGGCCCTGCATTACTGGGGATGCGGGGGCTGCTGTATACCGCTGTATACAGCAGCCCCCACACTGACTCGCGTATAAGCCGAGGGGGGTACTTTTCAGCCCAATTTTTGGGCTGAAAAACTCGGCTTATACGCGAGTATATACGGTACTTGTTTTCCTTTCTGCTGACATCCCCACTATCATCATGGGTGACTTCAACATCCACATTGACACTTCCACCTCGGCTGCCTCTAAACTTTTATCCCTGACTGTCTCCTTTGGCCTCACTCAATGGTCCTCTGCGGCCATTCACAAAAATGGCCACACGCTGAACCTTATCTTCACCTGCCTCTGTTCCCTTACTAACCTCTTTAACTTAAAAAATATATATTTGTACCGTTAGCCAGTAGATAGAAAAATATTAGAATCTGAGAGTCCTCAGTGGTTGATACCTTTTAATGGCTAACTGAAAACATGGTAAGAGAAAGCAAAGCAAGCTTCTGAGACACTAAGGTCTCTTCATCAGGCTAATAATCCATCAAAGCCAGTAATCATCCCTGTCTGAGCTCATAGTGTAATATTAAAGGTAAAAAAAAGCATTTATGCACTTATATTTTCTTATGTAAATGAGGCAGGGTGTAGACATCTTGGAGGATGTAGTCACTCTGGCACATTAATAGTTAACATTTCAGCCACATTTAATAATGAAGCTGTAGGGCTTGTGTAATGCACGATCATGTGACTATAATAGGTGGAGCTAAGTGTCCATAGACCATAATGAGTTTGCTTGCTTAGCTCCACCCACTATGATCACATGATCAGTACATCACACAGGTCCTTTATATAGAGAAGTTAACATGGAGTTTACTGTTAACCTGACAGAGTTACTACGTCCTCCAAGGTGTAGTCACTGCCTAAGAAAATTTAAGTGTATAAATGCTTTCTTTTCACCTTTAACATTACACTATGAGCTCAGACAGGGATGACTAGAATAGAACTATGAAGCTGCAGGTACAAACAGTGATAGCTGACAGATTCCCTTTAAAGGTTGCTTCAAGTCTTCAGGATGTATTGCCTGTCCATATAATGATGTGCATATAAAGTCTGTGGAGCCTCGTTTAGGAGTCTCAACACAGGACCTAGGCTACTACTAGACATTGCTCCCACCTAGCTAGAATCCTACTCCACACTGATGAGGGGCAACACCCCAAAACAGCTTTCTGTAGATGGATACCTGGCCTTGGTATTCCATTGTCATATCTTTAAGCTCGTAAAGAGCTGGATATTGACTCAAAGGGCCACTTAATATGGTGGATATGGTGGTCTCCTCAAAGAGCCACCCCATGGCTAGGTCCTTCCCTGGAGGGATATCTGGCTAGTCCTGTGTTGAGACTCCTAATCGAGGCTCCACAGACTTTATTTGCATATATGTAATTCCCAGGAGGCAGTGCGCCCAGTAATTCACTGAGTCCTTTAGCCGTCTGCCTGCAATGTTTTCTTGGATTGTAAAAGTATTCAGCCCCCTTGAACTTTTCAACCTTTTGCCATATTTCAGGCTTCAAACATAAAGATATAAATTCTAATTTTTTTGTGAAGAATCAACAAGTGGGACACAATCGTGAAGTGAAACGAAATTTATTGCATATTTTAAACTTTTTTAACAATTAAAAAACTTAAAAGTGTAGTGTGCAATATTATTCGGCCCCCCTTTAGTTAATACTTTTGCTACGGTTACAGCCGCAAGTCGCTTGGGGTATGTCTCTATCAGTTTTGCACATCAATAGACTTAAATTCTTGTCCATTCTTCCTTGCAAAACAGCTCGAGCTCAGTGAGATTGGATGGAGAGCGTTTGTGAACAGCAGTTTTCAGCTCTTTCCACAGATTCTCGATTGGATTCAGGTCTGGACTTTGACTTGGCCATTCTAACACCTGAATATGTTTATTTTTGAACTATATCATTGTAGATTTTGCTTTATGTTTTGGATCATTGTTTTGTTGGAAGATAAATCTCCGTCCCAGTCTCAGGTCTTTTGTAGACTCCAACAGGTTTTCTTCGAGAATGGTCCTGTATGTGGCTCTGTCCATCTTCCCATCAATTTTAACCATCTTCCCTGTCCCTGCTGAAGAAAAGCAGGCCCAAACCATGATGCTGCCACCACCATGTTTGACAGTGGGGATGGTGTTTTGAGGATGATGAGCTGTGTTGCTTTTATGACAAACATATCATTTTGCATTGTGCCCCAAAAGTTCGATTTTGGTTTAATCTGACCAGATCAGCTTATTCCACATGTTTGGTGTGTCTTCCAGGTGGCTTGTGGCAAACTTCAAACAAGACATTTTATGGATATCTTTGAGAAATTGATTTCTTCTTGCGACTCTACCATAAAGTACAGATTTGTGCAGGATTGTTGTCCTATGAACAGACTCTCCCACCTCAGCTGTAGATCTCTGCAGTTCATCCAGAGTGATCATGGGACTTTTGGCTGCATCTCTGGTCAGTCTTCTCCTTGTTCGGGATGAAAGTTTAGAGGTATGGCTGGGTCTTGGTAGATTTGCAGTGGCCTGATACTCCTTCCATTTTAATATGATCGCTTACACAGTGCTCCTTGAGATATTTAAAACTTGGGAAATCTTTTTGTATCCAAATCCGGCTTTAAACTTTGCGACAGCAGTATCTTGGAACTGCCTGGTGTGTTCCTTGGTCTTCATGATGCTCTCTGCATTTGAAACAGAACCCTGAGTCTATCACACAGCAGGTGCATTTATACAGAGACTTGATTCCACACAGGTGGATTCTATTTAGTCATTTAAGACTATATTGGATCATTCAGAGATCCTCACTGAACCTCTGGAGTGAGTTTGTTGCACTGAAAGTAAAGGGGCCGAATAATATTGCACGCCCCACTTTTCAGTTTTTTATTTGTTAAGTTTAAAATATCCAATAAATTTTGTTCTACTTCACAATTGTGTCCCGCTTGTTGTTGATTCAATTTGATTTTATATCTTTATGTTTGAAGTTTGCCACAAGCCACCTGGGATACACACCAAACATGTGGAATAATGTGCTCTGGTCAGATGAAACCAAAATCGAACTTTTTGGTCACAATGCAAGAAAGGCAAGAATTTCAGTCTCTCGATGTGCAAAATTGATAGAGACATATCCCAAGCGACTTGCAGCTGTAATGGCAGCAAAAGGTGGCGCTACAATGTATTACCTCAATGGGGTTGAATAACATTGCACGCCCCACTTTTCAGTTTTTTATTTGTTAAGTTTAAAATATCCAATAAATTTCGTTCCACTTCACGATTGTGTCCCACTTGTTGTTGATTCTTCACAAAAAAATTAGAATTTATATCTTTATATTTGAAGCCTGAAATGTAGCGAAAGGTTGAAAAGTTCAAGGGGGCCAAATACTTTCACAAGGCACTGTACTTAACCATTTAAATGGACATTTACATGTTGTGTCCGTGTTTGGTTTGTTTAATTTTTGTCTTATAATATTTGGCTATTTTTACAACAATTTTTGAAACAAGTTGTCAACCTCCTTTTTAAAGAATTTAATTAAAGGAGATTTTATCAATGTGCTTATTTTGTAGTTTGTTAACTGCATAACAAAAAAAAATCAAAATGCCAGAATTATGTTTTTTTGGTCGCTGCAACATTAAAATAAGCTAACTTCTTCTATATTACAATAAAACGCAATAAGAAGTGATCAAAACACAGCATTTATCCCTAAATAATATCAGTAAAAATGTGAGCTCAGGATGATAAAAAAAATAAGTCCTCACACATTTCCTAAAAAATTGAGAATGCTTTGGGTCTTGGAATATGGCGGAAAAACTGTAATCTTTGTTTAGACATGTCTCTGAATTTTTTCAAACCACTTAAATTAAAAAAAAAATGCATGTTTGATATCTACATACCGTATATACTCGTGTATAAGCCGACCCGTGTATAAGCCGACCCCCCTACTTTTGCCCCAAAAATCTGGAAAAACCTATTGACTCGTGTATAAGCCGAGGGTGGACCCCAGCACAGGTATACAGACCCCAGCAGTGTGGTATACAGGCCTCCCCAGTGGTAGTATACAGCAGCCCCAGTGGTAGTATACAGATTCCCCAGCAGCCCCAGTGGTAGTATACAGATTCCCCAGCAGCCCCAGTGGTAGTATACAGGAGCCCCAGCAGCCCCAGTGGTAGTATACAGGAGCCCCAGCAGCCCCAGTGGTAGTATACAGGAGCCCCAGCAGCCCCAGTGGTAGTATACAGGAGCCCCAGCAGCCCCAGTGGTAGTATACAGGAGCCCCAGTGGTAGTATACAGATTCCCCAGCAGCCCCAGTGGTAGTATACAGATTCCCCAGCAGCCCCAGTGGTAGTATACAGGAGCCCCAGCAGCCCCAGTGGTAGTATACAGGAGCCCCAGCAGCCCCAGTGGTAGTATACAGGAGCCCCAGCAGCCCCAGTGGTAGTATACAGGAGCCCCAGTGGTAGTATACAGATTCCCCAGCAGCCCCAGTGGTAGTATACAGGAGCCCCAGCAGCCCCAGTGGTAGTATACAGGAGCCCCAGCAGCCCCAGTGGTAGTATACAGCAGCCCCAGTGGTATACAGCAGGCCCCCAGGGGTACATATAGCAGCCCCCAGGGGGTACCCAGCAGCCCCCTGGGGGTACCCAGCAGCCCCCTGGGGGTACCAACAGCCCCCTGGGGGTACCAGCAGCCCCCTGGGGGTACCAGCAGCCCCCTGGGGGTACCAACAGCCCCCAGGGGGTACCAACAGCCCCCTGGGGGTACCAACAGCCCCCAGGGGGTACCAGCAGCCCCCAGGGGGTACCAACAGCCCCCAGGGGGTACCAACAGCCCCCTGGGGGTACCAATAGCCCCCAGGGGGTACCAACAGCCCCCAGGGGGTACCAACAGCCCCCTGGGGGTACCAACAGCCCCCTGGGGGTACCAACAGCCCCCTGGGGGTCCCCAGCAGGTACCCCAGCAGCCCCAGGGTGTACCAACAGCCCCCTGGGGGTACCAACAGCCCCCAGGGGGTACCAACAGCCCCCTGGGGGTACCAATAGCCCCCAGGGGGTACCAACAGCCCCCTGGGGGTACCAACAGCCCCCTGGGGGTACCAACAGCCCCCAGGGGGTCCCCAGCAGGTGCCCCAGCAGCCCCCAGGGGGTACCCAGCAGCCCCCTGGGGGTCCCCAGCAGCCCCTGGGGGTACACAGCGGCCCTCGCCCCCCCTTGCAAGGGCCCCCCCGCTTCTCTTACCATTCCGGACTTCTGATCCGCGCCGCTCCTCGCTCCTCCGCGCTGCTCCGTCCGTCTTCTACATCCGGGATCCCCGGCCGCGCGATGACGTCACATGCCTGCGACGGCCGGAGATCCGAGATGTAGAAGACGGACGGAGCAGCGAGGAGGAGCGAGGAGCGGCGCGGATCAGAAGTCCGGAATGGTAATATAACCATCGGGGGGGGGGGGGCCCTTACAAGGGGGGGCAGGTGCCAGCACTTGGGGGGGGATTTAATTAGTTATGCACTGCTTTCCCCTGCCGGTGATAGACAGGGGAAAGCAGTGCATATTTAATGAGCGGCCCCACGCGACGGGGCCGCTCATACAGCAGCCTCCCCCCCCGCCTCCTGAAGCCTCCACAGCCCCCGGACACAGCCCCGGACACAGCCCCCCCCGTATTGACTCGTGTATAAGCCGAGGGGGAGACTTTTCAGCCCAAATTTTGGGCTGAAAAACTCGGCTTATACACGAGTATATACGGTACTTATACTGACCTGGAGAATCATATTGCCATGTCAATGTTACAGTATATTGTACATGGTATATATATATATATATATATAAC